>CM031234.1:391774609-392493493 GCA_018340775.1 Taxus wallichiana var. yunnanensis | reverse complement strand
GTATTGCTAAGGTCGAAGTCCTGGCAGGCTTAACTATTAACCCCGATTCCAGCCTATTAATAATGATCTGACGCTAACTTCTCAAGGTGAAGGAACCGGGTGCTATCCGCTCTCATGCATCCTTTTTCATTTTTCCTAGGATCGGCCTCGGGTATCTTGCTTAAGGAGTTCGCTGAAATTTCTTCCATGTGCAGTAAACAATTCAAGAGCCATGCGAGGGCTTCTTCGAATGAAGCTTTAACCCATCCTCCTAAGGAAGAGGGTTTTCCATCAATACTTTTCTCCGAAAAGTCATTTCAAAATAGCCCGCCCCAAAGGAAAAACTCGGTGGAGGAACAAACACAAAAATACTACAGGTTATGACATGAAAAAAATTAAATGAAATCGTGGAATCATGGACCCTCGATAGCGACACAAAATAAGAATACTGATCAAGAGAGTGATTCAAGCAGAAAACGACAAGGTGGAATCAACATCTGGATGTGAGTCACAAGAGACAAGAGAAAACAGCTGCATAACGCGACTGGACAATGATGACTCGACGCTAAAAGGGTCACAAAAAGGACAAGAACTAATCAAACAAGACACACGATAGATATGGTGACAAAACATAAACCAATTCGGAAGTGCAAATAACTTATAAAACTCGACTCCCCAACGGTCGAAGTCAGAGGGGGAAAGATTGTGAAGAAAAGGGATCGATGTCACCACCGAAGACGCTAAAGCTGAGACGCAAAGCAAAAGCCCTAGTCGCAATGGCCATTTTCACTACACTCCGGGTCGCTTTTCGCTCTTTCATCCTCCTCTATCAATCTCCACTCTTTTACATCTCCTTGATTCCATCTCAAGAGAAACCACTAAGGCCACTCTTATTATTTATGTATTGAGCAGTAATACTAATTCTTTCCTAGCAATTGACTTGAAATATATGGATGTGGATCCATATTGAAAATTTAAAAAAAAAATGAAAAATAACTAATTTACAGTTTAAAAACCTTTCTTAGAAATTCAAAAATCTAAAGCAAAACATACATTTTCAACATTGTGATTTAAATCCTCATTAGCATCAACTATAAGACATTGGAAGCAAAGAAAAGAGCCTCATTTCATTTCAGTTTCTCCCAATACAGATGATACTATTAAGTGCAAAAAAAGAATACGAAATTATATAAAAACAGTTTTGCATGTACATTGTCTTCTCTATACTTCTCAGTCCAGTCACAGTATAGTGAAAAACTAATGAAATAAGACAAAGACTCAGATACCGATACAGAAGGAAACAGGGCTGTATATGATTACATTACATATCCAATATGGATATGGCACAGATACAGCCCCAGATATCCTAGGATATGGCCTGGACAGACCGGATACGCTCTGTAGGTGTGTCCAAAAGTCCAGGTCATATCCTGGGTGTATCCAAGGCTAAAAACAAGTTTTTTAAAAAAATCAACATTAAAACATAAAATGGCCCCAGTTTTTTTCAAAAATGCAATATGAAACCTTACAGATCACAGGCAGGGTCTGTTCTTGGGAACAAATGTGACCAGGAACGGAACAAGTTAACGATCTACCTTAATACTCTTTATCTGATCACTTATAGGCAGATTCAAGATTTAATTCTGGAGTAAGAAATGTTTGTGACAATAAATCTAATTCCCTATAAATCTGATTTTCAGTTTTGTGCTGCTATAAAACCAGAAAATAAGATCAGTAGCTCTTGATATACATGCATCTTCTGTTTTAATGATCACGTGAAGATTCAGACCCTGCTGCATTTTTATGTAATAATAAAATTTAATATTTATTATGACATTTCATTTGGCATTGGTTGGCATTATATAGATTATCAGTAGTGTTTTGTGGTTATTTTGTTTTTTATATGCATATTATGTGGTTAATTCTGTTTATCAGATTAAAACTTAACATTTATATAGTTTTAATATTCATATATTTTGTACTGCCAGCATCCAAAGCCATCTCGTGGGGTGGGGTGGGGTGGCGGGGTGTTTGAGAAACATTTAGCTGTTTGGAAAATAAAAATTCCACCCACTAAAACCCAAAAATATATACCCTATAATAGGGTACACATACAACTATGAGGAGACTAACAAGAAACTTCTACCTTCAGCTGAAGACGTCTCTGGCAGCCATGGATTATCCCTGAAGTGACTTCTCTAATCTCTCACACATTCAACACACTTTTGAAAGACTTGACATCTCCTGACATCATGCTCACTATAACATTTGCAAAACTACAGAATATAATTGTCAATTGGGAAGTGCAACTCACTTCTTTTTATCAATATCTGGGATGTCAGCTCTCTCAGCCTTCTCCACAATGACCTGATGAAATAAAATGGGAAAGATAAAGTTAAACAAGAAACAATTTCTGGTTAGAACCTTGAAGTAAATAGGATATACCCACATTAACATAGTATAGAGAAGCAAATAACTGCTTCGATAACAACTTACAGGAATCCTATCTGGGTACTTCTCTCGAATTCGAGCAGATTCTGCTTGTCTTCTCTCTGAGCATATCAACAAAGTGTTATTTTCCTAGCCCCATTTACAAACTGCAAGTAGAAAAATAATATCCAAACTCCATAAAATTGCCACTAACATCCACGTGAGCACACACCTAAAGGCCAATATTGGTTACAGAATGTCAAAGATCTTAGCCAGCAAGAAAATCTGCTCCAAACACGCTTTCAACAGCCATTCAAGAATTTCCAAAATCTCAACAAATTTTAGTCTGGGAGACACTAACTTCAAAATCTTAAAAACTAAATTATAAATCATGCTCATACTAGTCACAACATCAAAGTGTACACAGATTATGCCGTTTCACTCCTTAAGCTAGACAGGTGGCATGGTACTACCAAAACCCCTCCCCTATTATTCAAAGAAATGTGTCAATTTCAAATAAATTACAGAGGACCTAGACTTATGCAGTTTATCTTGTAGAAATAAATGGTAAAAAATACACCTAAATAGTGTCATTTCTTTGGTATTCGTATAAAGTTGAGCTTCCCAAAATAAAATGTCGCACAACCTTTGTGCCTTATGACTAGTAAAGTAAATATCACAAATCAATAATTAAATAAAAATTGACTCTTATCATGTTATTTCTTCCCAAGGCTTTGATCTCCATTCAATTGTTTGTCCCGTCAAATTTTATGTTCTTAGACGGAAGCCAGCGCTTCAAGAGCGATTGATAAAGCAATTACCATTTTGTAAAGCATGCAAGAAAAAAAAAGACTAAAGAGTTCATTTCACAACATAGCTAAGAAGTGTGAAAGCATCTGGTTAGTAACCATGAGAATCCAGAGAAATACACTGGTTCTGGTAAACAATATCTCTCAGCAGGCATAGATCTACAGAAGATATCTCTTCCAGATAATGGAGAACAAGTTTGCCAGGAACAGCTTAAGAAATCTTGGGAGCAGAGGCAATGCTAATTGTAAATCCCTATGGGAAAGAAGATCTAGAAGCATAGCATATTATGAAAATGATGACTCAATGGGTAGTAGGACACTTAATTCAAGCAATACATAATGTGATTTTCAATTTAAGATAGTCTGGATAGTGATATTGCAAAGGGTGCATGTAAGCTCAAAAGCTTTGATTATCTTTTAGGGAAAAACATCTTTAGAAGATTGATGCACTCAAGTCTGAATATGCTTATAGAACTTAAGAAGTAAGAAACATTTTGAACAATCTCCTTGCACTCCTAGGTATCAACCTTTTAAAGTGCATGGAGTTCATATTTTAGAACAAATTCTTAAGAAGGTTGATACACTTAAGTCTGAGAATGCTTGTGGCACTTCAGTGCTTCACAAGTCAAAAACATTAGGTATAAACCTGAAGAAAATTAAGCATGGAGTTATCACCCCAGTCCTGTATCTGAGGGCCTAAGGTAGCCTCTTACATGTTAATAAATACAGTTGATATTGAAGGTTATTATCAATATAACTTGGCTAATTTTGGCAATTCATTTAATTTGTTCTACTTTGCTGAATCTTCATGCAATATAATGGATGATGACAAGACACGTCTACTTCAATCAACTCGTAGAGCTTTGACTTTATATCAGCTCTTTGGTTGCTCCATTCTCGGTCCAATTTGATAGCTAGTAATGACTAATGGTTAGATTATAGCCAATATTCAAAGCCAATGAGTAATGACTAATGGCTATAATCAGTGCAAGCACTGTTTAGGAATAATATAGTATGTCTTTGCCAGAACATCATTGCAGGGGCTATTTTCAGCATTTAGGAGCTGTATCGAGCTACAAAAAATAAAGTCTGTGTTAATGGTAGTCGCTACAAACATTCTCCAACTAAATCTCACTATTAAATGCTGCCTGAGAGCAACCTATTCACCCTTGCAACTTAGCAATATGATTATAAAGAGGAAAGCATACAAAAGTCATCTCTGGGCATAAGATGTTTAAATGGCATTTTTAAGAGTCGTCACCATTTACTACTACTATGGATAAAAAACCAAAAATTGCTCCAAATAGTGACAAGACAGAGGGACGTTCTTTCTACAGCAAGAAAAAAAGACTTAGTACTAACTGGAAAATGATAATTATTTTGCATCCAGAAATTATTAATAATTTACCTTCCATTCTAAATTCAAAGCACGTTACAAATATTCAAGAAATAAGCACCCACTTAAAGGAAAACAACAAATGTAAAATAGAGATTTCAGGTTCTTTAAAAATGTGTGCTAACATTGTAGGATAGTTTCTGGAAATGACGATCCCTAATGTTGGGTTCAATAGAGGACTCGAAATGTCAGAACTAAACACTATTATGCAGTCACATCCAGAAATTCTCCTGCAGTGTAAAATAGCTTATGAAATGAAATACAACAGTCAATAGAAAACAAGAAAAATTTAACCAACCATGTTGATTCTAAGAATGGGAATCGGAAACAATAACCAATACAAACACAATTACAAATATTTCAATAAATTTGTTATGTTGACAACAATGTTTTAAAAATCAGAACCGGTCGAGGTTGAACCGGACCAGAATCGGACCGGTTCAAACTTTATGAACCGGTTTACTAAAAAACACATAAAAATTACATTTTTAATGAAAACAATATATTTGAAAGATTAGAAACCATGATTCCAACAATTACACACAAAATATGCAAAGTTTGCTCATGTATATACTATATAACATGTAAGAAAGGTGTTTATAGCAAAATGGCACGAACTCCAAGTCCAATACACAATACATATATCATATATGAGATTCCAAAACAAAATACATAAATAATGAGGCTCTAAATGGCCTCTATAGTCCAAGACTCAAAAAACAGCATGTTATGATGCTACAAGTTACAAAACTCTAGAAGATACTAGATGACATCAATGATCAATCATCAAACTCTGCACCACTGCTGAGAATGGGATCCTCAGGCTCATCCTCATCAATATCATCACGTTCCTCTGACTCGGACCCATCCAAATCCTCAGGGACATCTGCAACAACTGTATTGGCAGTAGCACGAGTGCGACTAGTGCCTACCATGTCTCGTGACGATGGCGGTGTTACTAGTGGCTCATCATCTTGATCCAAACCTGTCCATAAATAGTCATCGAGATCAAACTCTGTTGGGTGACTCTTCTCTACCTAATCTGAGGTTGGATCTATATCATCCTCAAGATCCTAATTGCAAACTTTTGCAACCGAGGACACCGACTACCAAACGAATCCCACACAATGCTTGCGATAAAAGTGTAAATGTTTAATTAGTAAAGAATGACGATAGAAAGTTAAAACACATTTAAAAATTAAAAGTAAAACATAAACTTAGAACTTGAAGGTTAAAGCGTAATTCAAGAAATTAGATAAAGATTGTCTTATGCTAAAAATTCATGATTATTCATTAAAAATTTTAATCAAACGAACTTCAAAAACTTAGAATTTCTTACCTAGTCGTCCACATCCCTCGTAATCTTTGCAAGGTTTTTCCCAAAGATACCTATGGCTTTTCAAGAAGTTGATCCACGGTGAACCTCAAGTTGTTGCATCTCATCGGGACCATGCGCTCTGTGCACTCGCTGTACAAACCATCTTTTACTTCTCTTGTTTGATCTTCTCCAAGCCTAAGCTCGTAATGATATTTCGGGTTCAAGAAATACTCAGTCGCATGTATAGGCCGATGGATTTGATTGTGCTCCATCTATTATCTATGATTCTCCCATATAGGCCCATACTTAGTTACCCCGTCTTTCAGATGTTGCCCTTATCTACTCCTTCGCCTCGATCCATAGCCTCATAAATATAGCCCATGGCTAATGTTTCCCCATCCACTAACATGCAAAACACCTTAACAAGAGGCTCCAAGCAACTTTCACAATCTCTCTGTTTTTTTCCAAAATAAATTATCAAAAAGTTTCTTCTTTGTGTCTTTCCCATCTGTTTCGGCTCCACTTTGATGTATTCCATTTATCACTTTAAAACATCCTTTTCAAGTTCTATTGTTTGGGAAATAAGATATCGCAACGTGAGTAAGTTTGTCGCAAATCTCGTGATGGTCGACTAACAATGTGTTCTTTGTCCTCGAGTTGTTCCTCCTCATTAGGTTCAATACCCATGAGTGATCAGAGATGAATTTGGTGATGCTTCCGCCATGCTCTATTGTGTTCTTCTATCCAATCTTTTTCCCTATATCCTCAAGCATGAGGTCTATGCAATGTGCAGCACATGGAGTCCAAAATATTGTTTTGTGTTTAGCCTCTAACATCTTACCAGCAAGAACATAGTTAGAGGCATTATCTATTATGATTTGTACAACATTTTCCACCCCCACCTCTAAAACAATCTCATCCAAAAGCTCAAACAATAAATTTGCATCTTTCACCCTATCAGATGCATCTACTGATTTCAAAAACATTGTACCTTGTGGACAAGAGGCAAGAAAATTTATTATGTGCGGTTTTACCATCACTCCACCCATCCGACATAATAGTGCATCCTGCTTTGGCCCATCGAAGCTTTTGCAGAACCTTTCAAATATTCATCTATGGATGCAACTTCTTTCTTCAAAATGATCCTCTCAAGTCATGCATACTAGGGCCTTTTAAGCCCTTACCAAACAGCAGAATAATGGAATCAAACATCGGTTGGTAATAAGGTGAGCGGGCAGCATTGAAAGGGATTTCTGCATCATACCACCATCTAGCAATGTACTCAAAAGTCGCTTTTCAGTATTGCTTCTTCCAATGCTTCAGCCCATTTTTTTACGGGATCCACATTTGTGTGGACCATTTCCTATAATTTGTTTCTTACATTTACACAAATTCCTTACTTGCAAGATGAACAGCTTATCATTTATTCCTACTCCCCCTACCCCCTCTTCCTCCTTCCATCATTTTATGATTATCAAAGATATCTAGTGTGAATAGGGATTTTCATGCATATATGTATCGCCACAAGCCCTATCTCTTATATCCTAAGTCACAAGGTTCGAGCTCGCATTTATGTTCGACGGGGAAAATGTTCGGTTCAAGTTCGCCATGGAGAAAGTTCAAGAAAAAACGCCTTTAAGTTCAAACAAAATTGGGATGTATACGATTTTACTACAAATAGCACTACCAACAATGGACCATGCATAAATGAGGCACAAGTTTGATCAGACTCCATGATTAAACAAAAGTTTGGGGTAGCTAGTGGGGAAGCGGGAGGGCAGGATGGGGGGAGTTGGGGTCAGTGGGTCGGGGCATGGCTTTGATGCGGGGTGCACGGGATGGGGCCGGTCAGTGGTGGGGGTGGGGGTGCAGGGGGGGTTGGGGGTTATTGACAGACCCTAAAATGCACTAGAAAATAGGTTCCAATGGATTTGGAAAGCACAATCTTCTTTTAAAGCATTAATATTTTAGGTAGTTAATGCCCGCCAAGGACTAGCAGTCAAGACAAGGCTTAAAAAAGTTGGTGTTAGAAGCTTCTTGCAGTCTGTGTAGTAGAGATGAAACAAATTATCATGTCTTTGGAAGTGTCCATCTACCTATATTTTGTATGCATACTTTCAAGCTCAATCTAATTATTTTTTCACTCCTTTTATTGGAGAGGATCTCTCCTTGGGCACATTTAGATGATTAGCTATGGTTGCAACCTGATATCGCATGCAATTTGGTTGACTGCTGTTACAATATTGTTTCAATCTGAGTGTAGTGCTACATTTCATGAGAACCCCTACCCTCTAATTCTAGGAAATTTGAAGCTTTTCAGCATAAGTGGTATTTTCTGGTCAAAGTTAAATTCAAGTGTTTCTTTCTGTAAAAGGTTCAGCCTTTGCCTTCTGGAGCACAGTGGCAAAAAGTTAGGTATTGTATCTTTCTTATGAAGAGTTTTTCCTTGTATCCCTGTTGTTATATTGATATTTTTTTTCCATTAAGTAATAAAAGATGCTTTTCTCCCAAAAAGAAACAACGTACTGGATTATAATGTTTTGCTCCGACAGAGGCACAACCATTGCTTCAAAGGAAACTACCAATCCTTAACTACAAGGCGGCATACCTTCATATTGTACAACATGAAAAACACCATAAAAATTTTTCAAAAAAGCATCTTGGGAGTTTAATGATATTTATAAAAAGAGTGCACTGCAATCTTATTAAACCATTGGCTATACAAATCTTATCATCTCAAAAATGCAACTGCAGTGTTCTAGATAAATAGAAGATAAAGAAGCAAATGAAGTAAAGCAAATCCAGACATCATCTCCTCTCTTATATCTTCAGGCAGCAGTGTTAGAGTATAATCTGATGGCCAAAGATGAGCAGACAACATCTTGTATAATACCTTAATAGATTATACAGTAGTGGATAAAGATGGATAAAACAATTGAATATATACAACCGTATACCATGGTGTTTTATCCACTAAAGAAAACAGTCATGGTGATGCATAGTTGTTCAAATTTTCTTTTGTTTTTTTAATTTGAAATAAATAAGTTTTGACAGCAAAGGACTTCTGAACAAACATGATCTGGGCCTAGTGAAAATACTATTTTACATGGTTAGTTTGGAAAATACTCCTTTACCCTAGTGCTGATTTGATACTTGCTCAGAATCCTAAAATTCTCAAAGCATAAAAACTGTTCAGTTTTACTATACATCTCTAAAACAAGCCCATTTTTTCCAAATCAGAAATCATATCCAGTCTACACAATGCTAAGAAGCAATGGAATGGATACAAAAGAAGCGCAAATTCTGCTCTCTACATTGTAAGATTCTTCTTGAAGGATAGAGCTATACCTAAAAATAAATCTGTTGAAAGCTATTCAATCTACAAGAAGCAAAGGGTAATTTACACACAAGACTAGACACGGATATCGACATCCTTCTGAACTTAGGTACATCACACAGTTTCTAGTAGACAGCAACCTCAACTGACGAAGCTAAACAATTTGTTTTTACATATATATTGTTAAGGCACCTTCAAACCCACCAGTTTGAACATAGTTTTCATTACAATGTCTTTGAGCATTTAAAACTGAATGAATTTCAAACTCTTTGAGGTCTGTTGCCTCTCTAATACTAGAGAGAGTACTATCATTTAAGTATGTTATAGCATCAAAGGAAAATATTTAAACTATTCATGAAAGTCTCACTTGATATTTCAAATTAAACCGTCAACAATTTTCTTCCTATCATACACGATTTTATCAAAATACTTAATGTGCTACTGATAACCATCGGCTGCCTCAAAGGTTCAAAAACACTTGCCAACTATTCAAGAAAGAAAGATAAGATTCATATTACATTTAAAATTAATAAGGCATGGTCCATACATGTCTCTGTCCATACCTCTTGAGAATAACCTCCTCAGAGCATAATGACGACCCATTATACCAGCCAGGGATGTAAACTCCATAACCATGGTAGTGGCCAAATCTGACATGGTTACTTCTGCAGCACTCTGGGCCACTGAAAGCTTATTTTCCTCCAGACGCATGGCAGCACCAAGCCTCAATACCATTTTCTCAACACGTTTGGACTTATCCAGCATGGATCCCAGCCTCTCCTGATTTAAATTATGCATTTTTTCAGTTATAAATCTGAACGACCATCTAACTATGAAACATAGAACAATATTGCCAAATACATTGTGTAATATGGATCCTCTAATTTCAATATGCCTCTACCTGGAAAAAGTATACCCTTTAGTTGCTCTGACGGAAATCTACTAAATGTTTTGTTGTATCCAGCAGATAAAAGAACTTGGCATCTTCATAACGTGCCCTGCGAGCAAAGTTGCAAGCACTATTTACTGATATGTCAAAGGAAACAATTATTCTATTTATTCAAAATTAAATGAGTCCTGAAAAGAAAATCCATACTCAAAATTATAGCTTTAATAAGACAATAATGATGAAATATACATTGGATTCTAGAATAGTGTCAAGATATTTTTAGTTATATTTGACAGCATGGTCTGCGTATGCATCACAAGCTCTAAAAGGGGATATGAGGTATTCGTTACAATCCACATCCCCGCACCTGAAACACACAAAGACAAGTAACGGCATCAAAGGATTTGTATGCAATCAACCCTTACTCAACGAACTAAGTGCACAAAATGATTACAGAAATTGTCTATCCTTAATTGCAGTTATGTGGTGATCTGAACCTCTCAGGAGACTCTCCTCCCACAGTCAGCATTACGATTTCTAACTACTGTCATTAAGCACTTTGCTAATCATATGACTTCACCTTGTTGCCCCACATCTAAAAGCAGGGAATGTCTATCCTTAATTTTCAGAGCCTCTAATCCAAAATGGTAAAAGTTCTTATCCATGAGTGGGCTCATCCTCTTGGGTTCCATTCATAATGAACCAACCTTGGATTGCATCTCCAATGAATCGCCTTGGTTCGCATCCTCAGCAACTAGACCTGTAGGGTTGCGTCCTTAATGATTCAACTATTAGGGCTGGAACCCTAAGGATTCATATGCCCACTTTTACTACACCAATACCCATGGATAGTAGACATTCACACTAAGATCATGTGCATAATGAATTTGTCATATAATATCCACTTACGGAATCAAAGAGACTTAGACGATTGAAGAATCAAAGAGACTTAGACCATTGGATGGGTCAATGATTCATACACAATTATATACCGTTATCCACCAGCTTTATTATGCATGTGGCCGGTATGAACTGTTCTTTATATTTTACAATCCAGTACATGTCCTCAATGCTAGACATAATCATCTCCTCAAGGACATAATCATCTCCTCGAGGACTTTTTGAATATGGCCTCACAAAACTTGTTACATATCATACAATACGAATATTATTGAGTTCAATAGTACCTTGTGATATTCTTGGTAAAAAATAGACTTGACCAAACATCAGCAAATTTTTATTGTCAATGAAGCGAAAGTGCATCAAGCAAACAGGTCGCATCCAATTACAAAATTAAAGCAAGTCCGTGCTACCAAAATTTGTGGTCCCCATTCGTTCAAAGAGAAATCCTCTTTGTCAATGCAGCAAAAATTAGCATAGTCACTAGGAGATGGGACGGATGGGTCTCGGAGATGACAACCGATTTTCAGGCATTGACAACGGTAAAAACAATAAATAATAATATTTAAATTTATCAACACTAAATACATTGAATTTAGCACAGTGATATGTCTTCTGATCAATATTCTTTATTTTTGGTTGCAAATGGTGAAAAATAAGATGAATGGAGCTGCTGTAGGGTTTCTTAGCAGGTTCTTATCTAAGTTGCCTTTACGTTTTGGGTACGGATAAGGTTATAGAAAATCAAATTTTGCCCTGTACGGCTTGGTTACTGCATACAAATATATATATATATATATATATATATATATATATATATATATATATATATGTAAAACTGGCCTAAAAAAACAGGAGATAAACATAGTATGCATATAAAAAACAAAATACTAGTGATATTGTATATAATGCAAACCGAATGTCAAATGTTATGACAAATATTACTTATTACATTAAAATGATAACAATGTTCCTTGATGGACTTATCAACCCTAAATGAGCAATGAGAGATGAGTATGCAAAAAGAAGAATGAGAGGTAAATGTTTTGTTTTTCAGTTTTGTGTTGTTTTAAACTTTATGTTATGTTTTTACTATTTAGGGTTTGCATGATATTTTATTTATTTTTCTTTTGTTTTATGTTTTAATGCTGAAAAAAATTAGAAGTTAAAAACATGTTTTAAGAGCGAATATGTTGTGGATTTGTTTAGATTCATCTTGGGTATGACCGGCACAATAGTGTATACTGGATTTGTTAGCAGACAAACCGGAGGCACCCGATAGGAATTGGTGTCCAACCAAGCGAGACCGAACCAAATTTGGGGTGTAAGGGGGTGAATCGATAACAAAGGATTTTACTATTCAACTTCACATTAATATTTAAAGTTTTAAATTTTAAAAATATATATATATATATATATATATATATATATATATATATATATATATATATATTTTAAGATAGAGATGTAAATTTTCGGAGGATTCATCTATAAGATACATGCAAGACTCCAAACAATGTCTTTGAGACATCCAGAGACGTCAGCGACTCTAGTCTCCAAGACACGTGCCTTATGCCACAAGACATGTGTAATGTCCCAACTCCGGGACCAAGGGAAATATTGCAAATTAACAACTATTCAATACACCAATCAACTGCAAATAGCAAAACTTAGTCTGTATTGCACCTCAAACAAGCAATGACACTGCTGTAAATGAGTACTGGAATTAAAACACTTATACAACACTCAGCCAATGATGACCATTCAGAGCATCCAAATCCAACGTTAGCTTATGACCCAATTCTGAGTTTCCTAATGAAGTTACTGATTGCAGGAGGTATGGCAGACTTAGATAGTGACAAGAGCATGTATTTTACTATCAAAGGTAATCAATATTATACCCCCAAACAACTTTACCCAGATCACTGTCCCAATTGGCCCAAACACATAAAAGAACAGCTAGAAACAAGTCGCCATTTCCAGTTAATAAAGCCACACAGGTTGCTGATCAGATAAGGTTCAAACATGCACCAATATCACTCAGTATTTACTACCAAACCATACGCCAACACAAATTTCCAGGCTTAAGAATAGCTTAGCCATAATGGAGTATGCAAACATGAAGGAGATTGCTACCAATTAAACATAAGCCATGTGCCAAATCCAGTCGACATATTTAGATACAAATGAGCATGGAAATTGACATCAACAACTATTGATATTAGACTCAGCCAGCCCACTCAGATCACTGATTTTGAGAGCCCAAGCACAACAAATTTATGCCCAGGTTGGTCGCTGCTTTTTAGAGAGGGAGATCAGCTCACTTAATTAATCACTGGGCAAGGAATGATCAGAACTTTAAGCATGAAATTCACTACCAAACTTATCCAATAAATAACTGCACTATAGGAGACAAACCCTTGCACTAATTCAATTGATTCACAGCAGTAAACACATCTAAATCAGACCTCAATACCATGAAAGGGAATCACTGCAATATATGACATGAGAATAGACACAGGGCTGGTCGCTTATTACCCAGAAATATTTGCAATACAGCCCACGAATATTATGGAGTCGCTGGGCAGTTAGCACTTCAAGCATGCATAAAAATATTTAAATCACTTCCCCAGGTAGTCGCAGCAGTTTAGGAAGTAAGATCACACACCTTTGCATTCAAATCAATCCCCAAACACATCATAAGCAAGTCGCTGCAATATAGGAGCTGAATAATATCATATATAACCAAGGCGAACCACTCAAACAAAGCACACAAGTAAATCGATTCACCAAGGATATAATAAATTCTCCAATTAATGCCAAAAGAAACCATCAACAAGTAGACTTGCAAGCACAAGAGAAAATACTTCAATTGATCAAAACCAACTCAATAGATCTCCACGCAAGACAGAGAGAAAGTAGTAATGGGCATGCATCCCAACTCCAAGCATGGAGCATCAAAATAACTTCATCATAACATGAATGTAACAATGATCCTAGCACTCCTTTTATAAGCAAGGAGGCACAAAATTCGAAATCCCTAGGAGAGGGAAATTATTAAATAAAAGTAGTTTATCTTTCCTAGGTGTGGCATCACCTTTTTTAAGGGTGATTTTATCAATAAAAGCCACCTAAATATTTATTTAATTAATTCCCATAAAATTTTATATTTTGGGAATTAAATTAAATCTTTCATAGTTAAATAATTATTGCTTTCAATGTCAAATGATAAAAATCTCTCTCCAGTGCAATAATATTTAATTATTTAATAAAATTTTCCCCTCGCAACATCCCAAAGTTTACGGGGAAAGATAGGCTAAGGGTCTTCACAAAAATGGGGACATTACAAAGCATGTCTATCCTATTCTATAAACATTAGACAGCGGAAAATCAACCCAGCTATGTGGTGCGGCTTAGTAATAAAGAGCAAACAGGTCGGCTAATGAGGAGGGTCCCCTCACAATGGGCTTGCCCCAACTGCCATTCTGAAGGTCCTTCCTCTCACCAATGGGGTCACAAACAAACATAGTTGTGGTTTTAGTTGCCTTGTAGATTCATTCACCCTTGAGGTTGATCCAAAGGTCAAGATATAGCCAACACCAATCGGAGAGCCTTTTTCAAGGAGGTGCCCAACCATCATGGTGAGGAGGTGGAGAGCCCCAACACCCACAATGACAATGTAAGGGAAAGTGGCAGCAAGGTGAAGAGCCCCACCCAAATTGGCTATGAGAGACCTGCAAGAGTAACTTTGGTGTGGCACCCTTTCTTCTTAAGCGCTCTCCCGACATGGTGAGGGTCGAAAGACACGAGTCATAGTGCAGGAGTGTTTCCTAATGATCCAAAAGGGTCTAGATGGATAATTTCAGTGCCACCTTCCATGCTTGGATTTGAAATCTACAAGAATGCATTAGAAACAATCATAGCTTTATTATAATTCAAAGATTGCAACTTACAATAGTATGAACATATATAGCCGAATTCCTTTCTTTCCAAATACTAAAAAGAATTTGCGCCCTCCAAAACATGCCAAATATGGGGTGAAATCCCATAGCAAAAAGTCTTTGAAAATTTATTATAGTTTCTCCAATGGTCCTTGCTTCTAATTGTCTACAAATATGTTTTTGTGAGTTTGAGGCCCACTTGATGCAATCTCTTGATCAAAGCCATAACAACACCCCTCTCACCTTTAAAGATAAGATCCCTTTATGAGTCTACTATTAAATTTCATGGTGTAAAATTTACATCAAATGATATTTTTTATCTTTTTAATGGTTTGACCTTTTCTATATATCTATTGCATTGTGGGTGATGTTTTTAGCTAACGCTCAATTGGCTCGTAGGTATAGGTGTAGCATGCATTTGGTCATTATCATTTCAGTATATGCTTCTCAGAATAAAGAGAAAACGCGAACAAGAGAGTTGCATTACCTTTCTTATATGAATTATACATGGTTATCCATTAATTAAATTCTCGAGTTTGAAGTCGTTTTGACAAGAGCATTTGGATCAACCATCCCCCAAACCCGGTATTGGAAGTCCTATATCCATGAATTGTCGATGTTGGACTAGGGATATCTACCCCATGTCACTAGATCATTGTGTGTCAAGCATGATTCTTATCAAGACATACATCATATGTATTTCTATACTTTATGTTTTTGTATATTATGAAGATGATGTTTATGTTAGAATATGAACAAGATTTTTGTCAATGTGTACATATATTGATCCTATACTCAAGCATTCGATATTGTTTTATTTGGATCGGTAAATTTCGAGGGTATACAAAAGTTGGCTAGATTTTATGTACAACATAAAACCTAGCAATGTGAGATAGATCTCCACATTTAACGGTGAGGCTCCCGTGTAAAATTTTAATCAATTCGGTAAGGGTGAATCCTAATAACTATTTTCAGGGGTTTTACTTTAATTCCACACAACCGTGAACCACAACCGGGTAATTTACAAAGAAGTAAGCAAATCGTGATAAAACTAATTACGTAAAAGGGGGAAAATAGAAATTTAGGAAAGAAGAAAGAAGGGTGTGCCAATTTGACTAATATCTATCAAAGTTGGTCTTATCCACACAAATGAAATAAATAGATAAAACATAATTTTAACAGGATGGGAAAGAAATAACTTCTAACCTAGATCTAAGATAACACAAATTTTATCAAAAACCTTTCAAAGAAGAATTCAAAAACCTTTGAAAGAAGAATTCAAAAAAACACCGTAGACACAAAGTTCTCCAAAATCCACCTTTATTCAATCCCAAACCTCTCCGCAACAATCACCCCAAAGGTTCAAAGACAAAGTCTCGACAACTCAAGAATGCTCCGTTATAAAGCTCTTGCTAAAACAAGTTCTGATAAACAAGATTGTGATCGTTTAACCTCGTAGGATCTTCCTCCATTTCAGAGTGCATGTAAGGCGATTACAAGTAGGAAGCTTTCAACGAATCGCCGCATGTGCAAGCTATGAAAAAGGAAAAAGTTGGCAATTCTTCTCCTAGAATCCCTCTTTGCATGACATGCATGATTTACAACTAAAAATAGAACCTTCTATTCTGCATGTTTGCCACCTATTTCCAAGTAATTGACTTCTTCCAGTAACTTGAAATAATGGTTTTTACACCAATCACTTAAGTTTTACAATTCAATTGATTACTCAATTACTTTTTCGGAGAAAATAAGAGAAAGAAGAAGAAAGAGGAGAAGAAATTAGAAGAAAGTTGCAACACTCTCAGTCTTGTTCTTCTTCCATACTCTGCATGTTGATCCAACCTGTATTGCACTTCCGCCTCATGAATGATTTGAATGATATCTCTACCTTGAATCTGAGATGTTTTTTCTCCTGCATGCGGTTGAATCTTTGCCTTTGATTCTCACCAAACTAGATCTAGAAGCAGTTGACTATGATTTTCTTGTGGGTGTTGCCTCCGACTCGCTTTCCCTCTTCTCCTGAAGATTTCACGCTTCTTCTCCAAAGATGTGCACCAATGCAATGTTTGTCATAAAAATTCAGAAAAAACTCATCACCCTTCATCATGCCCGCATTAACAACTTCCGTCTCGAGATCCTTTTTTATTTCTACCAGAGCCTTTCCAATTATGAGAGCCGGATCTATTTGTATGAAGTAAATTGCTCCTCTCGATTCTCAAGATATATTCAATGTATCTTATATTGACTTTGTTTTCTTCTCACGAATATGGGCACAAGTGAAGTGTTCCTTATGCGTCAAAACTGATGCTGCCTGACAATTAAAATATGTTTTAATGCCTACGACCTCTTCCTTTGGAGCCAAAACTTGCCTGTGGCAGCATGCTCCACACAAAAGAAATAATCGCCTCTCACTTATGGCATCCACTTCTTATATAGGAAACTGGCTTGCATGCTAATTTTACCAATTGCTTCTTCTTGTTTTTAGTAATTTCTAATAATACATTGTGCTTTTTCTCCTCCTTCGCGCTAGCACTTGCTAAAAATAATAAAAAGAAATTACTTCTTTAGATGAAATTATGCCAAAGAGGGTCGCATTTTTGGCTAAATATTTGTGTGGAAAAGGTGAAGGCAAGGCAGCATTAAAAATTCAACCCGAGGGAAAGCTCTAATTTCCACACTTTTCACTTAAGTTATGGCGTTAAATTCCAACTTGGAAGGCAGCTTCAAAAAGTGTGACTTGCATGGGCTCTTTCACTTAAACTTTTGCGTGAAAAATCACAAGTCACGGCAGCGTTAAATTTGGACCTGCAAGGAAGCTCTTATTTCCACGATTTGCACTTTTACGTTTTGGTCTAAGAAGCATTTTTTCCATTTTTGGATTTTCGGTGAAGAAAACACAAGAATAGAATAAAATTTTCCATTTTTGGAAAGGGTCCGGGAAGATGTAGCAACAAAAACTTGCAAGTGCCATAACTTTCACTCGTGGCTCCGTTTTCGGTGTCGTTTTTTCTAAAAGTGCATATTTTCTTGAACTCTATGCGGTGGTGGCAGATGTTTCTTATTTTTCGTGCATAATCCATTATTGCACCTTTTTAGACCAAGCAACCTCTCGCAATCTCTCGAAGGAATCCTGAGCAAATCAACACAAGTCAAAAAGACCAAAATTTTAAAGGGTTATCCCAAGATTTCCAAGTGAAATTTTTGGGTACACCAAACTGGTCTCCCACCCCTAGAAAGCATAACAATGAAAGAAGTACACCATGAAACCCCATAGTTCAAACAAAAATGTAGTTAGAACACATGTGTATGTATGTGTGTGTATCCATCTGGAATACAAAAATGGCCTTATGATACATCATAGGTCATGCAACAACATCGAAACTAATGAGACGAATGGGTGTAACGAAATTATCACCTCGCAAACTAATATACTTCTTAATCCCAAAGACCAACCTTATAACTAGTAAAGCTCTTATAAATTATACAAAACAAAGCAACATAACTCAATTATAGAAATCTGCTATGATACCATAACAAGATTAGTTATGCTATCACTCGAACTTAAGATGAAAATTGTGGAATATGCCAATACAAATCAAAATAATTTAATCAAACATTTGTGATACAAAATGCAAAATAGTGAGGAATATATTCTAAAGATATGCCACCTTAGGACTGCTTCATTTCCTTTCCGCACCGCAACTTCATCAACCTCACCATTTGCTACCTACAAAGCAAATTATTAATTGAGACATCTCCCCAATTATAACTTGTTCGCTCAAAAAATATGAATAGCCTTAATGGGGCATAAATATGCAAATTCTTTTGATATTTCATGATTATATCAAAAACAAATGTGTTAAAAGTGGGAATGTCTTACAGCAATGAACACGGGTAAAAGCTTCCCATTAGATGCATCCTCAACAGAAAATACCTTTGATGTTTGCGCATGACCTACAGATTAAAAGCTCTAACACATTTTAAATGCATTCATCAAATATCTATGCACTTTTACCGCTTCAAACTTGTTGATACATAAAAAGATTTAAAGATTTATCTCGCATAATATGAAAATAAATGCAATTCTCACCTTAAATTGGTTAACTTCTAAGGCATTTATCAAATTATGTCAAACATCAAAGTGTGAATTATGAAATATTGATTATTATGAGCCAAGTGATGAAATGTTGAATGAATTAATTTCATAGAGCTACTGATTTCGCAAAAAATTATGCATGTGTAACTATCAAATATAAATGATTAGGAAGATATACCTAAGCAACCTTAGAACTTGTTTTAACCATAAAGAATATAAATTGATTCAATTGTCTAGTTTGAAATTTATTAGGCTATGATTCATCTCGTATTTTGACCCTAAGCCAAGGAAATATTTCATACAAGATGTAAAAAAATTGGTAATAAAGTTCTAAATTAATTATCATATGGCATTTTTTCTGGACAAGTCACTCAAAGTTCCAAAATTTCAATTTTTGTTTAGTATTATAAAATGATAGGCAAAATGAGCATGGGGCTTGGGCTAGTGGTGAGAAACAAGTAGTTTGTAATCATCAACCAACTTCCATTCCTAGTAGGCTCATTGGATTATTTAATAAGTGGCCATGGGGACACCTTGAGGTAGGGGTCACACTTCTCCTCAGGCACCAAGTGTAACACCCAAGACATTATGGACCCACGCCCACCTCCATGTCCCCTTCGAGAGGTGCTCCTCCATTAATCCACTCCAATTCATAGCTCCAAAGATAATAAAAAGTGTTTACCATCCACATTTTTGAGTTCACGGGCTTGGGCTAGTGGTGAGAAACAAGTAGTTTGTGATCACTGACCCAGGTTCCATTCTCATTGGGCTCATTGGACATTTTCAACAAGTTGCCATGGGGACACCTTGAGGTCGGCCTTACAATTCTCCTTATGGACCAAGCGGAACACACCTAGGACATTACAAACCCAAGCCCAACCCTATGTTCCACTTTGAGATGTGCTCCTCTATCGATCCACCCGGTTCATAGCTCCAAAGATAATAAAAGCATTTACCATTTACATTTTGAGTTCAAGGGTTTAGGCTATTGGTGAGAAACAAGTAGTTTGTAATCATTGACCCAAGTTCCAATCCCATTGGGCTCATTCGACCTTTCAATAAGTGGCCATTGGGACACCTTGAGGTAGGGATCACACTTCTCCTTTTGGACCAAGTGGAGCACACTTAGGACTTTATGGACCCAAACCCACCCCCATGTCCCACTTTGAGAAGGTGCTCCTCCATTAATCCACTTCAATTCATAGCTCTAGTATAATAAAAGTATTTGTCATCCACATTTTGAGCACAAGGGCTTGGGCTAGTGTTGAGAAACAAGTAGTTCAGTAATCACCAACCCAAGTTCCATTCCTATTGAGCTCATTGGACACTTTCAATAAGTGGCCATGGGGACACTTTGAGGTAGGGGTCACACTTCTCCTTATGGACCAAGCGTAGAACACATCTAGGGCATTACGAACCTATGCCAACCCTCATGTCCAACTTTGAGATGTGCTCCTCCATTAATCAATTTTGGTTCCTAACTCTAGTATAATAAAAGTGTTTCCCATCCATTTTTGAGCTCTAGGGTTTGGGCTAATTTGGTGAGAAAAAAGTAGTTTGTTATCACTAACCCAGTTCCATTCCCATTGGGCTCATTCGACACTTTCAATAAGTGGCCATGGGGAAAACTTGAGGTAGGGTTGACTTCTCCTGTGGACAAAGCGGAACACACCCAAGCCATTACGAACCTGCACTCCACCTCCATATCCCACTTCGAGAGGTGCTCCTCCATTAATTCACTCTTGTTCGTAGCTCCAATATAATAAAAGCATTTACCATCCACATTTTGAGCTCAAGGGCTTGAGGTAGTGGTGAGAAACATGTAGTTTGTAACCACCGACCCAGTTCCATTCCCATTGGGCTTATTGGACACTTTCAATAAGTGTCCATGGGGACACCTTGAGACAAGGGTCAGACTTCTCCTTTTGGACCAAATGAAACACTCCTAGGACATTATGGACCCAAGCCCACCCCCATGTCCTACTTTGAGAAGGTGCTCCTCCATTAATCCACTCTAGTTCATAGCTCAGTATATTAAAAATAGTTTTCCGTCACGATTTTGGACCCTAAGGGTCGAGCCAAGTGAATGGGGCAAACAACTCAGTCGCCCAAGTCTCGTGTTCGATTCCGATTTAAGTGGTAGCAGGATTGGGTCCTCCTATCTTACCCGAGGTTATAGGGTGCTCACCCCGTAGTTTAGAGTGAACTAGGTGCCAACTAATGCACACTACCCTAGTTTCCTAGGCAAACCAATTCCTTGGTATCAGTTTTTTTAAATGATAGGCAAAACAAAGAGGTTTAATATTGACTGAGACTATCATGCAACTACTTCAATAGTGTCCTCAGTTTTTAATACTATAGGTATATCAATATGCAATTCATTAAATATGCTACAATGTTTATAACATAATTTCTGAGTTAGTACAGATTATTGATCAGAATGTTGCAGTTCTACTCTGCAACATATTACAAACTACCTTACCTATATTTTGTACGCATATGGCACTCCTTAACTGTTTATGGATGCAGACAAGTTGCTGAGAAAGCTCAGCTGCGAATTGGCACTCCTTAACCATTTAAGGGCCGGGGACAAGTTGCTGAGGTGTGACATAAACTCGCTGGAAATTTGCAACCAAATTTTTCCCAAAATTATTAGTGAATCCCTTCAAAACTTGAGCTGCATTTAAAATTGGGATCCTTAAGAAAGGCTGAAGAAGTCATCCTTTCCTTTATTTCAGTGTGCATGGAATTAATTCTCTTATCTACTTCCTGTTTCCAAATCGTTGCTTTTGAGTAATTGAGTGGCTTATTAACACTTGATTGATCCCCTGACCATTCAACTACCCATTCAATGCCCGCCCTGTACTAAGGTTTTTGACATCTTTTGGTAATTAATAATTATTGTTATCTATCCATGAAGGGATCAAATTTTGAAATACCGTATAACATTAAAAATCTCTATAAATGTTCTCTCTCATGGTGCAACATTCAATCGGGAACCATGTGCAAAAGGAAGTTGAAAGAGTAGAAACTAAGTGTGGAGTCATACAAGGTAACATACAGGATGCAATTGCAAGATTGGAATACAATGATATAGAACCTCAGATTTATTATATAGCAGCCATGTTACATAGAGAGAGATGTGAAAACACAAGAAAAATCTTGCAGCTATGGCAGATAGGTTCTTTAGAAAACAGCAATTGATTTATAAGGCTGATAAAATAGCATTAGGGTTGATACCACATGAATTTACTTCAAAAGAAGCTCCAGGCAAAAGAAAAGGAAATGAATGATAGAAGCAAAGAGGTGAATGATGAAAACAAAGAACTAAGAAACAGAGTCGTGTGGCTAGAGGGATAACTGCATGAGACAACCTTGATCGAAAGGTTCCAAGGCTATGAATCTAAAAATGGAATTAGAGAAGTTCAATGCCAAAGAGCAATAATTTAGGACAGATAGAGAGCTTAGAAAATTAGAAATCAAAATTACAAACCAAGCTTGTAACGAGCCAAGGCACATAAGGAGCTAACTAAACAGGTAACAAAGGCTGTTGAAAAGGTTAGTAGATCTCACAATAATTGGAGAAAGTGCATCGTCAGGTTAAGGATAGCATTTCAGAAGTGTTTCACCTTCAAATTCAGCATTTGTGCAGCCTAACCTAGTACTCTTAGTTTCCAATTCTTTGCTGTCATCGGACACAACCCTTTCGTGCACACTATATACTTATATTGCTTAGTTGGCAACAAGGATGCCAACTGACGTTTAAGAAGGAAAAGATGTATAGTGAGATCTCCCTATCGCGTGTGTCGTCAATATTGTACATAATGTAGAAAAAGAAATTGATGACTACAGGAATGTCATGTGTCTATGTAGTTGTAATTATTGTCTTAATTTAATTTGAGACAATGATGGGTTGGTAAGGTTATGTACAAGTGGACCATTATGTTCAACAATTGTACCTACCATCACCACTTCTATATCTTGCAAGACATTAAAATTGATGCAGGAGCATCATAATTGCTATGTAAATCTCTTGTAAATAGTCTAAGTGTTGATTCTTAGCAGGTTTTAAGATATTTGAAGCATTTTTGTGTATTTCCAAAGCTGGGAGGTGAATATCATGATAGGTGCAGGTAGCGACTTGATAAGCTTAATCATAGTG
Organism: Taxus wallichiana var. yunnanensis; assembly: GCA_018340775.1. Classification (NCBI taxonomy): domain Eukaryota; kingdom Viridiplantae; phylum Streptophyta; class Pinopsida; order Cupressales; family Taxaceae; genus Taxus; species Taxus wallichiana. The sequence continues at coordinate 392,470,236 of CM031234.1, read as the reverse complement.
GTGATGAACCCTTAAGATCATGATTATATTAGTGATCAAGTCCTAAAGAGGGCACAGTTAAGTATCTCAGAGCAGGGCAGAATATAAGGTCGATACTCATACTTAGTTTCTTCATGATTGTTGGAAGTTGTGTAGGGCAGTGACTAATGGAGTGTGGTTGTCAAAAGTTTGGTGAACGGTGATAACATATGAGTGAAGGAGTATGCACAAAAAGTAAACAAGACCATTGTAGGAGTATCCAAGCATCTTATGACAAAAAGTGGAAGTGTGATTTGTTGAAAACAAGATATTTGATTTTCTTATTCTTGAATGTTGTTTTGTCATCAGGTATTTGAAGAGTTTGGCAAGGAAGGATACAAAGCAGTTGCCATTGGTTGGAAACATCAAACAAAGATCTTAAGATCACCAATTTGAAATTGAAAAAGCATTGTCATCATATCTCAAACCCCTGTTTTGTGATGTTAGTGATCTGACTTGTTTGGTTGTGATGCTTATGAAGTGTAGGTTGATAAAATTCGCACCAAAAATCCTTATCCTCACACGCAATAAGAGAATCAACTAGCCTCCCCGTCTATAGTACAAACTACATGGGCAGATGTGCATTACCAATTTTCTCTCTACGTCTTAAGGATCATAAGTTGTGGATGTCAGGAGAGGCATTGGGAGTACCATGAGTTGTCCCATGATTGTTCAATCAGGCCCTCTTGGCCCAATACATTCTCCTCAGGGCGTTATCAGATTGTAATGACCTTTTCATAGTGATTGACAAGGATTTTGGCCCTCATTTTGCTCCTGACTCTAATCCAGACAAGAAATCCAATCTGCACCAGTCCTTTGACATGATTGATTTGTACTCTGTGGCTACTATATATTTTGACTTGCCTAGCATTATCCATTTGGATCTACACCCGTCTTTTTGGTACTTGCTTTCAAGTTTTAGTTTTATGTACTTTATTGTCATGTGTCGGGATTCTTTCTAACACTCCTGATTAGCTGTTGTAACTTATTTAATTCTGAATCTCATTCACCTACTTTGTCATTTATGAACATTAATATACTTTTATTTTTGTATCTGTACTAATTGGATTGTCCTATTTAGAATTTTCAATCCATGAGTATATTATGTATTACGTGTGAGTCAATCCTGAATACATTTGGACACCACGTACATTAATGAATGTATTCTTACATCTCTTATATTATGATGTGTTCATTAATGTATAAGATGATATATGATAGTTTTCCTGTTCATATATGCCGAATGTTCCATTAATCTTCAAGTACATTGCAAAAAGATGATAGCTACACTTGTCAACCTTCTGCATTGGTTCCTTGTCAATTTTGACCAACTCTATCTTAAGAAATGACTGTTAAGAAGCAAAAACAATCCTTGGAAAAGGAAAGACGGAATCACTAGAAAATGCCTTATATTTCTTCTTTTTAATATCACTAATGTATCAATTCATTGGTATCTTAGACAGCTAAAACATTCCTTCCCTACAATTGCATGCAGCACTATTTAATCACCTGTAAAGCACTCCTCACGTCCAAAAGATCTTCTCCCCTTCCCTTTGCCCCCATCCCTTACTCTCGAGTCTCAACACTGAATCAACATAGGTCCAACTAGGGAATATACTGAAAATGACACTCCACCGGTGAAGGTATATGAATTGCAAAAACAAGATGATAGACTTAGAGGCGTATCGGGATGTGATAAACTATATAAAAAGAAATTCAATAATTATAATTTATTATAGAAAAATAGCTTTCCACTACAACTTCAATAGGAGAGTGTGATATCGGAACACGTGTTGCATTTTGACAAACAGATAGAAATCATGATTAAAATAAATACATAAAACAGTAGGAAGATAATTCAGATAAATACACACCAACAAAAACCACATTATTTGGAATCAAGGGACACGTTCATTTAAAAGATATAGCTCTAAATCAGAAAAGTGATATAAGCTTCAGCATCTCAATTCGGCATCAAAAACCTTTTCTGAAATTTCTAAGAGTCCTACCAGTTACTTGCCACAAAAATCTTATATGTGCTCGATGCGATATTAAGGCATCTATAGTCCAAGGCATGCAATCACAATGTAACATGGTGAGGATAAAATGGAACAAAAATCACAAGTCAAAAGTATTGAATATTCCCAAAGTCGTATTCTACAAGAACTTGATTTAATTTCTTAAGACTGATTGTTTTATTCATAATCATGTTAATTATCCCAGCAAAACTATTGTCATCATTTTAATCTTCAATTTACATCCAAAGAGATGAGGAAAAATCTTCCAAACTAACATGATAAAAATTCAACTTAGATAATTGCATTTGGAGAGAAAACTCAATAGAATTATATCTGAACTTTTGGCAGACAAAAATGGCACTTTAAGAGAAAGAAAGTGGGGGCAAAAACTGAAAGTACAGAATACAAGATAAGAAGAATCAAGACATGAAGTTATCACCGTGATCAACACATCGGAAGGAAGTTCTAGAAAGTGTTCATCAAAACCCCCTAGAATTGCCAGTGGGTTCTCAACCAAATTTGCAACCTGCATTGACACATTAAAAACAGGGAAAATGTTTCAATAGAACCCACATGCAGTGAGAAAGGAAATCCAGTAACATATTATAAATAAACAGAGATCCAAGATAATTATACCTCTTCGAGCAAGCTATCTTCCAATACAATTTTTCCACCAATTGTCTTTGCTAAAGCACTACATGATGCTAAAATCTTTCTCCTGCGCTCCTGTTCAATTTTTTTAAAACTACTATTTTAGGATGAAGTGATACAATTGTTCCTTGGTAAGAAAGAATTATTTGCAAGCCACAATTAATATATGGTACCTCGATTTTGATGTTGATTAGTTAGTTACAACCTTGCATTAGACATATATTTATGCATTCCATGCCAAATGTGATAACATTTATGTATTTCTACCCAAGATTATGTAAATCTATGAATTTTAAGGCTCTATTTTCCTTCATATTGTTGTGCAACGAATTTGCTATTCTAAATTGAGGCATTAACTTCTTTTAATGATGGCAATTTCTATCCATGTATAGGATGTCTTATTCAAGCTTCCTGATTCTTTTAAGTTGTAATTTTCTCTACTAAACGAGGAAGTGATGCTCATATAGTTATAATTTGTAGCCAAAGATAGTATGCAGTTCAAGTGATGTGTCATGCCCTTTTCGAAATATTTTATGTAATGTCCCCAAAGGGATATAATAGAATCCAAAAGGGAACACCTGTAATTTCTGATTTATTGCAGCAAACTGGTTGAAAAAAATTTATGATAATAATGTAATTTATCCTCAATTTTCAGATCTAAAATTACCCTAGAAATGGCAAGCTGATCTAGAGATCAATAACCCTCAAATCTGATCTAAACTTACTGTAATGTCCCCAATGAGAAATTTTACCCTAAACGGAACAACAGTAAATCCGATCCAAAATAGTAATTTATAGACGATGTACTTGAAATAAATAGTGCAGATCTGAATTATTACTGAAAAGTGCGACTTGCCTTGGTGATGGAAAACATTCACAACTGAAGCAAAATCACCCAAATATTATGCAAAACAGATCAGCAATATTTATAAGGACAAAAACATTAGAAAAATACCAGATTTGGATCAACTGAAGGCTGGAATTTATTTATTAAAATCTGCAGATGAACAGCTCTCAGACAAGACTGAAAACAAAGTTTCCTCAACCCAAAAAATATGCAACTTAGCTGATTTTGGCCTCTAAAAATATGACAAAGATGTTGGTGATGAGATCCGGGACAGCCATGCCCTAGAATGTATCAAACTCCACCCACAGGGGTGTAGATAACCCTAGATCTGGCTGAATCTGAAGGTAGAAATCTGCCCCAACACTTGTGTCTTCAATCCCTAGCTGGAAACAATATAAATCTGCAACTTTTCCCTTCAACAACTGCTAGAAATCTGAAATATAGCTTTGAAAATCAATGAAAGCTCTTGAATAGAACCTCCTCACATAAGGGAAGAAGAGTTTTCGTTCTTCTTCCAAGGCTAAAGAGGGTTTTCGTCCTCTAAAGCAAACTACAAAGGGTTTTCGTCCTTTGGAGTTTTTTTTATGGAAAACATACAAACTCTACCAAAAATCAAAATTTGTCAAAATGCAAAAAGATATCCTTCCCTTGCAAGTTGACTTGCTTTTATAACAAAACTTGGCCTTTGTAATGTCCCCAAATGGACAATTTCTAACCCCAGATGGATTATCCACAAATCCCAACCAAAAATGCAAGTGGTAACAATTATACAAAATTAAATAAGTGCATATCTGAATTTTACTAGTGAATGGCGACTTGCATGAAGGAAAAACTGAAATAAAACATAAAACAACTAAATTCCTTTCCCAAACTGATCAGCAATTTTTATAAGGATAAGAACATGAGAAAAATACCATATTGGATCAAAATAGAAGGCTGAATTATTTATTATAAATCTGCAGATGACAATCCTCAAACAAGACTGAAAATAAAGTTTCCCAAGCCCAAAAATTATGCAAACCAACTGATCTTAGCTAATAAAATTATGGCAAGGACAACTAAACAAGAGAAGTAAAACATGTTAAATAAAGAATGTGTGACACATTCACTACTACACCGTCTAAGTAACAAGGTAAATTTGACAAAGGAAATCTATAATGACCGAAAACAATGAATAAGGAAGTAAAAAAAGCATAAGGTGTTGGTGAGAAAAATTTGGGGGACAAATTTGTGGGTTTCTTGCCAACGCTCTGGGAATCTAAGTCCCTCTACTTAACCGGTGCAGCTACCATATATGCATGCGCGAGAAAATGTGGATTTCTGTGGTGGCCTTTCGACCAGGGATCCAACAGGGGCACTCCACTGACCCTGCAACAAAGCTAGTAATTTCTTACTAGGGAGGACTTTGTCTGTAAAGTGGGAAAGGGGAGTGAGAAATGAGATAGGGGAACTAATGTTGCAAGTAGAAAATCAAATTCCTACACACACTAGTTAGAAACTTCAACACATGCATTTATGAGAAGAAAGAACCCTGCAAATGGCAATAAGACAAGATAAGATTGTGAACTCAAAGTTTCTAAAATCTCCTCATCAAAAAGGCTAGAAACTCGTTCTTCTTGTATTGATGCTTAAAAAGTTGTACATAGTGTGGGAATGGAAGAAATTTGAGAGTGGAGGAAAGTAGAAGAAAATGGCTATCTCCTTTGCTTTCTCTAAGTACAATGCACTCTTGAGTTTACAAGATCAATTGCCAACCCTTTGAAATGGGAATGGCTTTACAATTTATAGAATGAGAGGTGACTCATCATCTACCCCCCAATGCCTTTTCATATGTCCTCGCACAACTTAAAAATTTTCAACTTCCTAAGAAACTTTTAAGTCCCTTTTTATAACATAAAGGTGACTTATTACATTAGAAACATTAAGACATGAAAAAGTGCAACCCCAACGCAAAATTAGAATATTGGAAAGTGAGAGAAAGTTGGGATCAAAGGAGAGAGAAGAAGAAGAGGAGATGTTGTTCCTGATGAAGTCCGTTGATCCTTGACGATGGAAAGCTCCAAATGTAGTGAAACTCGAATCTTCAAACTCCTTGCACCTTGAGAAACTCCTTCAGGATGGTTCCAAGACACCTTGGGTTGAGTGTTTAAGAACACTATTGAATGAATTGTTCTTGCCGATGACCGCAACTTCCACCTTGCACACGATATACCTGTGACCGAACCACGTAGTGAGTGTTGAAAAACACTGTCGAGTTCCTTGAGATGGATCTCAAATGCCCTGTGAGAAATGCCTATGATGATCCCAAACAATGATGTTGACCTAAATGATCATCCCTCTATGTCCCATTGTGCCAAACTGCCCTTTGAGTGTGACTTACTTTTTTAGTAAGTATGAAAAAGCAACTCCTCGAACCTCAACTCGATGTTATGACTCGATTTCCTCTTCTCCCCTGCGCTTTCTCTCACCTTCGGATCAACTTTCTATATTTGGCAAGTGCTCATGGGACCACTAACTATTTTAAGTGCCAAAATTGGACCAAAATGCCCGTTCGATGAGTTCTTAGCCACACAAGCATCTTTTGTGTACAGCGTCTCCTTCGCAGGTTCTTCTGTTGATGGCTTTCCCAAAATAGTAGTCCCCTATGCAGAAGACCTACTATTTTTAGAAAGTGGGCTTATAAAGGTCGGATTGATGTGGAACGAAGTTTTCGATATGGGTTTTTGCCCAATATCGCCCCTCTGAAATTTTGTGCTTACTCAATCAACAGTTTAGGAGATTTTAAACTTTAAATTTTTTGACCTAGGTGCTTCCGGCTCGCAAAAACCATTGATGGACCTTGAAAATTGCAAGTCCGGGGTTTAATCCTCCGTTCGCGAAAAATATATATTTTTGAAATGGGTTTTTTCTTGTGCTTCCGGTGAAATCTTGTTTCGATTGATCATTGATCGGATTGACGAGAAATCAAGCTTTTTTCTCCATTGGGCCGGAAAGAGGATTTCTTCATTGTGAATGTTTTATGGCGCGAGAGGAGGATCTGAAGGTATGTTTCTAATGGTTTTGGATAGAGGAACGAACAACAAAAATAGTTCAATCAAAGTGCATTTGTTTGTAAGATTTCTTCAAATTTCGATTTGTGGCAATGGGATTTTCACTCTTCTTCTTCTCTCGCTCTTCGTTTCTTCTTATTAGCTCGATGAAATCTTCTTAGTTCGATGAAATCTTCTTCTAAGACTTCCATATCACCATGGGAAAGGGATTTTATTGCTTTGGTGGAGCTGGTTTGAGCTTTGGAAATGGCGGACTAGTGGTAGGAAGTTGCAGAGGGAGTTTGCAGATATGGTTGTGCACAGGAATGTTAGATGTTAGAAGCGGGAAGCAAGCGGGTTTTTTAAAATTTTGAAATAAAGCATAGATGGGAGATAGGCGCATTTTCATGTTCCTGACATCCCTCACCTCAAAGGGACGTGAGGGACATCAAATTCCACAAAGCAAGCAAGCCGGTGACATGTGGCGGAGATCCGACGGCAAGGGATTAAAGCCAAAAAAGCAACTTTAAAGCACTGAGGGGTTGGAAGCTGGTCACATGGGTGACCAGAAGTCTCCTTAGGGGTTGGGCGCATTTTTCCATGTTTGATGTCCCTGACTGAGGGACGTGAGGGACACAAAATCCCTCCAGGCTCCTAGAGCTAACACGTGTCCTTCAAAAATTTGACTAACTCTCGAACTCGCTTCAAGAGGGCAACTTGAAACGGTGATAACTTGAGCTCCCGATGGACTTTTTTGATGAAATTTTATATGATCTTGACTGGAAATGGACTTCTGAATCCAATGGTGGGGGTCTCAGGTCTTAATTCCTCCATTTGATCCCTGAAAAGCAGATTTTGATTTGGTACTCCACCTGTGCATGAGAAAAACTGCTTGCAGACCATTGCGCCAAAGTGTTGTGAAAAACTAATTTCACCATCTTGTAGGGCTTGGAATTCCCTTCCGACGATGTTTCGTTTTTCTCCTAACTCCATCCGGAGCTCCCGGAATCACCTTCGGAAGCTCAGCGGCTATTTTGGCCTGTGCACTGCCTAGGCCTGTGAACCCTAATTTTGGTGAAACTGCCCCAACTTCTCCGAGTCCTTCCTGAATCTTCCTAAATCACTTCCATGATGTCCCAAGGCCTTTGACTTAGCTCCGTGTCCGCTTTGACTTTTCTATCCCGCTCTATGGGGTTGTTCTAGTCCTAGGAAGGCCAGTGATAGCCCTTCCCACAACTTCCCGAAGCTTCCATTTTCAATGAACTCCTAAAATCACCTAGGGTTTTGAATTGAATTTCCCAAATCACCTAGGGGATGGATTAACATCAATTGGGAGGTCACCTGGATCGACTGGTAGACCCAAGGTGTCTCTGGAAGGGTAAAACTTGAAATTTTTGACATAGGGGTATACTTGTCATGCTTGAAATCATCAATTTCCTTGTTGCACATTCGCATGACAACACAAGACAAGCAAGAAACAATAATGGAACTAGTATCAACAAAGCAAAGCCAAAGGTGACAAAGCAAGATTTAGAGATATCCAAAAAGTGAAAAGCTCAAAATTCAACAATGCATAAACAACCAACTACGACTCATATACATATTGCATTAACAACCATAGTTACGAACTCCAATCGAATGGGAGAATGTTTGATGTCAAGAAAATAAATTGCCAACGGTTCCTTAAACTTATGTCCAAAAGAGTGCCGAGAAGAGTCCAAAGATAAAATCAAAGATGTTAGGTTGCATCAACATCAAATGAGAGAGGAAAAAGTTTCTCAATGTAAGGAAAGACAAAATGGTCATAATGGCAAAGCATGTCGGCGCCATTGCCTATTTTTGGGTGGTTCCAAGTCAAGTGTAATTGTGGACATGAGTGGCTGGATTGAGAATCAAATGTCTTTAGCAAGGGAAAGCTTTTTTTGTCACTACAAAATATTTATTTACATATCTATATAAGGTGTGTTTCCATGGTGCATCAAATTATGTGTTTGTGGCACTAACAAAGATTTATTTACATATCTATACAAGAAGTGTTTCCACATTTCATCAAATTATGCGAGATGGTTTTCGAAATCATGAGTAATTTCAAGTCAATCTACATTGAGCCATATTTCACGAGTATGGTTCACAAGAACCAATTTCTCAAGAGCATGAATGGTCCACTTGGAACTTGTTGCAAATAGGTGTCGCTATTACGAGGGTAAAGTGTTCCCAAATGTCACCCATCCCAATAGTACTCGGCTTAAGCACACTTAACCATGGAGTTTCCCTACGATTAAGCCCACTTGGCTTGCTATCCCATTGGCAAAACCTTCAATGGGTGTTGGCCTTGTGAACCATACATTATGAAGCTTCGTAGCACTTTCAATTTACACGAGATAGTGTGTAAGGCCAGGAATTGGACTGCGAAAACTAGGGAAATGAGTTGGTGCAAAACAAAATTGTATTCATTCAAAATGAGAGATGTGCATCAGACAAATATATAACCACATATGTGGTTGTTTAGTTCATCTTCGGGATGATTGTTTAGATTCTACAAAAAGACAAAAGCCTACACCTAGGATTATTAATATATTTTGTACAATAATATTACATCCCCCTTAATCCTTAGGAGTTATAGTGAGACCAAGCATGCCTTAAAATTTTTACTCTTCCAAGCACTTTTGTCGAATATCATCTAGTTGCTATGTAGTTCAACAATGTGTTAATTGACATGCAATCTTTCACATAATGTCGAATCAAATGGAATTTGGTGTTGATGTGCTTGGTTTGGTCATGAAATATTGGATTTCTTTCCATTTGGATTGTAGAAGTGTTATCAATCATGAGTTGAGTTGATGAGACTTGTTTATCCTACAAATCCAAAAGAATCTTTCTGGCCATATTTGCCATGTATTTTGTTCCTGCTAAAGAAATCATTGGCATCAACTAGTTCTTTGACTTCCAAGTGATGACTGTTGATCCTAAATTCATCAGAAACATGAAGTAGATTTCTTATCTTCAAAATCACCTCCATAATCTGAATCTGAATATCCAACTAGTTTGAAATTTGTCGCCTTGGAGTATTTTAGCCCAAAATTTTGTGTTCCCTTTAGATATTGAAGAACTCTCTTTGTTGTTACCCAATGACTTTCTCTAAGTTGTTGCATGAATCTAGAAAGAACACCAACAACAAAAGAAATGTCTAGTCTAGTTGTGGTTACATAGATCAGACTTCCAATGAGTTGTCTATACTTAGTTGCATTTTCAAACTCTAGAATCATCTAATGTCAATTATAAATTTTGTTTCATGGGCGTGTTGGGGTTTTAAGTCTATCATTCCAAATTTTGCGACAATTTCACCAATATACTTTTGTTGTGTGATAAAAATATACTTGGATTTTTGAATCACTTCAATACCCAAATAGTAATGAAGACCCAAATCTGTCATTTCAAAACCTTTCATCAGTTTTGCTTTGACTTTTGCAATGTACCTTTCATTATTTCCAAGAAGGAGTAGATCATCCACATACAACTAGATCTACAACTATTTTGAGAAAAAAAGTTACATGCTCAAGAGGTGATCGGTGAGTTTTTCATTCATCCAGCAATTTCACTAACTTGCACATTTTGTGTTCTTGGTCATCAACTACAAAATCTTTTGGCTAATTCATGTAAACCATTTCGTTTACATCATTTGGAAAAGCAATTTTCACATCCATCTGATGGACTTTCCTTTTGTTAAAGCCAACAAAACTCGATTAGTTGTCCATATCGTTGTTGGAGCAAAAGTCTCCTTATAGTCAATCCCTTGCTTTTTAGCATATCCCTTTATGACAAGCCCAACTTTGTGTTTGTCAAGTGAGACCATTCTTTGTGTTTTTTTCAAAAGAACCACTTGCGCAACCAATGGCTTTACAATGGAGTGGAGGATCAACTAACTCCCAAGTTCCATTCTTGACCAAGGCATCATATTCAATTTTCATTGTTTTTCTTGTTTCAAGGAAGCTAGTTGAAGTCAAAAGTTAAAACCAATATTGATTTCTTCTTCTCGGATAGCCTTCCAAGGTAAAATTTTCTAGCTTATCTTGAATCTCTTCAAGGATGTATCTAATTGCCGATTTGCTTTTTATGTACTTATAGTACTTGTTTTTCGCAACTTCATGGAGTCCTGGCATCTTTCAATGTCCGCATGACCCATTTTGGCATTGTTTTCTATGTTTCTTGCAAAACAACTGGTGCCTCATTTTCTTGATCGAAGCTACTTCATCTTCCAGGATGTTGCTCCGGAAACTTGTTTTCATCTTTTGATGAAGTTTCAATTTCTTCCTTAGGGGGAAATTTTAATTTCAACTACACGAAACAAACTAGATTCAACATGATTCCCAATTCCTCTGCCCCCTTCCCGTTTAGAATTTGTGTTTTATTCTCTTGAAAACATCAAATTTTGCAAAATTTTCAAGTCAATGTAGTTCAATTGTCAATCAATATTGGTTGTGTCCTTTGCAGTTTAACAAAAACATCTCTTGCTCCGAGAAACTTTTGTTTTTCTTTCCAAACATTCTATATGCCTTTGAGGATTCTAAATATCCTAAAAGGATGCATTTGCAACTCTTTGGTCCAAATTGTTATTTTTCTCCTCGGGGATCAATGCATACCATGTGGATCCAGAAAACTTGAAAATGTTGCACTAAAGGAAGATGACCACACCAACTTCATATGGACTCTTCATTTGAAGAGTTGTTGATGGTGATTTGTTGCGGAGATAGATTGCTATTTGAGATGCTTCTGCCCTAGAAATATAGGTGTAGTCCTTTAAATACAACATTGCCCAAACCATGTTCATCACAATTTTGTTCATCCTCTCAACTACTCCATTTTGTTGAAGAGTGTAAGGGACTATGAGATGATGTTTGATCCCATTTTCTTGAGATAAGGTTCAAAAACCTTTGATGTGAATTCACCATAATTATCAATCCTCAAAGTGACCAATACGGGATTGTGCTTCATTTTCAATCATTATAACTTTTGAAAATTTAGCAAGCTTATAGGTTTTACTTCAAAAAGTAGATCTATGTCATCCTATTGTAGTGATCAATGAGCAGCATAAAGTACTTAATGAATAGCATAAAGTGTTTATTACCACCAGCAGAAGGAATTGGTAGAGTGCACATATTAGATTGAATCAACTGCAATTTCCTTTCAGCTTTTCAATCTGATTTTTGAAGTGGTTCTCTTCTTGTTTAATTATGATGCATGCTTCACATTTTTCAATGTTTTTGGGCAAAGTTGGCAAACCTACAACACCATTCTTTTGCATTGTTCGAATGTTGTCGTAGTTGGTATGCCCAAATCTTGCATGCCACAAAGACTTGCTGACATTCCTTCAACAAGATGAGCAAAGTTCCTTGAAATTGAAGGCTCGCCTCTGAGTTTTAGCAACTTTCCTTCCTCAAATCCAGTCACGACAACTATATTATCACATTTTCTTGTGATTTTTACTTTTCCATCATCCAACAAGATGGAGTGGCCTTGTTGTCGAATGAGCACCAAGGACAAGAAGTTTCGTTTCAGTTGAGGAAGGTATAAGACATTGTGGAGAATGAAATCTGAAAGCCATAGTGACTTGAGTCAAATTGTCCCTCTTCCTTTAGGTTGCAAACTTGTTTTGTCTACCACACGCATCTGGACCCAATTTTCATTATGAAACTCCTCAAAGAAGTCCCTTTAGAAAGTCATGTGTTGTGTGGCACCAATATCTAGGACCCAAGCATCAAACCAAGTTGAATTTATTGAGGCATTATTGACTTCATCTAAAATTGAAAGCAAACATTCACTTACAAACTAAGTCGAGTCTAATTCTATGATTTGTTTCTTTTCCTTATTTGTTTCTTTTTGTTTTTGATAGGCTTCAATCTTGTCCCATGATGTTTTGCATTCATGAGCCTCATGACTCCCTTTTCTACCACATTGTTTTCAAAACAAAATTTCTATTGTCATTTTGCTGATGTTGACCATTGTTTCTGCCAATTTTGCCTCCTCGTCCTCTATATCTTCCTTTACTTTTGTCATTTCCTTCATTCTTGGAAAAGAAGCCTTGGAAGAGTTGCCCTTTTGATGAGCATAACAAATGCTCTCTCATGTGGTTTCAGTCTTTCTTCCAAAGGCTTTTCTCTTTCAACCATCTTGTCAACCAATTGATCAAAGGCATCTTCAACAAATTGTTTTCCTATAAAGACTCTAAATAGGTTGAGTATGTGGGAAGAAGAGCTTTTATGAAGGCAGTCATATATACATCAATTTTTGCACCAACAACTTCAACATCATGCTTGATTGCTCGGATTTCTGAAGCCAAACTCATTACATCACCATTTTTCAGCTCAAGATTGAACAACTTCAATTGCAATTGTATGAATTCCAATTTTGAATGGAAATCATACAAATCTTTCAACTTTTGTAGTGCTTCCAATGGAGTGTTGCAAAACCCTTGTATGTAACAAAACTTCTCCATCACTTAAGGACCCCTTATCAAGGCCAATGCATTAGAATTTTTATGCTTCCAAATTTGTAATTCTAGTTTTGTTGTTGGTTTAATTGGTTGTGTGTCTCCATCACAAATGTCAAACCACAAGTCGTTGAAGATGAGAGTATTTTCAACTTTTCATGAGCATTCTAACCAGGTGTTTTTCCCATTTAGTGCTGTAATGACTATTGATGTGATTGAATGCATTTTGTTGTCAACGGAAATGGATTGACTCCTTTTCACTCATATAGGTTTCCATTTATATATACCACCTGATCAATATAGCAAAGCTTTCGATATGTTTCTCCTTTCCATATACCCTTCGGTATGTAGAAGAAGCTTGTTTCTTCGATATACCAGCGGTGCGTGAAAGATCCATTAAAACATGTGAGAGGAGGGTGGTGCGTGGTACTTACTACGTGAAAAGGATTTTCCCTATCAACAACACCTTCTTAGAGAGAAATCCTCAGTATGCGGACGTAACTTCCTATATACTTGGAATTTCTCATTATCGTATTTACGCTCACCGATAGTGATGAATGGGTAGTGGAAGGAAATGGGAAAATGAAATTCTTGTCCTTATAGGGACAATACCTCATATGCAGCTTGTGCAGCTATGTTAGGCATTAAAGACAATAGTCTAAACACGGCAGCGTTACTCGTAAACGTGAACTAGAAGCACTATATATACCAAACATTATGATTTGGTTTGCAATTTTTTAATTTTTTATCTTTTTGTTGAAAAATGATGCATATATTGATAGAATTTTTTTATAAGGGCTTGTACAAAGATATTGAAAGGGTACAGGAGAAAAACAAGGTTACATATTTCTTAAACTAATGACAAGAGTGGCCTGATCGGAATAGACCGAGGGTTCAAGTTACTTAGCCTCTTTAAACATCATGTGTCCTTTTGCCATCAACTGCAGTCTTAGTTCTCCTTTCCAATTATGTCTAAAATTCTCCACCGTGCTCTTTTCGTCTTTGAAAACATATTGGCATCTGAGTTTCCAAAGAATGAAGAGGGTTGAAACATGCACGCACTACCAAAGAGTGCAAAAGGTCTTCCAATCAATGAGTTGAAATCTCCGAGAAGAGAAACTCTCCATCGAAGAGGGCGCTGAAAATTCATTGTCAGCCTTAACTAAATTTCACGCCAACGAGATTTGGCAAGCATGCAATCCCACATCGGGTGTTTCAGCGGTTTCTAGTTTCGTGCAATAGGGGATGAAGATGTTTGCGAAAATATTGTTAGAAAGTCGTCCCATTGTGGGTAGTTCCCGATAAATAATAAGCCAGAAAACACCCTTAATTTGTAAGTCACCTTAATTGCCCAAACACTGTGAAGCCTATGTATCCATAAAGATTAAAAATCGATAAACATTTTTTTCGGATCTAGGGCTATCCTCTAGTTATCACTAAGCAAAAAAAAATGTATAATGTTGTATTGTTAGTAGTACGACACGCTTAACAAAAACATTAGTGTAGTGCGGCGTGAGGGTGGCGAGGAGGGAATTATATTCCCATGAAGGTGACAAGTACCAAGAAGAACAAAGTGTCGAACCATCAAAGCACTTCAAAGAGCAATCTGTGGTCAGCATGACCATCAAGATTGACTCCACCGAGAAAGATTAGTGCGGATCTAGTCCCACTATTGTCATTTTTTAATTGTTTGGTGAGGCCTAGTCCAACCAAAGTAGCAATTGAGGTGAGGCCCAATCCCACTTAAGGTTGAAAATTGTGAGATTCAATACTCAATGAAGGGTAGATGTGTTGTGGTGTGCCCAACCCCACTTCAAGATAAGATAATGTGTCCCACTCCTACTATTCGTGTTGTTTGTTTTGATGTGAACAAATGATGTGTCCCTAATCACACACAAGAAAGTGTATGAACTATTGTGTGTGTCCACGTTCATACTAATTTAGTGTTTCTCGATGAATAATGGGGTTTTCATCATTCACCGCTTTTTTGTAAGTGTACTTGAGGCCATTCCCACTTCGCTGATCAAAATTATGTGAAATTGTGTGCCCCTAGTTCACATACAAGTATCGTCATCCAATTTTTAAATTGTTTGTTAATAGGGAGGAATGTCAAGACGATCACAATTACTACACCATAGTTTAAATGGTGAATAAGTCATGGTCAATATGGTTAGCTATAATTCTATTCTAAATAGTCTTTCACATAGATATGTGATGTTGAGAGAATAGCGGATAGTGATAAGGTCTGAATCCTAGAAAATAGGATCAATCCAATGCATAAATATCTCTATTGTATGAAATAATTAAGCAATGTTAGATTTTATTTTGTGCAATTAATATTTTATTGCAAATATAAAAATCTCTAACCAAATTCAATATCCACGCAGTCTACACAACTTTGTGAAACCTCATGGTAGCTGTAAAGATTCTACACATTACTGCACATCACAGGACCTTCAAAACTCAGCAACCACATGGACGCTTGACACCACGCCACACCGTGCGGTTGACACTTCAATACCTCACGCCATGTCGTAGTACTTGTCAAGCTATCAGCATAGCACACACCTGGAAGAGCGTCACACCTACAAGAGAGCGAACCATCAACCATTGTATAAGTTGAACCTTTCATAACTAGTCTCTTTTGCAACTCTTTTTTGTAATGATATATTCTAAGCTATTTGGCCCTAAGGGAACAATGTACACTTACATGATTTGAGCATCTAGCATTGAATGGTCATATGGCTTACACATTACAGTCTAGAAAAATCAGTTAGGAAATGTTTCCCTCTTTCTAATCACACAAATCTTCTTTATTCTCAGCCTTATTCCACATTGTACACAGATGTACCATACCCTATTCTTTCTCTTTGAACAGAAGTTGCATTAGTCTGCAAATCTTGTGCATTTAAATGTTTAATGGTTTACCGGTGTTAATGTTTTCTAGCACATGCTCTATAACTTTGTCATTTACAATCTACATGATTGGGTTTTCCTTGACGCTGCCATCCTGGGCCCCATAGTGCAGATTAGTAAGGTGTTTGAATGTGTTGGATGTCATCATCAAGAACGTGGGAAGCTTGGGATTTCTCATGTTATTGAGTGCAAGGCAAACAAATATATTTTTATCCCGAAATTGTTGTTGGCCCAGCGCTAACAATTCTCAAAATCCATATCACAGTTTCTCAACTTCAGATATTCAACTCCGAAGCCCATTGTACTTGAGAGACTTGACCTTGTCAGACCAAGTTATAAACTCCTTTGTCAAGGGATTTCCATGGCATGAACAAAAAAATGCATAACAGTTCAGAATTCCAAAAAGATATTTTCAGAAATTCCCACTCACCTAGAATCAGAACTTATCTAATAAATGTCTAATACGAAAAAGAAAACAGAAACCCATAAATTGGAGGCCCACAACCCTGCAATCTCCGAAATTTCAATAAAACATCTCTGGTATAATAAAGGTAGAAAATCCTAGTTGACCTTGGTCATCTATTCAAGTATTATCAATTCTTGTTGGCTTGCAATTCACCATTTTCATCTCGGGACGTGAATTTTGCTCGCTAGGCAGCTCAAATCTAACATGGAGAATACATAACTTCAGCATACAGAAATGCATTAACAAAGCCATTGACTCAGTTCGAGAAAAGAAGAAATTGATGGGCATACTTGTATCTAGATTATTGCCATATTGCCTCTTGTTTGGAGGGATTCAAATACTTAGATCTCATCACTAACTAGACCTATCCTTTGATCTTCTTCCAATTTGGAGTGATTTCATAGTTTCTATTTGTTCTAAAGATACATTAGTGTAATGTCCCCAATCGACATTATTTTACCCCGAACGGATTTTGGGCAATCCCAAACATTAAATGCAACTTGTAGACAAAATACCAAACAATTATCACACAACTCTGAATTAAATATGGGAAATGCGACTTGGGTTAAGTGGAAAACCCACACCAATCAGCCCCTAAATTTATATCTTTCCACTCAAATCTGGTACCACTAATTTATAAAGCCCAAATATGAAGAAAACATGCAGATTTCATATGTAATTGAGGCTGAAATTAATTAATAAAAATCTGCAGACAAGCTGCCATGAACAGATCTGAAAATGGTATTTTTAAACTCCCAAAAATACTGAAAATTGACTGCTTTGATTCATAAAAATCAGATCAACAAATGACAACACAAATCAGACCTGGAATGTCTCCCTTACAACACAAATCAGCCAATAAATGGGTCGCTCCACTAGAGATTAATAGAAGAACAACCACCTGCAATATTTCTTTAAATCTTCGCTACAAAAATCTGCCAAAAACTCCTTAGCAATTAATCTTTGCAAATCAACCTTGAATCGGCTCCAATAATGACAAACTAGGGTGGATCTTTCACCACCGAAGAGTGCCCTACTAGCTAGGAATGGATCTCCCATTACCGAAGCTAGGGTTCCTACAGGATCTTACTCCACAAGCTAAAGGATAGCAATCAGCCGTTGCTCAAAGAAAATCATAAGTGTGAAATTGTAGAATGATCATAGAATGGAATGCCCCTCTTCAAGTCAACTTCTCCTTTTAAGGAGAGAAGAGACCCAAAACAACCTCCACAATATCCAAGCAGCATCACTTGCCTCATTTAATGTTTTCCACTTACTTTATTTAATATTTTCCCTTGCTTTCATTTAATATTTTCCCATATTAAATGCTTTTCCCAACAACTTTTCCCTCCTAATGCAAGTCGCATTTTTCTAGGGAAAATATATATTTGTCCCATGAGCTTTTACCTTTTCTAACCATTTTTATTGCCCCTAAGGCAAGTCGCCATTTCACATAGGATGAATAACAATTTACATTTGGATCTTTTGTATCCTAGAGTTAATAATTATTAAGTCATATAAATTATTATAAGTGCTCTATATATATTTTGTCTTTTATTAATGGCACTTTATAATAACTAAACATAACTTAAGTCACCCTTATATTTTTCCTTTGGCCGGGTTGACAAAATAGGTTGAAGGTCTTCGAATGGGAAGGGGATATTACAACTAGACAACATGTGTGTACTTCAAGGAGGCTCCACCAGCTATATTACCCAAGACAACAATGAAAGGATGCAAGCAAGAGCTCTAGATGATATTTGACTGTTTGGAGGATTCACCAGCAACATTACCAAAGAAATCAAGAAAGGCTGCATACAAGAACTCTAGAGGAGACTTGGATTCATTGAAGGAGGATCCACTAGTAAGTTTTCCCAAGATAGCATGCATGCAATGCTTCTTATAGGGACCAAGCAGTAAGCATATTTGGTCTGACATCAGTAAAGTATCAAGTAAAGCCTCATTCAATGAGGCTGCTATGAATCTAGAACATACAATTTTCCATAAGGTATATGGATCAGAACAAAGAAGACTTTTAGGCACAATCCATAAACTCTACGGATTTGTTAATGTTTCCTTTTCTTCCCATAGGTAGGGGTTTATTATTGACAAAGCAGCTTCACCCCTTTCTATTAATTTTTCCGAAAGTGGTGAGATCTCTGAATTTTTTTCTTTGCTTCACAAAAGGTTTTATCATTTTTGAATCACTCTTCTTGATCTAAGTGATTGGATAGACCACAAATGGTCTCGCCTCATTTCAGATGAGGTGGAAATTTGCCCTTGTGCCCAAGGGTTTTTCATTGTGCTTTTACTAGACCAGATGAGCTGGGATGAGATTCACAATAGGGGGCTGGTTCCATAATGGGCCAAGCTATTTATGAAGCCTTGTTATTCAGATTTTGAACCTATGCTTGAATCCCTTTCTTCCGTCCCTGTATAGGTTAGGCTACCAAATCTGTCTTCACATTTTTGCACGCCTTCAACCCTACAACATATTGGAAATGCTATTGGGAAATTCATTGCTCTGGACAAATCGGCTCAGAGTGAATTTAAGATAATGTGTGCCTGAATATGTGTGGAGATGGATGAATGCAATGCCTCCATGCTGATTCTTCCCTTGGTTTGGGGAGTGGATTATGAAAAAAATGTTTTTAGATGCAGGAAATACTTTGAATATAGTTATTTGGCTGATTCTTTTCCATGTCTTCAGATTCAGGTCCAGAAGAAGTCATAAGAAAATATATCTTTTAAGATAAGGAGTTGCAAGTGGTGCAACAAAAACAAAAACAAAAGCTAAAGGCCACTTGGTGGAAAGGTGCTTCAGAGGAGCATGTTTGTGTTGCACCTTGCAGTCAAGAGTAGTCAAATTATGATGGAGATGAACCTGATCTCGCTCCAAAATAATGAAGAGAATCTCAAAGCATGTAGGAATATGAGGATTCAATATGTGATGTTGCAGAAAAGAGAGGCGTCCCTTTGGAAGAGATGCATAAAAATGGTATGAACCACAAACCTATTGTTTCCTCTTCCACAACTGGCTTCTGGTGGTCATTTTCAAGGAGCAAGAAAACAAGTGTGCAGATGTCCCTCTCCCACTGAGAATCTTCCGCCTACAAATTCTGAAGAGGTATATGGACAGGTGCTTCAAGTTATTCCAATAAGCTCCGGACCAAAAAAGAAGTCACATGCACATTTCTTCTATTTTCTTAGGTTTTGGAAATTCTTGTAAAAAAGGAGGCATGCATGTTCTTAAAATGTATAGAACCTGTATGCTTGCACATTCATAGAATTGCATGCATGAAAACCAAGATCGAACGAAAATCATGCATGTTCTTTCTGAAACTATGCAATGGTGGGAGGAGAATGAAAAATCCATGGAAGGAAAAAGGTTAAAGTTCGCTTTTTGAGGAAAGCTTGTGACTTGAAGTAAAAGCAAGATTTATTTTGGAAATATCAACTTTAATATATCTTTAATTAGCAAAAACAAAATGATGCAATAGGTAGTCTCAACATCAAAGTTGAACTTGTATCTTTCCATATGTCTTTTGACCACTTTTGCTCATTTATGTACAGTGATATTAATTCCATTCCAATACATTTGGGTGGTATGTCAAAGCTATCAATTGGTCTTTACATAGGCAATGAGTATGTAAAACAAATTTCATGTGTTGACAGGTCCGTTTGTATCTCACTAGCTTTGAGAAACAAAAATTAGCAAGATCCTAGCATAAAATTAAAAAGTTGAGGCAATAATTAAAGAATAAAGTTGATGGAACCAAATCTCAAATATGAAATGGATTTTTCTTGGTAGATAGCTTGAACTTGTTAGTCAATAGTTCAAATAAAACTGGAGCTTCTAGATCCACAATGTAGTTTATCATGTGAACGGATAACATTGGTACACTAACACATCAATGGACCAAATTATCTAGTGGGTAGATAGAAGCACTTACCATCATTATTAATTAGAGAGGGCTCAAACTAACTAACCAGCAATTCCAATACAATGATCTAAAGTTTAAACTGTAGTTTATCAAAGTGATTGAATCACATTGCCATACTAAAATATTTTTTCTGATATTTGCATTATGTTTTTACTTAGTCCCCCACCATGCAAGGGCAAGGGGTCCCTCTTTACAACGTGCCAGTGACTTGGAACTAGGTGGGGCTGCGAACAACATCCACCCTTTAACCACATAAGCTATGTCACATTGGGGCCATCTTAACATATTGAAGAATACAACTCTCTAGCGGATGGATAAAAACATTGCTCATCATCCTCCTAAAGGGAGGGCTCAAACCATACATGATACAAGAATTCAATATGGTGAACTTTGTAGTTCATAGGACATCTAAACAACTAAATTATTTGATGTATACTACTCTCTCAAAAGTGTGGTTAGCAGTAGATACCTTATGCAATATAACATATATGCTAACTAATTGGATGGATACGATTTTTTCATACCTCTGCATTCAGCACGATCCCAGTATCCACGATGGAACTCATATAGTCTTCGGCACAAGCTACCTGTCACTAATAAAATGTCAATATTCACTCTTCTAAACTTGAAGTAGAATGGAACATCCCAAAACTCCCTCTCCAGCCTCCCAAAACTGTCATACCCCTATTTTATACTTGTTAAACATATTTATGAATAAAATATAACAAACTATTTTATGATTTTATTTCTCACAATTTATGAGATTACAATGTCGATTTGTCATGGAAATTTATTACAATTAATTGTTCTTTAAATATGCATGAGTATTATGTAGGTTCATTTATATCTTTATGTGAGATGGACTAACTATCAGGATTTCATGTGTGTTTGTAGAAATACCCTCAAAGGCAATCACCGACGGAGAACATATCAAAGAGAGGGATGTTCAGACCCGGGAGGTGGCCAAAGAGAGGAATGCACAAGTATGCAGCCCATACGTTTTCATGAGTGCTTTAAAGTCTTTTATATGTTTGTGTGCATCACATAGGTTGGTGCATCATGTGGTTGCATGGTCGCATGGGTGCTTCAATGATTTATTTTTTCATAATTAATACTTATATTACCATTTTCTTCATTGTGAAGTGTTATGATGATTGCGGTGGTGTTTGATTGACATTGATGCATTATGGGGGATAATTGCATGAGTATAGAAACCCCATTAGCTCTAGTCATTGATACAACCTTAGTTCGTGACTTTGTGTCGTGTTGAGATTTCGACTTGAGATTCTATCCTAAAATCAGTACCTATCTCTGCATACCTATTATGAATATTGATAGTTAACAAGGCTAACTAGGTATGTGATTAATGGTGGTTAGTAATACTAACTCTCTATGTTGGTAATGTCTTAAAGCCTTGACAAGGTTAACATTGATGGTGTTGGTGTTAGCATTAATAACATTGTTGGTGTGATTGTTAGTGTTAGCTTTCATATTATTATTAATATGAAGGTTAGCTGATTGGTAGTAATGGTGTCCATGTAAGTAAGCTCATGAAACCGAAGACCCGCGAGGGTCAATTATACAGATATGAAATATTATTGAAGTCATACCACGCCCTTATGACATGATCACATAGTGGTCATTGGATTTGGGCATAACATGAAGATCATTATTTATTTGATTAATAGTCATGCATTAGAGATGTGAAGTCCAAAGTCCTTAAGGGAGGGAAGGGGAAGATTGCCCCTACCTCCATTAATGCTTTAAGGCTGGAGTTGAAGAGGAATGATAAAATATAGGGAAGATGGAGAAAGGTTTAGAGAGTATCCTTTCGGTGGTATTGCTTGTTGTGAGATAAAAAGACTTAGGGAAAGCTTGGCTGTGGACACCGCAAGCCCAGTCAAGTAAATTCTACCTTTGAACGGTTCCCCTTGGTGATACAAGCATGGTTTTCCTTCTCTTACTTTCCTTTATGTATATGAATCAGATGCATGTTTAGGAAGTCGCAAGTGATTGTTATTGCTTATTATTTTTGTGAACATGCATAGAATAAGGGCACGGCCCACAGGTGATTGTCATTACTTGTTATTCATCCTTTCTTTCTTTGATAGAATGTATGGAAATTGTGTTGAATGGGGCACAACCCGTGTATGGTTTATCATTGTGGCTTGGATTCGTGAATGGTTGTGATGAAAGTAAAGTTAAAGCTTATCCCATTTATGAATGCTTGTTTATTATTGGTCACATGTGGCTTATACATGATGGATGTATTATGACACTGATTTTACGAGGACACATCCCATCATTTTACATTCATGGGGTTTGTTTGGCATTAGTGGTGTTAGAGTTGACAATAAGACACAGCCCACATACATATTCATATTATTACTTGGGACTTTCATACAAGTTTGCTAGGGTATGTAGTGGTTATGGACATTTAGGGAATATCCCAACAGTAGCCTTAGTGTTACCTTTTGACATTCATGTTGTCAAGAAACCTTGCTCAACTGTGATTGGAATGCATATCCAGATGTGTAATGTTGTCTTTTGTTACTTTGGATGCACGAACTTATCATTCTTGTGACAACCCTGACTGTGTACGGCCTGGAAGTGGTCTATATCTTAGATTGACTATACATTTTGATATGGTCCTGTCGCCTGGCTTGAATCTTGTTGACAAGTGAATGTCAAGAGCTTGCCTCTAATAGCTACCTATTAGTTATTTATGACTCCCATGCTTCTCTTTTCAATGTTAATGATTGTGACCAATGAAATGACTTCTTTTCCTTATGATGATTATTGGCATGGTTGTTATGACAGTTATCTTCAACCCTTGTACTGCCGTACTACCATGCTACAAAATTGTTAGTTAATGGGCACATCCCAGCTTTTCTTTGAGGTCTATCATAGGGTGTTTATATTATGAAAGGTTCTATAAAGATTTTTAGAGTTGAGATCTCGTTTGAGTCAAAAATGGGATGATAGATCAGTTGTGAGTCATGACTACAAATTTCTTCTTTTATCATTATGGTGCTTATATATGTTTTCTCTTTATCATGAACCTTGTTATGCTCCTCGTCAGAATGCCTCCTTTGATGATGATTTGGTTAGAGTTTCACAAACACAAAAATGCTTCCTTATACTATTCAACACAAATCATTACATACATATAGGCTTTGATATCCTATTTTGGTGGAGTCAAGCCTTATCAATCACATCAACAAATAATCCCACAAATACGGCCTAGAGACAAATAAAGGTGTGTACGACCAACCATCCTAACAAACTCCCAACATACCCAATTTAATCTTCTGTACACTTTCTCTCACACTCATATTTTATTTCTCACTAACCTACACATTAGTATTATTACTCCTCACTAACATATATGCTCACAAATGTGAGCACTAACACAGTAAATTCCTAACATTTGAAGACTTGTTTAGTACTAGGCATCATCATTGGGATTATCGTACATCTGAATGTTAAGGGATGGCACAGACATGGTGTTATCTTAAAGACTCATATGGAGTCTTCACAATGAGATATTACACATAGTAATGGGAGAAGGGAATTGTCTGCAGCTTAAACTTCAGAGCATCCCTCTTGTAGGAGATCTCTGCAGTCTAGGCTGCATAGCTGACCCATACCCTTCTTGTTCTTGGTTGAATTTTGCATGTGGTCTGAGTCTCTGATCCTGTATGATATGTACTTGGGCATTATTAGTGCTTTCTTGACTTCTGTTATGATAACTGCATGAGAGTGAACTCCATGATTAAAAAGGCGTGATTGAGTGTGTTTTCTTTGGGTGTTCTAACCTATCAAGGATTGCATCAGTATTGATTACTATGAATAATGATCCTTGACTTGTATCATTGTTGTGATAGGAAAATTATGAGCATGATCTTAACTGTACCATACTCTACGATGGTCAACTCTTATCATTCCATCATTGCACTTCTGAGACAGTTTGTCCTTGTTACAGTCATGCCATGACAACAAGATGTATTATTTTATTTGCATAGAATATTGTGTGTTTCAATATTATGAAAACTATATCTCATGCTATAATTGTTTATATTCTTCGCCTTATGATGTGAACTGAGTCATAGCCGGGGGAGTCAAGGGTCTTTCTGTATAACACCCTTGTATGGTTTCCAGCTCTAATTAATTACACAGGTATATATAATACAGGGCAGATCTAATTAAATATAGAGTGTGTGTGTGCGCGCGCGTGTGTATACATATATAATGATTGTTAGATCATCTTTTCCCCTTATTCAGTTGTTGTGTAGTATGTTTTTTCCAAAAGGCAGCCCTAATTGTGTTGTGATACTTTTCCACAAATATGAATTCTAGATTTTAATTTGGTTATAAATATCATGAAAAGTTTTTATAAAAACAGTAACTCTTTTTAACATCAAGATAACTGCTTTGACATCTAAATATAAACCAAAAAGATGTCTATGTTCAACATGTGTCCTAAGAAAACTCTATGTAATATGATAGAATGCAACATTCAATGAATTGATTATATGCAGGTTACAAAGTAAGACGTCAGAACAAATTAGGAAGTGTGACTACGGATAACGTTCTCAAATACGTTAGTTTAATAATACTCAAGGTCAATTTTGAAAATGACCTAACATAGACAAGCACACACACCAAACTACTGATACAATGGCAGCACATTGTTCAATCACTATGATAGAAGCATGCTTTAATGAACATATGAAAGAAGAAAGCAAGAAAATAAAGGGTGAAAGAACAATGCTGGTATCAGTATCTGCTGCTAGACATTGAGGTTTTGCGAGAGATATCAAATGTATGCAAGCCCTGTGGCTTAAACCATGAAGACAACTGTTGTCCTGTTATATCACATCCCTTTGTTCTACATATACACCTGTATAGAATGCACTGAATGTAATGCTCATGGTTACGCACTTTCTGTTTGGGTATTTCTTTTACAGGTTATTGCTCAGAGTTATTACACTGGTGATAACCAACATCAACAGACTCCATTTTCCTAATGTGTGAAACAAGATATGGTGCACAGGAAAATCCATATGAAATAGGACACTGCTCCTTAAATCAAAGTTGAAACAGAGATATCACTGCTTTGGGTTGTAATGTTATTTTGCCCCTTACAACTTTAGGTCTCCAGTATATATTCTCCTGTACTGAAATTTTAGTGTACAATGCAATTAAATAAATAGTATGCAATATTAATTTCTTAATGGTACCTTTATATCTTTATATCTTCAATTATACTTATGAATTTGCTTGCAT
This sequence comes from Taxus wallichiana var. yunnanensis, assembly GCA_018340775.1. Lineage (NCBI taxonomy): Eukaryota > Viridiplantae > Streptophyta > Pinopsida > Cupressales > Taxaceae > Taxus > Taxus wallichiana. Next base: position 392,444,571 of record CM031234.1, on the reverse strand, counting down.
ACATCCAAAAACTTCTTTATTTCAAGACTCTGGCTCAAGATACTTAGTTTTAGTGAAGCATGTATCCTTATCACTTTCCTTAAAATTTGAAACCAACATGGTCAAAAGTGACCAGCATAAGGTCAATCTAAGAACCTTAAACATTGATTATCATTCCAACAAAAAATCATCCAGCCAAACATTTTAGTGTCTCATGTACCAAATGGTGAAATGATTACCTCAATAATAGCTGATGAAGACATTCGCAGACCGCATGACAATTGTCCACTAAAACATCAAGGAGAGAAATTATTATGCATTTATGATTGAGAGCTAGTCGATGTTCATTCAAACACCAAAACCTGTGCATTTCCTGTGTGCATATGAGGCCCATCTGCCTAGTACATTAGATTAGTTCTCTATGAAACCATCAAAGAATGTTTTAGAATGTCGATATTAATATACCAAAACATTTTTTGTCTGAAAAACTTGCACAACCATTCATTTGGTAATGTAAGGAAAAAAAGATTAACGTTATCGAGATAGTGAGCCTAAAATAAAACAAATAGTTATAAACCAATAATCAGAACTTGTTGTTCAAAACACTTGAACAATACGTTTGAAGTGCCACTAAGAGCGTAAATCAGTAAAAGATTTCATAACAGGTTCCTTGGAGTGTTGTTATATGAATTTTAAAAGAACAATTCTAAGTAGATAGAAACATGTGGCTTTACAATTTCATGTCAGGGAATGTTCGTGAAACAGATTTTAAAAATTAATGAAAAAGGTAGGAAATGTTTCTAGGTACATTTTAGGAAATGGTTCAAACCCTTTACCAGGTGTTCCCTGGGAAGTAGTCAATTTGCAATCCATTTCCAGCTTAAATTGTATTAATAATATAATTGTATTAATAATTTAATACCAAGCTTCAATGGACTTGGTAATGAAATGAGATTGAAGAAGAGAATTAAATGCATGACATGCAAAAAGATGTATCCAATAGATCATAGTTTTTGGTAATCTATGACAAGCAAAAAGATGTATTTGATAGACCATAGAATTTTGTGGTAATAAGAAACATTTTCCACATTGCATGGTTTCAAGTCTTCTATGAAGTCTTCTATGATACTTATGTTTATTCTGGAATGGTGCTAAGAAACAAGAAACACCTGTAGGGCCACAAATTTGGGCCAGAACCTTTGTCACTACTATGTTTTTTTTTTTCTTTCAAAGACCCAAATTGCGTCAAAATCAAAGTTGATGTACACACAATTTCAACCAGATTTTTGTGGTGAGTCTCAGTCTAAAACAAATTTGGTGGATTAATCCAATTTGAAAAGTAACACAGTTTCAATCTTACTACTTTCATGTTTTCCTTGACTTTGATAAACTACATAGCAGAGCTATCTTTCTTTTCATGACATTTTGTTAATGCTCTTTATTGAATACATACTCAAATTATTAAATAAAAAATCATGAATCCCAGGATAAGCACATTAAAATATTCAAACCTTTCATTAAGAAATTTAATATAAGGGATTTCATATCTAAGTTATATATTTATTCACAGTACAACACAAAGAAATAGCATAAGCATAAGCAGTTGCAATAAATTTTAAGTATGATGGGCATACATAGTTAAGTCCAACTTATTTTGATCATACAGAAATAACAGTTCAAAATCAGAGAATAACTTCACCTTACTAAATAGCTTAAATACATATAAGCTCAGTAATACATAGTTTTGTAAGACAAAAACAAATGCTTACCTCAAGATGCCTGCATATGTAAATGGCACCACTGCATTGCCATGCAAAGCTAGAATCCATCTTATCGGTCTGCTAAAATAAGTCTACAAACAATGAACTGACAATATTTGATACAAAAGTGCCTCCACATAAAAAGACGAATAATTTTTTTGATACCAACAAGAGGATAATGTATCATTGTTAGAAAACAAGGGTTGTAGCCAATCTAAGATTCACTACAAGTGCTTACCTTAGTATTCCACTGCATTGACTTTGGGAATGATAGTCTCGATAAAATACCAGGGATATCTTCAGCTAAAACCTGCACCAGACAAATTACTTTGATCTCTCAAGCTTGTTTTTCATTGGTTGAGGAAAAAGTTCGCCGAATCCGTTAATTGATTCCAGAAGATCAGCTGATTAAACCATAAACAAAAGATGGGGATCCATAATCTCTTCTTATGATAGTATACAAGTATTATAATTCAGCAGAAAATAAACTTACATTCACAACCACAAAAAGCTTCTCATTATTAATTTAGGCATATGGAATAAAAAAGTGTATATTAATAACAAGACGTTAATTTGAAGATAAGTAGGGCAGGAAATATAACGTGACACACATGCTCTTACGGGACTTCAACTTTCTCATTGGTGCCTTGCCTTGCCAACCACCATGATTTCCAAGGTGGTGACCCCAGCATCTTCACATCCACCTCCACCTCCACCATCTCATAATGTTGTTACATGGGAATCGATCACCCGTGACCCCAATGCCGATGGTCTCTTATAGATTTTCTAATGACTAATTAACAAGTTCTTGCCTTCAAAAACTTGCAAAATCCTTGAATTGTAGTCATGGAAAGTTAAAGCAAATCCCAAAGTTGTTTATTCCTTTTAAGGTCACTTTGGGTATCATGTATAGGGTTTGAAAGAATGAGCTCTTACAAGTATATATAAATAACATCACTATTTTCATTCTTGCTCACAAATTTTGATCTTCCTCAACTCCATGATTCATTGCTTCATTAAGGAGTTCTTCCCTTACTTGGATACCTATTGTTAGATGTTATAGATTGAAGGGTATTAACCATAGTATGGCTATTCAGCGAGTACTCGCCGAGTTGGCAAGGACTCGGCAGAAATTTGCATAGGCAAATATTTACCTCTAAAACTTGCCATTAAATGCTGCGTGGCAACTATTCGCAAGTACTACCGACAATATCCATTGAATATTTGTCAATACTTGTCGAGTTCGACCACGAAACTCGCCCATACATGTGTTTAACGCAAAAACGGAAAACACGGGTTTAACATTGATTTTTGTCTTATAAAGGCATCACACTCCCTCACTTGTAATCACACAACTATTGAGCATCCTTTGCATGAGTTGAAGAGATTTTATAGCGAATTCGAAGAGCAAATTTGAAGAATTTCATTTGGAGGTATTTTTTTCCCTTCTTTTCAAGAATGTAAATTGTTCTATATTATTTATATATTGTATCCAAATATGATTTGCAAGTTTGAATGCATTCCATTCAATTCCAAATGATTTTAATTGTTATTAACTTATTTACTGTAATGTCCCCTTTTACAACTTGAGAGACTAAGTTTGGACTTCTTGCCATTCCCTTTCCATGGCAACGAAGTGGAATGAGCTGGGGAAGGAATTGAACTCTCATTGCATCTTTCTTTTCTAATTTTTAATGTTTCATTTTAGTGTTTTCTTCTTTTTAGCAAGTTTGTTGGCTTGGTGATGTTTGAAAGCCAAATAAAAGATCATAGTTACCTAAGTCTCGGGGATGGGGGACAGGGAGACGGAGGGACGGGGTTTCGGGACGGGAAAAATTCCCAAATTTTGGGGACGGCAAGGGGACGGCTATTAAAATAATATATAAAATATTAATATTTAAATATTTTAACTTTATTCAATGAAATTTAGGGATTTAAACTCTATTCAGGTACTTTCAAGATTATAGTTTAATGTTCTTTGTAAAAATAACAACTTTTTAAAAGTAAAAACATCAAAAGTTTTTTGGAAGATTTTAAAAAATAGGGGATGTCCCCTCCAAGTCCCCAAGTCCCCGAAACGTTCGGGACGTCAGGACATCACCAAAATCTAGGGACGCGCGTCCCGCGTAACACCTTGTAAAAGATTAAATTAAGACTTAAGGAGGTCGGTCATGCATGTTTGGACTTTGGCACCAAGATTGGGTTATAAAAGAAGATTAAGGACTTCATTTGCACGCATCTACTTTTGGCAAATTTACTCTAAAGTGATCTTTGGGCTGTGAGCTCTTAGTTCTCTCCACTCTTGGGCGAAAATCCAAGTGTGTGGCTCTTTCCAAGAAAGACGAAAACCCTTCTTATGGCTGGTTGGGAAACGAAAACCCTCCTTCCTTGATTGATTTGAAGTCATATTGCAGATTTTATATTAAAGAAGAAAATAAGTCATTTTCAGATTTTTACATGCATTGACAAGCCTCTACTAGTTGGAGCAACTTGCACATCATGTGTCATTTGGTGCCTTCTAGGCCACACACTTCAGATTTTCTTTCATAATCAAATGTGCAACATTTTATAAAGTCGGAATCAATAATTCTTTGTGGAGTTTGGGGTTTGAAAACCCTCATTCCATAATTTTCATTGGAGCTGTACTTTGCTGATTATAATTAATTTTCAACAGAGTTTTCTATCAAATTTCATATTGGAAAGTGGCTTGGATGATTCCTAAAATATTTATATATATTTTGGCAAAATTATTTGAAGAGTTTCAAGTGTTTTACATTCATTTCTGTACTGCTGTTCTAAAAATTTGATCGTTGTTCTGAACTGGGTTTAATTTTCAGTTTGCTGGTCTAAAAATCAGAATTAATATTATTGGGGTTTGTGTCATTTCCTTGTTTTTCAATTTCAGTCCTAAAAAGGGGCATTACATTTATACTTGTTTATCATCATTGATGAACAAAATTTCCAGAATGTATTGTTTTAAATGTTGTTTTTTTAATTTTTTGGGAATTTATTCTAATTTGTGGGGTTTACAATTACAAATTTGCAATTATTGTTGCATAGGGTTATAATGATCCATAGGAATCTAAAAGAACACCATTTCATCAAAACGACTTGATTCTGAAGGGAGATTAGGCGGAATGAAAGCATATATTGTAAAGTTACAAAGCTGTCACTCTGTGCATGAGTAGCGTTTAAAGCCAGAATCTGCCCGGCGGTTTCTTAATCGCCCCAACATAGAATCAGCGATTACGTAACCGCTCCTGGCGGTTGCATAGCCGACGGTCTGCATACACCAGGGCCGGTCCCGTCACTAATGGACAAAAACTAAAATCAGAGCCACGAACGGTCACGGATTTCAAGCATCTTGTCTGTGTCTCTTCCTTGGAGGACGTTTCTCATTCTCCAAAGTGCACGGGAGGACATGTGGACATCAAAAGCAAGTTATTTAAGGGAGAGCATAGGCAAGTTTCCCTCAACTTGGGGTTTCAAGATAAATATTGTGTTGAATTGTTATCTTTTTCCTTTGCTGCAAAGTAGTTCTAAGTTTCAGTTTTGCTCACTAATAATTAAAGACTGTCATTTTCAAAGTTGAAAGTAGAACAATAAATTGTTGTGGTCTTGTAAATTTCCAAAGCTAGAGGTTTACAGATCATTTTGGTATCAGAGTTGATATTATCCAGGACTGTGGTATTTATTCTTGTGATTTGTATGACAGTGACAAGGTCTAAAGGCGAAGAAGTTTTACCTTGTGATCTAGACATATCTACGAAGAAGTGGAAACAAAGAGTCGAGATCAAATGGAGGAAGAGAACTTGGTCCGTAGAATTGAGATGCTAGAAACCATGATGGATAGGTTGTATAGACACCAACAAGAACTCTCAGATCTGCAAAAGACGGCTTTAGTCAAGCAAGATTCCATGGACTCAAGTGGTTTGAGCTTGGCCGAAAAGTTTGGCATAGGAAAGAGCCACGATGAGGAAGAAGATGTGGAAGAGCGTGAAGAAGAAACTCCAATTGTAAAAGAGAAGGTAAAATTTGATCATGCTCCTTTTAAAGTTGAAACTAAGGTTGAGATAAAAAGCTTTGAAGGACAAGTAGATGCAGAATTGCTTGATAAATGGTTAAAACAATTGGAGGTTTATTTTAGTGTACATGATGTCACTGAGGCACAAAGGATCACCTTTGCACGTCTCAAAATGGAAGGACATGCTCTGGTTTGGTGGGAAACCCATCTAGCCACTTGTGAAAAGAAGAAACGTCCTATTGTAAGATCTTGGGAGGGTTTTAAAGAATTGCTTAGAGCTAACTTTTATCCTATTGGCCATAAGATTGACCAAATGATTAAATGGCAAGTATTTTAGACAAAAAGTGGTCAAAGTGTGCAGGATTATACTACGGAGTTTCAGAGACAAGCCATGTTGCTTAATATGGACTTGGAGGATGAGGATATTCTGACCAAGTATTTGGGAGGACTTCACACTCACCTTGAAGGAAGGTCATCTCCATGAAGCCCAAGGATCTCAATGAAGCATGTGTGCAAGCCTACTATATTGATGATGAAAAGAAGCAAGGAGAAAGCAGAGTCAAAGGGAAAAAGTCAACAAATCAGCCAAAGAAAGAGAAGGACAAACAAGTAACAAAGGTAAATGGAAAGGGAAAGGTAAACAAACCGCCACTACTTTGAATACTTGTAAAGATCCTAAGAATTTTTGTAAGAATTGTGATATCAATGGTCATACTGACGCTACATGTTGGAAGTTACATCCGAATTACATCCAAAGAACCGAACCAAGGATTCAAAGAAATCCATGACAAGTTGTAAAGACAGATGGGGAGGTGGAAATAGAGGATGATTCTTGATGTAGATGAGAGGCTTGGATGCATGGCCACCAACATGGAACAACCAAGAACAAGAGGAAGAGATGAGTAAGCTATTTTAGATCAAAATCCAAATCAAGAGAACTAAGGTAAATGCTTTGGTTGATATTGGTTCTCAATCTAATTTGATTTCTGATGTGGTTGTAAAGAAGCTTGGTCTTGAAACTTATGAGCATCCACATCCTTATCCTTTGGGATGGGTGAAGAAGGGTGTAGAAATTCAAGTAACAAGAAGATGTAAGTTCAAGTTTGGGATAAATTCTCAATATATAGATGTATTGGAAGTTGATGTAATTCCACTTGATGCATTTGATGTTGTTTTTGGGAGTCCTTACTTGTATATCAGGATGTTATATTCATGAGAAGGGAGAACCGATACATAGATGGGTCAAGGATGGAATCAGTTACAACATCCGGGCACACCAACGTAAGACAAAAATTGCTATGGTAAGTGCTAACCAAGCAAAAGAGACTAATTCAGAAAATCATAATCAGTTTTGTTTACTTTTATTAAAGATAAAGCAAGATGGGGTAGAAATTTCAGATATTTCTAACAAAGGGATGAAGGATTTGGATAGCATTATTCAAGTCTTTTCAGGAAGTATTTCAGACTCCCAAGTGGGTTACCACCAAAATGGAGGTAGAGCATGAGATTCAATTATTTGTTGAGTCCCCTCTACCAAATATCGGGTTGTATAGGCAATCCTTGTTGGAGAGTACAGAGGTAAAGAAACAACTCCAGGAGCTATTAGACCAAGGGGTAATACGCCCAAGCACCTCGCCATGCGGTTCACCTATTGTGATGGTGCCAAAGAAGGATGGTTCTTGGAGAATGTGCATCGACTACCGTGCTTTAAACAAGATTACCATAAAGAACAGATATCCACTCCCACGCATAGATGACCTCTTGGACCAACTTCAACATGCAAAGTTCTTCACGAAGTTGGATCTCAAGTCGGGTTATCACCAAGTCAAGATGAAGGAGGAGGATATATGGAAGATTGCCTTCAAAACAAAACAGGTTTGTATGAGTGGTTAGTACTTCCATTTGGTTTATGTAATGCACCCGCTACATTTATGAGATTGATGAATGATGTATTCATGGGAATTCATAGATTCATGTGTCATTGTATATCTGGATGATATTCTGATTTTTAGTGCCACATGGGAGGAACATCTAACACATTTGCAGCAAGTCTTGCAAGTTCTCAAAGAGAAACAACTGTTATGCAATATGAAGAAGTGTGAATTTGCCAAACAGTCACTTGTCTATCTTGGGCACGTGGTTGGAGGAGGAGAGCTACGAGTGGATCCGAAGAAGGTGGAAGCCATCACCAACTGGCCAACACCAAATGGGAGCCACAAAGACTAGAAGTTTTTTGTGGGAGTAATACAATACATGAGGAAGTTCATTTCGGGCTTCTCCGCTATTGCAACACCTCTACACACAATGACAAGAGTAAGGGTTTTGACTGGGGTAAGGAACAAGATAAGGCTTTTGAGTTATTAAAATACAAAATTAGTCATGCTCCAATATTTTGCTCTTCCTAATTTGCAAGCAACCCTTTGAAGTAGAGACAAATGCCAGATGATTATGCTATGGGAGCAGTGTTGCTATAGGAGGTAAGCCAGTATGTTATCATTCTGAAACTTTCACTTCAGCAAGTTAAGGATATTTAGTATATGATAAAGAAATGTATGCACTAGTTCAGGCAATAAAGAAATGGAAACATTATTTGTTGGGAAAAGAAACTATTGTGCACACTGACCACAAACCTCTCCAAGTATTTGCAAGCACAATCTAAATTGCAGCAGGCAAGGCACTACAAGTGGATGGGATTCCTTCAAGCAGTTCCATTTGGTGATCAAGTATAAGAAAGGTAGCACAAATTTGGTGGCAGACATGTTGTCTAGGCCGACCCACACAAGAGAAAATCTCTAGTTTGGCCACTATCTCTCAGATTTGAGCCCTTCACGAAGGAAGCTTACGAGAGGCATATGCTCAAGACAAAGATTTTGGGGTAACATATCAGCAGTTGCAGTCTCAAGGGGCTGAAAAGATGGGTATTGAAGATTGTTATCTCAAAGATGGGCTGCTCTACCGATGGGGGAAGCTTTGTGTGCCAAAAGAAGAAAGACTTCTATTGATGAGGGAAGCACATACCTCGAAAGTAGCAGGACATTTTGGTGTTGGCAAGACCATGGCCCACTTGCAAAGGTATGTGTATTGGCCCAATATGCAAGAAGAAGTATCTAAATTCATAAGAGGATGTAAACTTTGTTGTACAAGCAAGCCTAAAATCAAGAAGGAAGGTTTGTATATGCCTTTACCGGTCCCTACTCGTCCTTGGGAAGATATTTCTATGGATTTTGTAGGAGGACTACCTATGTCTAAACATGGCCATGATTATCTATATGTTGTTGTAGATAGATTTAGAAAAATGTGTGTTCTTATGGCATGTAAAAAGACAATAAAAGCATATGAGGCAGCTGAACTTTTCTTTGCTAATGTATGGGTGCATTTTGGTTTGCCAAAGTCTATTGTTTCTGACAGAGATTCTAGGTTCTTGGGGAAGTTTTGGACTACTTTTGGGACAAGATGGACACCAAGTTACAGAGAGAGCATGACCTTCCATCCACAGACAGATGGACAAACGGAGGTGGTGAACAAGACTTTGGTGCAGCTGATTAGAGGATATAATAGCAAATATCCATGGACTTGGGATGAGTCCTTAGCCTACATTCAACATTCCTACAACTCGGGTAGTACATACATCCACTATGAAGTCACCATTTGAAGCATGCTTGGGATATCTACCTACTAATCCACTGGACACATAGTAGTTGGGAAGCAGAAGAAGGGGAGATACATGATTCAAAGGTGACTAGAGAGTGAAAAATTCATTGAGAGGATCCGAAAATCCATCTCAAGGTGAAAGAACAATTGGAGAAATCTCAAGCCAAGTATAAGGCTAGACATGATCAACATCATAGAGAGCACAAACTTCATGTTGGAGACAAAGTTTGGCTTTACTTGAGCAAGGAGAGATTACAAGGCCAAGCAAGGAAACTCAAGCCACTACGGTATGGACCCTTCACTATACTAGAGCAGGTTGGAGAAAATGCCTTTAAGCTTGATTTGCCACCATTCATGTGGATGTACTCAAGTAGTAAATTGTGAGAACTTGCACCTATATGAGCCATCCATGCTTGATGAAGAAGAAGAATGTCATCTACTACCTTACCTTCCAGAAGATTGCGTCTTGGACTCACGAGGTGAATTGGAGGAGGACGTAGTGCTGCAACAAAAGATCAAAGAGACAAGGAGAGGTCCACAAGAGTCTTGGCAAAGGTTGGACTCAAGGGAAGACACCAAGGCAAGCCCGGTGGTACTCAAAGGAGAAAGTGAGGGAATTGTTTCCTCATCTACTCCCCCACTAAGATTTTGTGGGACCAAAAGCCTCCGAGCAGGGGAGGTGTGATCCATAGGGATCTAAAGAAACACCACTTCATCAAAACAACCAGATCCAAAAAAAAATTAAGAAGAATGAAGAGAGACTGTAAAGTTATGAACCGCCCCTCTGTGTAGAGAGTGGTTGCGTAACCGCCCCTACGCATGCCGCGGTTACGTAACGCACCCATGTACGTAACGTGCCGGCTGCATAACCCATTGGCCTGCATACACGGTGGTCCTATCACTAATGGATGAAAAAAAAAAAATGAGAGCCACGAACGGTCATGGATTTCAAGCGTCCCGACCATGTCTCTTCCTTGGAGGATGTTTCTCATTCTCCAAGTGCACATGGGAGGACATGGGAAGCATGTTATTTAAGGGAGAGCATAGGAAAGAATTGGATCATCGAAGTTGGAATGCAAGAGAGTGAGAAAGAAACCATTGGAGCTGGAAGTGTTTTGTAGAAGTAAGGTGTAGAAACAAAGAAGCCAAGTATAGAAGGGAGGTGTACATTGTTTACCTTCTTTCCTCTTGTTGTAATATGTAATTATTTTTACAATTGGCCAATAAAAATTGGGAAGAAAGAGAAATTTGCCCCTTCCCGGCTAGTTTTCCCTCAACTTGGGGGTTTCAGGATAAATATTGTGTTGAATTGTTATCTTTTCCTTTTTGCTGCAAAGTAGTTCTAAGTTTCATTTGGCAACGGCATTTGGGTTAGCATTAGCTTCAAACATTTGGCTCAAAATCACTAAGCACGAACTATTTCGTTAATGCTCGTATTTTTACTTGGAAGTATGTTGTACGTGGAGCGGTTCAGGGGACTATAGTTTGCAATTTTATGTGGGGAAATATTTTTGGAGGCATCAATCACCTAAAGTATCATCTTGCATGTATTGTTTGTCGCAAAATGTGGTATGTCCCAATGTTACAAAAGAGGCAAAATGAGAGATGAAGGCAGAGTTGAAGGAGAAAACTAGAGAGGGCAAGGGTACAAGCAGCCATAACAACACCATTAGACCTAGAATGGCAGAGGAATTAGAGGATGATGCGGCAACAATTGTGGGCTCTACTCGTGGTCCACGCATACAAAGCGGAAGAGACACATCTGCTTCATCAAGTTCAAGCAAAGGGATACATAGTTTTTTTGTACCAAGAAACATACATGGGGCATAACCTTCACTACAAGGTACAGTGGAACAAGGATGTGCACAAGGAAGCAAATAAGGCATGTGCAAATTTTTGGTACTACAACAACCTTCCCTTCAATGTGGCGAAGAGTCTGATCTGAAAGTACTCCAAAATACTGACATTAACAATTGCAAAGAAAGGGTACAAGTCATCCTCTCCAAAAGACTTGAATGGGAAATTGCTATGAAGTTGCAGTGCAACGTCAATCCTAAAAGATCAAAAAAAGCAATGGCAGAAATATGAATGCACCATTCTTTTACATGGGTGAACAAATGGAAGGAACTCGCACCCTCACAATTTTTTAGTGGCTTCAAATGGTGAGATGGTATTTTTGAAGTCAATTGAATCTTATGTTGGAGGAGGTTGTCTTAGAGGTGGGTATCCAGAATATTGTGCAAGTTGTCACAAACAATGCAACAACATATGTGGTGGCTAGGAGAGGACTACAAGAGAGGCATTCATCACTCTTTTGGACCCCTTGTGGCCCATTGCCTTGACCTTCTTTTGGAAGACATGGAATAAATTGATTGGGTGAGGCCAATTATAGAAGATGTAAGAAATATAACCAAGTACATATATAATCACCCTTGGGTTCTCACTTGATGAGAGAACACACCGAGGGGAAACGACTTGTGCAAGTCGATGTCACAAGGTTTACAACCGATTTCTCGACGTTCCAAAGTATTTTTAGTTCATTGTCATCATTGAAGCAAATGTTTGTGAGTAAGTTTGGTCTTGGACTCACAATATTCAAAGAAAGTAGACGGAGCGAGGACCGCAAAGATAGTTTTTGATGCGTCTTTGCAAAGAGATTTATAAAGATCATCAAGGTAACTTCAAACTTCAATTAAACTTTCAAGATGATTGCTTTATTTTTATTTTTTAAATGTATCGTTATTTACTTTATTTGTAAGTTTATAACTATAAAGTTTCATTTGTGTATAGGTGTCAAATTCGTTGGTGAGGATTTTGCACTTGGTTGATGGGGAGCAAAACCCAATGGGATACATTTATGAGGCCATGGATAGGGCCAAAGAGGTCATCCAAAACTATTATAGGGGGATATCGCGATTTGGTCCTTTTTGGAACATAATTAATGGAGGTGGAACAATCAACTCCACCAACCTATTTATGCGGCGGGTACTACCTCAATCCCAAGTTTTTCTTCTCGATGGCTTCACAAATGTTAATGAAGTACTCACTCTCAATGAACAAATAAGAAAGAATTCCAACTTCTCTTTCTTCACACTAGAATTCACCCAAAATCACTTGTTTGAATGCTTCTAAAACCTTGTATTTATAGTTGCTTTGCTCAAGGACACGTGGAAAGGTGAAACGAATCGATTAGGAAGCTCAAAAACATTTACAATTGTTGAGATCCCATGCCGGAACCGTCTCCCCTCACATGAGGATTGTTGCTTACGTCTTGGTTGTTACATAACCATTGCGATAATTACATAACCATCGCAACGATTGCAGACAAATCGTTGCAGCTATTCTTGCAACCACCGCTCATTGCAGGCAGGCGGCGATTATGTAACTACGAGGCGGTAACGACCGTCATGTAAGAAATCCCCAAATAGAACAATGGTCAAACGTCATTCGAAGGTGTCGTCCTAGGACCACCCCTAGCCTTACTCAACCATCTCATGAAGAAAAAGTGGCGAGAACTTGTAGAGCAAGTACCAAATATAGAGAATACATAGAATTGGGCATTTCAGATCCATTTTGGATCATTGTTTGAGCCATTCACATGAAGAAGCACAAGTTGACTCAAAAATGCCTCAATGACTTGGTTTTTGTGTAATACAATCTTCAACTTTGCACAAGAAAGGTGGAGGCCACATCGCAAGAGCTTATTGATTTGGATGAGATTGATCCATACAACTGGACTGGGCAAGAAGAGGAAATCCTGCATTCATAGAGGACGAGATTACTCTTTCGAGAGGGAAGCTATGGAGGGAGAAGCACAAGCAGGAGATATTGGATTGGATGACATCTTTGGAGATGATGTCGAACATGCAACAGAGGAGCCACCACCATCTACTACCAAGGTGGAGTCGCAATCGTAGCCTTTTAGGAGGAGCGAGCAGTTGTAACCAAGTGTGGGGACTAGTAGAGGTAATAGACCCTCTCCCCAATATTTCTCTAAAACGGGAAGAGGAAAATGTAAATTATTGTAAATTGTAACTTGCATAGATATGCAATTTATGATGATAATTTTCAATGACAATCATCATAAATTCATAACATTTATCAGTTGGTTGTTGTATTCACATGATGATGCGATTTTGTACTGTATTTGTATTCAAAACTAATAGAAAACACTTCCCCAACATTTTACAAGCTCATTTGATACATTTTGCAAATATATTTTGCATAAAATTTATGTTTTTCAAGAAAGTGTATTTTTTAAGTTGTCAAATATTCCTGAATATTCGCCATGTCTTGCCAAGTTTTTGCCGAGTCAAATTTTTTTGGGTCTGCCGAATATTTGCCAAATACAAGTATACGAACTATGGTTTTAACCACCATCATCTCGCCCTCTCTTTCTTTGTTTTCACTTTTTTGTTTTTGTGCTTATTTACTTTCATAACCTAGGGCCCTCTTACCCTATTTCTTCTCTAAATAGAAATTGGTTATAGCTTATAAGTCAAGTCCCACTAACCTACTTTTGTCATTTGTGGACATTCATATAATTCCTTCCTTTCTTTCAATCTTTCTTTCTAAGAACACTCAAAGTGTGAATAGCATCAAATTGTAATGTCCCCTCAGGGCAAAAATAAGAGCAATTTGGATTCTCTAAGAAACCCTTCGATAAAAAGACCAAAAATTGATTTTCCTTCGATAAACCCTTATGAGAAAATGAAAGCAGTCTGATTTCTTTAATATATTAATGCAAAATCATTAAAATAAAAACACCCACATGTTGGGAAACATAGATAAAGCCTCTAATGACATGGATTTGATTGAAAAATTGGATTTACATCAAAAACTGAAACTTTTTTTTATTTCAAACTGAAATTAAATAAAAAGTACAGCTGACCGTTATTGGTAAAATCTTGCAAATGAATGGCTCCAGCTGACTGAAAATGGTGCTCTAGGGAAGAATCTAGCTATATGCAAACCCTAGCACCCAACCCACTTCGAATCACATCTGCAACAGTCTTCATAGGGGGTCGTCCAGCCTAAAATCTGCCCAAAATAAGGGTAAAAACCCCAAAACTCGTTGTCCCAACTGGTGTCTTTGATGCCCTAGCTATATAATCTTGGAGATTGATCTAAAACTTCCTAGTCGATGCCCTAGTTGCTGAATCAGATCTGAAATTGCAAAACTCTGAATGGATGCCCAAATGCAACTCTGTATGGAGTCACCCTTGAAGATTCGAGGGTTTTCGTCCTCAAATCTGAATACATCGGAGGGTTTTCATCCTCAAATGTAGATTGCAAAGGAGGGTTTTCATCCTCAAATGCAAAAGTAGGAGCAGCAGCTCAAACCTTCAATGTCAAAATAGATGAGAGTAAAAGATATCTCCAAATGACCCCTCAATGCTCTTTTATAACTTTTCATGGCTCATTTCCCGAGGAAAGGTCCCCAAATGGGACATCCACCTTCTATTATGTTGTTGTGACTTTGCTTTATTTTAAAAGTCACATTTTAACAATAAAACATAAGTTGCCTTTTTAAATGTAACTTAAAGTTACTTTTTCAACAACTTAAGTCACTTTATGAATATAACATAAAGTTACTTTTTCGACAACTTAAGTTATTGTTAAATTATTTCCCTCACCACACCCTTTACGCCTACAGGAAATAAAAAATAGGCTAAAGGTCTTCTCTAGATTAATTTTGAGAAGGCGACATTACACAAACCGGAATCTACAGGGCACTGTCAACGTGATGTTATGATATGTGGATATTTTACGCTTTTTTTTGCATCTATTGCCATCGGCTGCTAGAGAGGATGGATTCCCTCCATACACTTTGTGGAATGGAATGTGGGGAAGAGAGATTTTGCATGGAAGTAGCTTACAGAATCTCCGATCTAAGCATTCTATGCAGAACAATAATTTAAAATTGTGCATGGAAGAAGAGCCAAAGATATTTCATTTGGAAGTTGGAACCGATTTGAATCCAATGCATGAACTCTTACGATGAAATAATCAAAAAATTAATCTTTCGAGGATTGGAAGAATTTTTCTTTTTGATGAAACAGAGGAAATTGTATTGATATAATGAACATTTTACAACATTCCAAGCCCTAATCTAGACAGGACATGGAGACCATGTCATAAAGTTGTATACAAATCATTTTAAAAATAAACCTAGTATTGCATTAATAGAAATATAATGTTCAAATTACAATGCCAAGCTATTATACTCATACTCCAAGATATATCCTTGGAATTCCAACAACAAATTAAAGAAGAGAAAGAGCATATCTGCAAATTATCCATCCAATTATTGCAAGTGAAGGATCTTTTCAATCTAATTTTGCTTCTCTAGATAGCCATGTGTCAGAGATATGGGGCCAAAGTGGATCAGATTAGTATGATCCAAAACTCAATTTGCTAAAGCATCTGCCACCTTGTTTTGATCTCTAGGCACATGTTGATATATGATTGTCTGAAATTGTCTAGCTATCACCTTTATATTATCCTAAATTTTGGCGATAAGCCAATTATTGGATGTATGTTGCTCTTGAGCTAACGAAAGTTAACAATAACCTTAGAATCAGATTCAACTATAATACTAAGGCATCCCAGTTTAGTTGCCTCCAGAAGAGCTCGTTGGATAGCCAAGATTTCAGCCACATTATTGGTGCAAAGTGTCCCAATTGATGAGCGAAAAAGAAGAGGGGAGTTCCCAAAGAATCATGGGCTATCCCTCCCATACTGGTTGGACCCGAATTGCCTCTAGCTGCTCCATCAGTATTTAATTTGACAAAGCCAAACAGGGGTGGTTTCCATTTCCTCAAAGCAGAGGGCATCAGAGGTTTAGAACCAGACTTTGTCTGTAATTGGCTTTCCCCAAATTAAGTTTTTGTAATAAAACTTGCCACTTTCAGTGTTGGGAGGGAATTTTCAAATTATGCACCATAGTTTCCACAATATTACTTGAGTTAGCTCCTTGACATACCAACTGTCTCTAGTTTCTGATTTGAAAATACGTTTGTTTCTTTCTTTCCATACATTCCACAACATGAGAGAAATAGCAATCCAAATTCCTTTGTTAAAGTCTTGAGTGTCGAGACTGATTGTTTCCAACCTCTAAGAATATCCACAAGATTCATAGAGGAGTTCCAAGTAACAGAAAGCCAATCAGCCAAGATATTCCATAGAGACGTAACAAAAGGGCACTGAAGGAAAAGATGTATCAGAGTTTCATCTGCTTCTTTACATAAAGGACACCGAAAGGGTCCTACCATCCCTCGCTTCATCAAATTATCCCTAGTAAGAATCCTCTTATAGAGTAGAAGCCAGACAAAGAATCTAACCTTAGGCCACAAAGTAGGTTGCCAGAGATCAACAAAAATGTCCTTCCAAGGGTGTGGCTGAGTAACTATCAAAGCACTATATCCGTCAGCTACAAAGTACTTTCCTTCCGAAGATTTTCCCCATGCAAGGGTATCAGGTTCAGAGGTGATAGGAAGGATCCTATTCTACGTAAGGGTTTGAAAAAGTGAATTTGACCATTAGACAAGTTGACCTGCCACAAAGATGGAGAGATCCATTCAATCCCCTCGAGACGTTGATGTATATAATGGCTCACCTTTTCCTTTCCTTGACTGTGAAGAGTATTCATAATATTTCTAAAATCTGGATATTGTTCAATCAAGGGTGGGTGTCCATCCCACGAATCAGTCCAGAAGTTAGCCTGATCACCTTTTCCAATTTTCCAAAAAAATTGTTTTTAATGAGTTCTTCACCTATTTTGAGGACTGAAAGAATCGACGAACCCCGAGAAGGTAAAGAATGTCGAATTAGTTCATGCGAAGAACATACCTTCCGCATATTTTGCTCTAATATTGATGCCCCATAGCTGATATGGGTTTTGCAGAATCTCCAATATAACTTTGCAGCCAAAGCTTTATTATTTTGCACACTGGATCTAAAACCCAATCCTCCCTCTTTCTTTGGCAAACATAAAGTTTTCCATTTCACAAGATGCCATTTCCGAACCTGTTGAGTTCCTGTCCATAAGAATTTTTGACTAATGGAATCTAGCTGATGCAAAACTTTTGCAGGAATGTTCAGAAGGGAAGCAAAATAGATAGGAATAGCTTGTAACACAACTTTAATCAGAGTTATTCTTCCCTTGAAGTTAACCATCTATGAGTCCAATTACTAAATTTCTGAAGAATCTTTGCAGGTAACCAACTCCAGTCACTTAACCTTTTAGAATCTAATGGAACACCCAAGTATTTTAGAGGTAATGTGCCCTTCTGAAATCCTAATTTCGCCAAAATATCCTGCTCCAGTCTAGGAGAGCAATGAAAGAAGATGATTTTTGACTTTTGCCTATTTATATCTTGACCAAGTGGCCTTTGAAAAGAGCTCCAAGTTATTGTGGATTTGATTAGCTTCTTTTAAAGATGCTTCCCCATGATAGATGAGTCATCCACAAACTGCAAATGGGAAAGAGGGTCCACCTGAGTAGCCAGTTTGATACCCTCAACTTCTTCTAAGTTCTCGTACTTGAAAACAGTCTACCAAAAGTTTCAGCAACTATAATGAAAAGAAATGGAGATAAAGGATCTCCCGCCTTATACCTCGGGATGCAAAGAATCTAGTTATAGGAACTCCATTAACCAAAATTGAATAAGAAGCCGAAGAAATGCATGCTTGTATCCACTGAACCCAAAGGGGAAAACCAAACCGCAAGAGGATGTCCAAAAGGAGAGACCAACTTACCTTATCATAAGCTTTAGACAGATCCAGTCTCAAAAACATAGCTGGTTTTTTTTTTAATGTCCATGGAATGGAGGGAGCCAAAACAATATCGTCATAGATTTGTCTACGAGGTACAAATCCCCCTTGTTCGAAGATATTACTTTATAAATGATAGTTTTCAACCTTTCAGCTATGACTTTTGTAATTATTTTATAGAGCACATTGCATAAAGCAATGGGGCGATATTCCGCAAGGGTAGAAGCCTCTTCTTTCTTAGGAACCAAAGCAATATAGGTTTGATTGATGACCTTGAGAACAGTCTTCGCTTGTCTGCATTCTTCCACCACTTCCAAAAGATCATTTTTGATAATGTCCCAGAATTCTGATAGAATTCTATCGGGAAGCCATCAGGTCCTGGTGTTTTCCCTTTTTTCATAGCCCATACAACTGTTTGGAGTTCCTTTTCTGAAACCGGCTGCAAAAGAAAAGTATTGTCCTCCTCACTAACCAAGTTGGGAATGATATTAAGCATTGTTGTTGAGCATTTCCATCCAGGTTTGTAGCAGAAAGATCCCAGAAAAGTATTGTATTGCTAATTGTTGAATATCTTCTTGTGTATTAGCCTGGTTCCATCTTCTTTTTCCAGGTAAGCAATGTGATTATGAGAACGGTGAGCTAAGAGAGATTTATGGAAAAAAGAGGTATTTTTATCTCCCTCTTTCAGCCACTTAATTCTGGACTTGTTTCCAAAAGATTTCTTCTCTTAATTCCCATTCCGTCAGTTCTTGCTTAAGAAAGATTTCCTTTGTTTGCAATTCCTTTGAGTACCCTTGCATTCTTACTTGATGAGACACCTCCTGTAAAGCTTCCAAGATTTCTCGTTTTCCCTGGACATTTCCATTGAAAACTAAGACAACAAGAACCAAGGACAGCAAAGACTCAAAGGACTTGAAAGATTATATACAAACTATGACCATTTGTCTAGAGTATGTTAATGGGAATTTGATTCACTGCTGGACAACCAAAACAAATGATATTACTACAAATATAACAAATTGCCCTCCTCAAAGTTGAAACTTTATAAATAAGGGCTTTTGCTAGAATTTAAAACACAAGAGTACACATTTTCCCCTCCTTTGTAGCTTTGGAAAGATTTAGCAAAGGTTGCTCCATCTTGCTCCACAAAGCTTTCAGCTTGAAAATCATGTATTTTGTTGGAAGAAAGTATGGAGTTGTAATGCATTACATAGGGAAGCCTCTTTATGTTTCCTTTCAAAGGTGTGGATTGTTGTTCGATGGCTTCAATTCTGCTTTGAATTTGTGATTCTACTGTAGGAGACAGTCTTTTTGGTGCTCGATGGACTCTCGCAACACCTTGATACAATCTTTTTGTTGCTTAGTGCAGTGTAGTTCATTAATAGCTGATCCTAGTAACTGAGTACGAGGTTTGGGTATGGCGGTCGGACAAATATTATTTAATCCAAGAATGCCTTTGGTACAGCCGCATAAAAAAACATATAAAATATTTAAATATAGCCATATAAGCAAAATTAAACACATAGCATGCATAAAATAAAAACATAGATAACCACAATGCAGTTGAAATCACCACTAATAATTCAATTCCAAATGTCATGACGTAAGTATGCAATGAGAGTTAAGTTTGTTGTTAGCTTTTGACAAAATGAATGTGAGAGTGCCTTCTAGGGTTTCCCATATTTTTACTTGTTTTTATGGTCCAAGTTGATTTTAAGTGTTTTTAAGGTTGAAATAAAATTTAAAATTAAAGAAAAGAATTTATACACTTTAGACTCGGGTCCCGCTGTGTGCATCCCAGAGAGGGCCAAGTACACCTGTGTCCATCTCGCACATACCTGGGCATAGCCAGCCCTGCTGGAATATACCCACGCAAGACCAGAGGTAGTACTGAACCGGAACTGGTTCCACCGGGGAAAAAGTCCCAATCTCATAGTTCACCATTAAAGCAACAAATTTTTCTATGAAAGAAATGGCTCCACCTTTTACATCTATTTATTTACCAACATTTTGACTAATGATAGTGATGGTATTACGGACTTTGATTAAGGCATAATTGTCCTTCCTATCTTCATAAGGCCTTTTGGGATCTCTCAGCTGATTTGAAGGAAGCCTTCTAGGAATCGGAAGGGTCTCGAAAGAAGGGGGAGCATTACAAGTGTTAGGTAGGAAAGAGATGTGCGGGATAAACTGCCAAACGATATAACACGACAGAAATCACCAAACAGAGCAAAGCTAACAAACAATTAGTCTCAAATTGTGACATCGGAATGGAAATAAATACATATCCTCCCAAATAAAGTGAAAGAATTGGTAGAAAAGCGATTGAAAGCATTAACACAAAACTCCTATGAATAAATGTCATGTGCCAAGAAGTGCAACTATAAAGAACACCAATTTGTAGAAAATGAAAGTAATTAAGGATTAACCAAGGGTAAATGATTGGCAACCGGTGAAGGAAAGACAATCAGATAGTTGCCAAAGAAAGATATCGATTGGCGGTTGGCAATAGACGCTTGCCTTGCAAGCGTGCCAAAAGACTAAGAAGAGAAATTAATAATGGAAAACACATTAACCAATAAAAAGCGACAAGTGGCAAAAAATATTCAATATCAAGTAAAACAGAATAAAGGCATTTCAAGTTCATTTGCAAGTTTGTAGAGAAGAAATTTGCAGCGAAATATATTTGGGAATAGAGACAAGTGTGAAAAATAAGGTGTCGACCTGGTTAGAAATGGACGAAGAAATGTGTATTGATGGTGGTTGACAGCATGCACAAGTAGCACTATCCCACTCTGCAGCTCCAAGTGTCAACAATCAAGAATCTTGCAAAAACAATGCGGGAGATAATGTAGGCATCTTAATGGGTACTTGGGTGCGCCTAGTAAATAGTTGAGCATCAAGCATACTAAGTTTGATTAAAATACTTAACATATTCTAATTACGTTTACTTAATATTTTGGAAAGGTATCATCAAAGTTTGCACCTGTCATGATAAGTTGATAACCTTATATGTAGGTGATCACATTCCAAATTAGTAAATCATAAAGCTAGAACAAGCTATACTGATCTATTGTTGTTATTGGCATGCATAGCTGATTGTTCATTACTGTTATATTTTGTTATTCTGTTGTCATATTGCTATATTGTACCCTCCTAACTAAGCTATAAAAGAGCACATGCTAAATGCCTGTTGTCGACCTGCTTATTGGACTGAAATTAGGATCACACATTTTCCATTATGTTATAATTGAGACTAGTGCGATCAGTAAGTAAATAAGAATATAATTCACCTCAACATGAAATACAATATCTTATCAAAAACTCCTATTTGCGAAATCATATCGTGTCATGTCTAGACTAATTTTTTGGGGTGTAATGTATCTCTAAATGGGTGTAGAATTCTCTTCATTTGTCCAGAGCGATAACTTAATTAAAAATGCACAAAAAAACACCAACAACTCTTGGAAATTTGCCAAACATTGTCTCTCTATTTTGTAAGATAAACCTCCACTTGTTCTATAGATCTTGAATCCCTTGGGCTTCATTTGAGGCATAGCAAAGCAAAATCAAATTGATAATATCTGTTGATTGCTACAAATAACGAACAAGATAGATGATCAATCCTCTATTTCATCTCACATTCTTCAACAATAACAATAAAGGAAGGAGAATCCCATGCATGCAAACTGGTCTAGGATAACTCATCCCTATTCACTTCCAAGAATCCAAAGGGTTGAGACTTTTGAAAGGCATTGACACAAATAGATGATGTTTGCATTGTGTTCATTTGGAGAACACACAAAAGGAGGTAGAAAAACGGCAACAGATTGAGCAGATCCTTTGTTTGAAATCGCATGATGGATAAATTGCAGATATGCTATCTCTCTTCTCTTATTTGTTATTGGAAATCTAAGGATATTTCCTTGAGTATAACTGCTTGGCATTGTAATTTGTACTTTATACTTATATTAATATAAATGTGGTGGTTTTTTTTTTTCAAATTATATTAAAGGAAATTAAGACATCATGGAGAAAATACTATAAATGAAAAAGACAAGAGAGTGTGCAGGCATGTTACAAAGCTGGCTTGCAGATGGTCCCACAAAGGTGTCTAAAGACGGTTCAATTCAAGAAAGAATTCCAGAAATCATGTCGCACCCGCATCCGGATTGGAAGTAGAAAACATTGGGAAAGTAAAAGTGGATAAAAAGGAGTGAGCAGGAAAAGTAGGGTAGGAAGGGATGCCCGTCCCCCCCCCCGCAATCACATGTGGGGAATAAGGGACAAACGTCCCTCCTAACATGAGGGAAAAGAAGGGATAGACATCCCTTCTCCTGCAACCCAGGTTTCAGTTTAGGCCAATCTTCATGTTCAGTGTGGGAAAAGAAGGGATGGCTGATCTTCTACATGCTGAACATTTTCACAGGAGTGTCCAAGTTCATCTTTAACAGCGATGAAAGGACGGACAATATTCTTGGAACACATCCAATGTTAGGGCAATTCAAAAAATTTGGTTAATTTCTAATTTTGCATCCGGGGAAGAAAGGATGACCAGCCCTTCTTCAACCAAATGCCAGTTTAGCATATGAGAAAGTAAAGACAGTCCGCCCTTCTATGACACACCTTTAGTTTTGCACATGGAGGAAAAAATTAGACTGAAACTTCTATGACACGCCTAGTTTTGTACATAGAGGAATAAAGTTGACTGAACCCTTCTTGATTGCATGTCCAACTTCCATGATAGAAATATAATTCCTCGGCTAAAGATGTAAAACCAAAATACGAGAATGCAGGTACAACATCATGTAGCTTGTAGAAAATGTGTCGAGAGATCAATGATGAGGAAATGGGTCAAAGAACCAATAGTAACATGTATACCAACACTAATGGCCACATCTCCACAATGTATGGTTTAAACCGGCACCATAGCTCTTGTAATGGTCGAGAACATGTCATGGTTCCAGAGATAACATGATGTATACAATACATGTTTTGAGTTCGGCCCAAACTCCGTATCAATCTTCTTGTAACCTTTTTAAGACAAATCTTTGGCTCTCTCTTGTTGTTTCCTCTTCCCTTGGCAATGTGTATTTAGAAAAGATAAATACCCAAAGCAAGGAAACGGGATTTTGATTGTTTCAACTTTGGCTTGTCGATTTTGGCCATTTGGCTTTTGAAGTCTTGCAGCATTTTGAATCACAGCATGGTTGTGGCATTTTGGAGACTCACAGCTTGTGTGCTCTAGAGAGAATGATTCTTTGTTTATGTTGTAACATGTTATAGTTTGAATAGACCAAAGAGCTAATTTTGATAGTGGAGTTTTCTATGCCAAGAGATTTTTCTTTATATATGCTATAAAAGCAGAGATATTAATAATCCATCAAACTACCAAACTATCATGGTTAATCCTCTACTTGGAGAACTATTTGGAAGCATGGAAGAACACAGAATCAGCAACTGAATAGAAAAAGAGGGCAAACGAGCGAAAGGACCAGCAAATTTCAAACCGAAGTATTCCACTATCAAGCACTACATCACTCTTAAGCACTTGATTCAAAATGTATGGGATAACCAGAGACAAGAAACCTTATGTTTCTTATTTTACTTCAAAACAGAATCTAACACAATAACTAGAAGCAAACTTTGGAGCGAGATGGAGGAACTTGGAGTTTTAGATGAGTATAGAGCGGTGGTACATAGGCTTTATGATCAAGTCTCGCCCAAAATCAGAACAGGGGAAAGCATGTCAGAATGCTTTGGAAGCAACATTGGTGTCAAACAAGATTGTTTGTAATACCTCACTTAGTTTGGGCTATACATTGATAAGCTGGAAGAGTGGATAAACAAAATAGGTGGAGGAGGCATCCATCCAACTAGATATGTAGTAAAGTCTCTCTGTATGAGGATGATCTTATCCTAATTGCAAAAACAATAACATCGTTTAAGAGAACACATGAGGGCATTAGAGCTCTCTGTCAAAAGGTTGGAATGCAAGTGAATATTAGCAAAACCAAAGTCGTGATCTTTTCACTTCTAAGAAAAAAGAAACAAATAAACTTCCTTTTCAAAGGAAGACCACTAGAAATGGTAGAAGAATACAAATACCTCTGGCTTGATTTCTGCAAAAGCTTAGTTGGGAAATAAGCAGGGCAAAAATAATACAAAGGGGGTGGAAGGCTTTATAATCACTACAAAATAGATGTAGGAATGCAGAATTATGGGATTGGAAAACCAAGAGAACCTTGTTCAGATTTCTTGTCACACCAATGGTCATTTACAGATGTGAAGTTTGGGGCAACAATGTGTCAGATCTGAAATGGAGACAGATAGAGAGAATAAAAAAGTCTAATCACAAGCAACCTCAAAATTAAAACATCACTTCAGTATGAGATTTTATCAGCTAAAGCAGGTACTTTCACATTAAAGTCTTCAACCATGACTTGATTGCTAATTGACTTAAAGAAGACACAAAGTATAAAGACTCATTGGTGGCCTAGAATGGTTGACAGGAAGAGCTAAGTAGGAGCAAGAAGACATGGATGAAACAGAACAAGTGGAGGAGTAAATAGGACATTAGCATGCAAGAGTGCCCAAACACAAAGGAGGAAATAAAAAGGTATGTGAGAAAAGTTCAGGACAGCCATGATGAAAAGGCCTAAATAGGAGAAAAATTTAAGTGTAAGGCAAAAATCCAAAATGTTGATGGCTCAACTAAGGACTAGCTCTCACTACCTTAGGTGTGAAACTAGTTGGCGGACAACACCTAAAGAAGAGTGGGAAAGGATAACATGCCTATTTTGTAACAAGGTGATAGTGGAAATAGAATGGCACTACATCACTGTCTGAAAGTGGACAATCTAGCCGCCTCATTTGAGGAGGTGAGACTAGATAAAACAGCAAATTACTTGATCAACATTCATATTAGAAAACATCAAAACAGAATGGACATTTTGCAAGACTAGGGGGGCAGCCCTTGCATAAAGGGGCTGTTTTCACACGGAACAATCTTGTTACTGCTCATGGTCCCATAGACTGCTCGATCTTGTGGATGTCATTAAATTATTTCATTTCATTTCCAAGTAAACCCTGGCATCCGTGTGTGATTTTATTTTGTTTAAAGTAAATCTACTATTTTCTTTTCTGTGGTTGTTTCTTTCTCACACAGAAGTATTTTTTCTCTTTACTGTATGCTACGTTGCAAACAGAAGGTCGTTGGTTTCTGTAATTGTTTTTAATACACATGGGCCAGGGCCATATTGTACATGTAAAAATTTATTAGTATGTTTCCATCGAATCAAAATTTGTGAAAAATTGGAGTCACGCACTAACATGTATGTGGATAAATCACAGGAAAATAACATTAAAGAAAAGTAGTCATATTGTGATTCAAGCTAGCTCATAGAGCTGCCGGATTATGGATCATGCCCTCACAATTCCTTTTCTAGAAAAAGATAATGATAAAATCAGGAACCTGAGATCAACAAAAATTCAATCCACATGTGATTTAATGGATAGAAACACTAAGAGATTCAACCATCAAAAGTTAACAAAGTTAGCAAAAATCTAGAGGAAAGAAAAAATGTTGATGGCTCAGCTAAGGACTAGCTCTCACTACCTTAGGTGTGAAACCAGTTAGTGGACAACACCTAAATTGGAGTCACGCACTAACATGTATGTGGATAAATCACAGGAAAATAACATTAAAGAAAAGTAGTCATATTGTGATTCAAGCTAGCTCATAGAGCTGCCGGATTATGGATCATGCCCTCACAATTCCTTTTCTAGAAAAAGATAATGATAAAATCAGGAACCTGAGATCAACAAAAATTCAATCCACATGTGATTTAATGGATAGAAACACTAAGAGATTCAACCATCAAAAGTTAACAAAGTTAGCAAAAATCTAGAGGAAAGAAAAAATGTTGATGGCTCAGCTAAGGACTAGCTCTCACTACCTTAGGTGTGAAACCAGTTAGTGGACAACACCTAAAGAAGAGTGAGAAAAGAGAACATGCCTATTTTGTAACAATGTCATGGTGGAAATAGAATGGCAATACATCACTTAGCGTGCAGCCTATAATGACATTGGAATCAAGCAGGATGACAACCTGAAAGTAGGCAATATAGCCGCCTTGTTTGAGGAGGCAAGGCTAGATAAAATAGCAAATTACTTGATCAAGATTCATATCAGAAAACATCAAAAACAGAATGCACAGTTCACAAGACCTGGGGGCAGCCCTTGCATCAAGGGGCTGTTTTGGCACGGAACAATCTTGTTACTGCTCTTGGTCCCATAGACTGCTCGATCTTGTGGACGTCATTGAATTCTTTCATTTCATTTTCAAATAAACCCTGGCATCCACACGTGATTTTATGTTGTTTAGAGTAAATCTAGTGTTTTCCTTTCTGTAGTTGTTTCTTTCACACAAACAAGTATTTTTTCTCTTTACTAGCTGCTATGTTGCCAACAGAAGGTAGTTGGTTTCTGTAATTGTTTGTAATACACATGGGCCGTATTGTACAACATGTAAGAGTTTTGATTAGTATGTTTCCATAGAATCAAATTTTGAGATAAATTGGTGTCACGGATTAACATGTATGTGGATAAATCACAAGAAAGTAACATTTAAGAAAAGTAGTAATATTTTGATTCAAGCTAGCTCATAGAGCTCCCGGATTATGGATCATGCCCTCACTATTCCTTTTTGGAAAAAGATAATGGTAAAATCAGGGAACCTGAGATCAACAAATATTCAACCCACACGTGATTTAATGAATAGAAACGCTAAGAAATTCAACCATCAAAAGTTAACAGAGATAGACCGTAGCTAGATGACCTAATACAACAATCTCCATGAAGGCACCCAAAAATTAGTTTTTAAGGACTTATCATACAGATATCTCAAACACAATCCTGTTAACAAAAGCAAACAGTATAGTCATACTACTAAATTGACTGAAACTGTTATCACAAAAGGATCGACCAAACAACTAAAAAAACCAACACAATCAAATACAACTTGAATATCTTTATTGAATCATTCAAGGTGAGCTTAAGCAATAGATAATCAGCATTCTGCTGAATGGAACTGTCAACAATTTGATCAAATAGGTAAGAATTCAAAATTACTTCTATGCTAAAATTATGTACAGCACTCGACATGATTACAACATGGCCATCTTTAGGGCGATTGAGGAGTTCATTGAGCAACATGTCAAAAGTGTCTCCAACCTCAGCGGTGTTCCGGCTACACTTTGGGGTAACGAAAAGGAAAGCAAAAGGACCATTGAGCAGCTGGATAATACTGATGCTGCCCACATGACAACTTTGGGTATGTTCCACTCCTGGAAGAATATCAAGACCAGCATTGACAAAGCTACCAAGAAGTAGTTGTAGTTGCTTTTGTTGTTCTTGTATGTTTTTATGCTGTTTTTTTGCGGTCTCTCTACTGCTTTTTTGCAGTAATTTTGTTGTTTTGTCTCGTTTGGGTAGCTGTTTTTGGGCTACTTCGAGCTTCATTGTAACACTTGGATTTTGATCCTTTTCTCTCTGGTTCACATTCCTATTCTGGCTCCTAGGCCATATTTTGTTCTCAAGGGTATAGTCCCTTTCAAAAAACTATTTGCCAATAATAAAAAAAAAAAAATTATGTACAGCACACAATTATTATAAAGCTTGGAAAGGTTTAACATCAAAGTTGCTCAAGGCCATGGGCTATTGCTAATTTCTTGAAACATGTTATTTGCAGTCATAGAACCCTACTCTTCTTGTCCTTCCATCAATCTTCCCTTCACATAATTATCCATGCAGGATTTTTATCTAGTATAGTTTCACTCTTTGTGACCTTGTTACAGCTCATGGAGGTAAATAAATATTAAAATTTAAAATTCCAAGTTCAGTTTTTTCTCTTTTTCAAATCTCTTGAAGTCTATGGTGAATATTTTGTTATGTGCACTTTAAGGCACATCAGAATGACACAGCTTTACATAGAAGCATAAGAAAATATCAGTTCAACCTGTGGGAGAAATTCATTAAGAAACAGTTTGATTAAGAGACTCCATTTAGAGACATAGGAAAAATAAACAAGATTGTAGTTGTTATGCTTAACACTGTAATTGTGATCCTAAACTTGCATATAAATGACAGAATAATAATTTCAGCATTATTTTATTTTATAGACAAATTCATTTGAAAATTCTCAAGTTGCAATGCAAACCTGTATAGCATGTTTTGTTGATTCCTTTATACGAGCATAAACATATTCCATCTTTCCTAGAAGCACAAAAAAACATGAAATAAAAGGTGTTTCAGAAATGTAGCACAGACATAAAATATATAAACTGAATGCATTAGGTACATAAAAGACCATTACTGATAAAAAAATATAGATAGACACAGAGTATGTATGGTGCATCAAGTGCACAAAATGCATTCACTGATTACACATTGCATTAAAAAAATAAGAAGTATCTAAAAGGAGACGGGCATTTTTGGATTGGAATAACATTTTATACAGGCAACAAATACTACTGAAGAAATAGTATTTGATAGCACAGACAATTATGACAACTAGGATGAAAACAGAACAAGACTTCATAGAAATACCAAAACACACCAGACCAATAGACAAAGAAAAAGAGGCAATTAAGTACCTAAGATAAACATAAATAAAATTTAGAGTAAATCCAAACAACCCAGATTGAGAAAACTTCAACCAAACCTTTTACAAGGACTTCTAAATATCACACGAGAGCAAAATTTGGGAACTGAAGATAAGAAAATTGAAACCTTGGAATAGAAAATAAAATTTATAAATTAAGATAAGCTTACAGACAGAGGAAGTGGGAAAAAATGCATAATAAAACTCCGCTTGGAGGAGAATGTTGCAATTAGTGTGAAATCCGGTTTTGTGAACTTTGAAAGTCAGGCATAACGGTAAAATCGTCAATAAATATGCTATATTGCCATCTATAAGGATGCAGTCCTACTCAAGTACTAGGGATAATATAAAGATAAAGAAACTGCAATCATGAAATTAGTCATGCAAGCAATGCTAGTATACATGTTTCACCGCTCTCTACCAAATTTGTCCAAGGAGGACTGGTAAGCATACAAAGAAATGTTATGTGGAGATAATACTTAGATCAATTAAAATGCCCTCTCATATCATTGAAAAATATTGTTAGCCAGTATATCCTTTTCTCCATTGAAAGGATGTACCACGATAATTCATGTCATTGTTCTTTGATTTTTATGATTATTAATGGTGGTTGGATATGACGAAGTTAGTTTGAGTCTCAAATTGGTGAGCCTGAGTCTTGATGGGATTACAACAAATTAACTATAAGCAGGAGAAAAGCTCTAAATATTTCCGGGTTTTGAATTGCAATGATTTCACCCATTTCGCTTTTTTGATCGATGCCCTTGCTCTTGTAAGGACAAATAGGTTGAGGCTTCCCTGCATTTCTCTTTTGGTGTTTCTGTCCATACTTTTTTACCTTGTGTATTAGAGAGTTTAATGTTCCTGCTCAATATTTCAGCCAATAGAACTCTGATATACTAAGGATGGGAATATCCATTTGGTTTTTACCATATCTTTATCCAATGCTCCTTCCTGCACCTCAATTGACATAATCTGTAACGTAGTTGAGTCCTTTGGCTTGCATTGTCTGAGTGGAGGCATCTAGTTTCAGGTTTGTTATAATGGATTACCGTTTCAACTTTCCTCCCAAAATTTTATGCTTCTGTCATTTCTGATTCACAAAAGTCATTTCTGACAAAGATAGGTGGATCCCACTCTTAGTTGTTTGGCGATTGCTGATCCCTGTGGCTTCCGCGTGTCCCCAGCACATTCTGTTGTGGTGGGTACATATATTTCTTCCTTATAATGTGGCCAGATAGGACTTCCAAGGTCCTTTCCATTCCATTTTTATGTCTATGACTAACCATTCAAAAACTTGATTTCTGTTTAAATTAGATTTACAGATTCTATGGTCTAGATAGAAACAATCATACTATACAATAGGAAAAAATAAGGTAGCATTTCTCATGTTCAAGAATATTTAGTTTTTACAATAGTCCATTATTCAAAGGAAACTATTCTGTCAATGGGGAGGTTTCAACTCTTCTGACTGACAGTGCAAAGATTTGGTCTCCGAATCTTATTTTCACTTTGCCATCCTATTTTTCCCTTTTTCTTATAGATATATAAGAATTAAATTTTAAAAAGGGGTCATTTCATCTCCATTTCTAAAAGCTTGAAATCTTATTTACTGCAGCTTCCAAGTTCCTATTTATAGTACTTGGTGAAAGATAGCCGATGATAATAACTTGAAAGAACAATATAGCAAGTTATGGCTATCCATAAAGAGACAATAATATTAACCTCAAATATCCCAGTAGAGGTAACATCTGAAAATGAAATGATCTTCTCCCCATACTCATGCTACAAAGACTGTAGACCCATAAGTATGTAGACAGGGAGATGGTGAGAGAAAATCCTTTACTATTCTAAAATAATATCAGCCCATGAGATAGAATACAATCTATCCCACAATGGTAATGCACCTATTCAATACAATCTGCACCTTCCCGTCAAGCATAGCTTTTCCCTTTCCGGCAACATGGATCTACTACATACCAGACGCCCTCCAAACCACAGGCAGACTCACAGTACAAGTTTCTTTCCTACTACAAGAGCTACCCGGCCTTGGATGTTAGGGGAGATTCTAGAGGAAGCACTTTGCTTCCTCCTAGGGTCTCCCAGCCTGGCCTCTCCAACCTTGAATACTCCCCAATGAGCATATCAAATCTTTCACAGTGATTGTTGATGGCTCAGACGACTCCTCCACTTCAGGCACAGACAGAGATATTCGATGAGATTTCCTTCCAGTCTTCATTGGTACATGCTTTTGGGGCTCTTGTTTGCCCTTCATTGCTATTTGTATTGGTTTCATTACCACCTGTGTTAGTGGCCCACTATATTTTGTCTTATGTACTTTTATTCCTTTATTTTGCTTCTAGGATTCTCTCTTCCTAGAACTTTCTATTGTTAATTGTTGTATCCTCAAGTCCCATTGACCTACTTTTGGTCATCTGTGGACATTAATATATTTTCTTCCTTTTTTCTCATTATGGAGGTAGAGATTCAAATAATACAGCAGCTATAGTGGCAACGTCTCACGTAGATCAATGCAGGTGTTTGATATTCTTATCACTAACCCTTACTTTTTTAGGGTCTTAATTATTTCTGAGAGTCTCAAATATATCTGCTGATTCACATTGAAAATCCAATGTCATTCTATGTACAAGTACTCTTGATATTGAAAGAGACAAAGCACAGTATGGGAAAAACCATTTCTTGTCCCCTGAGGCTTAGTCCAATTTAACTTTTAGTAAAACATTTATTTTTATCGCATCCAAAGCTTTAGTAGCAAGTAGTTGATACATATGAAGAGTGGTCTAGTTTGTTTATGTAAAGTTTAATTTTACTCCTCCATATATTAAAAAGCTCCACAACGAGGTCAAAGAACTCAAATTTGACGTGGAATTTGTGTTTGATATTCTAAAGATAGAAATAAATTTGTTTTCTCACAAGAACAATGGTTCAAAAAAACTCTTCCAAATTAATCAACTCTACCAGGCTCAAATGATACAAAAATCTAAAATGGAACTTGCAAGAATCCTACCAAAATCATTTCCACATTGAAACTACTATTGTATTCCATTCCAACTTTATTCCCGACTCTTCCAACAACAAATTAGGTATAAAAGGAAAATGCCAATTAAAAATGGGAATCCCGTGAATAAGATCTTACTATCAGATTTAATAGCATATTACTAACCTTCTGTTTTTCTAAAAAGATCACTTATTGAAGCTCCATTCTTTCGACAAAACCCTTCAATCGCCTATATTTATTTAGCACTAAAAATGGTTAATCACATGACATCAAATGCATAAACATCTACTGAGACACTTAACAAAATCATTTCAAATATGAGGTCCCAAAACTGAAGAAAGTAAAGCAATGTTGTTGCTAGCAACAGATGGCCTTTTAGTATACTATACCATCATTTTGATTTTGCAACAACCAATATTTAGTCAGATCAAACTGATCTTTTGTTACACTGTTGAAACTGATAAAGTTTTGGAGAGACACAACACATTATTATCACACTAGTGTGTAAGATAATAGAAGTAACGGAGATATTTCCACATAAACCAAAAACTGATTCTAGACATAAATATCCAAGAAATGTTTTGGATGCTTATTTTCAGGAAAAATATTAAAAATCGATCAAATAGTACGTGCAAACATGATCCACTACAAAACTCGATATGAAGCTTCATGAGATAATAATTTGGAGATGCAAGATTCCAAGCCGTGTGATAGAGTCCGACAAGTATTTTTTATTTCTAGTGAAGATAATTGTATTTGTAATGATTTGCTGTGTTATCTTATGATCAAATCATGAGTTGTTGCTAGTTGACACTTATATCTCATGCTCTCACCATTAATGTATTGGATGGAGTTATTACAATGTCAAGTATATGTATTTGTACAACTTCCTATGTTACCTGAACTAGGATCCATAGCATCACATAGTCAACTACACAAACAACAGAGTAATAAACGATGTGAATCCTTGTTCCCTCTATAAGGAAATAGAACAGCTGATCCAAAGTCTGCATAAATCCACCATGTATTGTTGTACGAACACATTGAGAATTTTAAGACAAACTTATGTATTGTTTCCTGAGAAAGTTACTTTCTTGCTTGAATCCCTTAGACATTTGATCATCATTCTTGTCTTGCTACAAGCAAAAGAATAACCATCAACAAAATCGATAAGCGAATTGGGAACACCACACATACACATAAAAACTCAGGTAACCAAGTTGAGATTGCTCCGATTTGAGAAGAATCCTTTTGTATACGATTAATTCATTAATATAGAACTAAAGGCAGGTTTCCATGAATTGAATTCATTTGATCATACTAATAAGCTTAATTAATAACTATAGAAGAAACCTTTAGCTTTTTTTTTACTTAATTGGGATGTTAGCTGGCCATTGTCCTTGTCTGAGATCATCTTTGGAATTAGACATGGCAGCTTGTATTGTGCTTCATCCCTGTTGCTGTTTGGTCGAGTTAGCATATTTTTATAAAAATCAAAAAGCTAACTCAAATATCTCTTATGGATCTTCAATAATGCTTCCATCAATCTTTTATGTTGTTTATGTGGTGTCAGTTCAGGACTGGCCCATGACAAAATTTGGTTATCATTGCCTTTGATCCAAATGTATCTCAATTTCTACCTCCAATAGAATTCCTCCTTTTTCTAGAATGATTATAGCTGATTAATCTGCTGTTCCTCCATGTTATGGTCAAAGAGTTAGAAGATGTGAACAAAGAAAGAATGAAGAGAAATGAGAAAGCCACATGGCACAGACTGGGAGGTGTGTGGTGCTTGTATTTATTACGTTGAAAGAGGTTACAATATAGTTAGAGAAGTTCATAACCGGACATTACTTAGTTGATAATTAATAGTTCATTATACATTAACTAATCTACTATAATACCCCCTTCTTGAATAAACTGGAGAAAACATGTTTGTCTCAAAATTTTACAAATACAATAAAACCAAGGAGCTTAGTCTTTCAAATTGTAGGATGCCCGTTAGATATTACTCTGAAATATGCAGCACTACATAGACCTCCTCGCCTAAATCTCCAGAGAGAAGCAATTGAAACGTGACCATTTTTGCAATATCAATAAGAGTAATAACCATCTCCACACGAGAGGAGAGATAACCATCTCCTCCGTTGCTAATCTATTCCCCCCGTTGTCGAAATCCTTTCGCAACAAGATGAGCAAAATGTCCATGCTCTACCCCTTCAAGCCAATTCTTTTGATTTAGTGGCATGCCCCGTCATCTCACCATGCACCTACAACACATCTTAGATAGTGGTTTTACCTCCACAATTAACCATGCATCTAAGTGAGGAAGACCATCCTCTCGAGGCATCTAGCCTCTCGCACACTTTATATTGAGGAATTCCATCCTCTTGAGGCATGCATCCTCCTGCACATGTTGTATGGCAAATAATCCCTCCATGATGAGTGCATGTGAGTTGATTGAAGTAGGGTCAATGTGCCTATGAGGAATTTCATACTCCAAAGACATCTCGAATGGCAGAGCCTCCTCCACATGCACTTTTAAGTTGACTATAGTAGAGTCAACAAGCCTAAACTAACCACATTGCAAAATGCCTAGGCAATTACTTGTCATTGTTTCACATCCGACACAACACAGCTTCGCCCAAAGAAATTTATAGCAATAGTGGAATTTTTCGTTAACTAATGAGCAGACAAGATTTTTATGCATACTGGGACACATACTTAGCATTCCTTAGTACTCATTTTTAGCATTATTCAATACAATGCATGCATCTCCTATCCCCTCTACTGCAAGTGACTCTCCATCTACTAATAACATTCAATAAGAAATTGTAAACCAATCCTCTGCGACATGAAAAATGTTTGGATGCATCCGAGCCAATGATCTAACTAGTAGCATTGTCCTCTACGAGCATGGTACCACACTAGCATGAGAGCATTGTTTTCCTCAAACTCCCATTCATCTACAATCGCTACCAAATTTGCCTCATTCTATCGCTTTTTGTTATGTCGGGATAGATCATAATGTTGCTTTCGCAATCCTTTTGAGATGCCCAAACTTATGATGATAGTGACATTTGACCTTGCATTTTAAAGATTCGCCAATAGTGACGTCTCCACTTTCCCTTCGACCGAGTTTCAATGCGCTCGAGAAATTGTGTTTGACCACGTTTTTTTGGCAAAGAAATAGGAACTGACTCCCTAATTGAATGTGCAGTTTGGCTTTCCACCATCAAATATAGAGCCTCCTATTAGGAAATAAGAGATAAAATATGCGGAATAATCCCTTACAAAATCGCAACAAGAGAAACTAATATGCGTAAAATATTACAGATCTCAAATAAAAGTGCGTAATAAATAACACAACACAAAGATACAAGATTTAACGTGGTTCACCCAATTTGGGCTACGCCCACCAAGAATCACTTGCTCGATTTTATTACAAGCCTCCACTCTCTCAATACAATACCCGGATCCGTTTGGAGCTATGCTCAACAAACTCTGCTGTAATTCACACCAATTCAAAGGACATTTGCAATACATTTGCTTATTTATCTATCATATGCATAAGACCATATAAATAGACAATTGCTTAAGCAGTTTGATACAAAACCGTGGGTATAAAAACAATGGGCAAAAACGTGGGTATCAAAACAATGGGTACCGAAAAACCATGGGCCCAAAAACAGCCCATAACGGTTACCCATTACCCATGGGTTAATAAACCACCTATGAAAATTTGCCGGGGCTTCGCCCCAAACCCTGACCCGCTCACCGGTGAGCGGGACCGCCAAAAATACCCGAGTGTAACACATGTAGGTGTACCACACTCTAACATGAAAACAAGCTCCACAAACATAACAATCTCCCACTTGGAGACCGATTTCCACTGAGCAAGCTTCTCAACCCTTCACCGTCATCCGCGAAGGCCAACCAAAGTTGAACATAGCTTTAGTTTATCCTCGTGACCACCTTGGTCATCATGTCTGGCAGGATTCTCGACCGGTATGAATCTTCTCCAACTTCAACTTATCTTCTTCCAAAGTTGTCCCGATGAAGTGATATCTCAATCGTATATGCTTCGTCATTCCTGGAGTGGAAAGCAGAGTTCTTAGCTAGGTTTATAAAGACTGACTATCACTATGCAAAGCCTTACATTCCTTCTATTTATGCCCCAACTCCTCAAGCAATTGTTGTAACAAATCATCTCTTTGCTTGCTCTCGTGGCAAAGAACATACTCAAACTCCGTGGTTGATAAAACCACCAGCCTTCTATAGTCGTGAAATCCACTCACCGTTGTCCCACCTACAATGTAAATATAACTCGTCGTGCTCCTCCCGCTATCAACATCTCCAACCATGTCGAATCTACATAACCACATAAAGTGGTGTCTCGATCCATCGTAGCACAAAACTGTCCCCATGGTCCTCTCAAATACCGAAGGATCCACTTTATCGCTTGCACAATGCTCTTTACCTAGATCACTCATAAATCTACTCACAGCCTCCCTTCGCATGGGCAATATCGTGCCTAGTGCACACCATAAAGATACATCAAACCGCCAACCGTTGATGAGTAAGGTACTGGACATCCGGTTTCTTTCTTGCTTTGTCTTGGGACACCGCTCCTTTGATAACTTAAAATGGCCTCGCCAAAGGAGTCCCAACCGGTTTAGCATCTCGCATGTTAAACCTATCCAATACCTTCTTAATGTACTCTTCCCGAGATAAATTCAGCCTGCTCCTTCCTATCCCGAGTTATCCTCATACCAAGGATTTGTCTACCGCCCCAAATCCTTCATATCAAAGGATTCACTTAGTTGTTTCTTGAGTACTTTTATTTCCGTATGTTTTTACCGCAACCAACATGTCATCAACATACAAACACAAGATAATATAACTTCCATCCTCAAATTTCTTTATATACACGCAATGGTCGAATGACATCTAATATAACCTTGCTCCATCATGCGAAGCTATCAAACTTCTTATACCATTGACGTGGAGCTTGTTTTTGTGCCATACAAGCTCTTCTTCGCTTGCACACCATCTCCTCTTTACCTTTGATTTCATATCCTTTTCGTCTGCCGATATATAGCTCCTCCTCCAAATCACCATGGAGAAATGCAATCTTTACATCTAATCGTTTCTAAGTGCAAGTCTTCTCACGCCACTATTCCAAGAACAGTTTCGATAGAAGTCATTTTTACTTCAGGAGAAAAAAATCTCATCAAAATCTATACCTTGTTTTGTGCAAACCCTCGACCACTAACCGGGCCTTATATCTTTTCTTTCCTCCTCCATCTTTAACTCAGTACACCCACTTGTTCTCGCAATGCTCTTTTGCCTTCCGGTAGCTTCACCAAATCCCAAGTCCGGTTCTCCATGAGAGACTTATGCTCCTCATCCATGGCTTCGCTCCCACTTCTTCGGCATCTACCCGCATCATTGCTTCATCAAAGCTCTCTCGGCTCTCCACTATCAAATCGGTGAGTAATAAATAATAAAGAGAAGGAGAAAACGTCTGAGTTCTTTTCTTACCCTAAGACCTCACTGTAGGAGTTTGGGGTTCCTGTTGAGTAGGTTCCCGAACCGATTCATGGGTCACTTTCCCATCTGGAAGATCCTCTACCACCGCATATTCTTTCTTGGATTCTTCCCTATTTTCCCGCAATCGTTGCTTATACATGACTTTCTCATTAAAGACCACATCCGTGAGATCGAATGATTTTCTTGTCCTTAATACTCCAACATTTAAATCCAAAGTCATTACCACCGTAACCAATAAAAATGCATTTTTCTAATTTAGCCTCTACCTTGGTCCTATCATCCTTGTTAATATAAACAAACACCTCACATCCAAAGACTAAGAAATGAGTAATCGACTTTCTTACCGTACAAGCCTCCTCGGGTATGCCTCCATCCAAAAGCACTTGAGTGTCCTCTCTATTTATCAAGTACAGCTTGTGCTCACCGCTTTGCCCAAAAATAAAGAGGCGTCCCGCATGTATCCTCATGCTCCTAACACGTTCCATTATTGTTCTATTCATCTTTTCTAACACCCCATTCTGCTGGGGTTCCCGGAACTGTCTTTTTGCCGCGGATTTCATTCTTTAGAACAATAATCATCAAATTCATCACTGCAATACTCCCTCCATTATCCGACCGAGACATTTTAACTTAAGACTGTTTAATTCTCTACCAAGGCTTTCCATTTAACAAAAGTATCAAATACATCGATTTGTTTCTAATGTAATAAACCCAAACTTTCCTTGTTGCATCATCAATAAAAGTAACATAATAACTTGAGTCCCCAAGAAATGATACCCGAGTGGCCCCCACACATCGAATGTACTAGCTCTAACTTACTCTCTTTCTTCGTAGGTCTAACCTGAGAAACCTTACTCACTTGCGTTTCCCATATATATGCAGTTCTCACGTAAATCCAAACTTGTTTCGTATATCCAGCAAATTCTTCTTTATGATGTCCATGCCCTTATGGCTCATATGACCGAGCCTATAGTGTCATAATGTTGTATTTGCATCCAAGCCACAAGATTACAATCATTAGTACTATCGGTGGTTAAATACAAGGTTCCAACCTTCTTACCTCTTGCCACCACAAGAGCACCCTTGTAACCTTCCAAGAGTCACCAGTAAATATCACAAAGACAACCTTCACTTCCCAATTGGCCCGCCGATATCAAATTTCTCCTTAATGTAGGCACATGTCCGACATCCTTCAATAGCCATGTATTCTCATTCTCGCATCTTAACTCGAATATAACATTTTTCCAACTATACTGCAAGGCTCATCATCACCAAGAAAAACATGCCCAAAATCTCCTTGAACATAATCAACAAAATAATGCCTATGTGGAGTAGCATGAAAAGAAGCCCTGAATCTAAAACCCAAGATTCAGTAATATTATGCAAAGAAATAATCAAAGCATCCTGGCATACATTACCCGATGCCACATTTGCCTCCTTGTTTTCTCCATGTTGTTTCTTCTTGTCCCGAAGCTCCCAACAATCCTTTTTCGCATGCCCAGACTTTCCACAATTGCCAACATACTATCTTGCTTTTGGATTTTGACTTGCCCCAATCCTTTGATTTTCCACGGTTTCCTCTATTCTTCTCTCTCCCTCTAGTTTTCATTGCACAAAGCATTCCCGAAGTAGAAGATTCACCGAGTTTTTCTTCACATTTCTCGCTTAGAATCACCCCTACAACATCCTCAAACTTCAACTTTGAGTTAGCAGAACCGAGTTGCTTACCGCCATTACTGTGCTATTCCAACTCTCGTAAAGAGCACAGAACTAATAAAGCCCTAACTTCATCAAATTCTATCAGAATCAAGCTAGCATATTTACAACCGTATTAAAATCATTTAGATGATCTACTATCGAACCATTCTCAAACATTTTCATATTAAACAACTTTTTCATTAAAAATATCTTATTAGAGGCAAGAGGGTTTTTCATACAATTTCGATACATCCATCCATTATTTTGTAGAGTCTTTTCCTTTCAAATATTAAATAATACCAAAGATGCAAGACACGGTTTGATCTTTCCAAGTGCCTTCCGATCCAACAAATCCCATTCCGCATTTGTCATACTCGAGGGTTTGTTCACCTTCTCAAACAAAGCAGAGTATAAAGATCCTTCGATAAAGGTAATCTTCCATCTCGCATCTTCCAAAGACTCAAATTCGCCGTTGAATTTATCAACCCTAGATCTTCCATCATCCGCCATAGCTCTCACTCAAGCTAAAAACTTTCCCGCGATTCCACACTTCAGCAAACCAAACCAGGACTCGATACCAATTGGTAGGAAATAAGAGATAAAATATGCGGAATAATCCCTTGCGTAATCGCAAAAGAGAAACTAATATGCGTAAAATATTACAGATCTCAAATAAAAGTGCGAATAAATAACACAATACGAGAGACAAGATTTAACGTGGTTCACCCAATTTGGGCTACGCCCACCAAGAATCACTTGCTCGTATTTTATTACAAGCCTCCACTCTCTCAATACAATACCTAAATCCTTTGGAGCTATGCTCAACAAACTCTACTAGAATTCACATCCGAATTCAAAGAACATCTCGTAATACATTTGCTTATCTATCTATCATATGCATAAGAACATATAAATAGACAATTGCTTAAGCATTTGATACAAAACCGTGGGTATCAAAACAATGGGCAAAAACCGTGGGTATCAAAACAATGGGTACCGGAAAAAACATGGGCTCAAAACAGCCCATAATAAGGGTTACCCATTACCCATGGGTTAATAAACCACCCATGAAAATTTGCTTTTGGGGCTTCGCCCGAACCTCTTGAAAATACCCGAGTGTAACACATAGGTGTACCACACTCTAACATGAAAACAGCTCCACAAACATAACACCTCCACAAATGTTTCATAGGAGGGCAAAAGACTATTCGTAACAAGAACCACCAAGTTATCATAATTCACCTTTTTATGATGGAAACAAGTTGGTCTTAGAGATCTTTTATCCGAAGGCCTTCCGACAAGGACCCATTCTCCATCATCCTTGTTGAAAACGAGAAATTTTCACGCATAAAATCCAATTCTTTTCTAAAGTCATGTACTTGTTATCAAAACTTTTCCATAAAGACACTAACATCGGTGGCGTTCAACCTCAAGTATCAAATCATCTAACACTAGCAGTTCAACAACAGCAAGGCCTCCTTATGATGCTTGTCATAATCTGCAAAATCTACAATAGGCCTACTTGCGGTGCAAGGATTATTCCACCGCTATCCCAATGTTTTCATGATCGTCATAATCTTGTGACTCAGGCATATCAGAAGTTCTAACCAGCCAATTTTTGTGCCTCCGATAGAACAAGATTCTAAATGTTTACCATTTATCACATAATGTTTGATTTTCGAGTCGCGATTTAATGCAATACTTCTCTTGGTTTTTTGTTATTGGGAAGATCTTCACATCTGGACCCCAATATAATGGCACTAAACCCTTGTTGGAGTCCCAGTGATATTTTTTTTAAATAAAAAGCAAAAAAATTATTTCAAAGGAAATATATTTTTACAATTACGACTATGCCAAGCTTGGAAGCTATTAGTCCAATCCTGAGCATTATAAAGGAAAATAAGCATAACAGAAATCATTGAGGATAGTCTAATTTTATAATAGCTCTCATATCTTCCTGATCCCATTGAGGCCACCAAAGAGGAGGATCACCATAGCAACTTATATCATGATTATCCAGAGCCCAATTTGCCAATGCATCTGCCACTTGATTTCTCTATCTAGGAATATGTCTGATTTGCATAGTCTGAAATTGTGCCTGCAAACCTTTGATTTTATTTATTTCTCTCTCAATCTGCCAGTTTGAGCTCCTTTGTTTCTCAGTAATGGTAAAGATCGTAACAATGATCTTGGAATCAGATTCCACCTGCACTTGAGTCCACCCACACTTAATAGCCTCTTGCAATCCCCGATAAACAGCTCTGACCTCAACAATATTATTGGTAGTGGTACCTAGTTTTTCAGCAAACATAAAGGCGAATTTACCATCATGAATTCTTCCAAAGCCCCCATCAAAAGCATTCCTGGATTTACCTCAAAAACCCCATCCGTATTCAATTTACCAAATTGCATAGGAGGAGGAACCCATGTTTGTCTTTTTGTCATCTCTCTTTGTCATTTTAAAGACAAGTAAAGTGGAGCTTATAGACTGTAAAGAAAGCACCTTACATATATTAGCCCATTCCAGAGTAAGAGTAGAGGGAAGGGAAACCTTTTGCTTGATAGTTTTTGCCATATTAATTATAGTTTTTGCCACACATACCCCTATCTTTAATCTCTTGCTGGAAAATTCTTTTATT
The DNA here is from genome assembly GCA_018340775.1 of Taxus wallichiana var. yunnanensis. Classification (NCBI taxonomy): domain Eukaryota; kingdom Viridiplantae; phylum Streptophyta; class Pinopsida; order Cupressales; family Taxaceae; genus Taxus; species Taxus wallichiana. The sequence continues at coordinate 392,402,809 of CM031234.1, read as the reverse complement.
TCTTTCCTTCCATATATTCCAAATTACATAGAGTGCATTCCAAATGTTTGGGATTGGCGTCTCGTTGACAATCTATTTCATCTCTAACAAATGACTTGTCATGGCACCACCGATAGATTACCTCCCTACAAAAAAAGGAAAAACCGTTTTCAATACATATCTTAAAAATATATATATATATATATATATATATATATATATATATATATATATATATATATACATTTATTTTAAAATATATAATAAAATTAAAGTTTTGCAAGCTTATATAAATTATAGAAAATAAATAATAGACTTTCTTTAATTTTAAATTTATTATTTATCTTTAAACAATTATTATTAAAAATGAAAAAAATTTAAAAAACATAAGTTAATAACTATATAATAATTAGTTATCAACGTTATAAACTATATAACTTTACTAACTAAATATTACTATTTAGTTATTAATCATTGATATTAATAATTATAACAAATTAAAAATTAATGCTATAAATAAATTTAAAAATTTATATAAATTGATAACTCAATAAATTTGAAACTAACAAATCTTAATAAATTATTAACATTATTATAATAAAAGTTAAACTAGATGAATTAATCATTAACAATTTTAATTATTAGTTATTAATTAATTATTATTGAATAGATTTAAGATTTAAATGTGACTTAAGTAACTCGAAATTAAAAAATTTAAAACTACAATACAATTAATAAGCAATAATTATTATCATCTAAAATTTAAAATAAAACCTAAAGACTAAAGTAACTCGAAATAAACAAAATGAAAACTAAAATTTAAAATTAAATAAATTTATAAGTTGCTCCCGATAATGGGAGTAAGGAAAATCGAGATATGCTTATGGAGACCTTCCGAGGAGGGGTGGATCAAATTAAACTTCAATGGTGCCTCAAAAGGAAATCCGGGAAGAGTTGGTTACGGATGCATTTTAAAAGATTCTAATCAAGCAACCTATGTTGGCCTTGGAAGTTGATTGTGGTGTCGCATCTAATAATCTAAAGCAGAAGGTATGGCTCTCCTTTTTGGTTTATTAGAGGCTCAGCGAGTTAGCAGCGTTTATGGATGTAAGGTGACTCTAAGGTCATTATCGCTATGGCCCAAGGAAGGTTTCCTTATGCCTGGAAGTGAAACTGGTCTGTCTAAAGATTAGGGCCATTCTCTCTTCTTTTTCTCGAGCTTAAAATTTCCCACGTTAAAAGCGGGAATATGGTCATTGTCATCGCTTAGCTTGGGGTGCTCATTTATGGGATAATTATCATTTGAAATGTCATATATGGGAGACGATCTTCCCAAGTGACATCATGTCTCTAATTTCGAAGGATGCAAGGTTGGCGGATTGCCATGTGGGAGAGTGTGTTGGCATCAATCATTAATTGCTATAATTGAAATAATGATGGATTAGCATGGGATATCTTCTCTAGGATTTGTGGTACTTACTCATGCGCCTTTCTTCGTGCGAGGCGAGCTACGACCATTTTAAATATTGTGTCATTACGAGGTTTCCTTCGCGTCTCTGTCTCTAATTCAAAGGCTTGGTGGGTGAAACTCTGGTGTATCTGCGATCTGTTGTGGGTATGTAGGGACGAAAAATTCGGGTCGCTCGTGAGGCTAGATCGAGCAGAAAAGGCAAAGAGCCCTAAGCTGGGAGGAGCAGTGAGGAGTCCTCCTCCTTGATGGACAAGAAAATTCGAAATGCTTTTGCCATGAGAGGTTGGTTGGAAAAGGTTTGGTCCTGTGGGTGAGAGCTTCGAGGAGGAAGAGGATGCGGATATCTGCGAAAGTATGAGGAATTTGATGCTGCAGACCCTAATCAATCAATTAGGAGGAATGTTTTTATATGGCTCGTGGTCTAATTGTTGTCAACATCCTATCTAATTTCTCCAAGCAATTTATTCTTCATAAAGAGCATGTAAGTGCGGAGGAGTTCGATCAATAGCCAATTTCATATTCATTCCTTGTGAAAGGATTGCAGCGGTTGCATGTGGGTTGGGAGGTCTGTGGTGGAGAATCAAGGGATTGAGCTTTCGGCGAATGCTAAGGTAGAGATGCCAGAGTGTTGTGTGGCACCTTCCTCTTCCTGAGCAAAGCTTGGATGACTCAAACGTGGAGATCATAAAGCGGAGGTGACGACGAGTGGTCAAGGAGTAACATGCCCCCCTGTCGGTCTTGTCTGGGTGTTGTTTTCATCGGGGTTCGATCACAATGGTTGAGGAAAATCATTTTGTTTTCGGCCCGATAAGGTCATGTTAGTGATATATATTGTAAATAGGAAATAGCAGTAGTTATGGGTGAGATTAGGTGTAGACACTCTTGCTCATTAATTTTGGTTGTAAGATGCACGATAATGTGCTAACACACTTTATGAGAGTCCATCGATGTATGATATTATCATGGATGGTTCCTCGTGTATTTTTTTGGCAGCTAGGCCTTCTCCTAGGTATCAATAGCAAAAAAATAAATTTATAAAGTATAAGATTTAACCTAAAATTTATTAACATAAAACATTACACAATCACCTTTTCACAACTTGAGAAAGTAGCAGCTCTCTCGTACCCGCAAACTAGAGCACCTCTCCTACGACCTTTGGTAGTGGTCTCTATGCCGAAGCACTTCGCCCGCTTAGAAACGTTTTCAGTGGAAGCTTTGAAACATTTTCTTTGTTTTTGCAAGGCAGATTTAAAACGCTTTCCTTGTTTGTCCAAGGCATAGCCTTCTCTTCCACCTCTTCAATGCACTTCGAGCTCCAGGAGAATCGAACTTTGCCTCAGTATAACTCTTCTTCAAACTGAGACAAACGAGGAATGAAAAATATTTAATTGATTCCTGCTGTTTGATCGCAGTTTTTTCTGCTTGTTTGGTGTCACTTTTATAAGTGTTTTGCCTAATTAGGGTTAGCATGTTTAACTTTTAGGGTTTTAACGATTTAGGTTTTTTTGCTTTTGCTTAATGTGAAAAATCAAGTGAACGGATCAGACTTATCAAGTCGCCTCTAAAAATCCAATTCAGACCGGATCTAAACCAGAACCGTCCAACCTCGGTAACTATGGTTGTATTACCTTCCAATTTCTCTTCATTTTCTCTCTCATATTTTCTAATAATGGTATTGGAGCCACTATTCAAAGAAGCCTAGGAGAAGGGAACAAATAGAAAGCTCAAAGTTCAAGACAAGCCTAGAAGAGGGTAAGAACTGTAGGGGAAGATTGAAGAGCTTTGCAATTTTTTGCAAATCAAAGGCAGCAACAATTGAATCTAGACCAAATCGAAGATCATAGACCAAAAAACTTGAAACATCTAGAGCACACACGAATAAATAATAGAATGTGAGAAGAAGAACATTTGTTCCAATCACGTTAGGGCATAGGAAGATCTTGTGAATAGACCAAGAGAAGACTTAAGGACAAAGACTCAATCTCGATTGTGTTAAGACGAATAAATTATGTCAATTGACACAATCGGTGAAATCCAAAAAGATAAGTCACGGAAAGCATGTGACCAAGAGAAAATGCTAGAGTTCCTTATGAACCAAAAGAAAATCATTATGCAAAAACATGATTCCACATTTCCAATGAGCATGAGTTGAAAAGGAATGGATTTTGTTTTAATAGAATGTGAGAAGAACATTTGTTCCAATCACGATTAGGGCATGAGAAGATCTTGTGAATAGACCAAGAGAAGAGTTAAGGACAAAGACTCAATCTCCAAATGCGTTAAGAAGAATAAACTATGTCAATTGACACAATCACTAAAATCCAAAAAGATCAATCGCGGAAAGAATGGCACCAAGAGAAAATGCTAGACTTCCTTATGAACCAAAAAGAAAACCATTATGCAAAAATGTGATTCCACATTTCCAATGAGCATGAGTTGAAAAGGCATGGATTTCGTAAGACGTCAAGGAGGGTTTCAAAGAGAATGAAAGCATGATCCCTGATGCCCAAAGGAAAAGAAAATGTTACATCACCAAAACAAAGTTACAGGACATCAAGGAGGGTTTCAAGAGAATTAAAGTATGAGTCTAGACGCCCAAAGCAAATATTAAATGTTACATCACCAAAACGGAGTTGCAGTAAAGATCATGATTCAAGGGAGGAAATACCTAAAAATTTGCCAAAAACGAGTTGCAGAAACCAAAACAACGTGCAAGGAGGGCAACACATGGGCAGAAAGTCACAATTTTCGCATTCATGGATCAATTTATAGACTACTTTTCACACAAAGGAATTTTCTAGAATTTTTCAATATTTAATTAATATTTTATTCTTTCAAATAGATGTCATAAGCCCTAATTTTCTTATGATTGAATAAAGTAATTTTTGAGATTATGGCCTCATTAATTTGATGTATTTTTTATTTATAATTAGAGAGCCATATTTTTGCATTGATTTACGAGTCAAATATTGTGTAAAATGGCCACTATTTAAAATTTGGTTTTATCGAAAGTGCAAAAGTTAGTTGGCCACAATTACAAAGTTTGGAGTCACAAAATTTGACAATTGCAGCATATCAGGACTGCAATAAAATCAGTCTCAACACTAAAGGAAGGCCTACTGCGAATTTTGTGGATTAGACAAGCAAAATAAGGAAGTCTTCTTGTTGAATTTGTCTATATTGCAATGAATTGATACCCAAGGTCTGGAATGCCACTGAGACAAGTGTGCTTGAACCAATCTAAAGAACAAGCATCAAACTTTGTAGAAAAGTCAGGTTTTGTACCTGAAGAATTTGTTGTTTTCAACAAAGATGCATGAGGATGGGTCCCTATCAAAACATCTTCAGATGAAAGATTTCCTAGACCGGATTGGTGTCATTAATAAATTTGTGGATGGTGACGAATTGGTTGCGCTTGTTCTAAACAGTTCACTGCCCTCCTATGAAACATTTGTGAAGGCCTTGCACTTGATGGCGGAAAGCTAGACCCTAACTTTTGATCAGATTAGTTCCTATTTTGTATAGAAGGAATGCAAGCAGACTCAAGCAAGTGAGTTTACTTTTGGACAAATAGAGAGTGCATTTGTTGCTCAGTCGAAGTGAAAGTGGAAACTAATTCCTAGTGAATCATCTTCCCAATACTTGGTAAAATGTAGTTATTGTCATACGTTGGGCATATGATAGGATTGTCCGTAGCAACAATATATTCTCTCTTCACACAACAAAAAGGTAAGAGGTTGGGAAAATGTGGAAGCACTTGAAAACAAGATTCTGAAGAAGAGTATGATCTCACAATATCATGCTCGAACTATCAGTTGTTAGTTCACTACTTTTGATGCATCCAAACATTTTTCGTGTCAAAGGGAGTAGGACATAACATTTACTACAAATACAAATTGTTCTGATTCAGTTGTATTAGTTGATGGGGAGTCACTTGTAGTAGAGGGGATAGGAGATATATGCATTGTGTTGAAAATGCTCAAAATTCCTAATAAGGAATGTTAGGATGTTCCCACCATGCATAGAAATTTCGTGTTTATTCGTCAATTGACAAAAAAATCCCAATATTGCTATAAATTTCTTTGGGTAAAAGTGTATTGTATGTAGCATGGCAAATGACAAGGTAGTTGCCCTAAGCATTAGGCAAGCTGACCAGTACAAGCTTGTTGACTCTGCTACGATTAACTTATATACACTAGTTGTGGATAGAAACCCACTATAAAGAATGTGGGAGGATGCAATTCCTCATTCAAAGGCACAAGTAGTTGTGCGAGAGGCTGAGATGCCTCATGTGCGGGCTAATGAAATGCATGCTGAGCTGGCAGGAAAATCCGCTCATAGAGTTGTGGAGGGTGACTTTACTATCCAAGATGCATAGAAGACACGTGGTGAGATGGCAAGAAAAGCCACTCATGGTGAGATGGCAGGAAAAGCCACTCAATCAAAGGCACTAGCTCAGAGGATCAGAGGCAAGGTCGTTAAGCCAGAGTTGGTGGAGCTACTCATTGACTACAAATGGGTGGATACAGCCGCAAGAAAAGCCAATGGTACTTTGGACGAGTACAAGGCTCGTCTTGTTGTGAAAGGCTTTTCGCAAATAAGGGAATAGATGAGGAGATGATTGTTTCTCCTACTACGGAGATGGTTGTTTCTCCTATTGCAAATGTTACAAAAACGGTAACATTTGAGTGGCTTCTCCAGAGATTTGGACAAGGAGGTTTACTTGGTGCATCCTGACTTAGCAAGCTCCATGAGCCTAGTATATTCACATTGATCAGCATCTCCAAGATTCTGATTTCAGAACTATGGGGCTCGGGCTGAAGTTATCAGCTAATAATGATTCTCCACCAACCGACAAATCGCGCTACTGATGGTGGGCAGCCTGATATATCTTATGCTTACATGACTGGATCTATGTGTGTTGTTAGCAATCTTTCTCGGCTTTTGTCTCAACCAAAGCTCATACAATGGACAACAGCAAAGCATCAGAGGACTGCAGATTTCAAATTAATATCAAAAGATCAGCCTGCCGATTTAATAACCAACTCCTTTGGTGCCATTGTGTTTGTTAAATTTTCGAACAAACTTCCAGTGGTTTCCAGATTAGTCATTAAAGGGGATATTAAGGTTATTAAATTATGTAAATATTAACTAATTAAATATTAGTTAATGTACTTTAGTTATACAAATTACAAAGTACAACTACCTCACCTGAATGTAACTACCTTATGATTAATAAATGACGGACACACAAGATGCACGTGCCACAGCGTCTTCCAATTTCTCTTCATTCTCTCTCATATTTTCTAAGAAAGGTCACTTTAGGGGAAAAAAAAATGTAAATAGGATCTCTAATCTTGGAGATAAGAAAAAAAAAGCTAAAATTTTCAGAGAGCTCGGGGTCAATAAAAACTTAAAACCTCTCGTGGGTCAATAAAAACTTAAAACCTCTCGTGGCAGCATCCACAGATTTTGAGGTTAACTATGCGAAATACACTAGATCATCAGCAAAGCTTACAAAGGAAGACTCTTAATGAATAAGACGAAGGAGCATATATCTTATTTTGTTCTCAAGATTGAGGAACTATTTTTGTGTTCTATGTGACCCAGTTCAAAAACCCTAAAGGTAATTGGTTCTCAAAGAAGAACCTCGAGGCACAGTGATTTCAATCAAATCCATGCCCGAAAATATGTTACAAATCTTTAAAGAATTGATAATAAATTCCTATCAGAATATGCGTTAGGGCCAGTGGCAACTATTAAGAAAATCAAGGCGCTATTGGAGGAGGATGTTGAGAAAGATATGCCAAAAATAAACTCCAAGCTTTATGTTATCTCTCTCAATGTGCAGTTTACAAGGGGTGATCAGCTTGTCTTATATGGATGCCATGTACCAAGCTTGTCAGAGGTTTGTGGTGGGAAAGGGACTAGCTGTAACTAAAATAATCAACCTTTAATTGATCTGAAGGAGACGACAATACAAAACGAAGACAGATTTTTCTCTGCAGTTTTGATGATAAAGTTATTGAATTGTTTTCTTGCTTTTGATATTCGTTTGTGCTTGTGCTAGATCAGTATTATTTAGGCAGATTTTGCATTAATTAAGTCACTGCTGAATTCCTGTAATTGTTCTCACATTGAACTGTAGTTATTTGTACTGAATAACTTGAGAATTCGTTATTTTGGTTGGTTAGTTTATCCTTGTTGGAACTCTTGTTACTTAGGGATTTAAAATCAATTTAATTTACACAAGTTCATTTTAAATCCGGACTGTTATCAGATTTATGGTGAAGCATTTTAGCTTTCAAAAGAATTTGATTAGCTCCACAGGTTAAGAAATCTGTAATTAATATAATGTGCCCAAGACTTTGTACAGATTTTGTTAAACATTTCCTCCCTTTTTCACACTTTCTATTTCAAAATGTCATTTATAGTCAACAGGCCATTGGTCATTTGGTGAAGTTGCTTGCCTCTTAAAGAGCCCACCAAGTATCAATACTTGCTAAGTACAAAGGCCCCAACACCAAAAACGGATGAGGCTGGGATCGTGCCCTAGGCAAATTTGGCAGGATGGATACCCCTCAGACCTTGGCACTAAGCCGAAGAAGGCAGTTATTCTGTGAACCCAATCCGTGTAATTGTTGTCCAAAGGATCGTGTATAAATATTTCCAAGCCTTCAGCAGGTGTTTGGTTACCCGTGCACCTATTCATTTAAAACGAGAGGGTTCTTAAAACCCCTTAACCATACCCATATCTTAACTGGTCAAAACTCCTTTTACCCTAGTTCTTTATTCTACCGAGTTGTACTTTTGAGTCCCATTGACCTGATTTGGTCAGTTGTGGACATTACTATGATTTTGTTCTTTCTTTCTCACCTAAGAGCTAAGATGAAAAGAATGCTAGGTAGGAAATTATTCATAAAATGTCAATGATACTGGCTATGCATGCAATCCTTAAGGCATTGGGTAATTTTCTTGAGATAGTTTCAGTATCATATAATGTCAATGACACTGGCCATGCATGCAATCCTTTGATCTTTTGTGTTGAATAAGAATTAGTATTAGCTAAATCATATAGCGTTTAAAGAACCAACTCAAGGAATGATAACACAACAAATCTCAGATTCTAGTTTTAGAAATAAGTGTGCTTCTATAATTCAGTTGGTATGTCTTATAAATGTAACCAAAAGACTCATATCTCCAATGGTGAAGGTAGTCATATCCCCTGCATGATGTAAGGTGCAATGGTAGGTGCAAGACACATTGTGGAACCAAACTTTATACTCAATAATGCCTCGTTTATCCATGTTTACAACTAGGGATCTACAATCAGAATGAATATATTACAAATATACGAAAGCTAATCTAATTTCACTTATTAAATATGAAAATTGCAGAATTCCAATAAAAAGCATGCCCCTTCATAGTATTGTACCCTAAAATTAATCAAGAATGTTGCAAACCTTTGTGGGATTTCCCTCAAGATCAAATGCCTTTCCTGCTGGTGGTCCGCGCAGCTCAATCTCAATTTCATCTTGCTTAGGTGCAAGACTCTCAACATGAACCTACTTATAGACAAAAATATATAGATATTAGTTCCACACAATCATAAGTAATCATATATAGGAAAGGAAATGAATAAATACAAAGTTCAATCAAAAATATCTCCACTATGTGTTTGGTAGCGGAGATATTTTTGAATATGCTAATGAGAACAGGTCAAGTTATGTAAAATAAATTTAGAACAAGTCATGACGAAATACAAGTAAAATTAAAATAATTTTCAAAAGGGACCACGATATCATTTTTAAGTAGATAAGTAAAATAAATTTAGAATCAGTCCTGATGAAATACAAGTCAAACTAAAAATAATTTTCAGAAGGGACCACGATATATAATCATTGAAGTAGATTATTACTTTTTCTCGGACTCCATATAGGACTTCCTACCAAGAAGAGGTCTCAACCTCATGAAGTTTGTTTTTGGAGTAATCCATACAAGCATGCAACTTCTTTGTTGTGAAAATAAAAGATGCACAATGAACCAAACACATTATCATAGAAGAGAATTGAAATGCATAGCAATTCCTAAATCGATGAGAATATCAAAGAGCTTATAAAGACATCTTCCTCTCTAAAGTTACAAAGTTCTGTACAACAATATTTATATAATTTTAAATGATTCTTGACATGACAAGAATCTTCCACATTTGTCTTTGCTCCAGTTTGTCAGAATCAGCACTTTCACGAAAATTTGATAGATACTCATTTTTTCAAGGTGCTCCTCGATACTAGTGAGTGCTGGAGCAGGCACCCTCCTTTTTGTCTTAATATGTTATTCTTTGTTATCCTTATTAGGCCATGATAAGACTGGGCACCCTCTTGTTTTCTTTGCACTATATTTTATTAATGCCTTTATTATGCCCTCTTTTTAAAATTTTCCTTGAAGTTTGGGACTGCTTTGATCATCAATACAGTTATAAACGCCAATGAAGTTTAAAATATTTTCAACGTTCATTGATCAAAATTCAGATATTACAAAATCAGAATACAACCATAAGGTTAGAAGCTTCAACCATGTCTGGTCTAAAGACGTTGAACCAATGGTAAACAAACCATGCAAAAACTTGATGAAATACAAGTCAAACTAAAAACAAATCAAAAGGGACCACACGATAATTATTGAAGGAGACCATTACTTTTACTCAGATTTCATATCGACTTCCTGCCAAGAAGAGCATATTTAGCACTCTAAACCTCATGCAGTTCGTTTTTAAGAGTAATCCATACAAGCATGCAACTTGTTTGTTGTGAAAATGAAAGATGCACAATAAATCAAATGCATTAATACAGGAGAGAATAGAAATGCATACCAATTCCTAAATCGATGAGAATATCAAATATCTTATAAAGACATCTTCCTCTCTAAAGTTACAAAGTTCTGTACAGCAATATTTATTCTAAATGATTCTTGACACAACAAGACTCTTCATTTTATGTAATACTTATATTTTTGTCTTTCACATTTGTCTTTTCCCTACTTTGTCAAAATTAGCACTTTCATCTAAAATTGATGGGCGCTCATTCTATCAAAGTGGTCCTCAAAACTAGTGAGTGCTGAAGTAGGCACCCCTCCTTTTGTCATATTATTTATTCTTTGTTGTCCTTATTAGGCCATGGTGAGACTGGGCACCCTCTTTCTTTCATTGTACTATCTTTTATTAATGCCTTCATAATGCCCCCGTTTTAAATTTTCCTTGAAGTTTGAGTGCTCTTTATATAATTAATGCAGTTATAAATGTCAATGAAGTTTACGATATTTTCAATGTTCATTGATCAAAATTAAGATACTACAACATCAGAATACAATCATAAGGTTAGAAGCTTCGACCATGTCTAAAGGCGTTAAACCAACGGCAAACAAACCAGGCATAAACCTTATACAAGACGAACAAAATACAAAAAGCAAGGAAGGCACAAATCTTCAGCTGAACCAATGACCAAAATCTATCCAAAGGACACAGATGCCTAGAATGGACAAAGGAAAGCCAGTTATTTATCTTGAATTGAAGGGTTCTATTCAGTTTGGCCATGATATGATGTTCAATAGATTGTAGTGTAAGTATCCAGTGACTTGGAAACAGGGAAGGGTCATCATCAATCACCCTTCAGGAAACCCTCAATTACCTGCACCCAGTCCATAACCATGTAGTCTCTCCAGTTACCAGGGAGATGGAGATGAGAGATGAATCCAAGATCATGGAGTTGAAGGAATCTCAGCCAATTGCAGTAAAAGGCTACCTCTTAGTGCTTTTCATTTTTATTCTACCATTCAGATCAATGCGAAAGAGGCCTTAAGGATTCCATGCTACCCTTCTACATCTTGTGGTCTCTCTTGTTTGGATACATCTCTTCTTGCTTGGTTGTATCAACTGCAAGCCACTCACATGTTCTTTGTTATTTTTTAGTGTCTTGACTCTATTGTTCCTAGGATTTACATTTCCTTTGTACACTCTTTTGTTCGCTTTGCCAAATGGAAGATGCTTTAGGCACTTCTTTTATTGTAATCCCATGGAATACTTTTGAATCCTATTGAACTATTTTGGTCATTTGTGGACATTAATAAAATTTGTTTCTTCCTTTCTAGCATTTATTCACAAACTTGAATTACAATAAAAATAATTGTGGAAATTAAGGGCTTTAATAACCATAGCAAGCAATGATTAACCATCACTATGGGTGTGGATCTTATCCTTTTAAGTTTGGCTCATATCTAGGAACTCTTTGGGGTCCCATGACCTCATGAGGACTTCCTTTTCTTGTTATTACCTCTCTCAATCAATTGGCCCTATTGGTTTTTATGGACCTCGCTGCTCTCCTGAGAAATTATCACATCTTACAGGATTTTCCCATTAGTTTTCTATGAACATTTTGTTCTTCATTGTGGCCAAAACACTTCTAATAATGAGAACCAGAGCTGTAGCACAAAATAAAAATTTAAAATGAAAAACAGTACACAAACAGGTATCATTGTAAACAGTAAAAATCATTTTCTGTATATGCAAAGCTTTCACATTAAATGAATGCTTAAATGATTTTTTTGTGTGGGAAATTAAAATATATTTAATACTCCAATATATCTTTTAAAAGAATTCAATGTATTAATGCTTGAGGCAAAATTTGAAATGTTTTTTCTCTATATTGTCTCATTATTGTGTTTTGAGCTATTCCACAAATAAACCAGTACAACATTTTAACCAAAAAAAGATTCATGAAAACATAAACAGCAATAGAAATAGAGTCAAACCAGAAATATGTAGGCAGCAGTCTACCCAAAGACAAAAGAAAAAGAAAAGAATAGAAACAATAGAAAAAGTAACGTGCTTAAATCTTCTAGCACATTGCAGATGAAGAAAATCCTACATGTCAAAGTACTGAAATGAAATGCTTGATTAAGGATAAAGATCTAATAGAAGATACCACTAACCGACGAGGTGTTCCAAAACTGAAACATCTCCATGATGTAGCCTTCGCTTTTCCAAAAAAATGATAATTGCCTTTTTAGCTGCAATACAAGAGTAAACGTGTGGAGAAAATTCTACTCATAGTGTAATTGTTAGCACTACTTTAAATGGCCCATCAAACATAAATGTGTTTTATTGTGTATCAAGCCTGAAAAATAAGTGTAAAAATACCTGTTCTATTGCTTCAGTTATATCCTGTGATGGTAGCTCCTCTGTTCCTACTTCAAGAACAAAGGTTCTTGTACCCTCTATCTACAATTATGACCCAGCAGAAACCAAGAACATTCATTAGCGAGTGCAATAATTGCGCATTAACTAGTAAATCTACTACCAAAAGAGAGCATTTATTCAGAAACATCATGTCTATATGTGTAAGAGAGAGAGAGAGAATGTGATATAATAGATGGTGATAGAACAAAAAGATTGGCGCACAATAACATGATCATAGCGCATATGCATCTACAGTCATATATACTAAATTAGATTAATTTGGAACATCTGCTGTTAAATTCATTGATTGCATCAATGCCAAATCATCTCATACTGAGACATCATTTATCTTTTGGCAGAGACGTGCAATTGAGGCTTTTTATATTATTGTATAATATTAAAACTTACAAGTAATTGCTCTTCTTAATAAATTGAAACTTGCAATAGCTTATTTTCAACTTCTATTACTTATTTTTGGGTGGTTGGATGGGGACGGAGCAAATTGGCTAGCTCTGGGCCATCCCTCCTTCAATTATTGTCTGAAGCCTATGGAAAGAAAGAAACAACAGAATCTTTCCCAACGTCAAAAGCCCAATAGAGCAGTTCCTCAGAAAACTTGAAACTCTTCTTCAGGAGGGGTTTAAAACTTTAAAGCCAAAGTCCCACTCCAAAAGAGGAAGATTGTCGGAGAAAAAAATTCATGTGCCAAACAGAAAACCTGCATTTTCTCTGCCAACTGACAAGTACCATATCTCTTTGCCACCCAACACATGCAACTTATATCTGGCAGTCAGCAAGCACCTGTTTTCGCCTATCAGGAGTCGAAGTTTTTCTGGCCAGCATGCACCTGCCATTACCTACTAGCGAGTCAAAGTTTTCTCTGACCGGAAAAAAATGTTTATTTCTGTTGACCAGTACATCCGTGGTTCTGGACTACCTGCCTTTCCTTTCCCCTCCATCCTCCAACTAAACCTTCATGTTATTCAGACCCACCTTTCCATGGTTTTCTATCAATGGGGCATTTTGTCATATCCAAAGCATTCTTATTGCCATATGGGCAATAAGCCATTACTATTTATTTTGCGCCAAAGTGTAGTACCAACTCCCATGTGAGCACCATTGCATTTTTCAATTAAAGAAATGTCATATCGAAAATTTGGGGTTGTCATCTTCTTTCATCTATTTAGATACATTTGCTCAAAGATGCAAACTAGGGCTCTGAAATTCAAGTAATATTGTTGAGAATTCAAGAAGCAATATTTGGAAGAGCTTCACAGAGAAACAATAAAGGCTGAGGACAAAATGGTCTCACAACGTGTAGGCAGAGTTGCTGACCAGCACCAAGATCGAAATCAATCTTGGGCAATGATCATAGACGAACCAATCAGGCCAACCCACCTCCACAATTACCAACTACACCTCCCCTGCCAAGCCAGACACAACCGTGTTCACTTTCAAAACAGCCTACACTCAAGAAATTCATAGGAAAGTGGAGAAGCATTCGACAAAATTCTAATGCCCAGCTATTAATAACACACCAATGTGACTGTATATTGAATAGATGTAGAATAATAAAGGTAGAATTAGTAATTTTCCAGCAGGTGTGACTCAGTGGCAAACGCTGAGCATTGTCACAATGAAGAGCCAGGTTCAGATCACCACAGAACTGCTGGACACAAGTTCACACTGTCCATGATAATGTGTGTCCCAAAGCACATGAGTAAATGTTAGAACCCCTGCCCCGATATTCGGCCCCGCTTGTGTCCAAACAGTTGTGGGATCCATTTAAACCCTTCACTAACTGAGCAAAAATAAATAAAAGGCAGACATAGTATTAATCAGTGTTACCCGGGACACGTCCCCTATATTTTGGTGATGTCTCGAACATTTCAGGGACTTGGGGACTTGGAGGGGTCATACCCTATTTTTGAAAAATGTTTTTAAAAATCTGATGTTTTAGCTTTAAAAAAGCTGTTATTTTTACCAAAAACATTGAATTCTAATCTCAAAAGTACCTAAAACACATTAAATACAGTTTAAATCCCTAAATTTCATTGAATAAAGTTAAAATATTTAAATATTATTTTTTAAGTGTTTATTTTAATCGCCGTCCCCTGCCATCCCAGAAACTCTATCCTTCCATCCCCGAGACTTGGGTAACTATGGTATTACTATTAATAATGTACTTAAATGTGAATAGTTACTACTAACCATCGTGACTCTTGAAGCACTTAACCTTTGATAGTTATATAAAGTCTTGTACCTTGAATCGTAGACAATAACATGTAATGTGGTGTCATATCCACATCGAACTCCCTATATTATAGTCTTTCTATAATTTATCATATCCAAATATCATCATAGCAATAACTAATAAGGGCAATGAGAAATTACTAGATTTTTGTGCCAATGTGTAGTACCAAGTTACCAACACAGGTTTATGTGAGCTCGGGGTGTGCTATTCAATTACATGAATGTCATATTGAAATATTTGGGTATGTCGCCTTCTTTCACCTATTTAGATAAATTTACAACAACTCTGAGATGAATACTGCTTGAAATCAAAAAATTTAAAAAGATTGTTGAGAATTTGAAAAGCAATATTTGGAAGAGCTTTGCCAAGGAAAACAAAGGTTTAGGAGGTAAATAACTGGGCCTGACAAAGTGTGAACAGAGTTGCTCACTAGCACCGATATTGAAACAGATCCTGGGCAAATGGTCATATACAATCCACTCAAACCAACCTTGTGCTTCCAAGTTCTCACAGGGGTAATGGCAATTAACATCACTGCCAACATGCCAGACACGCCCGTGTTGACTTTCCAAACAGCCTACACTCGAGCTTTGTTGGCAGTGGAGGAGCATTTAGACACAATTCTAATGCCCATCTCAATAATATACCACAGTGAATGTGTACTGAATAGATGAAGACTAATAAATGTAGACTTAATAATCAAAAATGTACTTAAATATTAACAGTTACTACTAACCATCACAACTCATGGAGCTCTTAACCTTTGAAAGTCATAAACACACTTGTACTTTGAAGTTGTAAAGTATAACTTGTAATGGGGTATCAAATCCAAATGGAACTCTCTATATTCTTTTCTACCATCTATCCTGTTTATGTATGTATTCTTACTGGCGAACACAAATGTACCTGTATTTATGTTTACACTTTGCTTCACTCATCCTACAAATAGTATTTTGCTACATAAAATCTGTAAAACAACAAAAGGTCTAGAGAGGAAAAACTCCTATATTTTTATATTATGGCAACAATAAATTTAGAATAAAATTTTATATTCATGATAACAACAAAATGAGCATTTCCTGAGTGCAAATCAACCACATCTCCAGATAATGTAATCAATGAACAAGGGATATAAGATGAAATTTAAGATTTAACGAAGTGACAATTTACAATCTTTCTAACAATTAGAAAAACATATTTGCTAGCAATGGAAAGATATGTAATAAACCTAAATTCATAGCTTTATATGCATAAGTGGAAAAGTTGAGAAAACAAAGGTCCAGGTTGCACATACAACTTAAATGGTCAATATCCATGCAGACGAACATTTGTCATTTTTAATATGGGTAACAAAAACACAGAGAGAGAGAGAGAGAGAACCTTTCCCACTACTTTTTCAAGTGCTTCGTGTGGATAGCAAAGCTCTTCCTTTTCTTCCCAAATGCCTAATGGAAAGCCCAATGATTCTCGTGTTGTAACCCATAGTTGAGCGCATTTCCGTGCCAAACTATCCATTTCACAACAATGGATATAAATTAAAAAATAGATGACATTACAAATAGAAAAGCAACATTTCACCTAAGGAAATCAAAGTTTCAATCATATCTTCTCAATGGTCTATAAATTGTAGAGAACTAAAATAAGCAATCAATGTCAATTGTCATCACTTAAGTAAAAATGCCATCTTGCATTTTTCATGAGGACACCACAAAGTGACAGAAAAAGCTCTAACAAAGAGATATATCGGATAACCAACTTGATAAAGAGAGAAAACAAGGTATTCTAGCCTGAATGAATGGAACTTATTTTTGTAAAAATTGGTCCCTATATTTTGCTAGTTGTCATGCGACACAAAATGAAGATGTAAGATCACTAAATCATCTCCCCGTCTCTATCTCTGACATTAGTAGTTTTGGTCTCCATCAGCTCCCGAGTGTGGTTTCATTGAGAAGTCTTCCTTTAACAAGGTTATATAGATTTGCATTGTATGGATTTACATGTTTCAACTTGTCAAGGGTTACCCATTTTAGATTCCCTGCTTTAATTAGGGTCTTTCATTGTTTTTGTGTTAATTAATTTAGATCTCTTGGAACTTTTTTAGCTCTTGCGATTGTAACTCATACTTTCAATCCCATTGACCTACTTTGGTCATTCTTGGATATCAAGATAATAATTTCCTTGTTTTTATATAGGCATAGAATGGCTCGAGTAATACAAACCAATTCACTAGGGCCAAAAATAAACCCGTGTAGAGTGATAAGTTCAGAATTTTATTTGGCCGCTTCAATAAGCAGATACAAAATTGCATATTGAAAATTTTCTTTCGTTTAGCTATTTTATCACATAATTGTACGACTTTTGAATTCATGTTGTAATTGTTGGTTGTGGGGTTTAGATTGGTGATGCCTACTGAACTTGTCTTTTATCGGTAAAGAGGGGGTTGCAACAAGTCCCCTCCCCAAAAAAACTTCCAATTTGCCAAAAATCATTTAACAGGCCGAACAGACCTGAAATATATTAGCAAATTTCAGCATAAATTTCATAAAGATCAACCTAATTAATTCACCCATCATTCATAATTTCATGATGCACTACAATATCTACAGAGGGTCATTATCAACAGAATTATAATCAGACAAAACTGGAAGAAACATCTGCATTTCAACTATGCCCAGACAATGTTGAGCTGAGACTGCAATGTTCCTGCGTACCATTCCAAGGCAGACCAAAACCGTGCTATCATATAAAAACTTGAAGCTGACCCAAAGCTTTAGCTGGTGCATGCCTCAATCCACATAGAAACGGAGATAGATTTAGGTATAAATAATATTCTCATCTGATTTCTTCATCTAAAAGATTTCAACTAAGGAATTCATAGAAGCTCCCTTGATGCCAAATCTTCATATCATAGGCCACAGTTATATCATAAAAGCCTGAAAAAAAAAAAAAGTAAACATTCGAAGGGCAACATATCAGAATTCTGCCTGGGAAGAGGCAAGAGGGATACAACACCAATTTTTTCCTTTGACCGCTGTTGCCCAATACTGCACCTACATTTGAAAGCATGCACCTCAAAAACAGCCTAACCCTGTGGTAGCAGACCAGTAGTTTTCTCCACATCACCATACAAGCCATATCCAACTCCCACCTCAACAACCAAGGCACTACAGAATTTTTTGAAGGCACTTCAACCCTGAATTGCAACAACAGAACTTAGAAAAGGAGTACAAAAAGAGAAGAACAACAAACATTCAACAAATGTTTAACCCAACCCACACTATTATTGATCCAAAGGCTGTAGCTTTATGCACTAGGCTAGCTAACCAAAAAGATTAATCACGAAATGGAGAAAAAACTGCCACGGCACAACCGTGGTCTGTATCTGCCAAGAAAACCCAAACAGAAAGTGGGACAGAGAATAAACAGTGGAGGAATAGACAAATGGCCAAAGGCCTACTTCTTACCTGATTGAGCACCAAATGCATCAAGCAGCTCCTTCAGTCAGGTGAGCCGGAGCTCAATCACTCCAGTTCCATGAAGGCTGAAGCCTTCATACTCACTGCACCCACAGCTACACGCCTAGCCACCTCACTATCAAGTTGGTCTGCTTGAATCTGCTGAGAAGAGAACCCTGCTGCATCAACAACCTAGGAAGCTTTCCTATCTCTTTCGATTGGACTGGCCTCAATTCTCACACCAGGCTCCTCCGCTGCATGTCTGGGGGTGACTAATACATGAAACAGAGCTATTTAAGTGTAGGCATAACCATTGCTTGGGAGAGAACAAGCTTGACATTTCTATGAACAACATGCAGATCCTTGAGATACCGAGTGAAATTTACATAGTGGAAACACATTGCCTCCATTCTGTTGTGAACCTCCTCAACTTCTCTCCTCGGAGTTGCAAACTCCTCTCTAATTTTTAGGTCTGCTTCAAAGTCCCTGCAAGTCTGACCAGAAGGGTTACTCTCTTGCTCTTTGACACCCGGTCCAAAATCTATTAATAGATGGCCTCATCCTTGACCATCACTTTCAATTTTCAATAGAAATCTCTTCAATAAAGGCACAAGTTCATCTAGCTCCAGTGTTGCCCAATCCATCCTCACCTAATACAGCATTCAACATGGCCACAGTGCCTAAAAATTCAATCCAAAAGGTCCTTTCGAGACACCGGTCTGATACATCCCCGCAAAGAGAGTGTCCCTCAGTCCATCACCCACCATTCTCTTCTGCAATTCCTTTTCCATCACAAGCCAGCAACTTTTGAAATCCATGGCTACCCACTGCAGAACAAAACCACTGCCAAAGTCAAATCAAAAACACACACTGGGATGTAGAGAGCTCAACAGAACTGATCATATAAATGTGTGAAAAATAATGCAGACATGACTGGAGTAATTGAAAGATCTATTGTCATGTGAAGTGGATGATTCGATTCACCTTGGGTGGCCATTAATGATGGTATTGGTCATACAGAGACACATTCTTAGGCTTCCTGAGTCACATGTTTTTATTTTACAATGCTTTTATTTTCAGATTTAAATGGTAGGCTCTTCCATTCCAATTGATAGTTTTATTTTTTTACACCAGCATCCCGTGGTCACCCCCTTCACTTTGCTAGGAAGCCCTAATGAGAAAAGTGGGTACCTCAGCCCATTCTTGCAGGGATCAGTTAAATACTGAGGCAAGTAGTTCATGAGTGAGCCTGACGCTTGCAAAGACGTCAGCAAGCCTGTTGATTTGTCTGAAGCAGTGCTGGAATCTCACTTCCACAAAGCATGGGACCAGGTCTCTCGCCTCTGATAGGATGTTACTGATTTTTCAGTTTGGTTTTGATCCCATTATTATTGCATTAATTATTATCACTGAGTCTCCTTCCACAATGAGAGATTAAATTCCATGACCAACGGCTATTTTCAGGTCTTTGAAAAGTGTGATTGCTTCTACGTCATTATTAGTGCCTCAAGGAATGAGAAAGAATGTAGCTTCCAAGAATATTCTGTTTTTATCCCTTAATAAGCACCCTGCTCCAGCCAATCACGACTCTTCCTATGAGGCACCCTCAAAGTTCAATTCCAGAAACCTCATGCGAATAATTTTCAATTTTTCTTTTAGGCAATCATCAGGCTTACCCTTGACGCTTTAACTTGTTTGAGAATTATACCAAGCTAGGTCTCCAAGGCATCCTTATCTCTGCTTTTTAGCTCTTGGGGATTGATTTTGAGGTGCATGTTGGCATTAGTTGATATTGTTGTCTGTGCTTTATCAAAACAACTCATCCAATGTAATATCCCTTTTTCAGCAGATCTGAAATTGCCTGAAACCCTTATGCAGAAAATTAAAGAAATTGATTTCTTCACTCTAAACCCTTGCAAAAAATTTAAAAACTCTTGGGAAACACTTGCAATAATTTTTAGAACCAAATCCTCCTTTTATTTCAGATGAAAACACAGATCTGAATTTTATTTAATTTATTTTCAGGCTGGAAATGACAGCAACTTCAGCCAATGATTTCAATGCAAAAACAACACATAAAATGCAAACTGATGTTCAAACCCGGAATTACAAATCTGATAGAAGTTGGATCAAGTGCCGGAACCCGGAGAAGAGCTCCCAATGGAGCTGTAGCTGTCCCCAAGGGTGACATCAGCCCTTGAGGGGGTGACATCAGCCTTCAATGAGCCTCCCAAAAGGCTCCCAAATGCTGGAAATGCCTGCAACACTCTCTCAAGTCGATGCCCTTGCTGGAATTCGTCCTTTCTTTGCTCAAATGTGAAAGAAATGAGGGTTTTCGTCCTCAGATCTGAATACTAATGAAGGGTTTCGTCCTCAATAGCTTGCTCTCAAGGGTTTCGCCATCCTTAACAATTAAAAAGAAGCAAGAATGCTCTCTCATATATGAAAATAGCAAATCCAGCCATTATAAATGAACCCCTAATCTTCTTTTTATACTTTTTATGGGCACACTACTCCATGTGGGTCGCTCCATGTGGTAGGTGCACTTTATTAAATTAAAGTGATGCCATGTCCTTTTTGGAGGCTAAATTATGAAGACCTTAACCCATTCTTTCCCTGTGGGTCTAAGGAGAAAAGCAAGGGGAAATCTAGATTATATTTTTATTGATTAGATAGTGGTTTTCATTTATCCTATTGGAAGCCTTTTTGCTCCAATAGAGGAATTTAAGTAGTTTAGTATTAATGGTATTGTGAGCATGTAGGCTCCAATAACCTTTTTAATATTTAAAATGTAATTACTTGGGGGTCGTGCCATGATATAATGATTGCTTAAAGTACTCCTTACGCCTATTTAAGGAGGTCACTTTGGCATTAATGATTCATGTTTTTGGAGATTATCCTTATTTGGTGAAACTTGTTTAGTGTAGCCCTTTTACTCTATCTCTCAAGGACGAAACCCCTTGGGTTGAGAATCTTGGTGTCCCCGAGATTTCACCCTGAAATTTGGGACTACCCTTTTAAAAAAATCGTTCTTTTCAAAATAATGGGTCGTTTTGTGTTTGTTTTGCTTGCAATTGTTTACATTGTTCTAAGGTATCCCCAGAGAGTCATAAAAGCCAAATTCCCAAATACCCACATGCTAAAACTCACTCTATCCCTTCACAAGTTTTGTCTGAGAGAATTTTATTTATTTATTTATTAAATAAATAAAGTTCTTTTAAAAATAGATTGAGCTAAAATTGGAGGATTTAGGTTATATAAAGCACTTCACCCCATCATTATTACCATAGAACATTCACCTGGGGGAAGAATTTTTGCAGAATCAGCTAATCGGAGAAATTTTTCAAGCAATTGCCTAAAAATTCGCAGCCTTCTTTAGGAGTTTTGCTTTTATTTCTTTTTGTGTTTTCTCCATTTCGTCGTCCAAAGAATTCTCATAGCATATTCATTCTTCCGCTGACACCTTTCCCTGTGCCTAGGGTTTTACAAGTTATCAGTATTTTTAATTACTATGTCTAAAGGTGATCAAAGCTCATGATTCTTTCAGAGATGCAAGAAGCCGCTTGGTCCAAAAAGGTGCAAAAATGGATTTTATGAAAATAAGGAAAATATTGCCATCAATGCGTAGAGAGCTTCGAGAAATATGCACTTTTAGAGAAAACGACGCCTAAAACGGAGCCACGGAGTGAAAGTTATGGCACTTGCAAATTTTTGTTGCTACATCTTCCGGACCCTTTCCAAAAATGGAAAATTTTATTCTATGCTTGTGTTTTCTTCACCAAAAATCCAAAAATGGAAATAAAATGTTGTTGATGAGTTTTCACGCAACTTTAGAAGCTTTCTTCATGCAAGTCGCACTTTTTGGGAAGAAGCTTTCTTCCATGCAAGTCGCATTTTTGGGAAGAAGCTTTCTTCCATGCAAGTCGCATTTTTTGGAAGGATGGTTTTTAAGTGCCAGTGGGAATTTTGGCAATGCTTCCTGGAAGGTGAAAAATTCCCATGATGGAAGTCAAGTCACTTAAGCTACCAATGGGAATTTTGGTAGTGGCAGGCAAGTGGGAATTTTATGCCTGCATGGAAGGTTGTTTTTTCCCATCATTAAAGTCAAATCACTTAACGTACCAATGGGAATTTTGGTAGTGGCAAAGTGCAGTGTGGGAATTGTATGCCTGCATGGAAGGTTGTTTTTTCCCATCATTAAAGTCAAATCACTTAAGCTACCAATGGAAATTTTGGTGGTGACAGGCAGGTGGGAATTTTATGCCTGCCTGGAAGGTTGTTTTTTCCCATCATTAAAGACAAATCACTTAAGTGACGGATGGGATTTTTGGAGCTACCTGGCAGGGTAAAAATTCCCATTTCTTTGACTTCTTATTTTTAACATGAGTTCTAGCCAAAAAGTGTGACCCATTCTGGGATAGCTAAATGCCTAAAAGCTGACTTCTTTTAATTGTCAAGAAGCATCCAGCACTTTTAAAAGGGTTGGAAAGGCTTTCCTTTTTATTATTTGAGCATCTCGCATGTTGGTATAAATGCATAGGGGAATTAAATAACATTTTTAGCTTGCTTGGCATGCAAGCAAAGTCTAAAAATAGAGGGCAACAGGCTTTATAATCAAATTTTGGTGAAGAAATTAAGCATTCATGCCATGGATTCCATGTTTGTCTGAATTATTTGCAAGAATACTTCATTGGTGCTCATATTGGTGAAAAGAAGGCAAAGTCAATGTCTAGATACATTGAATATATCTTCAAAATCAGAGGAAGAAATAGATCCAACTCTCATAATTGCAAAGGCTTCTGGAAAAATTCATCCTCTTGTTTCTAACGCAGCCCAAGTGGAAGTCATTGCATGGAAAATTCCTTCCAAGAGCTTGTGCATGTGCTCCCAATCTTCCAGTTGAAGCCTTCATTGAATTTACTTGTATTTGCCTTCACCCGAAGTGCTTTCCAGAATTTAAAATTGCTCATATGCAATTAAAAATAAAAGATGATGAGTTTTGTCTGAATTGTTTACGGCAACAAGCATTTTATTGGTGCACGATGATCGAAAAAGAACTGCAAAAGCTTCAAGGATAAGAGGAAGACAGTCGAGGTAACACCACAAGTAAATCTCACCAACCGCTTCTGAGATCCAATTTGGTGAGAATCAAAGGAAAGGATTCAACATATGGGACAAAAACATCTCGATTCAAGGCAAGGATATTATTCAAATCATTCATCATTGCTAAAGTAAATGAAGCAAAGGTGCAATACATGTTGGATTAAAGCATGCAAAGTATGGAAGAACAAGACTAGAGTGTCAAAGCCTTTTAACAAACTTTCTTCTAATTTCTTCTCCTCTTTCTTCTTCTTTCTCTTATTTTCTCCGACAAAGTAATTGAGTAATCAATTAAATTGTAAAACTTAAGTGATTGGTTTAAAAGCCGTTACTTCAAGTTACTGGAAGAAGTCAATTACTTGGAAATAGGTGGCAGACATGCAAAATAGAAGGTTCTATTTTCAGTTATAAATCATGCATGTCATGCAAAGAGGAATTTCAGGAGGAAGATTGTCAGTTGCTTCCCTTTTCATAGCTTCCACATGCGGCAATTCATTAAAAACTTCCTATTTGTAATTGCCCTCTATACACTATAAATAGAGGAAGAGCCTACGGGTTTGATGATCGAATTTGTAATCAGTATTCTTGAGTTCCAGACTTTGTGCTGAAACCCTTGATATCTTTTCTGAAAGTTGAGGAATGAACATAGAGGCAGATTTCCAGAGAACTTTGTGTCAATGGTGCATTGGTTTCTTACTTCTATGTAGATCTTTAGATAAACTTTGCATTGTCTAAGATTTAGATTAGAAGCTTTCCTTTCCTTTGATTCTGTATTGTGAGATCTATTTGTTTTATCTGTGTATGAGACCAACTCTGTAAACTATTGGTTGGATTACACATCTTCTCCTTCTTTCCGTATTCAACTATTCCCCCTTCTACAAATACTTCATAAACAGCTTGTTTACTTGTTGAAGAAATTACTTAACTACGGTTCATAAGCTTTGTGACTAAAGTAAAACCCCCACAAATAGTTATTAAAGTTTCATACTTTACCAGATTAATAAACATCTTACTGGTGGAGCCTAATTGGTAAATGAGGGAGATTTATCTCATGACTACTCAGGTTTTTAGCTATGCAAAAATCTAGCCAAAAATCTCATTCAAGGACGAAAACCCTTGATTGGGAAACTTGTGAAGGACGAAAACTCTTCATAAGGTTTTTGATATGCAAGCTGGTTAGAAAAGGAATAAAGTATCTTTCTCTTGCAAGTGTTGTCTCTTTGGTGCAAAATATATTTTATTTCAAGTGGAGTGACCTACATTGGTGTGGTAAATTGGTATGTGTGGTGATTCTTTGGCAAATCTGAAGTTATCCTCTTGTTCTTTATATTTTATAATGCCAATATCTTAAGTTTCGTGAATTTTGGAGCTTCCAATGTTGAGTTGTGAATTTTAAAAATAACGCTGCAGACAAGGGTTTATTTGAAATTCATATCTCCAGATTTTAAGCATTAAAAATCAGTTTTCTTACATGAGATGATTGCTGGTGATATCTAATAATTTAGAGAATTAAATAGAGCTAATTCGAAGGGTTTTGAAGGCATTTAAGTGGGTTGAAAACCCCAAATCAGGTCGCTGCCCTAGGAAGGGTTTGGAAATCAGTTTTTGCAAGGTTTATAACAGCAGTCTTATAAGTCTGATTTGAGAGCTTTTAGCCATTTCGAAGGTCCCCCAAAAAGGGACATTACAAGTGACCACCTTTATGTCTTAGTTTATCATTACACTTTCCCCTTCTAATAAATCGTTATAACTTAAAATTTTTTTACAAATATTACAAAGCTTTTGCAAATATTACAAAGCTTAATAAAGCAACTTTAAAATATAACAATAAAGTACTTGCCTTGCATTTCCCTTTAAGCCCCCACAATGAAGTCAATGTAATGTCCCCTTTTTCAAGACATTATTAATATTTATTTTTCATTTGCATTGTAACCCCTTGGCATGCCTAGCGCTACAAGTGGGAGTCTTTTTAGTTAGTTTAATGTGCACATAGGTTAGTTACTTTTATTTATTTAATTAATAAATAAATAAAGTGCACATAGTCTTAGTATTAAATATTTTAATGAGAGTTTATGTTTTCCCTCCAAAAGGGAAAGGTCGGTCTTTATTGGATATTGCACCCCTTAGTTCTATAAAAGGGAGGTCACATTTTCCTTAGAGGTCATGTTGATGAATTATTGATTTCACTCCATGCTTGGAGAATTGGGATGTATGCCCTAGTTCTTGCATTGATCTCTCTCTTATTTGGATCCATTATTGAAGATTATTGAAGACTCCATTGTTCTTTCCATTTTGCTCTCTTGTGTTGAAGGTGTTTGTGCATGATATTTTCTCTCTAGCTTTGGCGACTTGTCTAGGGTATTGGCGCATTTTATTGAGGGTAAAATCTGCATGTTATTGAGTATTTTGAAGGGTTCTAAGTGCTGGAAATTATTTATGCAATTTACCCTAACCCTAGCGACTGGGTTTGGGATTTCGGGGGCTGATTTGAGTGGTTTCTAGTGCATGCAAAGATCTGATATTTATTTTGATGAGAAGCTCATAATTTTCCCTTTCTACTGCATTTGGTTTCCAAAGCATACTTACCTAAGACTCCGGGATGACGGACGGGTTAATTTTTTTGAAAATTTCGGGACGGCAAGGGGACGGCTAATAAAAATATATATAATTTATTAATTTTACAAATATAACATGAATAATTCAATAACCTAAGACTTAAAATTGAAAGTTTGAAGATTGAAACCATTAATGATTAATCCAATTATTCATCACATAAGCCAAGGCCCAAAATGCTACAAAGCTATATATATTATATTCAATGTTCAAAACTTCAACATGACAATGAAAGACTAAAGCTGAAAATTAAAAACAAGTCTTAGTCTTACTCTTCAATAATCAACATGAGAAGAGTACAACTACACCCACATTACATATGCTATGAAATATTATGTCATGACTCATAACCAAAATGACATTACATAACCAAAATGACAAGTGACAAGTACAACTCAAAAATCACTATCAAAGCCCTCGAAGGAACAGTTGCATGAACCACTCCTCCTCACTAGAGTATCTCAGATCAATGTCATCTCAGATCGCAAAGGAGATATCAATCACCTCCTCGCTGCTCCCGATCTTCATCAACTCCGCCTCGCATCCTCGTGGATCCACATCCCACCGCAATGTTGGGCTCTCTCAGACGTAGGTGTCTTCATGCGATCCATGAGACGCAAGGCACTATGTACAACAAGTTTCTCCGCTCTTAGAGGTAAGTTTGTTCCTCTTAAGAGAGTGGATCCACCCATATGTTGACCAATTCCTCTCAAAAGCAGAGGAACTAGAAACTTGAGAAAGAAGGCGAATAGCAAGTGTACATAAAGCAATCCTACATGTCCATACAATCGCCACCAACTAACGGACTCTCTATGCGTGCCAATGTGGTCCCGTCTATCTTTGATGATTTTTTTGTAGCCATCCAAATAAGCGAACTTGAGCCAATCAGCTTCGACTGTGAAGCATCCTCTGCATTATACATTTTTTTAGGGCTTTCAAGAAACCCTTCCTCACCTCCTCATCATCTACTTGGGAGAACTCTGCTGTGCCTCTCAACATACCACTTGGATTCAGTGCAAATGCAACCATGTGTAAAGGGGTGTTCAACTTCTCCCATCTCCACTCAATGATGGGATGAACATGGTGATGGCAGAACTCTAAGGTGGGGTCCTTGCTCAAACAACAACCTTCATCTGGCCAAGCATACTATCAATACATTCGTATATCTCACCAAGGCTAGGGCTCTTAATCCCCATATTTTATCACACTGAAAACTGGAGATATTATGGATGTGATATATCTCACATCTATCCAAAATGTTTCATTCACCACAATTGCTTTCACCTTCTTCCCCTGCTCTGTCTTCGACCCATCCCACCTAGACCACTCTGATGTCATGACCATGCACTGTAATGATTCCCGCAACTCACCATCCTATCCAAAGAAAATAAAATATGATGCAAAACGTGTGTCCACTGGCTTGAGGAATTCCTTCCTCGAAAAGCTACAGAAGAGTGCCAATGACGTATGGTGGTTGCAGATGAACATCTGCACATCTCTAGCATCAACCACTACATTTTTGACCCAATCAATTTTTCCAATATCTTTTAGTGCATTGTTCATGGCATGCACACAACATGGGGTCCAATATATATGTCGGTAATGAGCCTCGACAAGCTTACTTGCTGCCTTGCACACATATGTTGCATCTGTAATAACTTGCACAACGTTGGCAGGGCCAACCTCCTCAATAACATCTCGCAAAATGGTGAATCGAACTCGTGCATCCTTCTTCTTCCCGAACAATCAACCGCCTCAAAAAGTAAGGACCCTCTCTGCATGAAACAATGATATTTATGAGTGGGTGGTGTCTGATATTTGTCCACCCATCCATGATGATGCTGCAACCGTGAGAGACCCATGTGCACCTCATTTCCTCCATCAATAAATTAACCTTGGAATAGTTCTTATCCAAGATTGTGGTTCTCAACTTCGTGTCTCCTGGGGGCACATAACTCACACCTGCTTTGGCTATCTTAGCCACAACCTCCTTGAAATAAGGAGAGCGAGCAACATGAAATGGAATGCCAAGAAAAAAAAAGAATTTTCCAATGGCATCATCAACCTCTTCTCTAGCCTTCAGATTATCATACATTTCAACAATCGGATTGGAGGCCACAACCTTCCTCTTCCCCTACTACTACCAAAAGCATCCAATTCGACACCTCATAAGATGCACCGTAACACTACCAAGATTAATTCTCACGTAACTAGAAGGGGGGTGCGTTGCCACTAACATGATGGCCACGAACTTCTGGAACCTTTTCCACCATATCTCCATTATACAACCTCACCATTTCTGCCCTCTCTTCAAGTGATAATTGTCCACACATGCCTACACCTTTCCCCGCAATGTGCAATAAATGTGCATTCAACCTAGTAATGTTGCTTGACCAAGATAATGAGCAAATGTTGCATTTCCATATTTTAGTGCCCCCTAAAATGTTTGATCTAGGACCTTGCATAATTTGACCAAATTGTTTCAAAGGTTTTTTCTTATCAAAAGGCCCCCTAGCATACTTTTTCAACATTTCGGAGGGGCAACTGAACTTGTCCACACTCCCTTGTGAACTAGTAGCAGTATTAGGTGTTTCTGATTGTGTTCCTTCTCCTTGCACACCCATTTCAACCTCATATTCAGCTTGATAATCACTATCGGAACTCATTTTGAAGCTGCAATAATTAAAATACAAAACAATATAACTATACAATACAATAAAACAATGAATACATTTATTAAAAAAACAGCGATGAATACATTTTTTTAAAAACAGCGATGAATACATTTTTTTAAAAACCGCGATGAATACATTTAAAAAAAACAACAATGAATACATTTAAAAAAAAAACCTACGCATTTGTTAATATGTGAAGTCAACATTTGAATAAGCAGGTTGCAACCAAGCTGGCAGGTGGGACGGTTAGTCCGAGCACGGGCATAATAGGTAGTGTCCTTGAAGCAGTTCCGAATGCGGGGTTACAGGGGGCAAAGCAAGTTTCCCGCCACAACCAAGGTTTTTGCGAGGAAAAAAAGCAAGTTTTGGCGATTTGGAAATTAAAAAAAAAAAACAAAGAATGGTAGTAAATTAGTAATGTATGTACATACCTCTTGCTCTTGCTCTTCCTCCTTGCTCTTGCTCTTTGCACTTTGCTCCTTGCTCTTTCCTTCTTTTTTTTACTCTTGCTCTTTCCTTTCTCTTTTTTTGCTCTTGCTTGGTGTGATTAGAATGAGTGTGAAATGCTCTTTTTATAAGTTTTTTTGTTGCTTTTAGGGTTAGGTCATGTTGCTTTTAATTAGAAAGCATTAAAAGTTAAAAAAATTAAAAAAACATAAAAATAATAAACTACGAGTTGTTTTTGCTTTAGCATGGCGTGAAAGTCGTTGGGGATCGGGACGTCACGACGTCCCCAACGAAGTCCCTAAGCTCTGTTTGCACCCGAGACATGCCAGTGCATTCCTTATTTTGGGACGCGCCTTTTTTTGGAAAATGGGGATGGCAGGAAACGTCCCGTCCCCGTCCCCAAGTTCCCGAAACGCCCCCGGCGTCGAGACGTGGAAACCTGGGACGCATCCCCGCGTAACTATGGTTTCAAGTTAAAAGAGTTAGTATTTTGGGAGTTATAAATTTCCAAAGTTTCAACTAATTTTCAGCAGTTATTTATTATTTTTACTTCTGCAAATTGTGATGGATAAAGGAGTGTAAATACCAATTGGGTTGCCCATCAAACCCTCACCTTGGCTCACTCCAACCCTACTTGGGTGGACACTAGGTTCGTTGAGGTAAACCTAGGAGGGTTTATCTTCTAAGTGTTTATTTTTGCAAGTATTTAATAATAATCAATTAATATCCTACAAGGGGATATTACAATCCAACTAGGGCAAAAAGGGTCTCATGATGAGCTCATGTCAAAGAGTGGACATTACAATCCTCCTTCCCAAAATTGCTTGCCCTCAAGCAATTGCAAATTTGGGTGCTCAAGAATGGTAGCTCTCTCCTACGTGTAAAGCATCCTCCAAAGGTAGGTCCTTCCAACTAATCAAATACTTATGATCCGACCCCTTAACTTCTTCTCACGAACATTTATGATGGCTTGGAACTAGAATTAGCTTGCCTTCCTCATCCATAGGTGGCAGCTCTGCAGAAGGGATAATATGTTGTCCAAGTGCCTTCTTGAGGCACGAAACATGAAACACATTATGTATCTTGCTATGCTTCGGCAGCTCCAACTCATATGCAACCTCCCCAACCCTTCTTTGCACTCTGTATGGCCCATAAAAGCGAGGCTTGAGCTTCTCCACCCCACTTTGTTTGAGTGAAGATTGTCGGTAGGGCTGCAATCTCAAAAAGACCATGTCACCCACCTCAAATGTCCTCACTGAACGGTGTTGGTCTGCATATAGCTTATGTTGGCTTTGGGCATGTTGGAGATTTTCTTTGAGCACTTCCAAGATTTCTTGACACGTACCAAATCCTGTGCCCCGGGCACTCTACTATCTGTTAAGACCACATCTATGAAGGAAAATGCATCATACCCATAAAGAGCTTTAAAGGGAGTCATTCCAATGGACATATGATGGGAAGTGTTGAACAATACTCACACATGTACAGCCATTTAATCCATGTTGATTGCTGCCTTGTAACAAAGCTCCTCAAGTATCCTCTATCCATTTGTTCACTGCTTCAATTTGACCATCAGTTTGTGGGTGGTAGCTAGTGCTTGGAGTCAATTCCGTGTCAATCAATCAAAAAAGCTCTTGCCAAAATTGGCTCATAAATCTTTTGTCCCTATCACTCACAATATTTTTGCAACCCATGAAGTCTAAATACCTCTTTGAAGAAAACATCAGCCACTAAGGGAGCATTATACTTGGCTGGAAGTGCGAAGAAATGGGCATATTTTTTAGCCTATAAAGTCCATGGATATGCTCTCCCATTTTTGAGTAGGAATGGGTAATGGCTGCAATAGACCAGCTGGAAAAACATGTTCTACCTTATTTTGTTGGCATGTGATACATTCCCTAATGTACTGAAGTACTTCATCTTTGAGACCCTTCCAAAAGTACCTCTCTTACTTGCTTGTATGTTTTGAAGTAGCCCGAATGTCCCGCCAATGGTGAATCATGAACAGCCCTTAGAACCTTGTGCTTAATCTTAGAATCTTGTGTCAAAAAGACCCTATTCTTATACAAAATCAGTCCATCCATAACCTTGTACCTTTCATCCTCAATTTTTCCTTCAAGTATGGCTGTTGTAAACTCATCTTTTGCATATTCAGCAGCTATGTAGGCCTTCCATTCCACTGTAATTTCTGTCATAGCACATAAGATAGGCTTCCTAGACAAGGCATCAACAACTATGTTGTTCTTCCCCTTAACATATTCAATATCAAAATCATAGGCTTGGAGTTTGCTTACCCATTTCTGTTGCCTATCATTCAAATCCTTTTGCCCCAAAAAGAACTTCAAACTATTGTGGTCGGTTTTGACCACAAATTTGCCACACACCAAGTATTGTCTGAACTTTGCCAAAGCATGCATGATAGCTAGCATTTCTTTGTCATAAACTGAAAATTCCCACTCAATTTCCTTGAGTTTCCGGCTCTCAAATGCAATTGGGTGCCCTTTTTGCATCAAGACAGCCCCTATTCCCTCTCCGTGAAGCATCACATTCCAATACAAAAGGGATAGAAAATCAGGAACAGCAAGCACTAGACATGAGCTCATTACCTTTTTCAAGTTGTCAAATGCGGAATGGGCTGTTCCAACCAGTTGAAAGCTCCTTTCTTTGTTAAATCAGTCAAGGGGGCAGCTAGTTGAGAAAATCCTTTGACAAATCTCCTATAATAGCTGCACAATCCCAAAATCCTCTCAAATGTGTCATAGTAGAGGGTGGAGGCCAATCCAAGATGGCTTGGATCTTTTGTTGATCAACATGAACACCCTAGCATTAATCACATGGCCCAAACCAAGACTGTTTCTGGATACGGGTACGGGTTCGGCATACGCTGAAACGGCAAATTCTCAAAAACCTCGGGTAAGGTACACTTTTTATATATATATACACATAAATTATAAATTTAAAGAACATACTTATTGAAATTTAATACTCAACTTAAAATCATTCATAGAACATGAAAACAAATTTGAAATTTCCAATACTTTGAGAATTGAGACTTGAGATTGAGTTTATTGATTCATAATGTTCAAAACATAATAGTTAATAACATAATACATTCAAGTTCTCAACTTCTAGAGCATATCATCTTGATCTAGATGATCGTCAAAATCATCTTCATGGATGGCACTTGCAGCTCCACTCCCACTAGCTCCACTTTCGAACCCTTGTGAAGGGCTCCCTGGAAGTTCGTCATCAACGCCAAGAAGTGAAACATTGGACAAACAAGCAACAAAAAGCTTCAAAGTCCGTGTTTTTAGGTCGAGGTCCCAAAGCTTGTTAGACCACTAGTATACTCTTTTCGTCCCATGCGTTAAGAGGCGCAAGTTGGAATGAACGTATACTAGATCTTCACCTTCTTCGATGCCAACATGGTGCGTTTGGCTGAGTGGATGAAGCCATAAGTACTCCAATTGGCTCTGCGTAAAAAATTACTAGCCACCGTCACAAAACAAAGTATTATTAATATAAAAAAGAATGATATCATTTTGAATTTTAATTCTTAATTGGTAATTAAAATATCAAATAACAAGTTACAAACTTTATACCTGTGAGAGCAATTTGATCGCAATCGTCGTAGTACTTGGCATCATGGCCATGTACAATCCACCACATGATTGGATCCAAGGTGGCTTTGTCACAAAGAGCCTCTATCTCTCCCATGCTACCTTGTCCAGTTACAAACATCGCCATCTCATGGCGGACTGCACTAGATATAGCTGGATCAGGAAACAACCTCTGAATGTTGCCCTCGTCCCATTTGCAACCTCTTGGTCATCATATGGTCGTTGCCTACAGGCTATCCCAACTATTTCATTGTTGTAATATTTGGGATTTAAGGCATAAGCAAGGAGATGCAATGAGGTGGTCATTTTGTTCCACCTTTTCATGACCACATTTTTAACTTCATTGTAAAAGTTTTCCTCAGGGTCCTGCTCTTTGGCTTGTATGATATCTTTGATTTTTTCAAGCATGGAGTCAATGCCATCATATATTTCTCCAATGCAAGCATTATCTTTGTCTACAAATCGTATCATACTTAGAATAGGCTCCGTGAAACTCAACAAATATTCAACTTTTCCCCACCAATCATCATCAAGGATCCATGATTTTATCCTTTGGGCTCTCTCTGTGTTAGCTTGCCTCCAGACGGTCCAAACATTATCAATCACCATGCCACCCAAAGCACGTCTCACCTTCACAAGTCATCTCAAGACGAGTGTGTGAGAGGCAAACCTAGTCTCACCAACCTATTAAAAAAGAATGGAAACAATTCAATAACAACACAAATTGAAATTGATTTAAAATCAAATATTAAATTTAAAATGAAAACTTAAAAACTTAAAAAGTAAAACTTATAAGTTATGGCTCATGAGTTGTTCCTTTACCTTCAACAACTCCAACTTTGAGAATCTTTCTGAATATGGCTTGAGACATGTGATGGTTGGTGACAAACATCTGAATCTCGTTTGCCTTCGTGTAGATTTGCTCAATCCATGCAATTTTCCAATCTTCTACAGCATTAGATTCAAGGAGTGTATTGCACATGGTGTCCAAAATATGTGCTCATACCTACCCTC
Organism: Taxus wallichiana var. yunnanensis; assembly: GCA_018340775.1. Lineage (NCBI taxonomy): Eukaryota > Viridiplantae > Streptophyta > Pinopsida > Cupressales > Taxaceae > Taxus > Taxus wallichiana. Next base: position 392,368,948 of record CM031234.1, on the reverse strand, counting down.
TACTATCAACCCTGTTGCCTTGCAATTTTTGGCATTGTCGTGATGACTTGGACAATGTTCTGCATGGGCCCACTGACTCAATAGCCTCAATGAGAATATTTGCAATGAATTGGGCATCTTTTACTTCCCCTCACAATCAATAGCCTTCAAAACATTGGCCCTTTAGGGCATACTACAATAATGTTGATGAGAGGTCTGTTTCTGGAGTCTTTCCATCCATCTGAGATAATAGAGACTCCTGATTTCCAAGAATCTCTAATTGGTTGTAGAGATGTATGTATGTGTTGCACTTCTTTTGCCAAAAGAGAAGTGTGAACCTTATTATAGCTAGGGCTCATATACCCTCGTGGTGCCTCACTAATGCCTCTCTCACCATCTCACGCAATAAGGTGACCTCAAGACATTGAATGGTAGCCCACATGCATATATACACCGAGCCACCAATTCATCTGCAATTTCTCTCTTCTCAATGTTAAATGTTTTTTCTAATGGCCCTTTTGTTCTCTTTCTTGATGGGGTATCTTCATCAAAAGGGGAATCAACTGGAACAATTTCAACATTAGTCTCAATGAAAGGATGAAATGATGGTGTTGGTGGTTTTCCCATAGTCCTCTGCTGTAAAGAAATGGTTCTAGAGTGAGCTCTTGTTATTTCAAAGTTTGCATCCTCTTGCTCTTTTAGGTACATGGCTATTGTTTTCTTTTCCACCTTTTACATGCTCTAATACCCGTCCCCGATACCCCAGTTAGATGAGCTCTCAAACGGGTATATGAGGATTTAAATGTGGTGGCACAATGGGGGCACGTCCAAACACGGACACCACCACCGCAAAAGCTCTACCACTTCCACATGCCTCCATAAAGGAGAATGAGGATCCATTTTCACTGCCATACCACTCGAAACATTTCTCCTCTTGCCCCACTGAAGTTGAACTGGATGCCATGATTGTAGGTTTAATTTGTTTTAACCTACAATAAGAGATATTTTTTAAAACATTGCTAAATAATTTAATTAAAAACAACAAATACAAATTAGAAAATTAATTTGTTAACCCATACACGTCAATCTCTGATTCTGATCACCAAGTTCGCCATAAATGGTGCGAGGTGAGAGCATACACAGAGGGTAGACGTTTAAATTTTTAACAAATTCAATTTAAAACTTTAAAATAAAAAAATGAATACATAACTAATTAAAAAATTAAACAATTAGCCCTACACGTCAATCTCTGATTCTGATCACCAAGTTCGCCATAAATGGTGCGAGGTGAGAGCATACACAGAGGGTAGACATTTAATTAAATAAAACTTCAATATTAAACTTTAAATACGAAAAAATTAATTAATATATTATATTTTAAAAACCGTAAAATAAATAAATATTAAAAACAAATTTAGATCATGATCAATAATCATGAATGATGTGTTTGAAACACATCATTCATGATATTGATCATGATCATATACAAAACATTGATCAAAAGATTTTTTAAAAAAAAAAAAGAATGCCTGAATGCATGAAAAATACCTAGAAAATCCTCCTTGTTTGTAGACTTGCTTCTCCTTCTCTCTTTCTCCTTCAAGCTCTATCCCTCTTTCCTTCAAGCTCTCTTTCTCTCCTCCAAGCTCTCTTTCTCCTTCAACCTCTCTTTCTCTCCTTCAAGCTCAATATTAGCAAAATAGCAAACAATGAGTGTGTGAATAAAGTAGAGGGATTGGGTGTATAAATAGGTGTTTGGGGGTCTTTTAGGGTTAGGGTAGAATTAGGTTGCTTTATTTTTAAGAAAAAATTTTTTTTTTTGAGTTCCATAAAAAAGATGTTTTTTCGACGTGGGTACGCACCCAATACCCGTAACGCATTAAACCGCCTTTCAGGGGTACATACCCACACCGTATCCGCACCTGCATTCGCACTCCAATACCTGAACGCCTGTGTCCGGTACAAGGCAAGGGGGCGTTTCACGGAGCGCCTTGGCCCAAACGCAATATTTCATCACATCGAATTCACATTTGGACTCCTTTGCAAAGAGTGATTGCTGCTCCAAAAGTTCCAGCACTATGTCCAAATGTTGGAGGTGCTCCTCCCAAGTCTTGTTATACACGAGGATCTCATCAAAGAATACAAGAACAAATTTTCTCAATTGTTGACTAAACACATGATTCATGCAAGACTGAAATGTAATGGGTGCATTTGTCAATCCAAATGGCATCACCAAAACTCAAAGTGACAAAATGGCATCTAAAAGTTGTCTTGTACACATCCTCTTCTCTTACCCGGATTTGATGGTACCCAAATCTCAAGTCAATCTTGGAAAAATAGAGGGCTCCATGTAGCTCATCAATTCTAGGTATGGGATACCTATTTTTGATGGTTCTCTTGTTCAAGAGTCTATAGTCAATGCACATCCACATTGTCCCATCCTTTTTCACTGAAGCACCACCGATGAAGCTCGTAAAGGACTCGAGCTAGGCCTTATGTGCCCCATCTCCAAGAGTTCTTTGATGGCTTTCTCGATCTCTTCTTTGTATGCTATAGGGTGGGGTATGGAATAGTAATCATTGCCTTAGTTCTGACAGCCCAACTCAATGGTATGCTCAAAACCCCTATCCGGTGGAAGACAATGCGTAAGACCGTGAAAACTTCGTGCATGCTTGTCAAGGATGGGCTGAATATCCTTGTGGTATTGTTGCTGCTTTGAAATCTGATCTATGGGAGTCACAAGACACTTTGTTGCCCATGCAATCTGCCCTCTATGGAACACTCTTTCCATTCTCTTTGTTGTCACCACCATTGGTGCTCCATTAGCCATACCACGCAACACTATTTCCTTGCCTGTTGATATGAATTTCAGCTCCATTGTTTGGTAGTTTTGTGTAAACTCACCAAGTGAGTGCAACCATTGCACTCCCAAGACCACATCCGTCTCTCCAATGCCCACTACATAGAAGTCATCTTCTATTTTATGCTTCCCTAGAGTGATCTTCAGTTGTTGTACCTTCTTTGTGCATGGGATGGTGAAGCCATCAGCCATTGTCACCTTGAATCCTTTGAAATCTTCTCAGCTTGCAGCCCCAATCTAGTGACCAAATCAGCATCAATAAAATTGTGGGTTGCCCCACTATCAATCAAAATAGTAACTCTTTTACCTTGTAGCTCACCCCTTACTCTAAAAGGGTGATATCTAGGAGCTCTGGATAACGTGGCAAGGGTGTTATCCATGTGATCAACTTCTTCTTCTTTCCCTTGTTCCTCAATTTCTTGTATCTCTTCTCCTTCCTCCTCCTCTTCTTCTCCATCCAACACTACTTCAATGTAGTGAACTTGCCCTCTCCCAAGGCAACGATGTCCTGGTGTCCATGGATCCTTGCAAGTGAAGCAAAGGTTCCTCCTTAATTCATTTTGTGTCTCCCCTTCTTTGTTGGACTTTGGCAGCTCTCTTTGTGGTGCATTTCCTTGCTGAAATGGTCTCCTTTGTTGGTCATAAGGAGTTGTCCTTTGTTGACCCGGAAATGGGGGTTTAAGCTGCCCCAAAGAGTTTCCCTTTGCTGTCCAAAAGGCAGAATTTTACTTTAGGAGCTGAAGACTCCAAATTTAGTGCTCTCTTGATGGCATCTTGAAGGGATGAGGGTTCAAAAGCCTTGACCAAGCCCTTGAGAGGTTCAAATAACCCTTCAACAAACAAGACAACCAACCTTCTTTCGCTCACATCCGGAACCATCACTGAAAGTTTCTGAAAATCAAGTAATATAGTTGTCCACCGATCCTTCTTGTTTGAGTTGTGCCAACTCCTGAAATGGACCTCTGGATCTTTCTATTGAATCTCTCCATGAGTCTTTGGTTGAACTCATCAAGAGTAGTGATAGATCCATGCCCTTGGGTGATCAATCCATGGTACCACCACTCATGTGCAACTCCTTCCAAATGCAAGGTGGCAAACTTGAGTGCTTCCTCCTCATACATGGGGTTCAAGGATAAGTATGTATCCATCTTCTGCAACCATGCTCTCTAATTGAACACTTGTTCAATCCATCATAGGAGGGAAGAGTTATTTTTCCCAATCTATGTTGTAGATCCTTCCATGGTTGATCTTGGTGAGATCCCTTGTTCTTCCTGGGGCCATTATTCATCCTTAGTTGACAAAAGTCCCTGAATGACAACATCTCACGTGTTGCAAAATTTAGGGTTGCATATTCTTCACCATAAGTGTCCATGTCCTTCAGTACATGTGGCCACTCCATCTCTATTTCAGTGGCTCTTCTCTTTGCAGAAATTTCACTCTAAAATTCCAAAAGAAGGCTTGATTGAAACTCTTTCACCGTCATTACTTGCATAAGCTCCTTCACCACTATTTCCCACTCCATGATTGTTTGGCCTGTTTGTGTTGAAACCCTGCAAAGCTCTAGTCAATTCAGCCATGGATCCCGTGAAAGCCTCCCGCATTTCTCTTTGAGATTCCCTCAAGGAATGTTGCATCTCTCTTGACCCCGAGTGATGACTTCTGCAAAAACTCAGCTCATTTGTTGGAGGTGGTCTTTGATCTCGATCATCCATGGTACCCTTCATTGAGCTCTTCTTGACATCAAGTATTTGAAACCCTCTTCACCTGTGTGCATTCAAAACTGATTTTCCTCCACAAGCCGGGAGAATCAAGCTCGATACCAGAATAATATCCATATTTTTTATAAAAAAAACAACAGATCTGAAATTGCCTAAAACCTTTCTTCAGAGAAAATTAAAGAAATTGATTTCTTCACTCTAAACCCTTGCAAAAATTTAAAAATTCTTGGGAACACTTGGAATAATTTTTAGAACCTAATCCTCTTTTATTTCAGATGAAAACAAAGATCTGAAGTTTATTTAATTTATTTTCAGGCTGGCAATGACAGCAACTTCAGATAATGATTTCAATGCAAAAATAACACATAAAATGCAAACTGATGTTCAAGCCCAGAATTACAAATTTGATAGAAGCTAGATCAATGTCAAAACCCTGAGAAGAGCTCCCAATGGAGTTGTAGCTATCCCCAAGGGTGATCCAACCTTCAATGAGCCTCCCAAAAGGCTCCCGACTGGTTGGAAATGTCCCTGCAACACTCTCTCAAGTCAATGCCCTTTGGTGTCCCAGATTTCACCCGAAATCTGGACTACCCTATCAGAAAATTTTCGTACTTTTAAAATAATGGGTCGTTTTGTGTTTTTATTGCCTGAAAGTTCTTGTATTGCGTCAAGATAATCCCAAAGAGCCATATTAGCCTTTTTCGCCAAATACCCAGATGCCCAAAATTGTTTTATTCTGTCGTCGGGATTTGTCTGCGGAAAATTTGTATTTAATTATTTTGAGCCCCGTATGAGGCTATTTGTGCTCTGTTTTAACTCTATTATGAGCGAATATGTTATTATTCCTATGTGCCAGAAGGGTTTTAACTTATTTTAAGTTTTGGGCTTTATTTGTAACTTTTGGCAATTTTTCGTGTTTTTGTGGTGTCCCGTTTCATTTTCTGTGAAATTTCTCTAGAGCAATTCCTTCACGGTTAGCCCGATTCTTGGCTGGAGCACTGGAAAACATACGCACATTATGCCCGTGAGGAAGTCGCCATCGGATGTCCGGATCATCTGGGAAAGCGAAGTCGTGGCGGAAAAGCCCTCTCGGGATGGGCGCATTTTTGGAAAACAAAGGATTTAAGTGCGATGGGAAAATATAAGCCGCAGCAAGGTGGGAATTTATGCACGCTCTCAACAGGTACTTTTTCCCGTGTTATAAAAATCACTTAAGCTGCAGTGGGAAAAAGATTTTGGCGGTGGAATTTATTGCTGTCGCTTTTGCAGATAAAAATTCCCATGATATAATAAAAGGAAAGTGACTTAAGTGAAATCATGGGATTTTAGTGCCTGCCTTGCAGGGTAAATAATCCCATTGTCAAAGTCAAATCACTTAAGTGGATCACGGGATTTTGGTGCCTGCCTTGCAGGGTAAAGAATCCCATTGTTAAAAATTCTTAAAAATAGAATTACATGTGCAAAAAAGTGCGCCCCCTTTGGTGAGAGAATAAAAGCCTTAAATTGATTATTTTAATTAATCTATTCTCTCAAAAAGTGCGCCCAAGCTTGGAGGAAGTCAACAAGTCAAAGATGAAATAAAAGAAAGGGTTTAAAAGCATTAAAATTAATTTATTTAATGGCTGCCCTCTTCCTCTCAAAAAGTGCACCCCATTTGGGTATTATTTAATGTTTTTTAAGGCATTAAAACATTAAATTAATTTCTATTTTCAGTGGCTATGGTCAAAGCACACTGTGAAGCTTAAGTGAAGTGATGTGTGAAGGATTAAATTGAATAAATTTAATTTATTGGATGGTTATCCTTAAACATGCTATTTTTAAAAGAGAAAAGCATGATTTTTAATTAATTAATTGTCTTTAATTGTTAGGGCATTATTAATTATAGAATTGTGAAAGTTATAAAGCATGGGCAGCCATATGGGTGAATTATTCAAATCACGGTGAAGAATTCAGCAGCAAGTGGAAAAGTGCCCCATTAAAGGAAGGATTTTGTTCGAGACAAGGTGCTAACAAGGCTAAAAGCTTCAGATTTGACGATGCGTTAGAGGAGGTTGATCTTTGTCTGGATAATTGTTTCCACGGATGTTATAGGAGCTCAAGTGTTGATTGAAAGGATTTATGCTCTCTTTATGTGCAAATTAAACACCATTTTAAAGTAGGCTTGAAAAGTGCAGATTTTTACAATTTAAATTCACTATTCATGCTCCGGTGGCCATTTTTGTCGAATAAATTGCGGGAATTCATTATAGTGCTTTATAAAAGAAAAGAAGTTTTTATCAATGTCCAATACATTGCAAATATCCTCCGAATCGAAGAATTGTCCAGATCTCGCACCATCGGTATTGAAGAAATCGCCAAGTAAGGAGAAAAGAATTATTCAGACGAAGATAGACAAAGCCATGGCGAAGGATGATGAAAAAGAAAGCACGATGGAGTCATGCATTGCTTCCAAACTTGCAGACGTAGGAGACACGAGATCTAGGCCGGAACCTCTGCCGATTTGATTGATAGATCCAGTGGGAAAGACTTCACTCATGCGTGCGGTCAAAAGTAAAGTGGAATTATCCGAGCTGCGGCTTTTCCATGTAAATTGACCCAATTGCGAGTTCGTGATGGAGTGTGCTAGATCTTATCATCCTTCATCCAGATCAAGATGCGTGATGCTTCGGGAAAGACAATAATTCGCTTTGGACGTAGCAGAAGGTCCGAGAAGTTGAAAGTACACAGAAGATCTCAAGAGAAAGAGAAGATCACTTCTACGACCATAGCTTTGACTCCGGCTTCTCCAGTACCCAGTACTTCACCAACTATTGCACCGCAGCAGCAGGACGTTTCCATGCCTTCATTGAATCCGGCGACGTTCGTCTTCTCTCCTCAGCCACTTCGTTCATCACCCGTTCCAGAGGAGATGTTGAAGCTGCAGATGGCAGAGTTCGAAAGAGCTTTGTCCTTGGATGATTCAGAGGATGGCAGCCATAACACTGTGGCACTTTCTGACGGAGAGGATGCAGAGCGGGAGATGGTAGTGCACTCAGCGACTTCTCACTCTCCGAGAAGTAATTTCTCGGAATGGTTGGCTTTGCAGTTGGTTCCAGAAGCGAGAATGGAGATGAACTTAGAGGAGCACGACTTGCAGCTACTCCAGGATCTGAGCAGAAGAGACAGAAGGCCTAAAGTTGCTAAAGCAACTTCTAGGTTGATCATTGAGAATTCGGGAGAGAAGTTTGCTGAGATATCAATTCCGGCAGAAGGAAAGATAGAGGAGGAGCTCACGGCGGAAGATGTGACAGTGACCAAAGTACCACTCGGTCAAGCCACCACTGAAGGATTGAAGCAGGACACGCAGACATTGATAGACGCTTTATTCCTTAGGCTTGACAGTGAAAAGGCGGAGAAAGAAGAGCTGCAGAAGCAAGTATCTCAATTATGTGAGATCATAGCCAAGGTTGCTAAACCTTCCATTCAGCCCATTTCAAAGCGGTGAGTGATCATCGTATGCAGGAAATGGAGGACGCTTAAGCAATCAAGTAAAGGCCATTGATTGAATGGAAGGATCTCGATTATTCATCAAGCTTCACATACAACTTGGGGAAGTGCCAGCCCGCCTAAAGGTTATGAACGATGCAGCAAATCAACTAAAGCAACTGATGGAAAACATAGAAGGCATGAATACAGTTGCAGAGAGTAACCTGAGTATTTTGGCCGAGATCAACAAGCTGCCGAGAGATGTATTGATCATCGGAAGCAATTGTATTGCACTGCACGGATCAGTCGAGAAGGGGAAGCAGCTAGAGTTTGCAGTATCTTTCCGCTTGGAAATCTGCAGAGTTTTGCTGAAGAGGATGCAGGCACTTGAGAGTAGAACATCAGATTTACCAGACAGTATCATTTCTTTCACTGAGGAAAGAGTGGACGGAGGTGTTACTTCATACGTGCGGATTGTTTCTAACGAAGTGCCTAATTCCCTGGAAGGTTCTCTTCTGATGGTACAAAAGAGAATTGATAAAGCTACCAAGCCTTTCACGATGAATTCTATCAGTAGACTGGTGGCGCAGGCAGACATTGCGAGGTTTGGGCCGAGTTTGGAAGAGGTGGAAGCGTGCAGCAAAGTGTTGAATGAAGGGTTGCTGCAATTCAGGACAGAGAAGGAAGCAGTGGCTAAAACAGATGGAAAGATGTTGAATTACATGTTCGACAAGTATATCCGATATCAGAACAAGAAGAAGACATAAATGTTACAGCTGGCATGACTTCTTCTATTTTCTATGTTCCCGGATGAAATTGTAAAACTTCTAAGTTATTGGTTTTGCAACCATTACTTGAAGTCATGTGGAACCATTTTATTAGTTAAGTGATACATGTGTCACTTAAGGAGAAGATAGTTGAGGATGATTGCCAAATGTCATGCGTTACTTGTTGTTTATGTTTGATTCGGTTTGAGTCTTCCATTTGTACTTTCCCTCCTACATTCTATAAGTAGGAGAAGAACCTCCGGGTTAAAGAATCAGAATTTGTAAGCAGCAATCCTGAGTTCTAGACTTTGTGCTGAACTCCTGAGAGCAACTTGGAGCAAAGGAATACAAAGGAGCAGGTTTCCGGAGAACTTTGTGTCACGGTGTACTGTGTTTCTTGCTTTGAATCTTAGATCTCTTGATAAACTTTGTGTTATTTTAGATCTAGATCTAGAGCTGCCTTTGTTTTATAATTCTGTGTGTTCATATCTATTAAGTTTCTTCTATGTGCATGTAATTAGCTCTGCTATCTACTAATTGGGATGCACATCTTCCCCATTTCTTCTCTGTATTTCCTTTACTTCTTTCTTCTATAACTTTCCTTTCTTAAACAGCTGCTTACTTGCTGCAGAACTTCTTAGTTATGGTTCATGAACTAAGTGGTTAAAGTAAAACCCCTGATAGATAATAACACATTTTTATTGACAAATCTGACACGGGAGCCTCACCGGTTAAATGAGGGAGATTTATCTCATGACTGCCTAGGTTTGATGCTATGCAGAAAATCTAGCCAACACCCTTGCTGGAATTCGTCCTTTCTCTCCTCAAATGTGAAAGAAATGAGGGTTTCCGTCCTCATATCTGAATACTAATGAGGGGTTTCGTCCTCAATAGCTTGCTCTCAAGGGGTTTCATCCTTAACAACTGAAAAGAAGCAAGAATGCTCTCTCATATAAGAAAATAGTAAATCAAGATGATTACAAATGAACCCCTGATCTTCTTTTATACTTTTTTTGGGCACACTACTCCATGTGGGTCGCTCCATGTGGTAGGTGCACTTTATTAAATTAAAGTGACCACCTTTATGTCTTAGTTTATCATTACACTTTTCCCCTTTCTAATTAATCGTTATAACTTAAAGTTGTTTTTTTATACAAATATTACAAGGCTTAATAAAGCAACTTAAAAATATAACAATAAAGTACTTCCTTGCATTTCCCTTTAAGCCCCCAAGAAGTCAACTAGGGCAAAAGGGTCTCATGGTGAGCTCGTGTTAAAGAGGGGACATTACATCCAAGGTGCTTCTATCTTGAAATAGTCTTTGGTTCCTTTCAAGCCAAACATTTCAAATGATGATGGCAAGGGCTTCTTGCCACAGATGTTTCAGTTTTCTGTTTCCTTTGGGCCAGGTTAGAAATACTTCATTGATTGATTTCAAGAATACCCAAACTAGGCCCAGTTTGGAGAGGAGTTTGTCTCGTAGATTTAGTGTAAATGCAGGTCACAAAAGCAGGTGGTATGCAGTCTACTCATCAACTTTGTACATAACACAAATTGATCACCCACGCATGCCCATCTTCTTCAGTCTCTGCTGGTTTAGGATTTTGTTCTGGCAGGCCAGCCAAGCGAAGTTGTTAATTTTTGGCATTCCATTTTTCGTTCCTATCAGATCAGATGGGCAATCTTCTTGTGGCTAAGATATATTTGGCATTTACCTTGTATCTTCCTTCCTTTCTTCCTGTCCATCTGATGGTGTCCTCTTGTTCCAATGATATTATTTGGTTTATTAGAATGAGGCCAAGCAATTTCTTTTTAACTGTATAGGAAGTAGTAGTCTTGACTTCCAACTTCTTACTACTCAACCATTCACCCACCTTTCCTCCCAATATTCGCAAAGCTGTGTACCACGATTTGCTTTTATAAAGCCTCTGCTTATTTTATATCACCTGTTTGTCAGTGCTTGGGGCCCTTGCCAAGGATCATTCTCAAAATTTGGTCTTTGACCATCATTGATTTCCCAAGTGAGATGGTTGCAGCTTAGGCTCCCAGAGGAGGCAACAGCATTCAAATGTGGGATCCAGCTGGGATATCTCTTCTCATAAATATCCTTTGCTATTCTTGGAAGTCCAGATGTCTCTCTATCAGCAAGTTACTCCAAGGCTGATCTGCTTCCTCAAACAGTCTCCAGAAGAGGTTGGCCCCTATCTCCCAAGTGCGGTCTACCGAATCTTCTAGCACTGCCCCCTTCCTCCTCTGAAAGAGCTTGCAGAACTGCTGTTATTAAAGCCATACTTACCCATTTTTCCTTCCATGTTGCTAGTCTTGCTTCAAATCTGCTTAAGTGTTCATACCAGATTTTTGATCTTCTTGAACCAGTGAGAAGAAGGATTACCAGGTACTTGCCTGGGATTATTCCAATTGGGAACACCAAGATTTCAGCAATCCTCTACTGCCTTAAATCCTTCAACTTCCTTGATTTCTGCACAGCCAATGAAAATTGTGTTGTCCACAAATTGAACAGGGGTTGAAGGGGAGGAGGTTTGGATCACTTGGATGCCTTAATTTTCACCTACCCACTTTCTTGTTGTTACAGATCTTCCAATGCTTCTGCCAAAATCACAGATAGGTTGGGAGAAAGTGGATCTCTGTGTCTAATTCCTCAAGAGCTTCTGAAGACCTGTTAGGATTGCATTTATTAGAACAGAGAACTATGATCCAAAGACATGGTTAATTGCACATTCTGTCCTTTCCCTTGAGAATTCAAAGGTTAGCAGCACTTCCCTCAGGAAAGTCCAATCAACCCTATCATATGCCTTTGTGATGTCTAGCTTTAAATCGTTACTTTTTCTCTACTTGTTTCGAGTAAATGCAAGATCTCGTGTGTAGCAATAACCTTGTCCGATATCTTCCTGCCTTTAACAACCCCCTGCTCTAGGGAAATGATGATTGAAAGTGGTGTTTACAATCTTTCAGCAATTGAATTGGTGATTAGTTTGTAAACTGTATTGCAGAGGGATATCGGTCTAAAATCTAAGAATGATTCTGGATTAGTTTTTGGAAATAAGAGCCAAGAAAGTGCGATTGAGGTCCTTCAGATTTTTTTCAAGACTTGTTGACCACTCCCATCAATTCACTTACCACTCCCATCAATTCAATTCCTAAGAGATCCCGAAAATCCTGGAAGAAACCAACTGAGGGCTGTGTCTTTCTCCATCATGATTAATACAGCGTTGACCTCATCTTTGGAGAATACTTTCACCAGATCTGAATTCTATTCACCAGTGATTAGCCTTGGGAAGGCTCGACTATTTTCCTCCCTTTTAGTATTTCCCCTCCTGGGTTCAGCAGTTCGAAATACCCTGCTCCGAACCATGGTGCCAAAGAGAGTGGCTCCAAAGACAACCCTTTAACTTAGCTTGCAAACTACAGGCTATAAAACATGCAGTGGAAACCAGTTACAGCAGTTATCCATTACACATTCAAATATGAAACTTATCAGAATAATGTTACTTCTTATTTTGATAAAAGAAGATTATGTTACTGCCAAAGATAGATTACAAAAACTTCTCAGCTTTAGAAGTCTTCTAAAGTGAAAAGAAGAGGAGAGAACAGATTCAAGAGCTTAGCTATGTGTGAACCTACATTCCTGAATAAGAGAGATTATCTAGCATGTGCATAAACATAATCAAATAGCAAGTTACATAGTCCAGTATTGTTAACATCAGAAGCACCAGAATTTCCAAAATATTTTCAAGGGGTAGCAGCAGTATTTTCAAAAACTTTATAGATTTCATTCACAGCAAAAAGAAGGATGGAAGACTATTCCATAAGTCCACCACAACTCCCATGTTGAGCTTCAATAGTTTAGGGGCATGCATACCTCCTCTCCTTTGTAATAATTGGAAAACTCTAGTTGAGGGTAGAGTGGGTTGTTAAAGGGTTTAATGGGGTATTGTTCCATGTTTCCCTCCATGATGTTGTGGGCTCTGAACTTCGCTGTTGAAGTACACTTTTTTGTTTATTGTACAACATTTGGTCTGCAAGCCTCTTGCGGTTCTGTTCAGAAGTAAATCTTTGTTTTATGGCTTCAGCGCTACTTTGGAGTTTGTTTAAATTATGAGTTAGAAAGACAAGGCAGTCTTTTTGTTGGGTGACTACCTCCTAAACGGAAATAACACATTCTTTCTATGGCTGCATACAAGAGATCATGAGTACAGAATTTCTTTCAAATAAAGAGATATCAATTACTTCGTTTTCAATTTTTCCATCCATGCTATCAATAATCTCGGTTATGTTAGGCTTTGGTAATGGAAAGAGTCTCTACCATCAGCATGGCTTTTGTTGTTTGGAAAAGAAGCTGGTTGAGATTGGGATTTAGTAGTATTGTGAGTCTCTATGGAAGGAAACCAAAAGGGTTTCTGGGGTTGATGAGGGCTGGGGTTGTTCATGACAGAGCTGAGGCTAGTGCTGCCCTCAGAGAGGTTAGGCAACAGGGGGTTCATTCCCATTGGAAGATTACAATTGGGTCTAATAGTAGCTCCTAAAACCTTGTGTGTCCCAGTTCATTTACAGACTTGACTCTAGTGGTCTGGTTGAGTCTGGGAGGGAGAGGGGGTTGAGAAAACATAGGACTAAATGGCGAGGAGTGAGCACTGGACCACCTCTTTGGACAGGCTGCTCATCATCCATAGAAATGGGCTGATTTTCTGATGAATTTTGCAGCTCATTGTTGCCTTTGTTCTGCACAGTATTATACATAGGTTTCTTCTAATTTTTCTTGGAGCCTCTTGAAGTGGTATTGGAATACAAGTATCTTGGTCTGGACTTTCACAAAAGCTTAGCTAGGATATACATAGAATGAAAAGAATACAAGGTGGGTGGAGAGCTCATTATGCATTACAAAATAGATGCAAGAATGCAGAGCTATGGAATTGAAAGGTCATAGAGGTCTTATTTGGGTTACTTGTCAGTGTTGTGAACAATGGGTTGGTGGCGCTTCTGGTTTGAAATGGAGGCAAATAAAAAGGATCCAAAAGCGCCTAATCACAAACAACAAGGGTTCGGTCCATATGAAATACTCCTTGCAGAACACGCACTTTTCCATCAGAGGCAACCACTATGACTAGGTTAATAAGCTACTTGGAAAATGTAGAAAACATGGAGACCTGCGGGTGGCCTAGGGTCGCAAGAGAAGAGGTCATGCACAAGGGAAATAGTAGAACCACAAGTGGATGAATAGATGGTGTATTAGCTTAAAGGAATACCCAAACATTAACAAAAAAATTGAAAACAATGTGAATGAAAGGTTTAGAACAGTCATCTGTACAAAGAAAACAAGCAAAAAATGACAACACCATCTTACAGAATTCAACCCAAACTTTGAGCATTGTGAAATGCATATGCAGGGGCTGAAATCAAAAGAAAGGAGAAGATAATCATAGCCCAGATAGGGACTACCTCCCACAGGCTCAGATGTGAGGCGGATAGATGGGTGAACCCTAAGGAAGAATGGGAGGAGAGGATATGTGTTTTATGCACCATGGGTGCAATAGAAACATAGGAGCATTTTATCCTTCAATGCCCAACCTACACGGACATTTGAGTCAAGTATACAGAAACGCTGAGAGTTGGCTCCATGTTGGAGCTATTTGAAGAGACTAGGATAAAAGTGTTAGGAAGCTGATAACCCAAATCAGAAGGAGCAAGAACATCCATCTTGAACAAACAATTTTGACCCGCGATTTCATATTTGGGTGTTTGAGCTGCTGTAACAATCTGTGGTCCCATAGATTGTTAGGTATAAATGGACAAAATTAAAACCAATTAATTTCATTATGTTGCCTTTTTCTGATGTAGACCATCACTTGTTTTTCTGGATTGTGCAAGCATTTATGATTACATTACCCAAGCTCACCTCTTATAAAATTTTCCATAAGCCCGGCACTTCCTCTATTGGCAATGGCCATGAATATAATGGCTCCAAGTTTCAGAAGATATAGGTGAAATGGCCTCCTGAAATGATTGCAAATAAAATGCTGTTCCTTGATACCAAAAAGATCTACATAAAGTTGTTGAAGGAAATAAATTCAGATGAAGGGCTATCAACAAAGGGATTAGCCATTCAAATAGGAGTCCCCTGCCATATATAGTCACCTTGATTTGCAGAGTTCTTAGCTTTTTGTGGGTGGAGAATGAAGAGTCATCAAAGTCCTTGTATCAAATTTTGCATATGTGATCTTTTGAGGAGTCATTAAGTGCCACAAAGAATCGAACCATTGAATGTCCTCCACAGGTCACAGATGTTAGGTAGGATAAATGAATCCAAAAGATTTACCAAATCCATGTAGAAGGCCTTGAATTTATTTCTGTGCCAGCTAGAATGTGAGAAATGACATTGTGAGACCTGCCACATACTAAAATAGGTCCTGTTACACGGCTGTATTCCCTGACAAAGCACTTGTCCCAGAATGTGATTGTTACACATTCGTGTTAAGGATATGGTGTCATGATCTTGTGCAGTATTAGCATCTTCTTTATGGAAGGCAGAAAGGTATCTTTCATGGGTTTGTCTATATTTGCTTACTGGACACTTAGTAGCTGAAGGAATTTGATTTATAGCAGAGTCACACCATATAGCGAAAAAGGTTTTTGATAATGGAAGACTTAAGAAGGGTTGTAGAAAATATATTGGGAGAGGTTAAGTGGTAGTGGAAGTTAGTCCATGCGGAATAGTGGTTGAAATGGGAGGTATGGTTCCTATGAGTATGGTATGTGTTTAGGGCCTTTTTATAGCTTCTAGTGCTAACAAATAAAATCCAAGTGAAAAGAAATGCAATAATGAGCTCTTTGGTACTACGTTATGACTAGTGAGAGGGTGGGTGTTAGGATGGGGTTCCATTAAGTAGTAAGGATGATAATTATAAATAGAGTTGTACATCATGAGATCACGAATACGATCCCACAAGCAAACAAAACATCTAAAAAGGGACGAGGAAAAGAGAAATGGGCTCTGATTCTACATGGTTGTGTTTATTATTTTGAGTTGGATTTAACAGCACAAGTCCTAATCGACTGCCCTTCTCTACAAATTTTACTTTGTATTCTGCTCTATAAACCCATCATTTGCCAATAAATAACCGTGCTTATATTTTTGTGAATAAGCAATATATTTTTCTGGACATCAGCGACGGATATAAAATTCCTATGCTTGTGATCCATCACAGTTCTGCTGAGAACTTTCCGTACTTTCTTTCATTTCCTTAAGCACAGGTTGTAGTTTCCATCCATTCTGAGTGGAATTTTTTTATTTCTTACCATGTCAATTATCATATTAGGATCCCTTTCAACTCTGATTAGGGTCAGATTTGGATCAACTGTAAATATAAGGCCTTTCCTAAGGGTGAGTAATTCATCCATATTATAACAATGCTACTTCAACCATATATCCTCAGGGTGAGCAATTCAGCCATATATGATTTCAGAATAATGCTACTTCCATTCAATGTGAAAGAATGGGATATAATGCATACGTGTAAAAAGTGCAGCAAGGCTGAGAACTAAAATTTCCTAAGTGATTTACCTATACTGGAATGTGGTAACATTTCGTGCGATCAAAATGGGGTAACATTTCCTAAGTGATTTACCTATACTGGAATGTGAATGCAAATGATAAATGAAAATTTGATTGTAGATACTCAAGGCATACCAATATTCGTGATATTCCCTTTAGGGTAGAATGTCTTACAATATATATCATTATAAGAAAGCAATTACAAAAGGGAACAGTTACAAAATGGTTCATCTTCTGTACCAAGTGGCTGATTTCGCAATATCACAATATGCTCTCTGGAAATGCCGCCTCATCATCCCAGGTGCAAATGCACATTGTTGTAAATGCGCAGCAAATGAACATGTCTGCAATTGATTACTTCTGTTGATCTTTCTGTTTAGGAATGAAATGTTGTAGACTAGTCCAATTGTGTATCGGTGTCTCCCACAACACAGGTCACAAATGACTGACAACCCACAGGTTGCGATCAGATCCAATGGATGTCAGTAGTTCAAAGCTAGCCCAAACATGGTTGAAGAATGAGTGTGGGTTTTCCTACATGTTAATGCTTTCTTGCAAACAACCTTGATAGTCATCTTCAAGAAACCTGTCCACTACAACGAACACAGTCATTATGGTGCTTCGTCATGGGTGGTCCAGTCATGAAGATAGATTCTTAAGGCTTGAATGGAACCAACAAAGGTGTATAGAGACCTAGCTTCTGATTCTTGGGCTTGCGATGAAACATGGAATGTAAACTAGATATGGTGCTTAATGTTTGGGTGCATGTGAGGCCAATAGAAATGTTGTTATAACACTGCCAATATCTTGTTAATAGAGTCATATGAAATATCAAATATACATATCACATTTCATCTCTAGCACCTAGTCCTACAATAAGTCTGTTGCGGCTGCCTCGTGGAAGTGGAAGGTAAAGATTCCTCCTCTGCAACAACATCATCCACAAATATATCATTTGGATCCTCACCAAGCCCTCTTGTTATTGCTTCTTCTACCTCCCTCTCCAAATCTGCAATCTCCTTCGCGGTAAACATGGGCTCCACATGCATATGGATCAATCTCATCCAAGTCAATTGCATCTAATCTTATCTATCCCCTCGTCTCATGCGAAGACAAAGATTGCATCGCACAAACACTTGTGTTGTCAACATGTTGCACTTCTTTGTGTGAACAACTTCAAACATGCTCCAATTACGTTTCACACCGGAAGCGCTACGACTTGCACAAAATGTGGATGGCTAACATTTGAAGATTTGACGTTTTTGCACCATAATCATCTCACCACATATCTACAAATCGAGACAAATTATAATTTTGTAAGTCATCTAGGCTTGAATAAAAGAAAGAAGTCTAGCTACTACTATCTACAAGTAATGAGACTAAAGAGTAAAACCAAATGACTCAATTTGTTTTAACTTGGCTGAGAGGTGTTTCTTCTTTTAAAACATAGAGCCAAAGAAAAGAGTCCCACTATTGCATTCTTGGAAATTTGTTCTCCTCAATAACCGCATCTCTAGTGTCATCATTAAGGATCATCCTCTCTATGCATGTATTGAGGTCATCCATAACCTCCTCATCGGCCTTAAATGAATTGGAATAGAAAAACTTAGGATTCAAGTAGTAGGCCACTACATGAATATGTCAAGAGAGCACCTTGTTCCATCTCCAATCAATTATGCACCAAATAGGTTCATATTTTCTTTGATTTTGCCCATAATATTTGGCTATGGCCTCCTTGGCCACGTCCATGGCCTCATACAAATAACCCATTGGGTTTTTCTCCCCATCCACCAACCATAGAACTCGAATCAAAGTCATACAGCATCTAATTTTGCACAAATTTAAAATCAAAAATTAAGAAAAAAATATAACAAATAAATGATAAATAAAAAAGTAAGTAACTTTTAAGGTTACCTTAATGATTTCCTCAAAGTGCACTTCGCAAACACATCATCAAAAACAATCTTTACGACCCTTTCCCCTTCAAGCTTCCTAAGAAATGGAGACTGACCATTGTGTGCACACAAACATCCGCTTAAGAAATGTTAGTAAGGTCACAATGTGATGAAATTTGTGGCAAATTGTGTGACTCTGATCACACAAGCTCCTTTCGATGGTGTGTTATCTCATCAAGTTTAGCACCCAAGTGTGATTGTAGATGAACTTTGTGATATTTCTTGCTTCTTCAACCACATTTTTCACCCATGAAATTTTTCGTATGTCCTCAAGTAAGAGATCAATTCAATGGGTTGCCTGAGGATCCAAAAAGTGTTAGGGTGCCTCTAGTCAAGAAGTTTCCTCGCTACTACATATGTTGTCGTGCTATTTATCACAATTTGAATCACATTCTACACAACTGTTGACTAGATTTTCTGCACTTTGACTGAAAACCTAGGCAGTCATGAGATAAATCTCCCTCATTTATTGGTGAGGCTCCCATGTAAGATTTTGTCAGTTATATGTCCTAATATCTATTTGTTGGTATTACTTTAACTATGTAGCTCATGAACCATAGCTAGACAATTTTGCAGCAAGTAAGCAGTTGTAAGAGAAAAGAAATATCTGTAGAAGAGGAAAATAATAGAAAGCAGGAAGAAAGGAGAGAAAATGTGTAACCCAATCAATAGTTCACAGAGTTGATCACATGCACATAGATAAAACAAATAGATCTTTAAACACATAATTTAAAGCAAAAGATAGTTTCAGATTAGATCTATAATAACACAGTTTATGAATAGATCTAGAAAGAAATAAGAAGCAAAATGCACCGTTGACACAAATTTCTCTCGGAAATCTCTTCTCTATTCCTTTGCTTGCAAAAATCAAGGGTTTCAGCTCAAAGTCGAAACACAAGAATGCTGATTACAAATTCCGATCCTCTAACCCGTAGGTTCTTCCTCTATTTATAGTGTATAAAGGGCAATTACAAATAGGAAGCTTTAAATGAATTCCCGCATGTGGAAACCTATGAAAAGAAAACAAGCGCAATCTCCTCTTGGAATTCCTCTTTACATGACATGCATGATTTATAAGCGAAAAAAAAGAACCTTCTATTTTGCATGTGCCACCTATTTCCAAGTAACTTATGGCTTTTAAACCAATCACTTAAGTTTTATAATTAAATTGATTGCTCAATTACTTTGTCAGAGAAAATAAGAGAAAAAAGAAGAAAGAGGAAAATAAATTAGAAGAAAGTTGCAACACTTCCAGTCTTGTTCTTTTCCATATTCTGCATGTGGTTGGCTCTTTTGCCTTTGATTCTCACCAAACTGGATCTGGAAGCTATGCATGACTATGATTTGCTTGTGGGTATTTCCTTTGACCTGTCTTCCTTCTATCCTTGAAGCTTTTGCAATTCTTCTTCAGTACATGCACCAGTGCAATGTTTGTCGTAAATAATTCAAACAAAACTCATCATTTTTATTTTTAATTGCATATGAGCAATTTTAAATTTCGGAAAGCACTCTGGGTGAATGCAAATACAAGTAAATTCAATGAAGGCTTCAACTGGAAAATTGGGAGCATATGCACAAGATCCTGGAAGGAATTTTCCATGCACTAACTTCTACAGAGCTGCGTTAGAAACAAGAGAATGATTTTTTGTCGGAAACCTTTGCAATTATGAGATCTGGATCTATCAATTATATCGGTGATAGGTTCGGGGCCTATGTCTCGTATCATTGACTTGACAAATCTAGAAGTTATGCATGGTTCAAATTGATCATGCTTCAACATGGCTGGAACAATCTTTATCGAGCTTTTTTCTTTTAATTATCTTTGGAATCCCTTGCGATTGGATAAATTTGTGCAGATCTAACAATTTCTTGATTTGGAAGATACATTCAATGAACGACATTGATTTGAACACTGTGATAAATACCGCAATTTATTCAGATAAAGATGGAGTCCATGGCATGAATACTTGATTTTTATCACCAAAATTTGCATATAAAGTCTGCTGCCCTAAAGTTTGAGGTTTTGCTTGCATGCAAAGCAAGCAAAAATATTATTTAATTCACCAAAGCACTTATACCAACATGCGAGATAATTATGATAGCAAGAATCAATCATTCCAACCCTAGGCACCAAACCTTGAAGCTCCCGGCAATGAAAAACACTCTTTAATGCAAAAACCTCCTTTGGTGCAAAACACATCGTCTGGGTGTAATCCTTTGCAAAAAGAATTAATTGTTTCTTTATTATGGCAGCCCATGCTTATATAATCCTTAGCATACTATTTTTAATAATTGCCCTTCTTATTTCTAGCAATTTAATTAATAAACAATCATGTTTATTCGCCCAAATTGGGTGCCCAATTATGCATGTTGTTGGTTGCTTTTAAATAAATTATTTTATTTATTTTTAGCATGCATCATTGACTTTTCCTTAACTTTTCCACTTGCATTGACTTTCCTTCTATTTATGGCACCAAAATTGGGTGAATAAACCATTAATAAATATTATTAATTGCATTGTTATTCACCCAAGGTGGGTCACATTTTTTAGCAAGGGTAATTTCCAAAAATAGGAAGTCAACTTTGATGGGAATTTCTACCCTGCACTGCAGCTCCAAAAATCCCCTCTTTCACTTAAGTTGTTTGACTTTCATAATGGGAATTTTTACCTTGCAAGGCAGGTAAGAAATTCTCGATGGTGCTTTAAGTGATTTTCTTTTATAATGGGAATTTTTACCCTGCAAGGCAGGTAAGAAATTCCCTGCCTGCCACCTCTAATATTCCCATTACAAACTTACGTGACTTTGACTTCATGGGAAAAAGTACCCTACAAGGCAGGTAAGAAATTTCCACTTGCCTGCCACCTCTAATATTCCCATTGCAACTTAAGTGACTTTGACTTCATGGGAAAAAGTACCTTGCAAGGCAGGTAAGAAATTTCCACCTACCTGCCACTACCAAAATTCCCATTACAGCTTAGATCTATTTATTCCAAAAAGTCTTGCCTAGGAGAGGCTTTTTGTGCATGACTTCATCTTTTTTTGAAGTTTGCTTTCGAGGTGATTCCTTCTAGCGCAATAGCCGTAAATGATCTCCAGATGTTCTAGGCAATTAAACAGACTATACAGGACAAAAAACGGACCCAAGGGAATTGAACAAAAAGACCACGGGGAAAAGCTGGAGAAAACGCAAAAAAATAAAAAAAACGTTGCTAGAAGTCACGAGAAAAAACTTTGAATTCATTCTGGTGAAAATCCTAGTGAAATGTGTGAATCTTGCATGCAAAATTTCAACAGGATTCAACCAAAGCACAATTTACTTCAAACAAAGCTTTATATAATTAAATAAAAAAATTCCCAGACAAAACTTGGCGGAGGGATATAATGAGTTTGGGTATTCAGGTATTTGTCGAAATTGGCTCATATGATTCACTCGGGAATATCTTAACGTAATACAAACATCTTTTGGCAATAAAAACATGAAAAAACCCGTTATTTTAAAAAGAATGAAAACTTTTCACATGGTTAGTCCTAGATTTGGGGTGAAATCGGGGACACCACACCCACTTCCATAATCGCCACCTCATCTAGAATGTCACAAAGTGTTTGTGTTTTTACTCGGAGGAAGGCATCAATTGACTTCAAGAAGACCAACTGCCCATTTGAAGCCACTAGAAAGTTAATCAATGTGCATTTTTTCCCACCCGTCTACCTATCAAACAAAATAGTGCAGCCCTTTTTGGCCATGCTTTTTGGCTCTTCTACAATAGTTAGCTTATGTTTGACGGAATCCTCCAACAAGCCACTCAAATCATGAGTAGGAGCCTTGAACCCCTTCCCAACAACGGTGAATGTAGTGACCATATTCTCCCAATATGGGATTTTCGCCACATTGAAAAGAATGTTGTAGTACCATTTTCAAAAGTTTGTCGTGATTATCCTTGTTTCATTGTGCACTTCATGGTTCCAACTTCAAGCAATACCTTCAACCGAAGGTTGTGACCCAAAACTACTTCGAGGAACCAAAAAGTAGCCAAACTATTTTCAATGGATGAGCCTTGCCCCATTCCCGACCACCCAAAGTTGGGGCAATAGAAGAGGCCTCAATGTCATAATCATTCCTCGTTGCCCTCCTATTCACTAGAATTACAAGTGTATCAACTTTCCTCTTTTTCCACAACTCTTTTTGTTGGAGTCGTGTTGCACAATATTGTTGATCTTCGCGAGTGACACGCCTTCCTCTCCCTCCTAGCGCCAAATATATTAATATTGTGAAGGAAATAGGGGTGCATGCAAGCATGCGCAGCCCAGACAAGGCCCCTGCACAAATGGGCGGGCGCTCCCTCTCTTGAAAAGAGGGGGCACGAGAAATGCGATTTGTGCAATGAGTTGCGTGCGTGAGGATCTCCCAAGTTAACTCTCACTAGGTCTTGGTGGCCATAAGATTTGTTGTGAATAGCTCAAGGTAGTCGGTTGATGTATGATTTTGAAAGACATTTGTTGGTTTGTTCATTAGTTTTAGTGTGATCGCGTAGTGGTTGCGTAATGTGAAAACATGGGGATTCAACCTCAAATGGCTAGAAGCATAGGTGTGCACGAGGCTGATGGGTCATTCACTCATTGTGTGCTTGTAAGAGATATTGCACAATGAGTATCACCTGCAACCATAGAGTTAGCGAGATAAGCAGATTGCAAGCTTTAGTCCTAGATGAACTCTAATCTAACATGGGTTAAAAAGTGTTAAAGAGAGAAGGGTAAGGTAGAAAGAGAAATGAATCCGATGGCGTGGCAAAGACCCCTTTCCAGTTGGTGAAGACAAATCCAAGAAACCATACTCACACTCAAACCAACGCTTGACCAAGACATGAGCAGGGGGCAAGAGTGTGAGGAAACATTTTGCTACAAAGCAAAGAGGGGCACAACACCATTGGGTGAATAGAAGCGAGCATTAACTTTAAGCCACGATCAAAGGATATGTCGATTGATAAATGAATGGGATCTACTTAGACAAACGAAAAGAGTTCACCACAGGACATCAAACTTGGGACAAAAACACGGTAGAAACAAGAAAACTAAGGTAAATGCATTAAAATGTTTTGAAACTTCTTTCTACAAGGATCCGACCATAAGAAGGTCTTTCAGTTGGGTATTTATAGGAAAACCATAACTTACTTGGGCACAATTACAAGTACTACAACAAATTACCTCAGCCAACCGCACAA
This sequence comes from Taxus wallichiana var. yunnanensis, assembly GCA_018340775.1. Lineage (NCBI taxonomy): Eukaryota > Viridiplantae > Streptophyta > Pinopsida > Cupressales > Taxaceae > Taxus > Taxus wallichiana. The sequence continues at coordinate 392,345,413 of CM031234.1, read as the reverse complement.
TGCAGATTTGACAAATTGAATACATGGTAGCTACATAATCCAATCAAATTGAATGCCCCTTGGGCAATCTAGAAGAATATCATATTTGATCTTTGGTCTAGTTCAGGTAGCATTCAATGCTCTGTGAAGTGCAGGGGTAGCTTGAAGCACAAGTCAATCTTCATTAAATTCATACGGCACCTGCTCTCTAACATGGAGTGTCAAAGAGATCTTCCCATCCTCTTTTGTTGACAAAGTGGACAAGATCTAATTTTCGACATAAATGTCAGTTCTAGCCCTAGGCACTATTGTTGTGTCGAAGCGGCGGCTTTGTTGACTTTTGTGGCAAGTTTTGTCATTTAGCGACCAAGCATTGTTTGTCTTCTACACGCACTTTGGGATTTTTGACTTTCGCATGCCCATTTAGGAACTTCTACAATGATGCCTTCAATTCCTACGAGAGCACAAGAAAAGGTGCAAAGTTAGAATTGTGAATGGAAAGCGCGTTTTGTGCACAAATTTATGCAATATTGGTATTGCATAGTTTGTGCGGTGCAAATGATTGTGCGCCCAACTACGAACATTGTCTTCCTTTATATAATCTCTAACACTTTCTTTGTGCATCCTTTGATGTATCGCAAATGCGTGTATGTTATCTACACAAAATAAAGCTTGAGAAAAACCAAGTGTTAGGTATTATATTTTCCCAAGTGGACTATATTTCATTCAATTTTACAAGCTGCGGTGAAGATTTACAAAGTTGTGGCAAGCCACTAGGTAGGATTATGCGTAGTGTATGACGGGTGGCTTGGCAAGTTCAAGTGTCACGAATTATTGGGAGGCCGTAGGACTCATGATGTGGTCGTGCAATGAAGTGGGTGGGATTTGGTTGATTGTGGGAGGCTCACGCAACGTTGTGAGGGTATAGTGTGAATGGTGCCAAGACAAATAAGGAAGTCGTGGAACACTCTTGCAAGGATATGCGCAAAGCTATGCTAAAGGCAATAATGTGCGGGACTTAAGTTACAACCCTATGACACTACGTAGGGTGGAATGCAAGTCACGCGAAGGATGATGCGGAAGGTCGGTCGAGAGGCACGAAGGGGTGTGAAAAGGTGCATGCAAAGCAAGAAGGCAACAAAATATTACATAGGCGATGGAATCTGCGCAAGCTTGAAGTATGAAAAGCTACAAAAAGGGACCAGATAACATATGAACGGGCCTAAGAAAAGAAAAGATGAACTATGCACGAGGATGAGAACTTTGAAGTGTGCAAGCAGATTCGGTCTTTCCAAGGGAAATTCCCAAGGTTCCATGATTTCTGAAGAGAAATTAGGGTGTGTTGTGTAGACACAACATCAAATATCACTAAAGTAAGTATTGTGCCGAGTGCATAGTCGCATGCATCGGTCTCGATCTCAAAGGGGTGGACAAGGTCCGAGATTGTCAAAACAAGTGTTGCCTGATGGCATTGATTAAGCTCTTGAATGCATGTTGTGCCTTCGCTTATGTACCTTGGGATATATTATAATGTATATGGGTTGATGGAGATGCCGACATGTGGCACACATCCCCTTATCTTATTATATCATTCATTTATGATTTATTATGCTTAGGAGGTCGGCCTCAGTATTGGCCATAGGTTAGAATGGTATATATAGGGGTTAGAAGGTTGTAGTTGATCATCATATTGAGTATTGGAGTGTTATTGTATGGTTTGGAGGTTACCCTCTCGAAGTGGTATTGGAGGTTGCCCCCTCGAAGTGGCAAAGCTATTATATGAGCATATTGTCATCATTTATCTATATTTTGGTGTTCTCTCATGTTATTCTTCTGTATATGTTCTGATTTATACAAGTAATATCCTTACAAGTGGTATCAGAGCAGCGATTTCGGCCAAAATTAGGGCAAAAACCCTAATTTTTTGTTTCGCGTATATCTTGAAGAGGGTATCGAATTTTTCCCAATTTTTCATCATAATTTGGAAACACTCTAAGTCAGAATATCTGAAAAATTCAGCTCCATTGGATCTGTTTTGCGGATGTTATTGGTGTTTTAGGTTTTTTCATAAATTCGCTTTTCAGGAAGCAAATTGTGGTATTTTTTAGCAAAATTTATATTTTCGGAAAGCTCTTGAAATTTCAGTTAGGGTTTGTTCTTTGTGTTTTTATCCATCTGCCGAAATATTTTCAGAATTCTGAAAACCCTAGTTTTGTGGATCATGGGGATGGTAGCTTTTTTTAGAGATGGCAGGATTGATGCTAGAGAATGGTGGAACAAATTCAGGGATAAATTCTCTAAACCATCAGATATTTGGTTATTCAAGTTGTGGATTAGTGGCCCTACACAGATTTTCTTTTCTAAGTTAGAAAAGGAAAAGTCTAATTGGTCTTTGCAGGAACTGGAACAAGTTTTTATGGACAGATGGGCAACAAAAGAAGAAGAAGACGAAGAAGAAGAAGAAGAAAAAGAAAAAGAAGTAGAAGAAGAAGAATCAGAAGCAGAAGCAACATCAGAAGAAGAAGAATAAGAACACCTAATCCCAATGTAGGCCGACCCATTTCCCAATATAATTAATTCCCATGTGAGCCCATATAACTAACTAAGGGGATGTGTGCCACATGTCGGCATCTCCATCAACCCATATATATTATATTACCATATCCCAAGGTACATAGCATGCACATGTCAGGGGAGTGCAGCTTATGCGAAACATGATATAGCGATGCGTGGGAAAATTCAAGGACAAACATAAAGAAGATGTTTACAAGTCCAAGAAAACTCCTCAACTTAGTGAGATTTGCGCAAGGTTGGCCAATCTTGGATCACTTGAATCTTACTAGGATCTACATGGATGCATGTGTGGTTGTTGCTAAATTTGAGTGATGTCAAATGTTACACTTGCCTAAGTTGGCTTTAGTGACTTGTGTCTTTGTAATGTTTCTAAGACTTGTGAGACATGTGAAACTTGCTCCTCCCAATTCTTTTTAAGGATGAGGATGTCATCCAAGTAAACAAAGACAAAATTGTTGGTGAAGGGCTTGAGTATGCCATTCATTAAGAGCATGAATGTTGTTGGTGCATTGGTCAAGCCAAAAGGCGAACTAACCATTCATGCTATCCCTCCTTAGTTTTGAATGTTGTCTTCCAAATGCCTTTGGGATGGATAGGTACCTAATGGTAACTTAGTTTTGGTCGATCTTGGTGAAGTGTTGTGCATCTCGGAGCTTAACCACGAGGTCATCAATAATGATAGTGGATATTGATTCGTCATCATTACCTTAATGAGCGCACAATATTCGGTGCAAGAACGCCGCCATGAACCATTTTCCTTTGGCACAAGCACTCTAAGGTTGCCATGAGGAGAATAGATTGGACTAATCTTGTCTTGATCAAGGAATTCTTGGATCTAGCGTAAGACTTTATCATTTTTCCAAATGGACCTACGATACGGTGGGTGATCGAAGAGAGGGGATCTAAGAACCAAATCAATATGATGCTTTACCAAGCAAAGTAGTTTTTCAAGCCATTGTCTATGGCAATTGCACAACATAAGAATGGTTTCCAATGTCTACTTGCTTGATTGTGTTCTCTCAAGGCAAACCATGAGTAGCACAAACTTTCTCGAGTGAAAAATGAGCTTACGGCATCATTTGGTAAAGACCAAAGTGATTTTGCTCGTTAGAGGTGACTCGATATGTTGATGATGGGTCATTGACATGGATGGTCCATTGTTGTGGCTTAGCTTGACAAGTACCATTCGATCAAATATATACAATTTTCCAAGTAGAATGTCACAAACATCTAATGGTGAGATGTCACAAGGATTGTGTCCTCCATAGCTTGACTCCATACTTGAAAGCGCATTGTCCTCGAACTCGAATATATCTTTCCCTTATTTCAGCCATCCCAGAGAATATGGTCGAAGATGTGCTTTAGTGGTAAGACCTAAGCATGAAATTGCATCTTGTGTAATGATGTTCCTTTGGCTTCCACTTTGTCACCGATGTCATGAAGGGGTTGACCCTTGACCCAACACTTAGTGTGGACGAGGCATTCTCATTGCTCTGAAGTGTGGTGGTAGAGGTGTTGAGGCTCACACAAGTAGTATCTAGATCGGTGTCTTTTTCTTGTGTGGAAGTGATGTAGATTGCACAAACAAAGATTGTTGTGTGTGGCGTTCAAAATTGTTGTTTGAGCTTGTGGGGTGTCAATGACACCACTTTTCACCTTGGTTCTTCGTACCTTTGTATGTTTTAGAAGGTGTTGGAGCCTTTTGATGTCATGCAGTTGATTTCTACTAATCTCCCTTCCACAACATGATCTTCTTGAGAAGGAAGGTTAGACGATGTGTTGGGTATGGATTTCCTCCCGCTTGCGTGATGATGGATGAAGAGGAAAACTTTGTCTTCATCTTTGCCTTGGCCTTGATCTTGGCGACGTTGTGGAACGTATCGGAAGTCAAGAACTCCTTGATGCACGAATATAAAGTGAGACCGAATATTGATGTAGTTCAACAACATATGTTGCTTTAGTGTGTCCTCACAGATACGCATAGTGTAGCCGAGTGACTCGTTGGTGTGGTCTTGAACCAACTACTCCTTACATTAGCACGATTGTTGGAAATTCATATAATCATCCTCATGGTGTTTGGGGGGATAATACTCTTTTCTCTGCACAGCACTTACAAATAAGCTCCAATCTTTGATAAGAATAAGTCTTTCTCGCAATATGCAATGAAGGTTTTGCACAAATGGGACATTGAAATGGACATCCTCAACACTACGAAGGTGATTTTCTCTTAGTCACTTAAGCAATTGACAAGAAGTATGCTTCCAATTGTCAAATCAAACTATCAATGTTGTGGCATCGATTTTACCTTCAAACACCTTGGAACGTCAAGATTGAATTGGACTTCAAAAGGGCTTTAATGTTGAAACAAGTTGACTGGCTGCATAGAAGAATGAGACACTACTGGTCTAACTTGCATCATGAGTTCTGAGAATCGGTTGCAGAGTGTAGCAGGATGTTCCTCAAGGGCATCCCAAATGAGTTTTGGACATTTGGAGATGCCTAAGAGAATTGCTTTTGAGCATCAGACATCTTGCTCTTGTTGTGACATTAAACATAACCGAGTAGGTGTCTTTCTTTTTTGTTGCGCTTGCATGTTTACATGCATATGAAAGCTTTCTCTTATACCAATAATCCAAACCATATTGCCTAGGATGGAGGCTCTGAGGACCACTCTGTAACTTGGCTTGCAAACTATGGGTTATAAAACATACAATAGAAAATAGTTGCAGCAGTTATCCATTACACATCCGAATGTGGAACTTAGCAGAAAAATGCTACTTCTATCAAATGAGAAAGAATAGGATAAGGTACATATGTGGGCAAAGTGCAACAAGGCTGAGAATGAAAATTCCCGTGATCAAAATTGGGTAACACTTACTAATTGGTTTGTCTAGAATGGTATGTGAAAATAGATGACCATTTGATGACAGATACTAAAGGCATGCTGACATTCATGATATCCCCTTACTTCCTCTTAGGGTTTCCTAGGCTGGCCCTCTCAACCCTAGACACTCGCCGATGAGCTTTATCAGATCCTGCCTTGGCCCTTTCATAGTGATAGACAATAACACACATTATTCCTCTATCCCTGACGTGATCAGAGATTTTTGATAGGACTACCATCCAGTCTTTTCAAATTTCATCAGCCCATGCTCTTTGGGGGTTCTTGCTCCCCCACATAGCTATTTGAATTGGTGCCATAACCACACGGGTTGGGAATTTACTACTTTGAGTTTACCCTGCCCTATCTATATTCGGTGCTTTTGTTCCTTTTGTTTAGCTAGTCTTTGATCCTAGGGTCCTTTTACCCTAGCACTTTCTATTGTAATTGGATGTATTCTCGAGTCCCATTGACCTACCTTTGGTCATCCGTGGACATTAATATAATTTCTTTCTTTCTTTCTTTCCTTAGGGTCAAATTGCTTTAATATATATATATATAAAGCAAATACAAAGGGAAACGGTTATGAACCAGTTCATCTTCTATACCAAGGGACAGTTTTCCTTTCTATAGGTGTAAAGGTTGGTGGTTGGTTTCCCAGGCACATGGGATGCTGACAAGTGCTCTAACATGGCATGAGGTTTGGAAATGCCATCTGGCATGGCATGAAGCTTCCACATGGCCGCTGAATTTTGAATGTCCTGCACAGCATTTGAGAATTGTGCAGTTTTCCGCTTGATATTGTGCAAGGGTACTGGGAGGCTGCACGGGTGGCGCAAGCTGCTGCTGGGGTCAGAGTGTGCAAGGCCCTTAGGAGTAGAGTGTGGACCAATGCAGCTGAGCTCAAATTATACCCAACTGCTGCTTCTCTATTTTGGTTTGGGATTGTTACGACATCTCCATTTTCAGCTATTATTTTGCTGATCCAATTAGCTTGTATTCGTGCAGCTGTAATCTGAAGGAAAAATCATCTACTTTTATATCTCTCCTCCACCCAGGTCTTCCTAGACTACCAGCCCCATAATTTCTTCCGAGATATATCTCTTCTAGCTTTGAAAGAATCTCTCCTTCTTTGTTGAATTCTTCTCCTAACATGGCATGAATTTGAGTCTGCTGGTTGAGAATTTCCAGGCGAATTCCAGGGTTGCTTTCTCCTGAAAAATATTGTTAAAAGCTTTTGAATTCCAATATTTGAGGCAGCTTTTCATAAATTTCAGTTTTTGGGTAAATCTGTACATTTTTTAGGGGCCTCTGAGCCAAGATAGTTCAAATTTTAAAGGACATTTTTAAGGAGCTTCTCAGTCCAAACCTCGGGCCAAATGGGGATACGATCAGACCCTGAGACTTTAAGGATGAGGGTTCAAACAGTTAAATTCACATCCAGCCATCTGGAGGTTGCTAGGAATCCGTCCAATCATTCCACAATGTTAATGAAATCAACTGTTATGTTCGTCCATGTGATGCATCTTCTTAGGTTTGAAACCCAACAAGGGATTGTGATCAATCAATTTTTGAAGTCTTATTTCAACTGTTTTCCCTTGGGACTCTGGCTCCTTTCTCAGAGGCATGTAAAATTGTATCTGAGCGTCCAGCGAGCAGCACCTTTTGGTTTTTAACCTATCTAGGACTTCAGGAGCTCCTCCCAAGTTTTGTTGTTTCGTGATTGGCCTGTAGGCATCAATTATATGGGTAGAAATGTCTTCTTTGAAGCTTTCTACTTTCAAAACAATCCAGTTTTCTCTTTTTCCCATAGCGAGCAATCAACAGCATTCAGGTTCCCAGAAAATACATAATACTCCAAAGGCCCCTCTGGTACTAGCGGCCATTCCATACCATCACTTCCATTGGAGCTTCAGCATATTGGTAATTTTCTCTTCAAGGAACTTTGCTTCCTAGATAAGAACAATATCTAGTCTTAGTTGAATCTGGTGCCTTGCCAACCAATGCTTGTTCAGGGTGCCCATGCCTCTTAACATTCCACGAAAAGCATTTCATTGTGATAGTGGAAGGGCCCTTCCCCCTTCACATATAGAACATATATGCTATGGTTCTTTCAGTTCCTGTCCCTATTGCTTCCTACACTTTTTCCTGTAATCTTTCCAGCCTTGATTGCTTGCCTATCCTCATTTTGATTTCTAGTTTGATTTCCTGATTTGCTGTTTGGGATATTTGACAAGGTTCACCATACTCAGATCCAGCCTCAGAATCACCCAAGATGTGTCATCCAGCCCCATTCCCCTTTATTTTCATTTTCTGTTCCAGTGAGAGATCATTATCACTGCAGGATTCAGATTCAAAGAAAGGTACACATTCGAATTTGTGGAACCAAGACTTTCCAAACAATTGCAGCAAATTACTTCCAGTTCTTCGGATGAATTGTTGCCTTGCAAAGACCAGCCTTCAATGCTAAGTGGTTGTGATTCAAATTTATATTTTGGAGGAAGCCTATCCTCAATGAAGAACCATTAGGTTTGTTCGAAAGAGGATTCCTCCCTCTCAGCGGATACCTCGTTTTTATTTCAAAGAAATTTCACTTGCTTTCTGAAGGTATGATGATTGAATTGTTTGTTGGCACCTAGATTCTTATCAGGCGTTGATTTACTAAGTGCCCTAAATTTTGACAAGTATAACATCTGAAAGGAAGATCTTCAAAATCCAAATTTGGGCAAAATTACCAAGGTTGAATTGAATGCTTAGCGCGTTTGGCAGAGGCCTATAAATGTCCACTTGCAAACTACTCCTAGAATATGTTGCATATTTCTTCGGTTCCCTTATTGTATCTGTGCCCAAATATTCTTCAATGTTGTTCTTGATGACTTTCAAAATATCCCTACTCTAATACTCAATGGGAAAAGCATATAGCCTTAGCACAACTCATGTTTTTGCCAGCAGCGCTTCCTACAGTTAAAAATGTGGGTACCATGGCTTCATCATTAGACGGTAGACCATTGTTTCTAAGGTACCAAGGTCCACTCCCAAGGGTTTGAATTCTTGCTTCCTCTAATTGGAATATTGCAATGAAGCATTCCTTAGGCAGGAACAGAATCTGAATCGGGCCTACATTTTTCCATACTTTTTCGATCCAGTTTAGGAGGGTTGTCCGCAACCAGCTAGAACCCTCCAAATTTACCAGTTAACGTAACCTTTTTCAGGCTTGATACTTCCTCCTCTACATGCTTTCCTATTATACTCAGTTCAGGAGTTTCCTTTCCTACTTGGAGATATTTGATTAGGTTTCTCTTCCCATGATGAATTTGTTCCTCACAACAGGTGACACTCTTTCCTAAGTTGCTCCTAATAGGTGAATTCTGAATCATTAGGTTGTCCCAATTTGCATCTAAGCGTGCATCAAGTTACTCATTTAGAAATTTCCTCCACTACTTGGAGAGATTTGATTGGGTTTTTCTAACAGTGATGCTTTTTCCCTAGAAATGGGTGACACTCTTAGTCTTGCCTAAGGTGCTCCTGAAGGAATCCCTTATACCCCAGCTCATAAGCAAATTCTGAATGCTCTGTTCTCCTCCCATTTGCATCTAAGTGTTCATCTTGTTGGTCTCTTCCATTATCCCATTCATGCAAAGGAATCTGGTCCATTGCCACATCAATCCAGAATCTGGTATGCCTTCACTCCTCTTCTTCGTCACTCACTTCCTGTTCCCTTTGCTGTTTCCCTTCCATCTAGCTTCCAGTCCCTTTTTCATCTTATAAACTTTCTTAATGTTGTGTTTTACGTAATTGTATCATCCCAGTGGTTGTTTTCATCAATTATGAACATTGTTATCATTTCATTTTTGCTTCATAATACCTTTGAAGTGTGATATAGGCAGCAGCTTCAATACAAATCAAGGCATCAAATTTTATTTTTATCGTATTAGCATTTAGGTTGAGCCAGGGCAGTACAAGATTGAAAACATTACATAAGAAGAGAAAGTAATTCACATTCCAACTTATAACAAATGGAAACAAAAAGGAAAATCAAACTCACCTACGCATGCGGCTAAAAAAGCGAGCCCTTTCAGTGACTCCAATAGATCCCCTCGCATCTAAAATGTTGAATGCATGTGAAGTCTTCAAGACATGGTCATACCTATCATATTACGCAAAAATCAAATGGTATAGATAAATTCATTACAAAAACATAGAAATTACAAGATAATAGTTCAAATTAATTGGAGAAACAATTTTTTCCATGCACATACGCGGGAATTGCAAGCCCCTTCGATAATAACGAGCGTGCTTCTGCATCAAAAAGTTCAAAATGTTGTTGAACTTTTTCAACATTTGCAAACTCCAAATTATATGCACTCATTTCCTTCCTGCAGAATAGAAAACAAAACAAACCTACATTGGCTTCTTCTGAAAAAATGAGTGTGCAAAAAGATCGTATTCTAATAATCATACCTCCAGCATTTGTTCAACACATTAGACAAACTTGTAAACATGAGACCTCGTCCAAATTAAAAAATTGAAAGCTACAAATAACTTATGAGTTTTACGATTTAACGAAAACAAATTAAACAATGCCCAAATTACATATTACAACAGCTATCACATATGTTGCAAAGAGGCAAAGACCCTTCACTAGACATTCAAAATGAAGCTCACCCCCAATATACATCATTATTTTTGATCAAACACTGAAAGGTTTTATTCAAGATCCATTGTATGAAATGATCTTATTTATGGATGACTATAGTAAATGGAGAAACACTTGAAACGTAGAATACAAGAATAAGTATTTTAAGGATGAAATTTAATTCCAAGACAAGGAACCTTCATAGAATCACAAGTTATTGGTCTACATGCAATTTAGATTGTTTATTGGGCTACACTAATCAAATCAAACATTTTATGATGACACTCGCATGATCATGGAATGTTGAAATTATTGCCAATATAATTGCAAAATTGGCTTCTCAAAGCATACCTAACTATTAGCAGCACAAGGTTCATGGTTCAACATCTAAGTAAAAACGCAATACTTTTAGAGATTGATAAAATGCCACAAATAATATATATTTTCTCTTATAATGTGTCATATTATAGCCAAATCAATAACGATATCTCAATAGGCGTTATCATCTAAGAATGAGAAAAAGTGCAATGAGAGCTAACAATGCATTCACTCTCATAATCAAACATTTTATGATGACACTCAATTGATCATGGAATGTTGAAATTATTGCCAATATAATTGCAAAATTGGCTTATCAAAGCATAGTTCACAATGAGAAGCACAAGGTTCATGGTTCAACATCCAAGTAAAAACACAATATTTTCAGAGATTGATAAAATGACACAAATAACATATATTTTCTCTTATCATGTGTCATTTTATAGCCAAATCAATAATGGTATCTCAATAGACGTTATCATCTAAGTATGAGAAAAAGTGCAATGAGAGCTAACAATGCATTCACTCTCATAAGAGTGTCATCAATCTTGCATATAACATATGTAAGTATGCATAGGTGTATATATTAGGCATCTCTTTATGTATGTGTCAATACATAAGCCTGCATGTGTACCCATGAACATACGTACATACATATGTATAAGGATAGACACACATAAACAAATGCATACGTACATATGTATGTATGTGATAGGCTTACATTCCCTCACACAAACACGGAATACACAAAAAGTGTTAAGTCAAAATCACAATGCAAAAAGAATATTGAAACTATAATTAATTGACAAAGATTTGATATATATTAACAATACATTCAAGTCACTTGAACCTCTCCCTTGCAGCCTCAAGTCAGCTTTTTATGTTGGAATTTCTTACAAATTTTGGACGGCACTATCATTTGACCTAGATATCTTGAGCATCACTTGGACACATGGCCCAAGAATTCCTCATGTACGATTGAGGGTCTACTCCCACCAATTACAATTGGAGACAAAACGCCATATTCCATGTGGTTATAGGACCATCCACCTTTGTACCCTCCAAGAAGTGGACGATGAGAAGCAATTTATTTTTAGGTGTCCTATCTACAATGATATTCAGGAGGAATCGTTGTTTGTACAAAAACCCAAGAATTTTTGTCCACTTTTTTCTTTATCCGCATGAGAGGTCCACGGTCTTTTCCTTCAAGAGGTTGTCACTCTTAGATATAGGCTTTCTTGGGGACCGCTAGAGATACCAGGCTGATTGCTTCCTTTCAATCCATTGTGTATGTTGTTGATGTCAAGTGCCATTTGGATGGGGTCGACGCTCATATAAATGGATGCAAGTAAGATGGTGTTCATTTTTACGTGCTGCCATCCAGGTGCCCCAACTTTTCATTCTCATGTCAGGCATTATGGATATGCTTCATTTCAGCATCAAGGACCTTCTACTTCCTCTTTTATGTAGTATAATTCAAGAGATAGTCTAGCATTATTAGTTTTTTGATGTACTAGTCCAATACTTCTAGCACAATCTTATGCTATATGGCTAAACCTGATGTAATTTAAGCCCATGTCCAATACATACTCAGACTAATCTAAGGTTTCTTGTCGACTTTCATTCACCTTTGTTTGTGTTTATAGCCAATCTTGATTTGTTTAAACCTTACTAGGTTTCCTTAGAGGTCTGATTCAATACTCTTCATTTATAGGTCTGCAAGCTCAACATTAAGTAGGTCTGTTCTCACTATATTTTTTTTTCAGATTTGATCTTTTATATGATTGATCTTACAAAACCAATGAGATTCCACACTGATCTCACAAGCTCTCTTGGATCTATTCTTACCTTCCTCCAATTTCCTTACTCTCTATAAGGTCTGATCTTACACTCACAGGAACATAGGCTTCCACTAGGACCCTCAATATTTGATCTTTAATTAGTTCAACAAGACTTGAAATCATCTTTGACACACTTCAACCATTACCTTAAACCTTCATACAAGTTCTTGAAGCATTCAAGAGACTATAATGAAATACAGCCTATTGGATCTCTCAAATCTTTGTTCGCATACATAGTCCTGTCATACACAGTCACGAATAATTCTTCTTTTAAGGCCCTTTAAGACCTAAAACCTTTTCTATCCTCTTCAGGAAGCCTTCATGCACCTACACACCAAATTTTGAAGGATTTGGAATTATGGTTTAAGAGAAGATTGAGTTTCCTTGGCTGCAACCCTGTTTTTCCTAGGAAACCTACAGACCTGTTTTAGCACGGCAGTTAATATATTGAATTGTAGAGTTCCAAAACCTATAAAACCACTTGGAACATTCGAACAACATTTAAACACACCTCCACACCAATTTTCAAGAGTTTTGGCTGGATACTTTTCTTGGAAAGTGAATTTTTCTTCTGAAACCCTGGGCTGAATTTTGCAGGGGCAGTGAGCAATAAAAATTGGTAATCTTCCATTTATGAACTTTCAAACCCTAATTCCACTTGGATGATATTCTATAAATATCCCTCTACCACTAACAATCATTATTTTTTTCATCATGCTATAAAAAGTACATAAAAATCAGCCTTTTCAGGACTGCAACACAGAGATTTGTGTTTTTCACGAGTAGCCTCACAAATTTAAGATTTTCAAGCAAAATACAACTCATAAGGATGCCAAAATTTGTACAGAAGTTCTTCAAGAGCTCAAGAACATTCTCCAATAGAAAAATTACCTTTTATTCATCTTATTTCATTCAAAAACATTCAAACACAGACCTGCAACTTGACAATAACCTCTTCTTGACGGACCTTCTCTTCCTTGTAGACCTTCTACTATCAACCTCCTCTACTCCTCTTCACGTCCATCCTCCTTAATTAGCTCCTATTTAATGTATTCAAACTCATCTCTATGTAGCAATATGTCCTTATTTAGTTTTTGTCTTGAAATAAGACCAAAAATCTCTCACTTTACTCTTATCTCAATAAACATGCTTTCTTTAGACTCTTCCAACGTAGCATCTCCTTCTAGATAAGTGTTTAGAATGATTTACATTTCCATGGAGCTTAAAATCACCTTTACAATATGTAATAGATCCTTAATGACCTTTTCTAAAAGGTTCACACCCTTTAGAAATTGTAATAGCCCTTCAAACCCTTACAAGACAATTTGGGTTTTTGGAGGGAAAATCAAAATGAGGCTTTAGAGACCAAATTGTACACCCTACTTACTAGCAAACCTCTGGATAGACTTTAATGGACTTCCTTCATCTAATTATGACAACTTTGATGTATAATGAAGCATGACATAGCTTCTTATTGCTTATATACAACTTCACTAGACTTCCTAAAACTAAAACATCAAAATTTACAAAAAAAAGTTTTGATGCTCCTACATCATTTTTTCTCTATCTCAACAAATTCATTGTCCTTGGGTTTTAAAAGAGGTTTACGGATACCTTGTTTCCTCCTAGGATTGTCCAATTTGCCCCCTTGGCTCTGAACATTCCTCTATGGCCATTATCGTATCCTGCATTGGTCCTCTTATGGTAGTGAATGATGATGTTGATGGTTCTTATGGACCTAGCTAGGCTACAAACATGTGATCTTCATCAGCTGCTTGATTGAGGGTCTTTCCCACACTGGTTATTTGTACTTGTATTTGGATCATATTGCCAGAGTTTACTTGCTTGCAGCTTACCCCATTTCGTTATATTTGCTTTACTTTAGTGTTTACTTTTGGTTAAAATTTAAAACCTATGGTTATTTTTAACCTAGTGCCTTTCAATTGTAATTGAAAGTACTTTTTGAGTCCTATTGACTTATTTTGGTCATTTGAGAATGTTTATACCATTTTGTTCTTTCTTTCTATTTTCAGTGTAATTAAATGAGGAATGACTGCAAGGAAAATATTTTGTGCATACGCACATAAGTATAACCTAGGTCAAGGGCCTTACCAACAACAATCTCTCTTTCATGGAGTGTCAAGCAAAATTCGCAGAAATAAAAAGCTCCTAAAAGGAAGATTAACTAATGATTAAGGTAATTATAGAAAGTCGTGCACATTAGACAAATCTCAAACAAGGGAAAACGTATTCTAAGCATGATTTAATGTTTCTACCCACTTTTAAAATTTAATGTTAAAAATAAACGAAAGTAATTGGAGGGATACCTAGATATATCCACAGTAAAAGCCTTGGAGAAATGTTAAATGATGACCACGTCTAATCGCATGCATAGTGATAGCATGGACTCACCCTCAATGAAACTCTCTTCATTTTTATTGTTTTTGTCAAGGTAAATGGCTAGGACTCTTAGGCATGCCTGTGAGGTTTTGAAACCATATCTGCCACATGTAAGGGCCCATCCTTACTCCTAGATCATGGCCGCTGGACCTTAAAAACACCTATATCTCATAAAGAGCAATAAGTAAAACAATACCATGTGAAGCAATAGAATATGATAGCATGATAATCTCTTAATTTAACCAAATGAAGTAGCAATTGGGCTAGCCCCAAAAATGCAAGATGCTAGCTAAGATGCTCAACTCTCGAGACACCCTTATTTGGACACTATGGCTGACGAGTTGATGCTTAAACACTCTTCGTACCCCCATACATATACTTAAAGGAGGGGCGGATGGGTTAATTTTAGCAGTAGGAAAAAGCCAAAGCTTCTAAAAATCTCATCCATGCAAAAGAAGCAACGCAAAGGGAATATGAGAAGATTTCTTTGATCTATAATCCTATCCATGCATTTGGCACCTAACTAGCTGAATTTCAGGGATTCAACCTTTTCTTGAGTCTATTTGGGAGAGAATGAAATGACTCTAACTGGGAGAGAATGAAGTCGAACCTTGAAAAGCGAAGTAAAACAAATCATAATATAATGATGTTAGACCGCAAGGAAAAACACATTAAATGATATGTGTTAGCACACAAAGACACTTATTGGATGTGTATATACCCTACAATATGTTCAGATCACTAAATAGGAAAAGTTAACAAATCAAATTCCAAACTTGACATGCATGTTCCTGTAAATCTTCTTAGGGGTCACCGAGTTCAACCAGCAGAGTATTAGAAAATAACTGTCTACCATATGCATCCATGCAGATTAGAAATAGGAAACATGAATATATGGTAGAATGTGATGATTCAAAATAGAGAGTGCATTGCCAATATATGCAAGCCAAAAGACACTATCAAGAGCAAGATAGTTGAAACCCCTTTATGGTGACCGTCCAAAACCACAATAAGTTCATTAATTAATATTTAAGATCTGTCTAGAGTACCTAGAAAACTCCTACATTCACCCTATGCCCGCAAAAGCAGGAATCCAAGCCAGCATAAGTCTTTTAACGCTCTGGGGGAGGTAAAGTGTTTCTTGCATGAGGTACATCATCCACTGGGGAACTGCAACCAATGCCAAAGTTGACTAATCATCTTGTGTGAATTGTTGTTGTTGGGACTCCAGTGTCCCTACCACATCCACCATTGTTGTCATCCCTGGCCAATGAAGATATTGCGGAAGAATTGTCTGGGTATATGCACCCAGTTACATCATGAATTCCTTCAATACGGTATACTATCTAGATCTGCAGCACTTAAATTAGACATTGTAGGAATTAGAAATTATTAAAATTGATAAATAAGCATTTGATATGTTTTGTATGTTTTGGCACTGTGCTATGAGTAAAGTAATGGTATTATGTTGGGTAGAAATAAATGGTTGTCACATCTACGGCTAATTACCTTTTAATTTATGAGATTAGACTCAAGTGGTTGCATTCAAGCATTGGATGGTTGTCCAACTGATGTACCTGACTATAAGATCATATTCTGACATTTTGACATTGCACTCTTGATGATAATGAGGAAAAATGCCATTTTTCTATCCTACATTTTATAAATTGTTCTATTCTTGTTCTACTGATAGTCATTTGTGGTTGCTATCATGTGAATATATGAATGGTTTCTATTGTGCATGCTGAAAGCTTTGATTGAAGAATAAATTCAGTCACATTTCCTAGATACAACATTTTTGGTGTCATTACCATATTGAACTTGGCTCATTCAGTAAGTCATGGCTTGCAAAGAATTACTCCTAAGGGATCTCTCCTAGGATCATTCATGGGCAGAGAATTGGATCAAACGGAAACAAATCAAAGAAGATGAGACCAATTGGCTTAAGATAGTCTTAGATTTCAGTTTCAGATGGAGAACTGCCTTCAGAGATCATATTCACCAAGAAGCTTGTGCCACCCACATCAGCTCCAATGAAGTTTGGACAATCTGGTATGGAGCGAATATGTTGGTCATTTGATGACCAATTTTCCTAGACACTTGGAATATCATTATCTGTCGATTCAAGATTTGTGTGGGGAATGGAAACAAGAGGTTGAACAAGAAACAATCCAACAGAGATACCAAGATAAACTTGAATCCAACAATGACACAGGGCAATCTCAAACGAGAAAAACAAGAATGTACTAAGGGAAGATTTACGATAAGAATATGGAGTCTCAATATGTAGATATGTGCTAGGCAACTACTACTACTACGGGGATTACATAACATGAGAAGAACCACCAGAGATATAGGAAGCGAGGGCTGCAATAAGTGGTGGCCAGGAACCAATCCCTTCAAAAGAATTGACTGTCTGGTCTCTTTGGCACAAAGAATCTTCAGTGCATGTACTTGAAAATGTTGAGCCCTCCATGGTCAGTGAAGTCTTCATTGGGGAAGCATGCCAGATGACATCTTCTCAGACAAGGAAGGGAGTAATACAGAGAACACATTGAACATTTGGAAAAATTAAATATCATTGACAAAGACAAGGAGGAAGTGGTGTCTATCAATGCAATTGTAGGATAGAGTGAGCAAGAAGCAAGACTGAGGTAATTTTCGCGTAGAGGTCCAAGCTGAAAGGATTAATTAAGTATTGGTACTCTTTTCCATGCATTACTAAGTTAATGGATGCCTTAAATGGGGTGTCAATTTTAAGAAAGATTGATTTATGACTATGCTATTATCAAATATGGGTGAGGGACTGATAATCGTCGTGGCCTCTTCAAATTCAAGGCATTGCCTTTTGTGTTTGCAAATGGCCCAACCACCTTCAAGGTACTATGAACCAAATATTCCAATCTTATTTAAGGAATTTATGCTTGTAATATTTGAAAATATTTTGATATACAATAACAATATGGAGGAACATCTGAATCATCTATGGATTGTTTTTGAGCTCTTGCAGAACTCGCTTTTCAGATATGAGAGCTGAGTGTGCCTTTGCAAAAAAAGGACTTGTGTATTTGGGGCACGATAACAATAAAGAAGCGGTGAAAGTAGACCATGCTAAGATTCAAGTTGAAATCTCATATTTTTGTAATGTCCCTTTCCAGGCTCTAACTGAAAACAAAGGGAAATTGCACGAACCCCAATAGGAAGTAAATTGACAATTATGGCAGCCAATTGAAAATTATGACAGCAAGGTACAGCAGTCTGATTTTTTATAACAGCAGTAAGGAAAATGCAATATCTCTTCAAAAATGCATCATTCACACCATCCAAAACATGTAGGACAACTTAGAAATATTTTAGAACAATTATCAACCAAGAAATATGCCTTCAAACCCCAGATGGAATTTATTTAATTAAATAAAATGACAGCAATGAACACCCTTACAAAAGTGTCTGGAAATGAAGGATTCCAAGTCCAAATATAGATTCCACTGCTAAAAATATGAGGAATGCAATGATGGCTGAGTTGGATGTCGTCGTGCCCTAAAACCCCTAACTCCTCCACAAGGTGGGTCGCTCCCCTAGGAGGGGCTAAAAATCACTGTAGAATCAAACCCTAGCTGAAAATCTGCAAAATCAATCTTCTTGAAGCTCTTTGGAAACCCGGGATGGAAAATCCTCAATGAATTGAAGAGTTTTGTCCTTGATCGAACAAGGAAGGTTTCCATCCTCGTTGACCACACAAAAGGATTTTCGCCTTTACGTGGAAGTAGTTGAGCAATCGGCCCAAAAACCATGCAAAGTTATTAATAGACAAGATGATGATCCACAAATGAGCCAAGCGACCCTTCTTATACCTTGATGTGGTGCCAAAACCAATTAAAGTCTTCCTAAGAAGACTGACCTCCTTGGGAAATAATAGTTCCTTTTTCCTTCTATTCTTCCATTGGCTTTTCATCTTTGACCAACTTGACTATATATAGAAAACTACTAAAGAAGAATGCAATGCTCACAAAAACAACTGAAAAACATGACAATTACTCCCTTGTTCATTTCCTTCTTGCCCACGGGAGTGGAATGGACTCGAAGTCTTCCAAAAGGACTAGCACTAAGAAGGGGACATTACGGTTTCTCACCTTTCGATTTTTTAACAAAGCTAATTTTATACCCAATGGAGGATGACAAAAGCCTACGAACAACATTGGCGGGAATTAGACTGTGGTTTCCCTCCACATTTGAAAGCGCTGGTTAACACGTACGACAAAATGTTTTGTAGATTTCAATCACTTTTGACCACAAAGTGAGAAAGGTAAAAAAATGGATTAGGATAAATATTCGTGGGGTTTTCTCCAATTTTTACCAAAAAGGGAAAATGTGACACAATTGGAAACTACAAGATTATGAGACCAAGATATATGAGAGGAAATTTTATGACAGTAGACGAAGAATAATAGATCTCTTGTGGTCAACACATAGACTAAAAGATTTAAGAAATACATGGTTCATTCACTGAAGTCCTTTAATGACTTAAGCGACATTAGACCCTTGCCTTAGAAAACCTAGTTGACTAACTCACAACCTTCAAGAAATACAAAGTCTTGAGAAAATCCTTTCAATTTTAGTATTTTTGATAGAAAGGTTTATCTTCATGGAGATGTCAACAATACAATAAGGAGATCTAAAATCCATTCATCAACTATTCCATCGAGAGAATTTAAGATAGCAAAGCTGATTTTAGGGAACGACATGCATAATTCACTTTGTTAACTTTCAAAGGAGGTAAACACTCCCAAATGTAACATGCATTCACACATTATCTCAAATTAAGATCATCGTGAACATAAGATATTTTCCAAAATATGCTAAGCATGGAAACACTTGAGAAGGAAGCCCTTTTCAGTCTTTCATCATTTTTATATAAGAAGAAGAAGAAGATATTTTAACATCCACGAGGCTACCAAAGACAGCCTATGGGACAACAGAGCTTGCTAAAGATCTTTCTGGCATTCAGATCTCTTGTTGATGAGTTTGATAATCATTCACCATATTCTCACTGAAAATATTTTGAAAGGATGCAGTAGCCACCGTGCTAGCAAACTGGGCCCTAATGTCATTATAAGCATTACATTCCAACATGAAATGTTTCTCTGACTCCAACGCACAAACGTGCAAAAGACACAGATTCTCTCTTCCCATGCCTCTTTAGGTCTTTTCCATCTTCCTGTTTCACACCGAAGATGATATGAATTAGTTCTCAATTGAGCTATGAAGATCTTTGCTTTCCAGGGATATTAGCCCCCTAAAAAGCCTTTTGTTGAAGATCGGATGTAGAGTTAAATTCCTCCAAATAATACCTCTTCTTTCTCCCTAACGGCTTCCCCACATAATATCTTTTGCACTTACATCCCACCCTAATGACACTTGTCCCTTAGATCATATTGCTTATAAAACCTCATTGAAAAGAATTGGCATGACTAAGTCTTAAATCTAAACATGGTATATACTAGGGAAATAATTATAGTTTTACATATAAGCATAATTTTCCATTTTACATCAAATTGTTGGAAATATTGTCATTGATGTCAAAGGAAGCCATGATGTAGTGCTTCGCGGGTTTGGAAGACAAATCAATGTTGCACAACAAAGGGGACCATTTTGTAGTGTTTCGCGGGTTTGGAAGACAAGTCAATGCCACACAACAAAGGGGGACCATTTTTAGTGTCAGCGGGTTTTGGAGGTGAGAACGCCACGAAACAAAGGAAGTGTGTTGCAGAACAAAGGAAGTGATCCATAGTGTTTCACGGGTGGTAACAAGTCAAAATATCTGCGTAACAAAGGATTTTGTCATGGAAAGCCACGGACGTCGAAAGAAGAGCCACGGAACAAGGCGGAAGTCAAAAAGGGTCGCGGAGGGCAAGGAAATGCAGAGAACAAGGAGAAAGATAAAGCAAGTCCACGGAGGTCATGGAAAGCCGCGGAACAAGGTGAAAACAAAGCAAGTCCGCGGAAGTCAAGGAAAAACTTAGAAATTCAAATATCAATCTGAAAAGGCCGACTCATGTCTTGCATCCAAAAGAATGTTATTGGGCGACCCTTGGGAAGAAATCACACCCTTTCAAGAGATGAAAATGGTATAAAAGGACACATAGTTGAAAATATTTAAAGGGGGTGTATGTGTGGAGAAATGGTGAACTGTTGAAGAAGGGAGTGCGAAATAAAGAGAAAAAAAGGCAGATTTTTGCAAGTGAATGAATGAGAAATCATTAAGAGCAGATTTTAAGTATGAGTGGAATGAAATAGAAATCATTAAAAAGCATTGAGAGGGTGGAATGAACTGAGAATCATTCAAGCAGATTTCTCGAGTGTGTAATGAAGTGTTGATCATTTTCAAAGCAAATTTCTGAGTGAAGTGTTGAATGAATTAAAAGGCAGATCTCTGAGATTGAAGATCATTTAGAAGGCTGAATTTTGAAGGTGGAATACAGAGCAGATCTTTGTGAAAAAGTTTATGTTATTGTTATTCATTGAAGAAGATTATTTGTAGGTTGGTGCCCACAAATTGTGGGGATTGGTGTCTCCAGTAGGTTGGTGCACTGCAAATTGTTTGTCTTGGGGATTGGTGTCTCTCATAAGTAGGTGCCTACAAATTGCTAGCGGTGGGGATTGGTGTCTCCAATGGGTTGGTGCCTACAAATCTTTGTAAAAACTTTTATTATTCTATGACTGGATTTGGACAGTAGATCCAAGTAGTCTTTTCTCTGTGATTTTCTCCCGAAAGGGTTTTCCATGTAAATCTTGTGTTCCATGTTTGTGTAAATTGTTGTTATTGTGGTTATTAAGTTTTACATAGTTAAATAATTGTCTCATACCAATTCACCCCCTCTCATATATAAGTGTGTGCTCATCACAAATGTGCCTAAGAATTAGTCCCCTTATGACTTTATATAACATGTTCATCATCAATTACTAGCATGCTCCCATCTGAAATTCGAGCAAATGACAACTAGTGCCCCTATCTCAATCGTATGAGAAATGCACTCATGTTGTTGGACTAGATCCACGTCTTCCTTGAGATGAAGGTATGTCGACGTAAAGTCCTTTGAAATAATGCCCTAATGAAAATTGGTTCCTAAACCTTCTCAATTGTTGATCATGTGATAACCCTCTGAAATAAGTTTTGTAATGCTTTAATCGGCACTAAAAATGGAGCTCATGTGAAGAAATCATAGCCGGAAAACCATTGACCTCTCGATAACATGTCCAACCCAATAAATCTCTTTACCACTTGATGTGGCATCACCCTACTAACATAGCATTGGTGTGGACTATTGGGTGACAGTTGGAACTTTGACATTTCCCATGACACCCATCAACTTGAGTTGG
The DNA here is from genome assembly GCA_018340775.1 of Taxus wallichiana var. yunnanensis. Lineage (NCBI taxonomy): Eukaryota > Viridiplantae > Streptophyta > Pinopsida > Cupressales > Taxaceae > Taxus > Taxus wallichiana. The sequence continues at coordinate 392,323,404 of CM031234.1, read as the reverse complement.
CTTTAGTGGAACCCACTTATGGATGCTAGGCATTATAAATTTGAGACACTTGGCACTTGCACATTCACGAGGACTTAAATTTTCATGAAGTCGGAGAATCAAAGCATTTTTACATTTGGATTTTTTTCCCAATTGAATCACTACTGCCATGGCACTTGCACATTCATGATAACTTAGAAATTTCTGTGGTTGGAGAATCAGGACTTTTTACATTTAAATATTTTGCATGTTTGCATGTAAGTCTTTTCTACTATTTTTGGCCAACTTTCTGACTATGTACATTGTCTTAGATTTTGATTAGTTTTAACTTGATCACAAGTTAGGCATTTTTCAATTTACAATTTGAAACTTGTTAGTATATTTGCACTTGTTGGCCTAACAACCAGATCATAGATGTATAGCACGTGTACATTTGACTGTGACCATACATTGACTTACAGTTAGAAGATTTCAATTATGTCAGGAACTCAACAAATCAGAATAAAAAATAGAAATTTAGATTATATGAAATATTGCACATTTACAATCAACCCGTGAGCACCAATCATGCATATAGGCTTCTTAGAGATTTTGCTCAAAATTTGCTTAATTATTCCTAACGCTGAAAACAGACCTTACCCAATGAATCAACTCAATCATAGCTTGCCAATATGGCTATTTAGTGTTTCGACTTAAAACATTTGAAATTGCCTTCTCAAATTGTGCAGGTGGGATACATAGGCCCATGCTTCATTCCAAAGTACCAACCAAGAGCCATGCTTGTCCCTTGCAACCATAGTTTAATCTTGTTTTATGCTCTCTCCACCAAACTTTGTTCATGAATTTTGGTAAATATTCACTGATTCTGATTTAATAGTTAGGCTAAAATGTTGGGGGCAGCCATGAGAATCCCCATTTGAGTCTGTATATGGAGTTTTGGAGGCAAAATTCTGAGTTTTTAACATTATTCAGTATGCTGCTGCAACCAGACTTGGATCAGATTTCTACATGAATTAGTGTTATAATATTTGCTGATTGAGATGCCTAGATGTGTTTCCCAAGTAGAATGAGTTGTGAATGTTATTGGGCCTGAGATTCTTTAAGTGTGATTTGAAAAACACCGTAGTTAAAATTCAATTTACATCCAATCCGTTTAGTTTCCAATTCACCAGTTTTCAAATGTCTTCTTCCACACATGAGGAAAATATTTTGTTACGAGGACGCGCCCCTTCCGCCCGCCCCCTCCAAAACTAGGTGTCCACAGCGTCGAGACATCCTAGAGATAGCGGGACGTGGGAAAGCCCCCACATTTCCCGAAGGAAAAAAAAGCGGGGATGCGTCCCAAGACGTCCCACACATTTTGGAGATGTTGGGGATAGCTTGACCTCCCAAGGCAGTCAAGGTACATCCTGGGATATCCAAATGTCCCCAACGGCACTAGGTTTTTTTTTTGCATATACTTTTAAAAACACACTTTTTCAGAAATTTTATTTTATGGAAAGTTAAAATAACATAAAAGAAACACAACATAACCCTAACCCTAAAAGTGACATTCTAAGTTATAAAATGACTCTATGGCCTCATTCCATATCACATTCAATATTCACACTTGAGCAAAGTGAGCAAAGTGCAAAGAGAAGAAGAGGAGAGCAACTGCAAGAGGAAGAGGAAGAAGAAGGGCAACTGCAAGAGCAAGCAAGAGGTATTTATAATTTTATTTGCTTACATACTTGATAATAGTCTCTAGTTTTTAAAATTTAGCTTCTATTTGTATTATTTAATTGTTGTTTTTAAGTTTTTGTATCTACATTCACAATGTAATCTTGTTTATAGTTTGTAGGATTTTACAAAATGCATATTGCATAGGGTTTGGTTGTTAGGGTTAAAATTTTAATTTTTTTAATTTTAAAACATAAAACTCTTGATTATTGAATAGGTTTGGCAAGGTTTACCATGATACACATTCTTAAAAACATTAGGAATACAAAAACTTTGATACACGTGAATGTAGATACAAAAATGAAAAACTTAATATTCCTATTCTAGTATTCACATGTTTGATGTTTCTATGTTTTTGTTTTTTAATATTTTTGCATATAGTTATGGGCCTATGGCTGTTTTTTTAATCATTGCATATAGTTATGGTTTTTTTAATTCATTGCATATAGTTATGGTTGTTTTACTTGTTTATAATCATTGCCTATAGTTATCGGTTTTTTTAATTCATTGCATATAGTTATGGCTGTTTTTTTAATTCATTGCAGCCCCAACAATCATCACCATGAGTTCTTTTGAGTATGGTTATGAATCAATGGAAGAGAGGGTTGAGATAGCTAGTAGTGTTGGTGATGACATTATCGAAAGGTGGTGCCAACGCCTTGGTGGTAGGTCAAGTGGTAGTGCTACCAATTGCCCCCTCTCAAATGTCATCCACATTTGCCATGGGGTCATTTGATAAGAAGAAGCCATTGCAACAATTTGCTCACATGGTTGTGAACCCCAAGTCTAGAGGGGAGTAAATTATGGAAGTGCAACATATGTTCAAAGACTTGGCATGGCAACATCACCAAGACCAATGCACACTTGTTGCACCTTACAGGAAGGGGTTGGTGTTTGTAAGGCTCTTTCACTTGATTAGAGAGTAGAGATGGTGAGACTTTATAATGGAAATACCACGAATAACGTTCCAAAAGTTCGTGGTACTAGCACTAAGGCTAACACTCCTTTGAGCTCTCTTAGGAATGGCAAGAATACTTTGGCTAATTCTAGTTTTGGAATGACAGAAGTAGAAAGCAAAGGGAAGAGAAAGGCTATGGGGGTTGCCTCCAATCCACTTGTAGAAATGTTTGATTCAAAGGCAAGGGAAGAGGCGAATGATGCTATCGGGAATTTTTTATGCTATTGGGATCCCATTTCATGTCACTCGCTCTCCTTATTACAAGGAGGCTATGGCCAAGGTAGCAAAAGCTACAAGTTATGTGCCCCCTGGAGACAGCAAACTTAAGACAACAATATTGGATAGAAACTATTATACGGTTAATTTGTTAATGGAAGAAATAAAGGTCACATGGGGGTCACATGGGTGTCACATGGATGCAGCATTATCATGGATGGGTGGATGGTTATTAGACATCGGCCACTCATCAATATCATTGTCTCTTAAAGATGGACCGTATTTCTTAAGAGAAATCGATTGTTCTTGGAAGCAGAAAGATGTTGAGTTTAATTTCAGATTTTAAAGGATGTCATTGAGGATGTTGGACCTTCAAATGTTGTAAGATCCCTTCTTGGTCAAAGACCCTTAGCCCATTCATTGTTTCTCGACGGCTAAGGGAGGAATAAAAGGGAAACTTAGTCATAATAAATTAATCATAAAGTGCATCTTAAAATATTATTATAAGCATTTTATTAATTTATTAATGACAAAGTGAAAAAGAAAAGAAAAAAAAAGATAAAGTGATAAAATAAAATTAGAAAAAGAAAGTCACTTTATTTTAATTTCTTCCCCTAAAGGAAAATGTGACCCATATTGGGACATATGCAAGGGGATAAAGAAATATTAAATAAAGGAAAATATTAAATGAGAGGAAAGAAAGTTGATTGGCCCTTTTGGGTGGCAAAGAGGCCAAGAGTTGTTATAAAAGCAAGTCGACTTGCAAAGGAAAGGCATCTCTTTTTGTTTATGATAATTTTCATATTTGTGGTGTAAGCTTGTATGCTTTCCATAAAAACTCCAAAGGACGAAAACCCTTTGTAGTTCTGGTTTAGAGGACGAAAACCCTCTTTAGCCTTGGAAGAAGAATGAAAACTCTTCTTCCCTTATGTGAGGAGGTTCTATTCAGGAGCTTTCATTGATTTTCAAAGCTATATTTCAAATTTCCAACAGTTGTTGAAAGGCAAAGTTGCAGATTTATATTGTTTCTAGCTAGGGTTTGAAGACACAAGTGTTGGGGCAGATTTCTACCTTCAGATTCAGCCAGATCTAGGGTTATCTACACCCTTGTGGGTGGAGTTTGATACATTCTAGGGCACGGCTGTCCCGAATCTCATCACCAACATCTTTGTCATATTTTTAGAGGCCAAAATCAGCTAAGTTGCATATTTTTTGGGCTGAGGAAACTTTGTTTTCAGTCTTGTCTGAGAGTTGTTCATCTGCAGATTTTAATAAATAAATTCCAACCTTTAGTTGATCCAAATTTTGTATTTTTCTCATGTTTTTGTCCTAAATATTTTTGAGTTTGGGATGAAGTGATTTTACTTCAGTTTTGAATGATTTTCACTCCTAGAGAAAGTCGCATTTTTCTATATAAAATTCAGATCTGCATCATTTGTTTCAAGCATCTCTTTTATAAATTGTTATTTTGGATTGGATTTGCAGCTATTCCATTTAGGGGCAGAAATTTTTCGATTGGCGACATTACAAATGTTGTACAAGGCTATCACAAATGCAACTTATGAGTGCAAAGCAACAAGCAAGCTAGTGGAGGGTATCTATAATCATATTTATTTGACCCGTGTTGTGTGCATGTCATGAACAATGAAGCTGAAAGACATGGTGAAGATTCGAGTGGGTCAAAAAGATAGAGAATGAGGCGAGGGGATGTTCAAATCATGAGATAGATGTTCAAATCATAGATAGAATACTCGCCAAAAATTATGCTAAACGAGTAACTCGCAGAAAACTCGCCAAAAATGCAAAAAAACTCGGCCGAGTATAGTTGGAATACTCGCCAAAACTCGCCACAAACTTGCCTTTGCAAACTCGCTTGAAAAGCGGCATTTCTTTCTTTTTGGATTTTGGTGAAGAAAACACAAGCATAGAAAAACATTTGCCATTTTTGGAAAGGGTCCAGGGAAGATGTAGCAAAAAAACTTACATGTGCCATAACTTTCATTACGTGGCTCCGTTTCAGGTGTCGTTTTCTCTAAAAGTGCATATTTTCTTGAGCTCTATGCAATGATGGCAATATTTTTCTTATTTTCATAAAATCCATTTTTGCACCTTTTTGGACCAAGCAACTTCTTGCAATCTTCTGAAAGAATCATGAGCTTTGATCGCTTGTAGACAGATTAGTAATTAAAAATATTGGATAGCTTTCCAAAACTTGGCGAGTACTCGCCAAAACTCGAAGAGTATTCTCCCGTGCTCGGACTAATCACACGAAGAAGCGCAACAAGTTGACTCAAAAAAGGCTCAACGACTTGGTTTTTGTGCAATACAATCTCGGCCGCACAAAAAAAGTTGAGGCCACATCAGAGGAGCTCATTGATTTGGATGAGATAGATCCATACAGTGAGTGGATTGGGCAAGAAGAGGAAAACCCTGTGTTCACAGCGGACAAGATTGCTTCTTTTGAGAGGGAGGCTATGGAGGGAGAAGCACTAGCAGGACTCAAAGATATTGGGCTGGATGACATCTTTGGAGGTGATCTCCAACATGCGGCGGAGAGGAGCCACCAAAGCACCACCATCTAGTTCCATGATCGAGCCAAATTCATGACCTTCAGGAGGCGTGGAGGCGCGGCCGAGTGTGGGGACTAGTATCGGCCGGTTGTCGTATTCGCATGATGATGCGATTTTGTATAGTATTTGTATTCAAATCTAATAGAAAACACTTCTCCAACATTTTATGGTCTCATTTGATACATTTTGTAGCTATGTGTTGCTTAAAATTTATGTTTTTAAAGAAATTTGAGTATTTTTAAGTTCTTAGAGTATTCAGTATTGGCCGAATATTGGCGAGATTTTGCAGTTTTTTTTTTTGGGGGTCTAGCGAGTTTTGGATTTGGCGAGTTTTCCTACTATGGTTCAAATACAATCAACACACATTGTTGGCACTCTTTTGAAGCTTTGTGAGGAAAGAATTCCTCAAACCAATTGACACCCACTTTGCATCCTATTTTATTTTGTTGGAAAGGATGTTTGAGTTGCAAGAGCCCTTGTAAGTTATGATTATGACACGAGGATTGGACTAGGTGGCATGAGTCCAAGATAGAGCAAGGGAAGAGAGTGAAGGAAGTGGTGGTGAGGGAGACATTTTGGGCTGATGTGAAATACATCACATCAATTATATCTCCGGTTTTTAGCATCATCAAATACGGGGATTCTAATAGCCCCAATCTTGGTGAGATATATGAGTGCATTGACAACATGCTTGGGCAAATGAAGGCAGTTATTCGGGTGAGGGACTCCACTCTAGAGTTCTACCATGAACATATTCAGCCCATCATTCAACATAGATGGGAGAAGTTGAACACCCCGCTTTGTATGGTCGCATATGCACTTAATCCCAAATGGTATGTAGAGAGGCCAGATAGAGTTAGCCCTTTGGAGGACAATGAGGTGGAGATGGGCCTTATGAAGGCCCTTAAAAATGCATAGTTCAGAGGAGGTTTCACAGGTCATGTTGGAGTGGCTCAACTTCACTGAACTTGATGGGTACAAAACTTCAGCGAAGATGGACAAGGTAACATTGGCACAGGACAAGCCAATGAGTTGGTGGCGACTATATGGGTGTCTAGGACTGCCGCATGAAACACTTGCATTTCGCCTCATTTCCCAAGTTTGGTTCCTCTTCCTCTAATAGGAATTGGTCTATATATGGTTGGATCCACTCTGTTAAGAGGAATAGGCTTACCTCTAAGAGAGTGGAGAAGCTTGTAGTTGTACACAGTGTTTTGCATCTTATAGATCACAAGACATCTCGAGTACAAGAAAAGCCCAACATTACGGTGGGATGTATATCCTAAGGAACCAGAAAGCGGTAGAAGAGGAAAATACTATGCAATGGGGATTGTGGGGGCTCTCCATTGAGGATGAGAATGATAGTTCCAGCGAGGAGCTCATGGATGTTGTTTGAGATGTTGATTCTAAATTTTTAGCTGAAACTTGTCTTCTTCTTTTGTAAAATTGACAATTATTAGTGTATTTGAATTTGAGATTAATGATATGAATATCGGATATTGTCGATTGATCAATCCCAATGGTTTTATAATTTATTTCAGCTTATTTAACTTTTAGATCTCAAATTGAAATGGTTTTATTAAATTTAGTATAATTTAAATGTATTTGATATTTATGATTTCAACTTATTTAAATCTCAAATGGTTTCATTTCAGCTTATTTATATAGTTGAGTCACTATAATTTTATATTTTAAATATTTATATATTTTTTTAACTAGTCATCCCCTCATCGTCCCCAAAATTTAGAATTTTTGGCCATCCCATAAAAAGTCGTCCCGTCATCTCGAAGTCTTAGGTAACTATGAAATTTTATATGCACTCTCTCCCTGTTTCAATAATAATCTTGCATTCATTTCTGAAAAAACAAAACCAACCACCATTAAGATTGCAGAGGTTCGTGAGAGCCATCAAGGTCATATTTTAGTACTCTAATCTCAGCACCTCCCATGTGATGTTGATATAAAAAAGGAAAGGGCGGTTAAGTCGGCATTGGCAGAACATGCTTTCAAGATGAAACACCATATTTGTATTGAGAATACGAAAGTGTTAGTTGTGTAGGATCACTATTTTAAGCACCGCATGAGGGAGGCAGTTATGATTTGCAAACATGATCACATCATAACAATTTCAACAAAGAAGAAGGTTTGGGCTTGAACCAAACATGGAGACCAATCATAAACTTTCTCAAAAAACCACACCCATAGGTAATTAACGATTTCTTATCACTAATTAGAGGCTTAACTAATTAATTATTTTTATTGTGGCTAGTTTATTTTTAATTTTAAACTAGTATTACAAAAATAAAATAGCCAACAACTAATTCATTTAATTCTTTCCTATTTTATTAGGAATGCTAAGTTATGGGATTGTAAGATCACCAAGGTCCTTTTGGGTTACTTGTCACTCTGGTGGTATTATATGGTTGTGAGGTGTGGGCTAGTGGCACAAATTTCAAATGGAGGCAAATAGAAAAGATTCAAAAACGTCTAATCACAAACAATTTCAGAATTAAGGATTCAGTTCCCTATGAAATCATCCTTGCCGAAACATGTACTTTCCCTTTAGAGGCAACCACTATGACCAGGCTATCATGTTATTTGAGAAAAATACGACAGGTGGCCTAAGGCCGCAAAAGACAAAGAGTTGCACATAAGGATGAATACTTAGATGAAGCAGAACCACAAGTGGATGAGTAAAAGGGATATTAGTTTAACCAAATGCCCATATTGTGCCAAAGAGAAAAAATCATGTGAATGAAAGGTTTAGAATAACAATGTGGAGGAAAGAAACAAGCAGGAAAAGACAACACTATATTTCAGTGTTCAACCCAACCTATGAGCATAGTGAAAAAGCGCATATAGGGGCTGAAATTAAAGAGAGAAAAAAATCCTCATTGCTCAATTGAGAACTAGCTCACACAAGATCAGATGTGAGACTAGGATATATGGACGACTCCTAAGGAGCAGTGGGAAGAGAGGGTTTGTGTTTTTTGCAACACGGGGTGGCCGAAATGGTAGAGCACTTCATCCTCAAATGTCCTTAATACATGGACATAAGAGCTAAGTATGCAGAAATGTTATGAGTGGGCTCGATGGTAGAGCTATTTGAGGGGGAATGAAAGAGTTTGGGGCGATGTTAACTCAATCAGTAAAAGCAGCCTTATAAAGGATATCACAGGCCTCAAGAATCTTTAAGTAGTGGAAGAAAATAGTGTAAATGGCTGTCCCATAGACCGTTGGGTCTCCTGGGCGTAATCAAAACCATTTCTTTCTTTCTTCTTTGTTTTTTCTTCTTTGTTCTATGGTTAATTAATATTGGCATCTTTGGTCTTCACTTGAGAAATCATTAGAAAGAAATCCACTCCGCACTCCATAATCATTCTTCCTCATCCTGATGATAGATAATGGAGTGTGATGAAAAAGTAGATGAAAATAGTAAATACTATTGCACAGTTTTCCAAAAGCTCTCTTTATTATATTATGAAAATTGAAAACATTAGATCTTTTAATGGCATTCCTTGTTTGAATGGCAACTCTTTATGATGACACATTTGCGCCAAGGGAGCAAGATGGCAATATCCCATTTTTTCGGGATGGCAAAAATATGGATAACACAAGCCATGCTTGATGGACAATACTTAAGAATGTGAAGCCACAATAATATGCAGATCCATGGCCAATGAGCCACCAATACTGGAATGTACAACTATCAGGGGCTCTATGACCATCAGAATTTAAACCTAGGCCTATTTCCTGGTGATCCTTTATCTCAAACACTCAACCTCAGCCCAATAGACAGGACCAATATCTATTTTGATTTCTCACAAGTGCAATAATACATCTCATTATTCAATATATACACATCGGATTGATAACGAAGCTACCTATGCCAATGTAGACTACTTGAAAGTAAACCAAAGGCATCTTATATATTCAAAAGTGCCAGTTCAACAGCTCATGTGAGTTGTGAGATAAACTGGAAAAACTAAGAAAGTTAAAGAATGTACTCATTATCTAGGAACAGTTCGCCATATGTAATGCCTGGGGCATATTGAATTTTTTTGAAGTGATCAACACCCTGTAATTGAAATTTGACAGAACCAAATAACTGATTAAAATTTTCACAGGACCCAAAATACTACTTAGATATATTACATCTAAAATGATAACTACCAAAAAGACAAACAGCTCGCAAATCTAGTATGGTTTGCGTTAGAAACTAACCTGCAAGGACATTAATATGCGTTCAAGACCATATGTTATTTCCACTGAAACAGGCATCAGCTGTAAACTCCCAGCCTGGAGGAAAGTCAATGATGTGAACTTACTGTCTGAAGGCAACACAAGAAATTATAACAAGAATCTATTCATGAATTTGAAGAACCTCATATAATTGTTATAAACATGACCACCCAATAAGAGTCTATGAAAAAAATATATAGCACTTATGGTAAACCATCACCATATACAGCCTTCTTTGGAAAACACATAGCACCTACAATTAAAAGTACCGACCATGCCTCCCTCTTATTTCATAATCAGATGCTACTACTCTCTATCTCAAGGTTAATTCAAACAGTGCATAACCTGCTGAAAGTAGGTAAACTGAGTTATTTCCATCCCATCCATCCAAATTTCCCATCCCAGGCCCCAAGCTCCAAGGACCTGCCAATATCAGAATCGTCAGAATATCCTAGTCGTTCTCATCAATTGTCACTTTCATAGGAAACAAGTCGTTTTCTCAGGGTAGAAGTATATCAAAACATACCATTAAAATATTACCGGTCATTAGAAATGGCATATCTGAGAATACTGGAGACTGAAAAACTGAATCTTTTATATTTATCATTTTATAAAAAAATTGTACAAAATCATCCAAGGCAATATTTACCAGCCATCTTATCTCTTTACTGTTAGATACATTTTCTTTTTCAACATAGTAATTCACCTTGCTGATTTTCCCTATCAGCATATCTAAGAATATTCCTTTCAAACTATGTGGTCAATTTGAATCAAAAAGTGACCTACGGACATACTTAAGCCCATAACCACTTGGTCATAGCATTTTGTACAGATATGAAACTTCCATCATTTTAAAAAGTGCTGAATAAGATAAATGATCAAACGTCATGTCATGATTTGCAACAAGAATTATTTTGTACAGATATGAAACTTCCATCATTTTATAAAGTGCTGAATAAGATAAATGATCAAACGTCATGTCATGATTTGCAAAAAGAATCAAATACCGGACTCTCCCAATTGTCCTCCACAAAGCGTATGTCATGCGCTTTGATATCAATGCCTGTTCAAGCATCCATATTAAATAAGACAAATACTGAAACTTTTGTGACAGAAGGTGACAAAAGGAAACATATAAATTATAATAATCTTCACAATTGACCAAAAAAGCTAATGAGATTGAAGATTACAACACATAATACGTACAAAGATAATTTCCAAATTAAGCATAAAGTATAACGAATAGATAAAGTACAATTTAAAGCTCCATACAACCACACAATAGAAAACACGGTTAAAGCTATACAATATGTACAAAGCGAAAGGTCCAAGGCTTTTGCTCTCTAGGAAGAGGAGCGAGCTAAGTATCAGAATGTATCTCTTTTAGATATTATATCTGGCAAGCAAGGGATCATACACAGATAGCGTATGAGCTGAGAAATGTTTTCGATAAAAAAGAAGCATGCATTAAATTTTAACCAAACAGCAAGTTGAAGGACAAGTGTATAATTTGAAGAATATGGAGGACATCAGGCTTTAGAACTCATGACCCTCCACCTGTCATGGCCATCCATACCAGAGCCTCAAGACATTAGTTATTTAATATTCCCTTGACCACATTATTCCTTAATCTTATAAATGTATACTTATGGATGGCATCAGATACGTCCATTATTTGCCAATAAATGTTCAAACATTTGCTTCCAATCTGGACTCCTAGGAACATTTGGATGGGAGCAAAAATTCATATAGATGAAATGCATTCTTTTGCAAGAACAAACTTTGACATCTCAAATTCCCATTATTTTCAAGCATAACAAAAGCTTAGAGTCTAGACATCCACCATTGCAGTCTCGTGGAATGAGTAATAAAGTTAGCAATATGTTCTTCAACGCCATGTCACAAATATATGACATCAAATTTGGAGAGAATGTTCAGCCCCAACCTCAATTATTCCAAACATGATAGAGGAAAACTTAGGTTAAATGGTGGAAGAATTAATATCAACAGATTTCTTTTCACAAATTAATTCTTGGAGGTAAGGACTCAAAACAAGACCGTACATAGTCTTCCATCTCAAAACCTACAAAAAATGAAAAACGCCAACAAAAAACTTACCAAGTGCCACCAAGCTACTTAAATATAAATCTTGTGAATTGCCTGGATCTGGTTTCAAAATAACCTGCAATGAAAATTATAATGAATTGCAACCATTAAGAAACACAGCAGACATCATCCAAATAAGTGTCCCCAACTTGCCTGAAATTGAGTGTGTCGTTGAAGTCTATTAGGATTGTCCCCATATCGACTATCATCAGGTCTTATACTTGGCTCTACATACCTGGAAGAAAATTGGATTTTAGGATCAAAAGTACAAAGAATATAAGAATACTGATTGAAAATTGAATTGTAAAAGATAGCTCTTAACCCCAAGACATACAATTTAAAATAATTATGCATATTACGTTTCACAAAATTACCATCAGCAAGGATATGGTTTAGATACTGACATGGATAGGCATTGTTTTTATTGAGAATGTTATGGTTTACATATTGACATGGTATGAAATGATTCAACAAATGCACTAGAAGCAACAAAGCACCACGTGGAAATCAAAGGCAAAGACCTTCAGCATAAAATAATATTAAATATAGAGGATGTTTTATAAACATACAATGGAGAATGAAAAGGCCAAGATATACAAGAATAAATTGTGGCATAAAAAAACTTGAATTCCAGTATGCAGTAAAAAATATCAAACAATACCTAGGTTTATTGCTAGGAAACATCTATGCATTTTCCATTGCCACATAAGATAGACTTCAATAGGCATCTTGCTTTACACTTCTATGGAACAACATAGAGCATCTTTCTATGATGTAAGTGGTCGTTGAAGATAATGATCTGACAACATACCAAAAAAATAGTAGCTCATGTCGTCAATGGCATAACTTTGCAACCATAGCTCAAAACAAGCCCATTAAAAAGTGTCAGAAAGCTTGGGACATGCAAATTTTAACCCCAAAAACCACACTGAAAGGCATGAAATTTGAAAACTACTAAAAGCTAAAATATTCCAAAAAAATGGTAAACTAGAATCTTATTTTTATGACTTTCAGGTCACAAAATATCTCTTCAACTTCATGGTGAAATGTTTGTCATATGGCTTTTCAAATTCCAGATCAAATTACCTCATTTTCCATTTTAGACTATTCATTTCCTATTAAAAAATAGCTATAAACAAATTGTCATCTGACGGTAAAATTGGAGAGGGCTTTGGAGATTAACATCTCTTATCAGAGATTGCTGCCCCTTTTGAAATGTGTAGATCAAAGCAGAGTAGAGAGTGGTAGCATCACATCACTTCTCAGAGAATGCTACATTATTTTTGCAATAATACGGGAGAAATAGCTTACATCTATTCTCAAAATATATAGCTGTGCATACCTCTTATATCAATTTAATTCTTTTCACCAAATATTTTAATATTGTTATTCTCTCTGTGTAGACGTTTAACTCCATTAATCCAAAGTTCATTTAGTTACAATTCTAGAATTATCTTTATGAAACAATTTCTGCAATTAATTGCTTCCGCCGATAACACATTCAAGTTCTAACAATTTGATGTGTCGTCCACCAAATTACTGATCAAATGGGATTAATAGTATCAGAGTATATCTTGTACCACCTAGAAGTGGTATCGAGCAAGTTCCGTACCACCTAGCCATTATGGGAAGGGCGAGTAGGAAGAAGCACCAAGAGAACCAAATCCAAGATGTAGATCTGATTTTAGCACCCATGGACGAGCATCAATCACCCTTGAAGAAAATCGACACCTAAGAGATGAAAATCAACAATTGCAAACCAAACTCAACTTCAACATGGAGTAGATGATAGAAATGCAAAATAATTTTTCCCAATTCGGAATCCCTATTGTCGAGAGGATTATGTCGAGCAAAGAAATGATGCAACCAAGTTATGCACAAAACTTAACAAGAACCAGCTGAAAAGGAGAATTTGTGACGAAATTCAACATGACTTGGCCATACTACAAGATTTAGATGAATGCATGACGAGAGAAAAAAACCACATGTTGCAGATGCATAGACAAAAAGAGAGGAAAACATGGTAGGTTACTGCAATTCCTCACAATCTAATCATTCCTTAAATTCATTTGGTAATTTAGAAGCACACCAAAGTAATTGGGTTCAAGCTGTTAAAGAAAATGTGATACACTTGTCTAGGTTTGGCAAAGATGGTCAAGGAATTTGACAACCTCTTGAAGTTGAGGCTGAGATGAAGACCAAGAATTTTGGTCTCGTGTATACTAGTGACTAAAGAATCTTCTCAATCCACCACAGGTTCCACTTCCATTGAAGCAAACTTGTAAGCCAATGAATAGACATGTAACAATCTATTGAACATCAGTGTTGGCATTTTGCTCCCACAAAAAGAAGGCATATGTTTCATGCTATCACTTGCAGTTATTGCGGTAGAAAAGGGCACAAATCTGGTCAATGATGGAATACTAATCCTTGTGAATTGTGTGAGAAGTGCAACCACAGCAGTTCTACATGTTGAGTTGTTGTCATGCCTACTCACAAATCTTTGCAATCAGTGGAAAGAAAATATGGATGGATCACCCCACCCATGTGGAAAAGAGTCACTTATTGTAACATGCCCTTTTTGAAATTAAAGTACAACGAAGACCCTTAGCCTATTTTATTGTTTCCCACAAGCTAATGGAATGAAGGAAAGGGAACATGGTAAGATTAAAACTAAGTGAGCCAAAAAGTAACTTTATGTTGGCCACTTATGTTTTAATTTTAAAATAAGAGTACTTTTCTAATTTAAGTGGACCGACACTTAATTAGAAATTAAAAGAAAGGGAAGGATATAAAAGAAGATGGAGGGTTCATTTGTGGACATCTATCATCTTGATTTTATGAAGTTGAGCACTTGTGCTTCTACTTTCAGCTATTGAGGACAGAAACCCTCTTAACATCCATCACTTGAGGACGAAAACCCTCATTGTGATCAGAATTTGGGGACGAAAACCCTCATATTTTGTTGGTGGCTTCACACAGGAGTCACACTTGGGCATATCAGAGCTAGGGCATCATCACCAACACCCTAGCTTCACATCTCTTCTCGGAGACTGCTACCCTTTTGTAGTATGCAAAGAATTGCAAAGAGCAAAGAATGGTATATCTTCTTGGAGATTGCTACCTTAAATTATTATTTTTTGGGATTTTACTCATGTGTGTTTAAGTCATCTCAAGATGACCTCCATGAGTAGACATAATCCGAATGACATTTTTCCTCATGTACTTTGATAATAATCGGGAAGTAGGGAGGGGCACATGACACACAAGCAATGTAAGCATCCATTAGTAGGGGAGGAATAGTGAATGGAATCCATCGCTTTGGGCTTCTCACCCTCTAGTCTCTTTCCACATTGGCTTACATCACCTTTAAGAGATAGCCGCATATTCCCGTCAAATCAATGAAGTAGTTAATTCTTTTATTCAGAAATTGCTCCCTTTCTGTATATATTTACTTCCATTCATTCATAGTTCATTTAGTTAAAATTCTAGAATTATCTTTATGCTATAATTGCTGTAATTAATTGCTTCCTCCTATAGCATATCTAAGTCCCAGCTATTCAGTGTGTTATATACCGGATTGCCAATCAAATCCAGATCAGCTCACATGTTTCAAGGGTGACACTAGATCTAAAATTTATGGACTTCAGATAAAAGGGTAGGTTTGCATTGTATATGTGATAGATATGTTTCTCTTCCTCCTCCATCGAGTAGAGGATAGGGTTTGTAATGTATATGTGATACAAATGTCTTCCTCTTTTGGCAGTATAGGATAAGGGTTTGAATTGTAACAAATTAGAATATCTATTGAGCTGTGATTGTTAAAAGCATGACTCCAAAATCCCAATAACAGAAGTTGAATATATTTTTGGAGGTATTATGAATCCATTCACTCTTAAAATCATTGCATCAATAAATCCTTGTCTTATTGGTTATTGGTGTTGTGTTTATATACACACACAAAGGGAGTGTTGGAAGAGGACACTAACAGAGACCAAATGTAATGACCCTCCTTGCAACAGATTTGCTCGAAATAACCAGAACAAAACACGATAGCTGGAATAACAGAATGCCAATTGCAATTACAGATCGCAGGCCTCTTCGAGGGGAAACCTCCTTTGCACAAGTGCTTATAATAATTTCGTGGATGCCTCTATTGGGCCTCAACATATACACATATACTAAGTCTATACTAAGCAACAACTATTTCTTATGCATGTGGGATAATACTAATATGCACACATACATATATACTAAGTCTATACTAAGCAACAACTATTTCTTATGCATGCGGGATGATACTAATATGCTTAAGGGGACGACTTACAAGGCATATGCGTCCATAATTAATGCAAAGAGAAGGTTAGGAAAGGGTTCCTAACTTTGAGTACCATAGATGATGAATGCGTAAAGAAAGATTCAGTTTTTACAGTCCATAACATTTTACCTAATGCTACAGATCTAAACCCAAAATTGCTTGATTATTCATAGTCAATAAAATACAACCCATCCTAATAAATACATCAAAACATCATCGATCAACACTCCAAAAATTTAAAAATATCTATAAAGTCTACCATCTTTTGAGGCAGTTGTATATATGCAACATCTTTGTGTTGATTTTACGTAGGCATTAGTTACAGAAACATAATGGGAAAGTTAGAAGCCCTATCTGCTAGAACACGCAAAGAAGTAACCAAAAGAGAACCATCAATTTGATCACCTAAACCATCTATTTTCAAAACAAAGCTGGAACTAAATGCAACAAATCCCTTGAAGACAATAAACTAAAAGAAAGAGTATCCATCAAGACCGGTAAAAAGCGGTTATGCGGGGACACATCCCCCTAAATCAAAGTGTACGGGATGTCTGCAGGAGTCATGGAGACAGCGGGACAGACAAGGCGGGGTAAGCGTTCCCCACGTATATCGGGAGCGTCTTGGACCATCCCCTTTTAACCTTAATGGGGACGTCGGGGGACGGCTATACATCCCGGGACGGTCGAGCGTCTCGGGGATGTCCATACATCATATTTACTTTTTTGTTTTTCTTTTAAAAAACAAACTTTTTGGATAAAATAAAATCAAAGAAAGTTTTTTTAAATGTGATAACCCTAACCCTAAAAGTGACACTCAAACTTATAAAAGTTTATGGCATCATTCTATATCACAATTCCGTATTCACACTTGCAAAGGGAAGAAAGGAAGAGCAAGGGAAAGTGAAAGAGGAGGAGGAAGAGGAAGAGCAACTACAAGACAAATTTATTAGTTTACATACTACACTTTAGTCTTTACGTTAAAATTTAATTTAAGAATCAAATTGTTGTTTGTATTTGAAATCGGTGGTTTTGTATGTACATACTACATTGTAAAGTTGTTTTTAGTTTTTACAAAATGGGTTTAGGGTTTGTTTGTATTTGTAATTGTTGTTTTTGTATGTACATTGTAAAGTTGTTTTTAGTTTTTAGTATTTTACAAAATGCATAGGGTTTGGTTGTTAGGGTTATAAATTTAAAACTCTTGAATCACGTTGAATAAAGGGTCTTCTCTCTTTGCCCATTGTAGGGCCTACAAATTGTTGTTATCTCATTTTCAATGTTCTTGATTGTGATTGAAAATGTGTTATAAATTGTATATAATTTCTTAAAAGATATATTAATTTTTATGTTTATTCATTGTCGCTTTTTTTTTTTAAATGATGAAAATGTGATGGTTGTGTTTAAATTTTTTACGTTTTTTTATTAGAATTCATTGGTTGTTTTTTTAGGTATAGTTGTTTTTAATCATTGCAGCCCCAACAATGAGTTCTTTTGAATATGAATCAAAGAAGGAAATGATTGAATAGGTAGAAGTGTCGGTGGTGATATTGGGGGAGGGGGGGATCCGTGGGCGAAGGAGTGAGGCAAAAAGTAGTGGCGATGTAAACTAGCGGTTCAATTACGAGTGTTGAAAAGACCAATTGTCCCTCTCAAATGTTGGCCAAAATCGCCATGGGACCATTTGATAAAAGGAAACAATTGCAACAATTTGCTCACATAGTTACAAACCCCAAATCTAGAGGGGGGAGTAAACTATGGAAGTGTAATATTTGTTCAGATACTTGGCATGGCAGCATCACCAAGACCAATGCACACTTGTTGCACCTTACAAGAAAGGGGATTGGTGTTTGTAAGGCTCTTTCACTTGATCAAAGAGAGCAGAGATGGTAAAGCTTTATAATGGAAATACCACAAACGACATTCCAAAAGTTCATGGTACTAGCACTGACATTGCCACCCCTTGTTGCTCTTGTAGGACTTACAAAGAATGGTTTATAAGTTCTAATTTTGGGTTGATCGAAGTGGAAAACATAGGAAGAGAAAGGCCGTGGGGTTGCCCTCAATCCAACTATAGATAAGTTTGATTTGAAGGCAAGGGAAGAGGTCGATTATGCTATCATGAAATTTTTCTATGTTGTTGGGATCCCATTTAATGTTGTTCGCTCCCCTTATTAAAAGGAGCCTATGGCTAAGGGAGAAAAGGCATGCTCAAGTTATGTGATCCTGGAGACACCAAACTCGGGACAATAATCTTGGATAGAAACTATCCCAAATTTAATTTATTAATGGAGGAGATGAAGGCCACATGAGTGTCGCATGGATGCAACATTGTCATCGATGGTTGGATAGATATTAGACACCACCCACTCATCAATATTATTGTCTCCTACAAAGATGGACAGTATTTCTTGAGAGCAATTGATTGTTCTAGGAAGCGAAAAGATGTCGAGCTTCAATTTCAAATTTTGAGGGAAGGCATTGAGGAAGTTGGCCCCTACAAATGTTGTATGGGTAATAAAAATGCAGCTTATGTTTGCAAAGTAACGAGGAAAGCTAGTGGAAGGTACCTATAATCATATTTATTGGACCTCATGTTGCGTGCATGCCATGAACAATGCTTTGCGAAAGACATAAGAAAGATTGAGTAGGTCAAAAATAGATGAGTTGAGGCTAGGGAGATGCAAATGTTCATATACAATCACCACACATCATTGGCACTCTTTGAAGCTATTTGAGGAAGGAATTCCTCAAACTTGTTGACTTTTGACTTTGTATCCTATTTTATTGTGTTAGAAAGAATGCTCAAGTTAAGAGCCCCTCAAGTTATGATCACGACACAAGATTGGACTAAGTGGAATGAGTCCAAGACAAAGCAAGGGAAGAGAGTGAAGGAAGTGGCGATGATAGAGACATTTTAGGTCAATGTGAAATACATCGCATCAATTATATCTCCGATTTTAAGCATCATCAAATAAGGGGTTTTGATAGTCCCTGATCTTGGTGAGATTATGAATGCATTGATAGCATGCTTGGCCAAATGAAGCCAATTATTTAAGTCCAAGACAGAGAGCAAGGGAAGAGAGTGAAGGAAGTGATGATGATAGAGACATTTTAGGCCGATGTGAAATGCATCACATCAATTATATCTCTAGTTTTAAGCATCATCAAATATGGGGATTTTGATAGCCCCAATCTTGGTGAGATACATGAGTGCATTAATAGCATGCTTGGCCAAATGAAGCCAGCTATTTGTGTGAGGGACGCCAACTTTGGAGTTCTACCAAGAGCATATTCAACCCATCATTCAACATATGTGGGAGAAGTTGAACACGCCACTTCATATGGTTGCATATGCACTTAATCCAAAATGGTATGTGGAAAGGCCAGATAGAGTTATCCCTTTGGATGACGAGGAGGTGAAAAAGGCCTTTATGAAGGACCTTAAAAATATGTACCGTGCGAAAGGAAGCTTCACAAGTCGAATGGAATGGCTTGAGTTCACGAACTTGATGGCTACAAATCTTGGCGAAGATGGGCAAGCTAACATTGGCACAAGAGAAGCCGGTGAGTTGGTGGCGATTGTATGGGTGTCGAGGACGCTATGAAAACTTGCAATTTGCCTCCTTTCCCGAGGTTTTAGTTTTTTTCGCGAGAGGAATTGGTCAACATATGGTTGGATCCACTCTATTAAGAGGAATAGACTTACCTCTAAGAGAGTGGAGAAGCTTGTAGTTGTACACAATGTTTTGTGTCTCATAGATCACAAAACAAACCGAGCCTGCAGAGACCCCAACATTACGGTGGGATGTAGATCCCGAGGAGCCGAGGCAAGTAGAAGAGCAACATCTTTGTGCAATGGGGATTGATTGGGATCTCCGTTGAGGATGAGGACGATAGTTCCAGTGAGGAGGAGTTCATGGATGTTATTTCAAATGATGATTCTGATTTTTTAATTATAACTTGTACTCTTCTTTTTGTAATATTGACAATTGTTGATGTATTTCAAATTTCAGATTAATGATATGAATATCAAATATCGTTAATTGTTCAATTGCAATAGTTTTATTTCAGCTTATTTAAGTCTCTTCCAAGTTATTTTTATAGTTTAGTCACTTTATTTGAATATTTTAAATATTTATATATTATTTTAATCCACCGTCCCCACAATTTGAAAGAAAAATTACCGTCCGAGTCTTAGGTAACTATGGCCGTCACTACTAAAAAGGCACGTAACCTGGTATTAGTATAGATAATGACATAAAATTCACATGTCCAGCTCTTCATTCTTGTATCACGTTGAAGACAGTTTAGCAACTGCCAGAAGTTATAATCATAACATTCAAAAAAATAAATGTTCTAAATCATATGCTTGCAGCTAATGTCAACTGCGTTGCAATTTTGCAGATATGTCTTTCATTTGACATAAACTCTTTAGATTAGCTACAGAGGAATTTCTTACTTCAGTAATCCTGGCAAGTCTTCAGAGCCTCTGTCCTACATCATAGGACATGCGATTGGTAAATATATTAGTTCAGAAAGCAGATGAGTGACTGTAATTAACAGAACCTAATTCAGGAGGAATACACACAAACCTGAATGCGAATGCTATTTCAGCAATATTAATTTGAGAAATCTTACGAAGTATGAATGTTAAAAATTAAGAGTTTGCGATAAACCATGTGTCAGAGATGAAGGGGCTTCAACAAAAGTGATGTGTAGGCTGAGATGCTTTTGTACAAAGCTGAAGATTAGAATGGTGTTCATACTCTCTATTTGTCTGGAGATAAAAACTCTCCATTGCATGACATATATGTGGACAACAAAATGAAACAGAAATGGACTTCAGTGGTAATTTATAAGTCCATAGCAACATATATTTTGATGGTTGGGACCTAGAAATTTTTATGATCCAGCAATGAATGAAAACATTAAAACCAGATTTGATACACACTTCAACATACTTACGCAACATTCCATGGTTCTGGACCAAGTACCCTCAGAAAAGTTGCTGGATTCATAGTGCCTGCCCCAACCTAAATCCAATGAAATATTAAATGTTACAATGTGATATCCAGCTATAATTTTATACCATAACAAGAATTTTCAAAAGATAAATCCCAATGTGATATGGAAAACAAAAGATAAATACCAATGTGAAATGGAATACCCCTTAACACAATTAAATAAAAACAAAAGAACCATATTCAGTGCTGTCTTACTGTACTCTTTGTTTTATGAATCCCAATGTGAAATGGGAAACCCATTAACACAATCAAATAAAAACAAAAGAACCATATCCAGAGCTATCTTACTGTACTCTTTGTTTTATGTGCACATGTGAAATCAGGGTAACACTTCTGATATATATTGAAATTATGGGAATGGAGTTTCTACCTCAGTATTACTACTCTGCATAACCGCGCATCCAACTAAAGCCCAATAATCCTGATTTCATGCAACATTGTAAAAGTAAGACATACCAACATGTAAATACAGGAAA
Source organism: Taxus wallichiana var. yunnanensis (assembly GCA_018340775.1). Lineage (NCBI taxonomy): Eukaryota > Viridiplantae > Streptophyta > Pinopsida > Cupressales > Taxaceae > Taxus > Taxus wallichiana. Next base: position 392,301,796 of record CM031234.1, on the reverse strand, counting down.
GTTGCCAGCTAGAGCTCACAAGTTCAAAAACTCTCAAACAGTCAGTGCTAAACAACATAGCCTTAAATTCCAGCTCATTTTGTTGCTAAATGCTCATATTTTTTCCACTACAATGAAAGTCATTAAAATAAGTATAGGTTAATGTTTTAAAAAGTTGAGGACCATATCCAGAACACAACAACATTTTCAAAACTCCAGGAACATTCATTGTTAAAATGCATAATCTTAAACTCTGGCTCATTTTTGGTGAAATGATTGAATTTTTCCACTGCAAGAAATTTTTAAAACATATTTGAAGTGTTAAAAGATTGTGAACTTGATCCAGAACAGAACAGACTAGAGATCACTGGTTCAAAATTACTGGAGGAGCCACCACTAAATTATGTACTCTTAAATTTGAGCTTAGTTATTGTTTACTGTTATCAAAAGAAAATGAGGACCACATCCAGAACAGAATGGGCTAGGGGTCACACGTTCAAAACACCTGAAACAGAAGCTTGCATTTTGTTGTGAAATGCTTGTATTATTTCCACTGTAAAGAATGTATTAACAATAAATTTAAAATATTAAACAATACATTGTGATCCAAAATAAAAGCAGCTAGAGGTCTTCTAAACTCAAGACTAGAGTAGAACAGGCTAGAGGTTACACATCTAAAACCCTAGAACAGTCGTTGCTAAACTACATAATCTTGAATCCCAGCACATGTTTGTAAAATGCTCGCATTTGTTCCACTATAATGAATAATTTTACAAAACAATAAAGTTAAGTAAAATTGAGGACTATATCCAAAACAGAACAAGCTAAATATCACCTCTTTAAAACTCTTGGAGCAGTCATTGGTAAACCACATAATTTTAAATGTCAGATCATTCTCTTTCAAATACCTTCATTTTTTCCAACATGCAGAACTCTTTAAAAAATTAGTTAAAAAGAAGATGCAAATAAAGGACAGCTTCCAGCTACTGGCCACACAATTGAAACTCTTGCAATAGCCATCGATAAACAACGTAATCTTAACTCCGGCTCATTTTGTAGTTCAATGCCTGTATTTGACAATAGATGTAAATTAGTTTTGAAAAGAAGTTGAGGACCGTATCCAGAACAGAAAAGGCCATATAGATCACAAGAATACTGGGGCAGCCAGCCATTCCAGCTCGTTTGTTATTAAATGGCTGTATATTTTCATTACATTAAATGATTTTACAGTCAATTTAAATTATTTGAAACTTTGAATACAGTATCCAGAACAGCACGGGCTGAATTTCACTTGTTCAAAACTCTGGAGCAACCATTGCTAAACAATATTTTCTTTTAAAAAACAGCTCATTCTCTTGCATAATGCCTTCACTGTTTCCCGTAGGAAGAAATTTAATCAGTAAATTACAGTTATTTAGAAATAAAAGACACGAGTATTTCCCAGAAGTTCTTTGCACATAGTAACTTAACCAGAGCAGAACTAGAACCTCAAGGGTTTAAGGTTCTTTTATTTTTTCAGATATGAAGCTTATTTAAAATATATTGAAAAAAAAAAACAGAAGTAAATCAGAACAGGGCAATAGCCTCAAGCATATAAGAAGTTCTGCGTGTCGTGGTTGCCTTCAATAAAAGAAGCTTCATATATTCTTTCCTACATAATTTACAACGAATCGTGCGCTTTAATACAATTTTCTAAGAAACGTAATAAAACTATCGACTGTAGCCGAAGTTTAAGAAAAACAAAATAGAGAATCATATCCAAAATAGAACTGGAACCTCAAGCGTTTAAACTGTTTTTATTTTTTAGTGATATAAAGATCTTTCTATTATAGATTTAAATTATTTTTATAATGAGAACCTTGTCCAGAACAGAGCGGAAGCCTCAAGCAATTTAGGAGCTCGCCCTGTCATGATTAAACAAAGGCTTTATACATTCCTTTGCTACAGCAATTAGAATGAACCGTGCCTTTTTTTCTGTAAATTCAGTTATTACTGTTAAAAAAACAATCGCCGCATAAGGAAGAAACTGAAAAACTTCAATCATCGGAGCCAAAATTTCAATGTGTTCCAAAAATATTTATACAAGTAATGAAAGAAACTAAATAAATTCTATAATTACAGGCAAAGTTTCAGCGTGTTGGAGGGCATACTTGCAAGCGCTGAATGGCTTGTTGAAATGTGGGCACGGAAGTCCCGGTATCGATTCTCCTGGAGTTGACGGTGCTGTCGCTGCGTATATGTAATGCCTGGGATTTTATGGGTTTAAGGACACGGTTTCCAGGGTGAATTTTAGGCATACATTTGGGTGTATTTCCATATTTGGGAATGACAAGAAAGGCTGGGCAGCAGGTGTGCATTTTTGCTCCTGTAAATGTAAACGTTAACGAAGAGAGAGTCATTGCCATTGTAGGTAGCCTCTCGCCAAACTGGATTGGACGAGGGAAAAACTGTTCCTCCAGACACAACCGCAAATGAACTAGATAAACCCAAAAGGGTCTTCGTGTTTATGTTCAATTTTTACTCGCCACGTGTCTTCTAAAAAGCTAAAATAGTGAATTTAGCCAATTTAATTCGAAAATGAATTAAATTTGTTAATTGAATGATGTTACTTTTATTAAAAAGAAATTAAGAAATCAAATTACAAGAGTCAAAGAGTTTATAGGGAAAAACATTTGCGTTTCGAGAGATTGATCGGTGGCTCTCACATTGTGTTAGAGCATTGCTCTTTGAAGCTTTGAGTGAGTAGGTATTTGTTGATCCCTATGGATTGCCAAAAAATAAAATAACAAAATTATAGTTTGAACAATACACTAATGAGGGACAATTTGTGTAACATATTATTACACTTGTTTGAGGTGATTTTGATCTTATCGATAACCATAATTGTGTAATGACCTAACATCTTGATGTACTCAACTATAGAGAAATATAAGAGCAAATATGAGCTTGTTGAATGGCTAAAGTAGAACCGTTTCAATATATTATTGTTTGCATTGATTTTTTCAAAATTGGAAAAAAAAATGTTCATTACTAAGAGAGGGAGGGTAAAAAGACTAAGATGCATTTTTATTGAAATTAATGGGAAATAACTTAAGGAGTGAGGAGAGGAGCAAACCATGACTATAAGAAAGAAGGACGATATAAGAAAATATGACTTGAGCGATTTCAAGAGAAGGGTAGAAGGGGCATATGCCTATGGATAGGTCAAATTTTGGGTAATGTGTGACCAATAAATAACTTCATATGAAGAATATGCCAACCCGATAATTGACATTTGGTTGCGGTAGCCTAGATTGTCAAATATTACAAGCCATGTGTTATCAGTAAGAGTTTTCTAATTGAAGTGGAAGTTGTATGAACTAATACAAATTTCTTGGTACATATGATGTTATAACCAATTGATCATACTAGCACCAATCTTTCCATGGGGATGTAAGATTTGTGGTAATCTTAAGGTGGACTTAGTTGAATGAGCAAAACATAGGCCGTTTGAGTGTGGCAAGTAACCCAAAAATACGATGTAGCAGGTTCCAAGGAAGCCAAGTATAAGTGATTGGATCTCGTATATCCTTAATTGAGATAACGCCTTTATTTGTAAAGGGATGGCCTCTATATTCATATTGAAAGGAAAGAGGAATATTGTTAGCTTGAATAACCCAATTCCATCATAGACTAGATTTGGGGATACTTAGTCTATGTTGAAGGGAATTATGGTGCAATTGTATGAAGGGAGCCATTTCTTGTCAACCCACCCAAATACGCCTAAGAGGAAGAGATCTTTAAATAGTAAAAAATTGAGCATTAAGAATTTTATCCTCGTAAGGGTTGGTGTAGACATTAAATCATGCACTTTGGGTATCTATCTAGTCCTAATCACACACCACTATTCATATGATTCCTAAGCGAGAAAAGTACTAATTGATCATTATCTTGGCCATCTTTGCTTACTTTCGAATTCTACTTTTGGTCAGCAGTCCTTGCCCAGTCGGTCTTTTCCTACTTCGGCATTTCTCATTCCGGACATTAGGGCCCGATCAGGGCGCTTGGTGTCAGCGCTCCGTCCCCTCTTTGCGCCCTCGACCTCTTTGTACTTTGTTCACATCTTTTAGGTCCTTTCTAGCCATTTAAGCATCTTGATTTTTACCGATCAACCTTTTAGTGGTTAATTACGAAATTCAAACAAGGGAATCATATAAATACAAAGCTATGTGATAATAATAAAGGACCAAGCACTAAACATTAGCTATCACCACCTAAGGTTGCATTCAAAGGCCATTACAAGAGAACTCAAGCATCCATATAGCATCCACACACAATGGTAAGGGACTTCCATTTCTGCATACACACATAGGAGGAAGTTCATTCATTCATACACACATATATATACATCTTTTACATCTAGTTATTTGTTAAGCTATCAAGTGTGATTCACAAAGAGCCACCTAGGGCACGATTTCCGCACATAGAACTACATGGGGTGCGTGATGTAGTCTGATGCTTGGTTGTAAGATCATTAATGTGACAGTAGAGGATGGTCCGACCTCCAATTTTCATCTTTCTTTTTAGGATTTGATGTGGTTTGGGGTTTGCGATGAGTACTTTTTTATTGCGGGTTTTGGTGAACAACGGTGAAGTATAGGTGATCAAAGGCAACAACAAGCGAACATCTCGTGACCCTGTGAAATAGGGTTCCGCACCTTCCGAGCAATCACAGGCACCTAGATGGTCTCTGACACCCAGTGCCTGACCCATTCGGGCGCCCTGTCAGGGCTTTTCTAATACTCTTGTAAATTTTTGGGTCTAATTTTGACACTCGAGTCCTTGTTCTAACAATTTTCCATCTCGGCATAGTCAAGATTATTTTGCGAATCAGCTAAGTATTTTATTCCCTTAATTTACAACTAGGGTTTCCAATTTAAATTGCTTATTTGTTTGGATCTATTATGTACTTAATTTTTATATTTGGCGATGTTACATATTTAGATTTAGGCATCTATAAATTATATATTTGCTTAATCATTTGGTGAACCCGTCTCGATCGAACACTCTTGGGTCTTCATTCTTATTCATTTCTTTTCTTAGGTACTCATCATCATGGATGTTTCCATCCATGCTTATTTTGCATAATCATCTTAATCATATCAATAATCTCAATTCTATTTAGTTAACACTTATATCCATCCTCACACATCACATGAGTATGTATATCATAAGTTCACTTCCGCTCTGTCTCTTAACGAAGATCACATTACTTTCACATCAGATGAGTTACCTTCATAAGCAATGTTAGAGCATGATCCCCCTTGTATATTCAAGTTTATATCAATAATATCAGGGTTAAGCGTGCCTTGGTTGATAATGGTTCGACCTCAACATCTGTAATATTGATTTCCTCCATCAATTGGGTATTTCTAAAGATGTTTTGGCTCCTTCGTATGTCTCTATTCGCATATTCAGCCAGTATCCCCAAGCGTGCCTTGGGTACCATTGTCCTCCTTGTCACTGTCGGTCCATATACACTATCTATTCCATGTCATGTAATGCCCAACAACCTTAATTATAATATTCTTCTTGGGTGGCCTTGGATCCATGTCATGCATGTGGTCCCTTCAACTCTCCATACGCGGCTTAAATTTCTTTATTAGGAGTTTTTATGATGTTCTAATAGATCCATCACCTTTTGCATATTGTCATTCTATTGAGCCTTCTGATGACATTCCCAACTATCCTGCTTCTACTTACGATTTTTCTAATTATGGTATTGGATATAAATACTTGCTTTCGATATGGTTTCTCCGATAGTCGTTTAGGCCCGCAGGACAATGAGTTCTGAGAACCCTGGGCTATTCCTACTCAATCTAACAAATTTGGTTTGGGATACCATATTTCGTTTATACCTTCTTGAGAAGCTTATACGCATTCAAACTTCTTCACTTCTCTAGTATACCCGGACCTCGTTAATGATTCTATTTGCTATTGTTTGGGCTAATTTAGACACTTTTGCCACTCGATGATTCTCTTCTAGAATACATAGGAGTTTACGATTACCTCCTTCTTTTCATCATAAGGCGTTCTACATCACTTCTTAATGTTATCTTGCTACTTTGGAGAGTCTCACTTACCTTGACAACACCGACCCTCCCGATACTATTCCTACTAATCCATACATTGAGGATTGATCATCTCTTCTCAATGAAGATACTATCCAATACAACCTCGACAATTCTGATCACCCGTGAATAGTTATGTTAGTTGCTTCTCTCACGCCTGATAAGAAAAAAGATATCAAAAAATTTCTTCAGGAATTCTCTAACATTTTCATATGGGATTATAGTGATATGCCTGGTATTGACCCATCTGTTTCCATGCATAACATCATTCTTAACCACAGTACCAAACTCGTTCAAGTAAAAAAACTATAAAATGCACCCAAAAGTTACACTCCTAGTCAAAGAAGAAATCCAACGACTACTAGATTTTGGTTTTATTCGTGTAGTCGATTATCCAGAATGGGTATCTAACATGTATACATGAAACTAGACCAGTAGGATCTGTTTTTGCACAAACTTTCATGATCTAAATAAATCTTGTCCCAAGGATAGTTTCCCTTTACCTCACATCAATGCCATCATCGAGTCCCGGTGACCCATTATGATATTCTATCTTTTATGGATGGCTTTGTCAGTTACAACCAAATCAAAATCAATCCGTTAGACCAAGAAAAAACTTCCTTTACTACGCCATGGGAATGTTTGTTACCTGTCATGCCCTTTGACCCTAAAAAGCGTCGGGGCCACTTATCAATGAGCAATGACGCACATCTTCCATGATTATATTCACAAAACCTCACTCGTTGGTATGCACATGGATGTCTATTACCACCTTTCACTTTGAAAAGGAATACATGATGGGCATGTATAATCTACTCTGCAATGGATCTCTATGTGTGAAACCGAGAAATCGCCACGTCAAATCCCAACAAACACAAGGAAAAATACAACTTTAATTTTTTTTGAAAGAAAGATTAAGTGCATTAATTAAAACTTGATTTTATTATTCCTAGATAATTAAAAACCTAATTTATTAACCCACACATCTTTCCTTAGGTCAATTACATTTATTCAAAAAATTAATCCATCCTTAACAATTTCCATTTGATTAATTAATTTATCCTTAAATTAAGTTTATTTAAATTATCCACTAAGGTTAATAATGTTATAAATTACATCATATCTAAAATATAGTCCTCAAGGTAAAATTCACAATTTTCTAACACATTAATGTTTTGTCCATAATAATATTAATCTCCACCTAACACTTTTAATTAAATTCTTAACACCTTTAAATTAAATTTCTAGCCACATACCCCTTAAGTTAATTAAATTCCCATCAAAACATTAACCTTCACCACTTATAATTAAATCCTTTAATTAAATCAAAACCTCGATTTAAACACTACATACATGCACATCCATTAATTAAAACCTTTAATAAATAAAATTCCTAAAATTACAAAGTGCCCACACCCGTGAACATCCCATAAGTTCCCATTCATTAATATAAACTAACATTTTATAAAGTTCACATGTACAAATATTAGGGGAGGAGGATTGAATCACATCCGTAGGATTGATTCAATCCCTTCCTTAGATTTTAGGTCTCACCAAAACCCTAAAATTTCTTAAGCAAACTATATTATTCATTTTCTACCCTAAGTGCCTCCATTTGCACTAAGTAAAGTTGTTGGGAGAAGCAAGAATGGAGACAAGAGATTCAGGTTGCGTAACTATGAAAGGAGATATTACAGAGCCTGTAATGGGAGGATTTCTCTTTCCCATTCCATTGTTTTCAAATTTATTTTGTTCACTAGGGCTTGATTGATTCATTCTTGTAAGATATTGTTTCAAATGTCTCAACTAGACTTTCGGCTCTATGGGTTTATTCGTCCCTTTGTATTTTGTATTATTATTGAGAGGAAAACAATTTTATTGGTTATCTATGAGCTTACATGGATCTATAAAATATTCAGATTTGAGATTATACATTTTCATTTTGGTTATATTTTACTAACTTACCTACAGAGGTATATAGATGGATATATACACAAATGTGTGTATATATCCATACATACACTTGTTGGCGGATTTCAATAAATCCGTTATTACGTTTTCTAAGTTTAAGGTTCATAAATGGTGTTTTCTAGGCCAATATAGAGCTATATTTGAAAATTTACATATTACGGGGTGACTAAGCCTTGTCGGCGTCGATTATGCTAGTGGCGTTTGGTTATTCGATTATTGTGAATATGACCCTTTTATAAAAAGGCGCATATATACACAATTATATATATATATATATATCACTTGTATATATATACGTATATATATATATGTACTTGTTGTATATATAGAGAGAAGTTTGATACATGCGAGTCTAAGCTGTTTGCAAGCAAAAACACATCTATACGGGAATTTTAAACAAGTAAGCGTGGAGAAAGGAAAAGTAAAATGTTATGTTCCCATTTATATTTTCATACATATTTCCATATTTATTTAGTACAACATACTTGAAGGACACATAATATTTTCCTTTGTAGAGAAAAAAAATGTAGGAATTTAGAGGGAACATTTTCATGAAAATTCATAAGGAAATAAAATAGAATAAATCTTTTCAGACAACATAGAAGTCTCATATTCTCAGTTGTAACTTTTCAAATACTTTTCAAATCCCTTACAGATTTCTATCATGCCTTAAAGGCAGATTTATACAATGACTTTCAAACAAATCCGGTTTACAAGTAACTACTGAGTCCTTTACAAATTTATTTCAAAACAAGGACATCTTTACAATAATCACAACAGTATAATTCTTCCAATTTTCCCTCAATTAAAATCAATTTTACAAGGGTTTCAAAATAACACAAGTAATTAAAATGCAAGTGATATAAGCCCTCCACCCAAAGTGGTGGAGACAACATGTCAAAGTGCTCCCACAAGAATCCTGCAACTCCTTCAAACAACAACTCATTCTTCTCATCATTTACACACCAACAAGGAGAGAGAGCTAGGCAACGCTCTCCTCCCAACCAAATCTCAATGGAGAAGTGAAGCCATTCTCCTCCATTGACCCCGAGCTCCAACCAAACAACAATGAAGAAAGTTCACAACCATGGCAACAATAAGGGCTTCACAAGAGACATACATACACAACATTTCTTACAACACAAAACAATCAATAAAACCTGCAATTTTTCTTCCATATAACACAAAGGCTTATCCATAGAGCCAAAAAGGAGAGAGGAAACATGGGCATCCCCCTTTTACCTCCCAAGTAGGTTGAGTATCCATCTTGAAGCCTCCAACACTTCATCAAGCCAAGATCTCTTATGCCTCAAATAAATTTTACATAATATAATTAAGAATTTTTCCCCTTATCCCTCCACAAGATGGAACACTCTCCCTACAAATCCCTCCAAAATTACATAAATCTTTTGCCTCCCTCATGGCTCCCATTTTCCTTCTCCCTACACCTTTCCTAAGGAAATCTACCCAACCCACACAATATGCAAACACACATTCCACCATTTTACATTTCATAACATAAAAACATGCAAATAAAAGGGACAAAAATCCTACCTTGCCATTGCAAGAATCTTCAATCCACAAGCATAACCTTCAAACTCTTCCAAGAAATCCAAGCCTTCAACTCCTTCACCCAAACAAGCAATTCCAAAGCAAGCACTCTCCAAATCCAAAAGCCAAGAAAGACAAGTGAAATCAAGTAACCCCCACCTTCCAAAAGATGCAATTAAATAGAAAAGAAGGAGGGAGAGGTGATGTGGCTCCATGTAGGATGCCAACTCAACTCCCTCCAAATCCACATCACCAAGCTCATACAAAAACCAAGGCACAATTAAGGAGTAGGTGTAGGATATGACATTTCCTAATCTTGCACATTCCAAAACAATTTAGAAGACCAAGAGAAAGAGATCAATGATTGCCTCTTTTTCACCAAAATATCATGATTAGGGCCTAAATATGACCCCTCAAGTCATAGTCATAGTTGGGGAATAAATTAAAGAGTGTGGGACAAGTTAAACTTGTCCCACAAGCCTTCAAATTTGGGCTCAAAGCCCAAATCCGAATTTTGGGTTTAGGATGGCACACATACCAATACAAGCCTCAAATTTCAACCAAAGAGAAAAGGGATAAAGCATATACCAAAGAATCTCTACTCCTCCTAATGCCACATCATCCCTTTGCACAAACCTTTACAATTTAATCAAAATAAAGTTAAGGGTACACATAACATTCATAATAATCAAAAAGGGACATTAGCTCACACATAGCAACATTACATAACTAAACTAAGGGTACACTTCCACATAAACATGAGGGTACATAAGAACATAAATTAAAGTCACAACAATCACATAACATAACTTAACATAACCACATACAAATAAAATAACATAACTACAAATACCCATGGTCACATGGTGAGGTGCTCCCCATGGAGACCTCCTAAAAGACAACAACATGAAGATGACGCAACACAAAACATGATAGTTGCCAAGGTGACCGTGTTGTGAACTCATGACATTCCTTCCTGGTTGGCTTTCCTAGTCTCTCTTGTTGGTGTGGTCTTTTTTTCCTACAATCACAAGTAATACCACCTCGGCCTCATGGCCACATCAATAGGTCACGAAATACAACTCATATAAAACATCATCATATAATCATCATTAGCTATCACAGTATATAATTCTATTCAAATTCAAACATTTACAAACATCATAATCATAATTCACATTTTACGCCAATCACCCAATCCGCATACTGATCACCTCAAATCATCTCGAAAATAATACATCCATAATATCAAAGTAACCATGGTTAGCTAGTGCATTAGAACATAGTCACAACAACAATGCATCCTAGATGTCAGTATATATATAAGTAATCAATGTTAATCAATATGTGTTATAATGTCTAACAGTGTCCACAAGGCATCAAAACAATCTACAATAAGAGTTAGATCATCATAATAATCAAATGTCGGCATAGTCAAAACATGAGCTATCCAAAATAATACATCAATAACCATGTCTCTAGGTAGCCATTCATCAAGAGTGCAATCAAGAACAAGTGTTGAAGGGAAGTGAGCATTACACTATGGGATCAACCACAAACTATAGCTTATCAGGTCTCAGATGCATCACCTTTCGTCTTTGACCATGAAAATGATGATCTTCTAGATGATATTTCTTGAGCATACTTATCATCATACACTTGGGGGGAAGCTGTACTTATTATTTTCCCCCCTCTATCATTATCAACTGTCTTAGAATTCTACTTGTTCACTCTACACAGTGCATCTAGTCTTTCACATGAATTATACACATCTTGATGCATTTGTATCGCCATTACCCAATGACACACTCTCGTGCTTCGGTTCACACTTTATTGTTGAGGGAATACTACACACATGAACCTCGTACATTACACACTTTGCACACTCCACACTTCACACATTCATGACATCCCTCTATACACAACATCTATTACACATCATACACATTGCACACTCTACACATTCACGACATATATTTCTTGCATTTAATCCTACACGTTGCGCTCATTACCCTATGACGCACTCTAGTTCCATGGTCCATATTCGAATGCTTAGGGTCGCATCTCAAATGGAACTCACCTCACTCATTCACTCAATCACTCTATATGTTCTACATTTTATCGATCATATCTTTCTAGCACATGCATTCAAACCATTTCTGATGACACCCTCTCATGCTTTAGTTCACACTTGACTATTGAGGGCATACTATACACATGAACCCCACACACTACACACTACACACTTCACACTTCACACATCACACATTCATGACATTTCTTTTTGCACAACATCTATTACAAATCATACAAATTACACACTCTACGCATTCACGACATGTCTTTCTTGCATCTACTTCTACATGGTGTGCTCATTACCCTATGATGCACTCTAATTCCACGGCTCATACTTGGTGATGATGGTCTCCATCTAAAATCAACCTCACTCACTCACTCACTTAATCACTCTTTATGCTCTACATTTTATCAATCATCATCTTTCTAACGTACACAATTCAAACCATTTCCCAATGACGCACTCTTTTTATGTGGTTCATTATCAAATGTTGAGGAGCATATATAAATGAACTTTATGCATACTCACTCACATTAGCTCGAGAGGCACACTACTTTTATCACACTCATTTTGCATTCCATTCTATCTCACTCACAACATATTTCATATCTTGGTCGCATTTATTCTTTCTTACTTATTCTTACATGTACACTTTGCTTACTATGTTAGCTAAATACATTGTATGTCATTATCTTTTATATATACACATGCGTGTTCACGTGTTATCTAGTTGTGATCACAGATTACGTAGACTCAATTTTGGTATCTCTTCTCTTCACCCCGTTCACTCTATTCCCTTTCAAATTTCCCACTTTCCCTCCTAAATTCAATTTATCCACCTTTCATTTTATTTCATCCATTTCATATCATTATTCTCCATCTTTAATTAATTATCCATTACCCATCCCTATTCATCCCTAATTAATCCTAATCCTTCATTAATTTGTTTCATCTCTCTAGATTCCTTTATTTTATCTTTTCATGCTTTCAACCACCTCTATTTGATATTTTCATCTACCCTTTGCCTTTATTTACTCCATTTCACCCCAAGCCTACCCATTTCTCTTCCCTATACAACCCTAGCTCGTCTCTATCCATCTAAACCCTAATCCCGCCTCATATGGGCTTGATGCCTCAAGTTGGGCATCCTTCTACTACCCAAATGAATGGTTCTTTGTAGTTGGTGTTGAGCCGAGAGACAATATTGTTCTAAGGAGAAGACACAAAGAATGCACATGCGGGAACCATGTGCATTTAAGGCACAAAAGGATAGGAAAGGAAATGCGCACCAGACAAGTGATTTAGGACTTCACCATTTTCATGGATGTGGGCTATTTTTGGAAGATAGCGTGTGGAGCACACATTAGGATGGAGACTTGCGTGACACACAAATGCTATTTTGGGAATGAGTGTCTGATAAGCGCCATGTATGAGTTCAAGATAATAATAGGATTACTTCTTCTAGTTAACTATAGGATGTCTATTATTAGTGCACTTGCATGTGTGCATGTTAATGTAAAGGTGCATGGCTATTATCAGCATGTGACCTATTTTGGGAAGTGCGTAGGCGGTGAAGGGCAATTCCCCACCCCTATAAATATGTAGTGAACTATGTAGTTAGAGAGAGATATTAAGTAGTGAATTTGTTATGATCCTCATGTGCGGATTTCACTAACGCCTCGAGGTTTTGGTGTAACGGTTCATTACATTTGGTATCAGAGTGACCACCCGTGTTCGAATCCCACTCGGTTGGTTACGTCGTGTAGCCGGGGCCCGTGGGGCACCTAAACGTCGGTGAAGCGAGGCTCGTACGTATGAGAATGCGGGCGCAAACCCATCCCTGAGTTGGAGTGCTATGGAAGTGTGGTGGGATGTTATGATCATCATGTGTGGATTTCACTAATGCCTCGAGATTTTGGTGTAACGGTTCGTTATAGATTTATTGTTAGAGTTATGTTGTTGGATATGATGCGTGCATGACTTATGGTGATGCTTTGTAATATAAGGAGCTTCTTTATATTACAATGTTTAATGTAATGGAGTATGTTGGATGAATAATGGTTTTAAACATGATTGTAACTAGTTTTTGTATGGTTAATCTTATGATAGTTATTGTTTAGTTCATGATTCTCTAAGATTTAGATCTAGAATATGCATTTTGGAATGTTTATGGTTATTTATGGTTCCAAATATGCTTTATATTCATCACACTAACATCCTGCACAAGAAAATATAAAGAGGGGCTTGGTACCTTTGTGCGCTTTGGGTGAGCACTCAGCTCAGGGTGGGTGATGTGCCGGAGGACGCCTAGGTTTTATACGGTGAATTCTAGGCTACATCATTGGTTACGTTGCTTAGGACCTCATTTTCAATTGGTTTTAGGATGTTTCATGATGAAGACGTACTAGTTGACCTTAGCAAGTGTTGAGGAGTGGATAAAGGATATGGAAGAAGAGTACGCTCAGAGGTTAAACACTAGATCTGAGTTGTCACACATGCACTTAGGTTGAGTAGATATGGTATCTCGGCATAGATGTATGAGTGGTTGGTTGTTTATGTGTCTAAAAGGAATTAGAGGTATCGCACACTTGTCTAGATGCAAGAATAATTTTAGGCCCTTTATGATGCTAATTTGATTTGGACGCACATTGTGGATACTTGGTTTTGTGGTGTTTTGAATAGCTATATTTTGGAGTACTCAATTTCCACTTATTCTTTCCCGAAGGTAGCTAAGTTCAATTTTTATGTTATCCAAAGGAACTTATTTGCAAGGCATTCCACTAGCGATCAAAATCTTGATGGTAACCCTGAACTTGGAAGAAAAACTAATGGCTAGCTAAACCCCACCATGCGTAGGGGGGAACATGTTTTATGAAAGATGGAGACTAGCGGTAGAGAGGAAAGAGAGAAGAAAGATGACTTGAGTATAATGAAGCATGTGAGAGGGAGATAGAGAAGTAGCGTGATATTGCGAGAGCGAGATGGCCCCGAGGAGAGAGATGGCTCGTGAAGGATTTGGAGCTCACGTAGAAGGTGTGGAGCTAGCATCGAAACCCCCATTTGGGAAAGCGTAATAGGGAACCCTCTTTGGCCTCACATGGGAATGTGCCAACATAGATGACATGGGCCATGAGCATGCATCTAAATCTACCTCGTAACCTAGCCCTTGCATTTGGTTTTCAAGTATCTAGTACAACAAGTAGTCAACAAGCTAGTTTGGGTAGTAGAAGAGCAATAGTAAGCCAAATAGCAAGTACATCTATGGTAGGGAAAATGTCTTCTTTGTTGTTTGGAGGTACCTTTTCAGGTGCATTATCAGCACAGAACTCAAGCATGCATAATTTTGGACTCACTTATGGGAGTAGTACCACTTCACAGACTGTAGGAGTTCATTTTAGTACCACTTATTGGGACGCGAGGCAATACATCCATTGGTTTACTTCCGGCTACGGGTGGAGGATCGGGGAGGCATAGGTGGCTCTAGTTTAGGTGGATCTGGTGGTTCTGGAGGCAAAGGTAACACGGGTGGTTACGGATCGGGTGGGCGGGGTCTCATCAACCCCAAAATATTTACATGGAGATGTCTCTTCATCTTCTAGAGTATAGGGGCATAGAAGATGTTGCTGAATGCGTGCACATGTGTGAGATACTGTGGCATGCAAAAGGAGTTACAACTTCGAGTGCAAGCAAGTCGGTTTATAACTACATTGCGGTGATGTGCACACAATTAGTACAGGAAGTTTGACCTTGATCAGACTTGTGTAGATTATGCAACATTAAAGGATGCTTTCCTTAAGGAGTTTCATATCCTTGAGTTTGAGAAAAAGAGTATAAGCATGCTCAAGGATATTAAACATGACACTACTGAGGGTGTTAGGGAATATGATGCCCATTTCAAGACCTTTGTTTGTCTAAACTTTCTTATGATATTTGTGTGCAAGTGTTTCTACAAATTTTAACCAAACTTAAAGCAAGAAAGCTACCACCTAAAAATAACTTCCTAACCTAGTTAGAAAATGAGAAATATGCACCATCATGATGAGGAAGTGAGCAAGTCCTACCCTATTAAATCATTAATAAATTTGAATCTAATCAAAGCACAATGTAAATGCATGAACTCTATTCCCTTAATTGCCTAATTAAACATTTAAAATGGACCTAAATAGTCCAAATGGCAATCAAATTATATTGCTTGCTTTGATCCTTCAATGAATGCTTGGGTGTGAGGCTTAGTTCTTCAAGAATGGAGGATGGAGGGCTCAAGAATGACAAAAGGCTATTAGTATGAAACTATGTGCTTACTTTTGTCTCTTGAGAGGTTTAAGTGTAAGTGTAGAAGTAGAAGGGAGGGTTGTTTATATAGCCCAAATGATAAAGGATTCAACACATCCTCATAAATGTGGGACTAATGGAGATGTAGAGTTAGTTATGGATAAGGGGGTTTATATGGGTTGAGTTAGCTTTAGGAGGTTTTAGTTTGTCCTTAAGTGGCTCATGTGGATAAAGGGGTGCATTAATTAATCAAGATGATTAATAAATACATGTGCAAGCTTTTATAAGCTTTTAGATGGATTTTAGTGCGATTTAGACCATTAGGGAGGGATTAAACCAATTAAATAAAGATTTATTGATTTAATGAGAAGGGAAGCTAATTAATTATTAATAATTAATTAGATTAGATAGAAGGTGTTGATTAACGAAGGGTTGTTAATTAGGGTATGTGTTGGATAGGGGACTTAATTAATTAGCGTAATGTAATCAATTAACGACAATGGAAGAGAAGATGAGCGCTATTGACAATATGTCGTCAATTTGCGGGAAAGGAGATAATTAGCGCAATTTAAGTATTTAAATTGCTCGGGCGTAATTATGGGTGTTTGCATTTGCCCCTCTTTGGGGTGGCGTAAGTGACGCCACTTCAAAGATAGTAGATGGAAGAAAATTTTGAAGGGATAGAAGAAAAATTAGTAAGAGGGAGAGATGCCTCTCGAGTGTCGATGGGGTGATGGAAGAAGGTGATCGACGATGAAAAGATGAGAGATAGGCGGAGAAGAATGGGAAAGAGGCGGTATGCCTAGTGAGAGAGAAAATTAGGGGTGAAAGGGAAGTGATGCGGAGGAAATATGGAGGATGGAAGAGAAGAGCTTAGCCTCTGGCCGATGTTTATTGGAACAATTTTGATGTCATCATATTGCCATAGGAACTACATCATCGGTCCTTATTAAAAATATAAGCATACGACAAAGGTAGAATGACATAAAAACCATACTACAAACAATTGTCCATTACGAAAAATATTGATCAAGGGATCATTTTTTTACTTCAAAAGTTCCGTAAACATCCCTAACTAGTGTTAGTGTAGAAGATCATCTCGAGAGCTTTCCATCGATTTGTAAGAACATGACAAACGAACATCCGGAGCTCTAGATATGTTCGGTCAAAGTTTAGTCGGAGGAAACTCAACTCTGGTCAAATGGTCAACATTGGACCAATGACACTTGTGACACGTGGCGAAAAGGGAAAAGGGAGTCGTTTTTGGTTTTGATCATCGGTCTTGACAAGAGTAAAAATGGTACATGGGAACAAGAGGCTCAACTTTGTTACGGAGGAGCCCGACCAGAGTCGTGTGGACTATGGTATTATCGCCGACGTGGTGGGTCCACAAGCCACCACGTGGCTTGCCACCACTCATCGAATTCACTTGATTTGCCTATCGAGAGATGACAAGTGGACTACATGATGACCGAGTTAATTATTTTCGATACCCCATGGTATGGGTCGAATTTTTATTTACTTGGTAAGTCCACTACACATTATTCCCAAATGTCACGTGTGTGTGTGTGTGTATATATATTCAAACATTAGTATAAACCACAATATTCCACCTTACCCACATAATTCTCCTAACCGCTAACATGCTATGCTTCCACGTGGAGGAGAGAAGGTGGTGAAGTGGTTGTTAGGGGGCATTAAGCCATGCGTGGATGTTTCCACGTGAAGGATGGTGTGGGTAAGGGTTAATAAAACCTTACCAAATACTCCTCCCACCAAATATGGGATTTAATCCCATTTCAAAAAAGCCGCCCATTATTTGGGGATTTAATCCCATTAAAAATGCAATCCGCCCAAATGGGAATTTTTATCCCAAATTACATGGTACGGGTCTAGGCTAATATTAGCCTAAGATAATATGTAATTGCATTTTTCAAGGGCCCTAAAATTGTATAAATAGGGTACCTATTTCATTGTAATGCACACACACCCCAAGCTTATTATTTGTTAAGCTTATTGTGAGGACACACACACAAAATACGGAGAAGCTCATTCCTAGAGTCTTAGAGGCAAAGTCAAGCCAAGAGGAGGATGAGAAATTGTAGTTGTGTGAAGACCTAAATATTTATTTAGGCATTGATATTTTAATTATTGTTGACCTATTATTTTTAGGCAATAATAAATTAACATTATTGTGGCTAGGAGTTATTCAAACTACCTAGTCGGCTCATAACGCCACTGAAGAAATTGTTGCGAAGCCTGGAATATCGACCAGGAGAGCCATAGGGCATTGTATTAGTGTTTGGAAGGCGATCGAGAAGCGGAGGTTTCGAGCAGTGGAGTTGGTGCCATAGAGCTTGCCGAATACGCAAGAAGGTGGAAGTCGGTGTGCTATTTTTCACCCTTGTCATCAGGAGGTTTGGTTATTCTTTAAGCAAGTTCAAATAGTTTCCATTAGGTTTTTTGTGAAAGTACTATTGTAACTTACAAGTTTTGACTAGTGGAACAATTCGACCACGAACCCGGAGATGTAGGCAAATGCTTAGAACTCCATAATCAATCATTGTGTAATTGTCTTATTGTCTTCCATTTATTTCAAAATTGATTACTTAAAAGGAGTAAATTGTCGGCGAATAATGGAAGCTCTGAGGATCCGAGATCGGGCGTAATAACTTGATTATTTTCGGATCAAGTTGGTATCAGAGCTGGTAATCAACACTTGCAAACTTTCTAATCTCGAAGCAAGTTGGTATCGAGTAGGTTAATCGAGTCAAGTTGCTTTGATAGGGATGACATTGGCTTGTACTTACGGATTCAGTTGGTGGGATACGAGAGACAAGTTTAACATACTTAGTAATTTTCTCGCATTTCTATTTGGATGATTCCATTATATCTCATATGCAGATAAAACACGAAAACTATTGTGTAGGGTAGAATGTATTGGTAAGACCCCTTTGAGGGAAATGTTTGTATACATCTAACCATACGAGACACATTAGTTAAAGACCCAATTTTGGGCAATGTTTGTACTCTGTTATACTTGCATTAGTAAGACCCCGGAGGGCAATTATTTTTGGTGAATTGTTCTAACTGTAGTAAGATGCGGTATATTTTTCCATGTTGAGTTATTGGTCCGGTAGGGAGGAGACAAATTAAGTCAATCCACATTGCGATGCTGATGAGAAGACTAAGTACATAAGCCACCAAGTAGGAGAAATTTCACAAGACAGGTTTACCATGCAAAATTATTTTCCTATAGAATTGGTATTTTAAGCTTATTGTACAAGATTCCAAAAATGGAGCATTTTACAACTAGTTTTACATGGTGTATTAGGATATAATTTCCTCACACTTGTATTTGAAAGTTGTATAAAGACCTGTTAGGGGCACCTATCTCTTAATTAGCGTGTGAGTACATGTTACGGCTTGCGTATAGGATTTGACTCATATAAGCTTGGAGATTGATTTGACATTTGTGCGGGCATGGTAGAGTTCGTAGAGATCAACTCAAAACTTCATTATGTGTAGAGGCATTGTGATCGTGCTGACGAGAATGGTAGGCTGAATCACCATGGGAATTGACATCAAGTCGAACTTCGTTACATGGAGAAGCCATCATGGGCATCTAGCATAATGGTACCTGATATAATTTGTCAACTAAAGGAGCTCTCAAAAGACCAGCTCGGAACTTCATTATGTGTAGAAGCATTGTGGACCGTCATGTGACAAAATGGTAGCTGAATCACCATTGGCATTGACGTTGGGTCGAAACTTCATTCTATGTAGAGGCATTGTGACCATGCAATAGAGTGGTATCTAATATTGGTGTGTCGAAGAGGAGCTCTCAAAGGATTAGCTCGGAAGGTCATTCGGTGCAAGGCATTGTGACCACACATACGAATGGTAGTGATCAATGGACTTAACATCATTCATTAGAGGCTCAAGGTCTTGCAAGAGGCTTAGCATCATGCATCGGAGGCGTTGAGGTCTATAACAGACTTAACATCATGCATTGGAGGCTTGAGGTCTTGCAAGAGGCTTAACATCATGCATCGGAGGCGTTGAGGTTTGTAACAGACTTAGCATCATGCATTGGAGGCTTGAGGTCTTGAAAGAGGCTTAGCATCGTGCATCAGAGGCGTTGAGGTCTATAGAGACTTAGCATCATGCATTGGAGGCGTTGAGGTCTACAGAGACTTAGCATCGTGCATCAAAGGCGTTGAGGTCTGAAAAGGGACAAGTCATTGTCCATCATTGACATCGGATCAATCAAAGCTCTACGTAACATGGAGTTCCTTCAAACAGTTTGGATTCTGCGAGAATCAACTTGGAGCCAGGAGTTGTGTTATAGAGTCAAAGAAGATCCTTGTTGTCAGATATCAAGAAGCTTAGCACCACATAGAAGGAGCGTTGAGGTTTCATTCAGAAACTTAGCACCATAAAGCGGAGGCGTGGAGGTCTTCTTCGGATATCGAGTGGCATAGCGAAGCGCCGTGGGCCCATAACCCATAGGTCCTAGGATTGGAGCAGAGTTGTCAAAGTGAGAAGGTTGGATGAGAAGACCCAGGGTCTACTACAGTGAACACTTCCTAAAGGTGGTAGCGAGAATTTTGATTCAAGATGCAGTATGGAAGCTTTTTGGGAAAAAAGCCTTCTCGGTGGGGAGGTGTGATCGGAGGATTATTTTTGACTTCAAAAGTTCCATAAACATCCCTAAATGGTGTCGGTCTGAGAATATCATCTCGAGAGATTTCCATCGATTGTAAGAACACGACAAATAGACATCGGGAGCTCTAGATATGTTTGGTCAAAGTTGATCGTGGGAAACTCAACTTTTGTTAACTAGTCAACATTGGACCAATGACACCTGCGACACGTGGTGAAAAGGCAAAATGGAGTCGTTTGTTGGTTTTCGATCACCGGTCTTCGACGAGCGTAAAAATGGTACACGAGAACAAGAGGCTCAACTTTTTGTTACGAGGAGGCCCGACCACCGTGTGGACTATGAAATTATCGCCGACGTGGTGGGTCCACAAGCCACCACGTGACTTGCCACCACTCGTCGAATTCACTCAATTTTCCTATCGGGAGACAACAAGTGGACTACATGATGACCGAGTTAATTATTTTCGATACCCCATGGTATGGGTCGAATTTTTATTTACTTGGTAAGTCCACTACACATTATTCCCAAATGCCACACACACACACACACACACACACACATACACATATACATAACATTAGTATAAACCACAATATTCCACCTTACCCACATAACTCTCTCTAACCACTAACATGCTGGAGGAGAGAAGGTGGTGAAGTGGTTGTTAGGGGGAATTAAGCCATGCGAGGATGTTTCCACGTGAAGGATGGTGTGGGTAAGGGTTAATAAAACCTTACCAAATACTCCTCCCACCAAATATGGGATTTAATCCCATTTCAACAAAAGCCGCCCATTATTTGGGGATTTAATCCCATTAAAAATGCAATCCGCCCAAATGGGAATTTTTATCCCAAATTACATGGTATGGGTTTAGGCTAATATTAGCCTAAGATAATATGTAAATGCATTTTTCAAGGGCCCTAAAATTGTATAAATAGGGTACCTATTTCATTGTAATGCACACACACCCCAAGCTTATTATTTGTTAAGCTTATTGTGGGGACACACACACAAAATATAGAGAAGCTCATTCTAGAGTGTTGGAGGCGAAGTTCGAGCCAAGAGGAGGATGAGAAATTGTAGTTGTGTGAAGACCTAAATATTTATTTAGGCATTGATATTTTAATTATTGTTGACCTATTATTTTTAGGCAATAATAAATTAAAATTATTGTGGCTAGGAGTTATTCAAACTACCTAGTCGGCCCATAGCACCATAGTAAATTATTGCGGAGCCTGGAATATCGACCAGGAGAGCCATAGGGCATTGTATTAGCGTTTGGAAGGCCGATCGAGAACCGGAGGTTTCCAAACAGTGGAGCTGGTGCCATAGAGCTTTCCGAATACGCCAGGAAGGTGGAAGTCGGGTGCTATTTTTCACCCTTGTCGTCCGAAGGTCTAGTTACTCTTCTATGCAAGTTTAAATAGTTTCCATTAGGTTTTCTTGTGAAATTATTATTGTAACTTACAAGTTTTGACTAGTGGAACGGTTCGACCACGAACTCGGAGATGTAGGCAATTGCCGAACTCCGTAATCAATCATTGTGTAATTGTCTTATTGTCTTGCATTTATTTTAAAATTGATTACTTAAAAGGAGCAAATTGTTGGCAAATAATGGAAGCCTACAAGGGTCCGAGATCAGGTAGTAATAACTTGATTATTTTCGGATCAAATACCAACTCCATGCAACATACAATAATGCAATGCAATACGAGAAGGAAAAAAAGCTCATGTAACAAGGAAAACAAGTACGAATGCACATATCAACCCAACAATGGTCAAGACAATTCATACAAATGTTTTGTTATCAGTGCTAAAAAGATCCACAAGTTTGTGATTGGACGACAAGGGTTAGAAATGATGCCCGAGCAAGGATACATGCGAGGAAATGACAATGGACATGGGGTCCATGAAAAGTGTTTGTGCACAACGAAACAACACGAGCAACAAAAGTGCCCCAGAGCACAAACGAAGCAAACAACTAGCTTTGTGATTGAGTGTGAATCCGGTGATCGCGAGTCATATTAATTAGGAAGATGTGAGACAAAATAATAGGATATGGAGAAAATACCATGCGCAAGACACAAGTTTCAGCCAGTAATAAGCAAGTTACCATTTTTGTAGGGTTTTTTACTTTTTAGGATTTTTGACAAATTTTGCCTTGTTTTTGGATTTTGGATATATATATAGTTTTTAGTGTTTTTGCTTTCGAACCGTGGTGAACAGTAAAAGAAAGTAGAAGAAGAAAACGAAGTGCCTAGGGGCAATAGAAAGTGCCCTAGGTGGAAGAAAGAAGAAACAAGTGACATATAATGTCCTTGCTTAATGGAAAAATTAAGAAAAAATAATTATTTGAAAAATAATTATTTACGAGGGTGTGTAGAAGAATAAAAATCACAGGAGCAATAAAATTGTCAAGGGAGAAGAAAGGCATATCAGATAGCAAAAAATGCCCCAATACGGTGAAAAATAAGAGAAAAATAATTATTTAAAAAAAATAATTATTCCATAGTGAACAAAGAAGAAAATGACGATTGAAATGGGCCTCCGGCCTTCTTGACGGTGAAAAATAGGTTAATATACCCCAACGGGGGGGTAAAAACATCGCGACCAATTCATTTTAACTGAGCAGTTGAGAAATTTTACTGTGAGGCTCTGACACTGAGGAGAACCATGGTGATCGCATGAGACAGACCGAGGCGTGTAGATGTAGTCCGGGGTACCGGCATGCATGCACGATGGCCCCTTTGTGAGTATCAAAACCTTGCTTGTTAACTTTTGTCATTAATGCCTCAATTTTAACCTTTAGCCGTAGAAAAATGCGTAGGCATGCGCGTAGGCATAGACATGGGATAGGGTGCGCAGTGCCTTTTTGGGGCGTAGGCATCCTTTTGAGGCACATTGCCGGGATGTAGATGCGCACATGTGTGGACACAGAGATCACACACACACACGCACATGTGCACACACAAGCACATGTGTGTGTACACGCATACGCCGGGAATGGGGCGCACACGTGAAAAGCGTGGCACAGGCGCTAATGGGGAAAGCGCACACATGGGGCATACACGCGCACGCGTAGCACACTAATGTGTGGCGCACACACCAAAAGGGCGCCACAAGCACCCGAAAAGAGGGAACACGTGCTTAGAAGACACACACGCGTAAGCGCGAGTGCAAACGTGGTGCACACGCCCAAAAGGGCGCGTAGGCACCCTAGACAGGCGAAAAAAAGATAGGAAAGTGTCAAAAACATGACACTTAGAAGAATTTCTAGGATTTTTGGGTTAACCCTAAAGGATGAGATAGATTTTTAGAGGAAATGCTAAGAACTGATGAGCGGCGTGTTATTTTTTAGAGATGACTACTGGTTTTACAGACGCATGAGTGTCATACTTGGATTGCTGAGTTAGAGGGTAGTATGCGCCGGCGCGACCGGCGAGCCATGGCGATACTACTTGAGGTGGTGGGGTTGGGCCCCGTGGCTCGGATGCCCTTCATTGTATTAGATCACGACCTCCCTAGCTGCACTTATGGCCAGCGTGCGATGGCATAGCGAAGTCGATGTTTTAGTTGCGCCATAGAAGAGATGACGGTGACTATTGAGGATGTTTGGTGGATCCTTCACGTGCCCATGATGGGCACGTTGATCGAATATAACTCTTATGCAGGTTGACAGATTAGAAGCAGTTTCTGTGTCTATTTAGCGTTGCGATATCCCGCACGACGGGATGACTATAACATTACATGAGTGCATCTCGACCCGACATTACATCGGGGACCTCTCTACAATATGGCTCTTATCGGTGGGTTCCTACTCACCGATAAGACGAGACTTCATTTCCAAGAGGATTACTCTTGTTGGTCCATGACATTTACAAAGTGGCAAGAGATATTGCTAGGGGGTGTATACTAGCCCATTTATACTGGGATTTACACCTAATTACATACCATGGTCAGAAGACCGTGGGTCCAACATCATTATTACAGATATGGTCGTGGGATCATATTACTATCGGACACCATGTGGGCCCTTTCTGAGTTTAAGATCCCGAGGAGCCATCATACATGGCTTGGGTAGCAGCTGGCAGAGATGTACATGGCCATCTTGGCAGCTTATTCAAGATATAGGTGGGAGTTTGATGAGCTGGTAGTGATAGACATCATTTGGCGTCCATACAGCACTTTAGTGGTGCTGAGAGGATGCCATAGAGCTCAGCGTGTGCTTGGTGGAGCACTTTCTTATTGGCAGTACGCAGCTATATCATGGAGTTATACCGAGTAGACAAAAGGTGAATAACTGGGCAGCGGTACATGGGGTCCCCCAACCAAATATCTAGCATGCACGCAGGGACTTAGAGAGGTAGACCATGGGGCCTCGTATATTGGTGGCATGAGGTAGGGCAAGCTTCACACAGGTGGTCCCATAGGTATGGGACCCATTACGATAGGTGAGAGACCCCGGGACCACAACCTGATTATGCAGCTTGGTATGCTACAGTATTACCCTAGTGGCTCACTATTCCAGAGGAGTCCTGGGAAGTAGGCATTCGCCCGTCTGTAGAGATATGGCATGGGGCGAGAGCGCGAGGTTAGAGCGGTGACACTAGGGCCAAACCTAGAGGATCCCTTTGATGGCATCCCACATGATGGATAGGGTGCCCCACAGGCACAAGGATCGAGGCGCAGGTTTAGTACAATCGGCCATGCAGCCCACCCAGAGCGTGGTCTTTGAAAGCAGGGTAGTCTTCCAGAGCACCTCGGGGACTAGTCCACGAGGCACACACATAACCTCCTAGCCCGTGACACGACAACCCTAAGTGCAGTGCAGGTATAACAACTCATAACCGAGAGATACGCGGCGGAGCGGAGAGAGATGAGGCTCGAGGTTGGTGCGTGACGGCCATAGCAGAGCACGATGAGGCCCGAGCTCACATAGTTACCTTAGTTTCAAAGCAGATTATGCTTGGGCCACTGGCTGCCCGAGAGATGACAAAGTAGCATGGCGAGCCAGATCTCGAAAGAAAAAAGCACATGGGGCTTAGATATTGAGCCTCTGTCATCGAGTCCAGTCCACAAGTGTGTATGGTTGTTGCGCAGAGAGACCATGTGTATGCATGATCACATGCATTATTAGCACAGAGGGACCAGGCCTGCGCCGAGTTGTAGGTGATGACGACAGAGAGAGATCAAGAGGCTACCACCTTTAGAAAGGCCGAGGCGAGACGTGGGCCGGGTGATAGGTGAGAGAGATACGCCCCTTGAGCGCGCTTACCTCTAGGGATGCCGACTTGATACGGGATGCCACCAGCTTGGTGGTGAGGCCTTATTCATAGGATCGCATATTACAGTGGTTCCGCCAGAGCAGTGAGTGACTTTGCCATAGTTGTCAGGGTCGAGTGCATCAGGCTCTCGATCATGGAGGTTAGGTCATTCCACCAGATCAGTGAGACAACCTCTACCAGAGCGTTTGGTGAGACCAGCGCCATCCCAACCTCCGGTGTTCCATTGTCAAAGGACAGATTTGGGAGCCTCGGTGAGGGAGAGAGGCGTGGTTGAGAGCCACATTTTCATTGTACAGATTCTTTTGTATGTATGCCTCTTATGAAGGCCGATTATGATGTACTGATTATGTATTTTTGATGATGCCTCATGATGAAGGCTTGATTCTTTCAGATACATGCCCCTTTTTGATGGCATTGTGTATTGATGATGTATTTTATTGAGTATCTATCTGGACATTTGTATGTATGTATACAGACATTTTGATGTATCATCTTTGTACGCCTCAGCTGAAGGCATTTTTGATATAGAGCACTGATTTGTATCCATTTTTGATATAGATGTATATTTGACACACATGTATATATATATGAGGATTACTTTGTTTTGGCTCAGATACACATGGTTATGAGATGATGTATTATATATTTTTGTTGTACTCTGATGTATGTGACACGAGTGGGCATAATTCTATGATGTGAAATACCCCTTTTCAGAAATTACTCTATGTTGATTCTCATTGCATGTTGCGTTTGTTTAATTCAACACTTATGGATGCATTGTGACACGAGTGGGCATACATTGATTCTCATTACATGCTGCGTGTTTTGATTCAGCACTTATGGATGTGTTATACGATTTTGTACTTTATATGTATCTACGATTTTGATGTTTAATATATACATGTGTTGTGGATGTTAGATGATAGATCCTTAGATGACATCAAATATATTTCTCATGTGTTATTTTTGATGTATATGGATGGGATAATATGATGATATTGGTGCGGGGGATATATTTTTGATTATGCTCAACCCCTCTTGCCCTATTGATGATACGATATGTGATGATTAGCTTAAGATACATGCATGATGTAAAACTTAGCATTTTTGTTTATATATGATGTATAGATGATGTTAGATGTGATGATAATGATGGTAATGTGATGTGAATGATAACAAAACAGAGAAAATGCAATACACAACTAAATTCTAACAAAGAACACTAGGAATTAATGCAATACACCATGATTCACCATGCTTTATTAACAAGTAACAAACACAACCAAATGCTTAAGAAAGAACATAATGAATTAACACATTACATCATGGTCTCCCAAGATTTACCAAAGATGCAAAAAAATCGTACCACAATATAAGCACAAGCAAAAATAAATCTAATCTACGCAAGAAAAGATGAACCCCAACAAAGTACGCCCAAATGAACAAACAACCCAAAAGCAAGAATGCAAAACACTATACAAGCTACAAGCAAAAGCAAGGAAACAAGACAATGTAAGTAATGCTTTTGTAAGATACGTGTTCATGCACCAATTTTCTATTGTTTAGGTTTTTGCGAAATAATTTTCTATTGTTTTTGTGTGTTGTGAAACAATATTCTATTGTTTTTGTGTTTTGTGAAACAATCTTCTATTGTTTTTGGTGTTTTTGAAACAATTTTCTATTGTTTTTGCGTTTTCAAACAATTTTCTATTGTTTTTGCGTTTTTGAAACAATTTTCTATTGTTTTTGCATTTTGAAACAATTTTCTATTGTTTTTGCGTTTTCTAATGGTTTTCCAAAGCTATGTGCAGGTAACCAAGAAAGCGTGGATGCCCCCAGCATTAGATGGGGAATATACAAGGGTAGAAGCCATGCATTTATGAACAAGAAGGTGAAGTCGTTGAGTTGTCCCCAACGTAAGATGAGAAATAGCGAAAAGACCATACCCTTTATGACGAATAGAAGAAGGCAAAGCCGGATCAAGGCTTGATAGGATGGTGTGCACTGGGAACCTCGAAGGCAAAAATAAGTCTAGGCCAAAGAACACTACCCTCGATTCGGGATGCTTGTGAACAACGAACCCTCGAAGGCACCGAAAAGCTGGTTTTCACCCAAGGACCTATCCAAAGTGCCATAATTGTGTGGTTTTCACTAGTGGATGACCTGTTTTCTCTTTGTCTTTTTCGATTTTTGATTTTTTTGTATTTTGTATTTTTGATTTTTTAACCTCCTTGACCGTGTTTAAGCATAGAGATGCTTCGAGATGCATGGCATTCATGGGCTCCTGGAGCTCATCACCATTGGGGTGAGCTAGTTTGTATGCCCTATGCCATACTTGGCGACTATGACATAGGGTCCCAACCAATGTGGTTCGAACTTCCCTTTCTTTTCTTGCTCTACTCTGGTGTTGAACTAGTTCTCCTTCATGACTAAATCACCAACCTCAAACCGACGAGGGATGATTCTCTTGTTGTAGTTTTAGAGATTACGTGTTGATACACTTTCGGGTGATTAAGAGCGTGAATGTGCCTCTCATCCAAGAGTTCTAACTCGGCTAGTCTTGCTACTCGATAATCTTTGTCCTTATCCAGATTATCCCGAAGAAAAATTCTTAGGGATGGAAGTTTAATCTCTAGGGATGATAGATTCTGTCCCGAACACTAGGGACTAGGGTGACACACTTGTAGGAGTGTGAATGGATGTTTGGTAAGCCCAAAGGGTTTGGATGGATTGTAGGTGCCGGCTTTTACTGCTGTTTTGCTAACCATCTTCTCCATTATCCTTACCGAGTCTTGTTTGTTGCCTCGCTTGCCCATTACCCCGAGGATAATATGGCGTGGACCATTTTAATCTAATTTGGAACCATTGGCAAAGACCTTTTACAATTTTGTTCTTAAATGACTTCTTATTATCTGAATAATGACTACGGGGAATACCATATCGGCAAATGATGTGATTCATGATGAATTTAGAAATTTTTCTCTCGTGACATACGTTAAAGGTACAACCTCCACCCATTTGTTAAAATATTTTGTAGTGTGATGATATGTGTATGACCATCATATGAGGTAGGAGTAAGTTTTAATCAAATCCCCACTTGGAGAATGGCCATGGGGTAGTTATTGGTTCATGATGGTGTGATGGAGCATGGATGAAATTTCCATACTTTTGGCAACGTACACATTTTCTAACATAATTGCAATAATCACTTTCCATGGTAGGCCAATAGTAACCTACTCTCAACAGTTTCTTAGCCAAGACCATTAGTTAGTATGTGCTCCGCACACCCCTTAAATGCACTTCTTTGATTGCTGGATTGACTTTGTCACATCCAGACAATGTAATAGATTCCCATCGTAGCCACGATGATAAAGTGTACCTCCTAAAAGGGTGTAACGGGTTATCTGGTGAATCGAGGCTTTGCTTTTGTAATAGGAGATATCGGGAGGGAATGTGTTGTCCTTAAGATAGGTGAAGATGGGTTCGTACCACGAGAATGGGGAAAAACAACCTCATAAGCCGGGAAAGATTTTGACATGTCATACATGGGGGTGGCGTAGTGTTTCTACGAAGAAGGGCATATCATTATTCTCTGCAAAATACGAAGCATATACCCCATCATTGCCATGGCATCCGCCAACTGTTTTGCGCTCTTGGGATTTACTCAAAGGTGATGCGCACAAAATACTCCTTTAGAGTTTCCATAATTTTTATAAGGTATGAGCTTGTCATCCTTAACCTTATATTCATCATTAACTGTTTGATGATTAAGCGCGTGAATCACCTACAACCTTAACATGATGAACATTCCACTTGATGGCTAGCTTCATCCCTATAATGAGTGCTTCATATTTTGCAATGTTGTTTGTGCAATGGAAGGCCGGTGAAAACCCTGCGATATAAGATTGCGAAGGAGTAATAAGGACTACTCTCAAAGGTTCCGTGCTTGCTGAAAGGTGCTTAAGCTTAGGTGAGTCTGCAAGTACTTGTCCTTTAACCGATTTTTAATGGAAAAATTCTATGTCAAACTCACTGAGTAGAATGATCCAATTAGCCATTCTACCTATGAGGGTAGGTTTGGACAACAAATACTTGAGTGGGTTGACCTTGGATATGAGCTTGATTTTAGTATTCGGTAGAGGGTAATGGCGAAGTTTTTGAAAGGTAAAAACAACGACCAAACAAGCCTTTTCAATTTGAGGATAATTGAGTTCATAGGTGATGAGGGTGCGACTTAGATAGTACACCGCTTTCTCCTTATGGCCAAGGTTGTATTGGGCGAGCAACACACCAATATCAAATTGTGTAGTGGAAATATAGAGCAAAAGTGGTTCTCTCAGGAGTGGGAGGCATGAGGACAGGTGGATTAGCAAGGTACCTTTTAAACAAAGCAAAAGGCTTTGTTGCTCCGGTCCCAGAGATGAAAGCTACATCATTTTAAAGCAAATGGGTGAGCGAGTGACACTTATCTGCAAGCTAGGAGATGAAATGGTGAATGGCTTGAATTTTCCCCTGTAAGTTGTGTAGTTGCTTGATATTCTTAGGTGGAGGCATTTCAGTGATAGCAGACACTTTAGTAGGGTCTACCTCAATACCTCGTCTTGAC
The DNA here is from genome assembly GCA_018340775.1 of Taxus wallichiana var. yunnanensis. Taxonomy (NCBI): domain Eukaryota; kingdom Viridiplantae; phylum Streptophyta; class Pinopsida; order Cupressales; family Taxaceae; genus Taxus; species Taxus wallichiana. The sequence continues at coordinate 392,271,279 of CM031234.1, read as the reverse complement.
ACAATGAAGCCCAATAATTTCTCGAATAGCACACTGAAGACACATTTCTTTGGATTTAGCCTGACTTTGTATTCACGTAGGCATTCAAAGATATGCCGCAAAATGACAGGATGATCCTCTCTTGTTTTGGACTTTCCCAGGATGTCATCTACGTAGTCCTCCATGATATCATGAATCATATCATGAAAAATCACTGTCATGGCCCGCTGATAGGTAGCTCCTGCATTTTTAAGGCCAAATGGCATCACCTGATAGTAGAAGGTGCCCCAAGGAGTCATAAAAGTTGTTTTGTGTTGGTCCTCCTCAGCGATCTTGATTTGATTATATCTCGAAAAACCATCCATGAGTGATAGCATTTCGTACCCTACTATTGAGTCAACAATCATATCAATGTTGGGCAACGGAAAATCATCTTTAGGGCAAGCTTTATTGATGTCCCTAAAATCTATGCAGATTCGGATACCGATAGGTTTCTTCTGGATAGGAACAATGTTCGATATCCATTTAGAATAATCAATTGGTCTGATGAATCCCGCTGCAAGCAATCTTTCCAACTCTTCTTTAACCAATAAGGCCACTCTTGGGTGCATCTTTCAGAGATTCTATTTGATAGGCTTATGTCTGCGTGCACAACTAGGTTATGCACGACCAAAGTTAGATCTAAGCTAGGCATGTCTTTGTAAGACCATGCGAACACATCAATAAACTCTCGCAGCAACATAGTGAACGTTTTTTTTTCTCTAGCCGAGAGTGATGCCCCCAAATTTACTATCTTGGGATCTTCTTATGTGCTAATATTGACATCAATGGTTTCTTCGAATAACAATTTTGATAAGTCCTCCATACGCGTAGGATTCGGGAGGAAGGTTGAGATGTTCATCCAAGGATGTCTCCATGATATTTTCATCCTTGGCGTGGTCACTTTGTTTGTCCTTTATTTTTCTTATTTGTTTGTCAGCCAGTGCCTCAAAGAGGTTTTCACTGTGTGACTTGGACTTCAATTTTCGCTGAGGCTTTTCTTAGAACTTTTCCCTTGCTTTTCTTTAAATTTTGCTAACCACGAAGTTTAGCCTCCTCGTCGAAGTAGGCATAGGTGTCTAAGTCGATAAAGAAACCTTCTTGTGATCTCCAATGGGAATTATATCCCTAATGCCCATGAATTTTGTAATAGCCTTGTCATTCTCAAATAAATCTAGTGGCACGTGATGTTGTTGGTCCCATTTAACAAGGGAAGGGTATACTGAGGTCAAGGGTTGGTTCCATGGGGGTTATGGTTAGGACAACGTTGTTTATGAAAAGGTTCGTGGAGGCCAGATCCTCATATTGGCTACAATGGGAATCCGTATCGTTGTCTAGATAGTCAGAGCTATCCTCACGCTCTGAACAAGTCGCATCTTGATCATTGGGGTGTGCTCCATAAGGGCGAATCCCAATGCCGTATCTTTCTATTTTGAAATGCGGAAGAGGGACCGATTCTCTTTGTCCTTGTTCGTTCCTCCCACATCCTAGGCCTTTGTAGCCCATGGAGTACATCATTCGCTAGATTTTTCATATTTTGGGGTTTGATAATAGCATGGTGAGTATCCTTAGGGACCCAAGTTGTAGGTGGATCAAACAATTTCTCCTCGGCCTAACAAGCCTCCAGTAGGAACGACCCAATAGTGTGTTCTTCTCTAGGTCTCTGAAGCGGTAGTTGGGTTGACCTCTAGTCTTGGGTGACAAAGTGAGGTGCAAACCAAGAGCGCTCGTTGTATATTATACTCCCCATAGCCATATTCCTAAATTTTCATCTCCCATGAATTAAATGGAGATGTTGAAGTAGACGCCCCATGAGCGCAAGAACTAAGAGAATCAATCCACCCGAGATTCCGTGGCCTCAGATCGAAGAGGGACAACTATATCTCGCGGAGGGGCATGCGTATGTATCCTTTTGTGCAAAGCTATTGAGAGCTCTACAATGAACAAAGGGCTCTGAATCCCCTGGTATTGTAATCGTATGTCCCTCATGCTTCAACTTAATGCATTGATGAAACGTTGATGGCACGACCTGCATGACATGAATCCATGGTCAGCCTAGAAGCATGTTATATGGAAGTTCCAAGTCTAGGACATGAAACTTTGTCTGATGGCAAGTGGGGCCCACCTCCATAGGTAATGTGATGGTCCCCGTTGATTCCCTTTCCGCATTGTCGTATGCGGTGATAGTGATAATATGGGACTCAAGATCTTCCTCTGTATGTCCCAATTATTTGACCAACTTAAGCGTGTAGATGTTCAACCCAGATCCGTTATCCACAAGCACCCATTTGATTTTCCTACGGGTGACAACTACCTCAATGTATAAGGGAATATTATGCGGCTGGGTTCTTAGTAGGGATCTCCCTATGGTTGAAAGTGAGATGGTCACTAGGCGCGATGTTAGCCACCATGGCTTGAAGGTGTGCAGGATCGACTTCTAAAGGTACTCCCGACCCCTAAAGAGTTTGATACAAAATGTCTTTATGCACATTGGATATCTTGAGAAGATCTAAGATCGAAATCTTAGCAGACATCTTTTCAAGTTGTTCTAAAAGGTTATACTTACCAGTTTGTGGAGTCGACGAGAGAAGGTTTGAATTATGAGGCGAGCGCGCCTTGTTACCACAAAGACATGATCCCTTCCCTTGATCCAGATGGTATTGACATGGTCAAGCAGGAGGAGAGCAAATACATCGATAAGTGAATCATAATGATTATTATCTCTTTTGGTGTACAAGTAATTTGTGGCTTTATAAGTTTGGGATGACTCTCCCGATCCCGACTTTGACTTTTCGACTTATCATGCTTGGGAATGGTTCCTTATAAATCCCCATTTTCTCATTAGGTGTTTGTGTTTTGCCAGGGTTATCCACCTCTATCTCCCCATTATCAATGAGGTCCTAAATATAATGGCAAAGCCGTAAACATTTTCTGTCTTATGTCCTTTAACACGATGCATTTCACAATATTCATGCTCCTTATACCATGAAGGTTTCAGAGCGTTGTCATCAAACGGTTGCGTTGTAGGATAGGTCATCATGTGGGCCACATCCAACTATTTTAGTATGACTGACAATGGTTCATTGAGAGAGGTGAATGTTCTTGATTTGGTGGTGGTTGAATTGGGCCCTTGGTTAGTTTAAAGGTTGACCCGATTTGGACCATTTGAACACGTTTGGAATCGTGATTTCGTCTCCCACCACATTTTTGTTTTTGTTAAAGATCTTGATTTTCCATGGGTTTGACACTTTGGTTATCTTTAGATTGGGTTTTTAGGGTGCCCTTGGCAATGAGAGCCTTTTATATTTGAATCCCTTTCTCGATAACCTCCTCAAAAGTACAAACACAATGCATTTGGAGGTGGAAAGCTATATCCGGGTTGAGATTGGGAATGAAAATCGACTACCTACTTTTCGGGAAAGCACAAGGAAGCAACTAGCTATCCCTCTCCACCGTTGGAGGAAGTGGTGAAGGTCTCATTTGGGTGTTGTTTGGCACCACACAAGTCTCGCCATGGTGATGTTACTCTCATGTTATATGAGAAGTGACACACGAATCTTTTCGCCAATTCGGCCGGTGAAAATTAATCCTCGTGGTAAGCGTGTAAACCATTCCAATGCTTGACCTCCGAGACTCTTGGGAAAAAGTTTGATGAGGTAATTATCACTATAAGACACTGTTGACATGCCATGTAAAAATCTTTAACATGATCCCTTGGGTCTCATTTTCCTTTGTATTTGTTGAACTTTGGCATATCAAATTTCTTTGGAAGGGTTGAAGGGTCATTCTCTTGTCAAAAGGATAGGGGCATAACTCTTCGTATTGATATTTCTTAATGCTTCCTATACCACTCTCTTGTAAGCTCGCAAGCGTTGCTTTCATAGACTACACTTCTTGTGCGAGCAATTGTTCTTTAGTGGGAGAAGCAATGATGTAAACATGATGATACCCTGTGTCTTTTTCTCCTTGGTTTTATTGATGGAATTCATTCTTTCGTACATGGGCGATGAAGCAACGCTAGTTGTCGGTTTAGGTTTCCGATTTGTTGTTAGATTGTGGCTTGGTTTGTAGCTTCTTCTTTAAAGGTTCCTCCTCTCAGATCTTGTGGAGGTTCTTCACCCATGTCATGTTCTATCTTGTTTCTTCGTGGCACTTTGATAAAGGGCATTCTATGCCCGACCACTTTATCATTTTTCGCATAAGAGGTGGAAACATGTCCTCCTATTAAAATATCTTCCATATTGATAAGGGGATGTTCTTCCTCGTAGCATCATTTATAGGTAGTATTGTTTCAATCTCGGTGGGAAATTTGCCCCTAATTCTATGACCGTGCCAACACTCTATCTTTGTTTCTAAGAAGAAAATCATCTAGTAGGGTGGGGTCAAAATCAAAGTCTATGTGTGGAGATTCTAACTCATTTCCACTATGATTGACCATCTCTTCTATTTCCTTTTCGTTGAAAACAACGGTCCTAGGTCATGTCCAATGAAGGGGTTTGACCCTTGTCTGTTAGAGTTTTCCCAAGCTTGTGCTTGTTGTTCCTCGTATGTCTATTTCTTTAACCCTAGACGTGTTTTAGGAGCCATGTTTTTGTGATAGTTTCACTAGGGTGGGTTGTAGATGTGTTCAAAACTTAGCAATTACCCCTAAGTGAGATATAAGATGTATTTGAACATAAGAGTATGAATAAGTCAACAATGTGAGAATACCAATGTAATAGAGTGACAAATCACCGGTGATACAAGTGTTTGGTATTGAAACTTGTTTAAATGAAGTACCTCCCTAGACTATGTTTCAAAAGCAGCCTTACGTTGTAAGATGATTAACAAGATGTCTTCACTTATGTCAAGTTGAGGAATGAACAAAAACGTAAGTAAATACAAGAAGTCAAAGTGACCTCCCAACCAAGATATACGATGAGCAAGCTCAAACTCGATTAAGACCTATATCTCAAAAAGTGCCAATTACAATTCGCGAATGACACAACAATATCACTAAGATATGTTAACCCACTTTATGAGGAAGTGAAGTATTGATATCAAGGTGTTATTGATATAACACACACAAATTGTAATACCTAGCACTCTTTGAAATCGAGGTAATAATAGAACCAAACTAAAAGCTCAAAGTATAGCTAGAATAGTTAAAAATGTGTGCAAAGTAACCTTACAATATAGATATTTATGTCGAGTCTACAAGAAACAAGACGCAAATATCAAAATTGTAGTGATACGATACAAACAAGCTAACTCTTTTAAGGAAGTCCGCGGTGATGAACCATGCCTAACTACAATGATGATCTTGACATGGGTATCAAGATCACAATGGCTACCAATGACGTGAAAAGCGATTCCGCACACTTTAGACGTTTAACTAACCCACCATGAACATGGATGAGCGTAAACGGACATAAAAGTGAGAGAAGCTTGATCGATTGGTAACACAAAGTTAATCACCCTCCTTTTGATCAACAAAGTGTCAAAATAATGTGAAGGAAGCAAGTAAAAAAAAGGATGAAAAATGCTAGCTTCACTTCGGACTGATTTTCACCTCGCCCTAAGGCAAGTAAAAACTAGGCGAAAGTAATGCGTCACACATTTCTCAATGAAAATATGGGTCATAACTCAACACTATTTTTAGAATGGTCAAAGTGGGCTCTAGCCAATGTATATATTCCTAGGTGGCTTTCTCGTCCTAGGTGCTACAAAGATTATCCACGAGCGGGATGATTTACCCAAATAGTCCCAACTATCTTGGGAGTATCTTGACTTTGCCCCCTTCGAGCATATTGGGCAATAAATGCGTCCAAATGTGTACTTAAAAGGGTCGCGTAGGGATAACTTGTAACTCTATTCTCACAAAGGATTTACTAGTCAAATAGGTAGTGCGGAGAACTTCTCGTTTTTCGTCCACAAGGTTCCCTCTTGCGTTGACTACTTTGGGGTTCTGGAACCACCCCCCTTTATTGTGTGTAGCTTAAGGCATTATGCCAAAGGGGTTATGTTCCAGTTGAGCGGAGAGGGATGTACCCTTTTCCAAAACCTACAATACTGATGTTTTGAATATGTTGTTCTTTTTATCTTTTTAATTAGATGTGGTTTGCTTGAACACCGTTTGACAACCCGTATAACAACCGTATTAGTAATTTTCTTACTTTTATTTCAATTCCTTCATTCTTTGACAAATGTTTTGGTCTGTATGATGATATTTAGTAGTTTTCCATCAAAAGAGAAGGCATAATTTTGATTCTCCAGATCATCCAAAGACGCAAGAGAAGAGCATACGTGATTGTCTCCAAAATTCAAAAAGATAATAAATGGAAAAACACTTTAATTCAACTATGCCAATTTAACCAATTCTAAATCAAATACTCTTAGCAAACTCAAAGTGTTAAAATTATTTAAGAATCATTTATGATTCCCAAGATCACCCTAAGGGACGCGAGGGAAGAGCATACGCGATCCTTTTTCCTATAAGTAAACAAAGCAAAATATTATCCAATCAAATACAAACATGTAAAAACAACCTGCAAAGACAAATATATGATTTAATAAACTTGCAAGAATGTTAGCACATCAACATTTTAATTTCAAAAAATGCAAAAGGATGCCTGCGCCCCTTTTTCAGTGCCTACGCGCGGGTTAGGGCGTATGCGCCACCAAAGGTTGTTTTCGGCTCACAGTGTACCTGCGCCACGCGAGAGATGTGTGTGCCCAAAAATAGTGCCTGCACCACTAAAACAATACCTGCGCCACTTTGTGGAATTTTTAAATTTATCAAGCACTGCGCCACCCGAGAGGTGTGTGCGCCACGAAAACAACATATGCGCTACTCTGAGAAAAATAGATAGAAAAATAGACAGAATAACCGCATTACTAGAAGCATGTGCCTACACCACTAAAACCGCATGTGCACCCTGGTTAGGGCATGTGTGCAATCTGACAAGTTTTAGTATGCAGTGAAGGTATAGTACGAAATGATACTTGTGCCCGGGTTATGCACATGCGCGCTAGTTAGGTATTTGCGCCGGGGTTAGTGCGCATGCATCAAGGGTCGACGAACAAAGTTACTGAGGTTTTAACAAAGTGCACATACTCCACAGAGAGAGACGTGTGCACCCCGAAAACCATGCCTGTGCCATGAAAATTGCGCTGCACCCTAAAATCGTGTACTGCGCGCCAAACCTGCTACAACAAAAATATGGCAAGAAACACAAAAAAGTCACAATATCTCAAATTTTGACAAGTTAGCTTTAAAATGGCAATAACCCATTAGAATTAAGGCTATGAACATGAAATTACACATATCAAATGAGCAAAAATTTCCAAAAAAATGGACATTAATTACTACATGTGCAAATCAAAAGTTAGCCAAAACAATGAAACTTAAACTAAAATGCCATGGGACTAAGGGTCCCACCACCAGTGCGTGCAAATGTGTGCAAGTGTTTCTACAAATTTTAACCAAACTTAAAGCAAGAAAGCTACCACCTAAAAATAGCTTCCTAACCTAGTTAGAAAATGGGAAATATGCACCATCATGATGAGGAAGTGAGCAAGTCCTACCCTTTAAACATTAATAACTTTGAATCTAATCAAAACACAATGTAAATGCATGAACTCTATTCCCCTTAAATTGCCTAATTAAACATTTAAAATGGACCTAAATAGTCCAAATGGCAATCAAATTATATTGCTTGCTTTGATCCTTCAATGGATGCTTGGGTGTGAGGCTTAGCTCTTCAAGAATGGAGGATGGAGGGCTCAAGAATGACAAAAGGCTATTAGTATGAAAATATGTGCTTACTTTTGTCTCTTGAGAGATTTAGTTGTAATTGTAGAAGTAGAGGGAGGGTTGTTTATATAGCCCAAAGGATAAAGGATTCAAACACATCCTCATAAATGTGGGACTAATGGAGATGTAGAGTTAGTTATGGATAAAGGGGTTTAGATGGGGTTGAGTTAGCTTTAGGAGGTTTTAGTTTGTCGTCAAGTGGCTCATGTGGATAAAGGGGGTGCATTAATTAATCAAGATGATTAATAAATACATGTGCAAGCTTTTATAAGCTTTGAGATGGATTTTAGTGTGATTTAGACCATTAGGGAGGGATTAAACCAATTAAATAGAGATTTATTGATTTAATGAGAAGGGAGGCTAATTAATTAATAATAATTAATTAGACTAGATAGAAGGTGTTGATTAACGAAGGGTCGTTAATTAGGGTATGTGTTGGATAGGAGACTTAATTAATTAGCGTAATGTAATCAATTAACGACAATGGAAGAGAAGATGAGTGCTATTGAAAATATGTCATCAATTTGTGGGAAAGGAGATAATTAGCACAATTTAAGTATTTAAATTGCTCGGGCGTAATTATGGGTGTCTACAATATTCATGTAAGCCAACATGCATAGTGGTTTGTTGGGGGCTTGATCACACCTTTTAGGAGGGCGTTGTCACATAAGACATATACAGACTCACACGAAGCACTTGCAGACCACTTTTCACGCTGAAGCAATTGGGAGTATAGACATTGGAGTGAGCCCATTCCTAGAGGCACAAATTACATCTATGACAAAGAAGTTGGAGAAACTATCGAAAAATTCAAAGCACATGAGATGTGCACTAGGATTTGGTGTACAGATTGTGAAGTGGAAGGGCACACTAAAGATAGTTGTCCCTCGCATGTCATTACGTTCATTGCTCTAGAATGTGAGATATGTCATTTGGACCATGATGTAAGTTGTTGCCCATTATTACAACACGCGATAAGAAAGAATGTATCATGTTATTGTAAGATTTTCGGTCCATGACTCATAATACAGAAGATTGTCGGTTGATTGGTCAGATCCATGATGCCATAGATATTAGTGTGCGATAGACTAGAGTATCAGATAACTCTAAAGGTAAAAGTGAGCACCATGATCGTGACCACACTCAAGCGTACTATGATCGGAATGAAGGGCATTTTAAAGGAGGTCATGGCAGAGGTTGAGGATACCGTGGTGGATTCAAGGGCTAAGGCCATGGTGGTGGACAAGGTGAGTTCCCTCACGGAACATGTTTTACATGTGGATCTCCTGACCACTATAGGCGTGAATGTCCTCAAAATATTACTTGTTCTTTTGTGGGAAGAATCATAACTATGAGGAATGCCTAGACTTATATGAGCATATTAGCAAGCAACATAAATAGGAGAACAAAGGCACATGGATGGTTAGAATACAACGCATTGTGGAAAATCAGTGGATGCCAAAGTTGGCACCGGAACCTGAGGTATTACCTGTGAAGATTACTACATGCACTAAAGTTGTGCATGCTAGAGAGGCATTACAACAGAATCCTACCATCACTAAGGAAGAAGTTTTACATGCAAGGTACCCAGATCCTGCACATCAGAAGGAGGTTTATCAGGAGACCATGGAGGTACTGAGAAATCTTCGGGAAGAAATATAATGGTTAAAGGAACAGTCGTAAAAGTTGGAACAAAAGAAGGCAGCAAAGACATTCAATCGGATATTGATGACTTAAAAGAGGTATGTAATATGTTGCGCTAGGAGAATATAATTCCATTATTAGGGAGTTGGCTAAAAGGAAACAATCGCTCGCAAGTATTGAGAATGGACGCCAGATCCTGCATGCTAATATTCCCATTCATAGTTTGGATTATGATAAGGAGATCACTCTGAATGTTGTTGTTGATGGGTGGCTCTTGAGTAATATATTGATTGATATAGGTGTGAAAGTGAATGCGCTTACTTTATATGCATGGGTATAGATGGAAGACCTCAATTACAACCATCCTCTAATGTACTATTTATAACTAATTGAACCAAGGCCATTCCCATATGAGTTTTAAAGGATGCATCCATTCTATACAAGGGCCAAGTTCACTTTGGGATTTTGAGGTCTTAGCACTTGTAGAAGTAGACAGCTTCCCAACTCTACTTAGGTGCCCTTGGTGTTATGCAAATAATGTTGATTTACGGTTCAATAAGGGGTATATAAGTTTTGAGAACAAGGAAGAAAGAGTAATTATCCCTTTGACAGATGGAAAATCTATACCTTATGTTGAACCTTTGAGTGAGGAAGACTTGAACAAAATTTATGTACACGCGCCATTCGGGACCCGTAAGTACTTGAACCATCTAAGGAAGGAATCCTCCAGTGGGAAGATGCACAATCTATTAGTGATACTACAAGTATTGCTTGTGATAATTGGGCACATGGCACCTATGAGATGGTTGGGCATGAAGTAAGAAGCACATTTGCGTGGAGGAGAAAACCTTGATGTATTCGGAGGATAGGTAACTCTGTACCTTAGTACATTGGAGAAGGAGACCCTATGGTATTCTTGTGTGCCATAGAGGAGAAGTGGATAGATCAAGTGGAAAGAAGAAATATGTTAGTATATACCTGCGTGGGATAGCATCGCACCTTTGGTGGATGGTTCACAGGGGTAATCTCATAAAATGGAATGAAGTTAGAATTGCTCTAACCACTCGGTTCTTTAGGAGCAATGCGCCTACTACAATCTGCATGTATCATGGTAATCAACCTATTCAACACCATGTTCAGTAGTGTGAGAGACTCTGGACAAAGGGGTAGGAAGCTTTACCACCTTCACTATGGGTGTATAAACTTTATTCCACTTTAAAGGTAAGCGCGCACACGCTTGGTATGTTTATGCGAGCTAGATAGGAGACCGGAAATTGGCGGGGACTTGATTGCAGGAGTGACCCAAACTTTTACTACTTCTCTACTAAACCTCCAGTGGAAGAAGCATTAAGGGTCATAAAGCACTTAACTATGGGAGATAGTGCAAAGGATGAAGAACTCATTTAGGAGTTATTTGGTGAGGTAGACTCAGGAGTGCGTTTTGATGAAGTAAAAGAGACAAATGCCACACTACTTAAGCGTTCTTGCTTTGAGAAGGAAAAAGGTAAGATGGTCTACATAGTGGATGATGAAGAAGTAGAAAATCTAGATATAGATCATTCAATCAGGTACGTGTGAGGTGTTAGAAAGTGTGGATAAAAATGTGCGCACCTATCATGAACCTATGAAGACCAAGAAAGTGAAAATTGACACAGATCGTTGAACCTAAGGAGGCAATAATTGGGGATTATTGGACTGATTTTGAAGTGGCAAAGATAATTGAGTTACTACGAGATTTTCAGGACTTATTTCTAGGGGATACCATGAGTTAAAAGGAGTGCATGAGTCATTAGGAGAGATGAAGATTAAGCTAAAGGAAGGTGTGCACGGTCAAGAAGAGACCTTATAGGATGAACCCTAACATGCGCGTAAAAGTTAAGGAAGAAATTGACAAAATGTTGAAATCTAACATCATTAAGCCCTTAGAGGAATAAAAGTGGGTTAGCTCGATGGTGATCAGGATCAAGAAAGATGGTCAGATTAGGATTTATGTGGATTACAGGGAACTGAATCCTGCATGTGTGATTGATCATTTTCCTACACCTTTCACAGAGGAAATATTAGAAGGTGTTGCAGGGCGCGAAGTTTATTCTTTTACAGATGGATTATCTGGGTATCATCAGGTTAGAATTACATAGGAGGATCAAGAGAAGATGACTTTCACCATTGAATGGGGAAGTTTTACATATACTGTGATGCCCTTTGGTTTGAAAAATGTGCCTGTTGTATTTTTCGCATAGTTGTTCAAGCATTCCAAGATTTTATTCATAACTTCCTATAGGTTTACTTAGATGATTAGACGGTGTATGGACTTGTTAAGGATCATTATGACAATTTTTACCTAATTTTTGAAAGATGTAGATAGTTAAGCATCTCTTTAAACATCAAGAAGTGTGTGTTTGCTACACCATTTAGAACTTTGTTAGGGCACATCATCTGCAAGGAAGGTTTGTTAGTGGATCCAGCTAAGGTTGCAGTTATTGTAGGCCTGGAAGAGCCTACAGTCAGAGTGAGGTGTGCGGATTCTTGGTCACACATGGTATTACTAGAAAATTTATCAAAGGATATGCGAAGATTGTCACACCCCTGGAAGAGTTACTAAAAGGAAAAGGGACGTTCTATTGGGGAGAACCACTGCAACAACGTGCATTTGAGGTGTTGAAGGAGAGACTTACAACAACACCTATTATGTATTTTCCTTCATGGAACCAACCATTTCATGTACATGTGGATGCCTTGCACAACCATTGGCATGGTGTTAGCTCAACCTGGAGAAGGTATTATAGATCATCCTATTTGTTTTTGCTAGTATAAAGTTGACTCTTGTAGAGTAGAATTATACAACAATAGAGCGCGAGGCCTTGTCGATGATCTACGCCCGTATAAATTCAGACATTACTTGCTAAAAATACCTTTTGTATTTTATATTGATCACATGGCATTAAAATACTTGGTAAATAAGCCCATTTTACAGGGGCACATATGTCGATGGGTGCTCTTATTCTAGGAATTTGATTTCATAGTTGTGGTAAAACTAGGTAAAAGTAATTCTAGCCTAGACCACTTATCAAGGATTCAATCAAGGGAGGATGTGCAGACAATTGAAGATACTGATGCCGATGCACGGTTATACGGAGTTACATCGCGCACCTTTAGAATTAGAGGATATTGTTATCTTTTTACGCACGGGTATGGCACGAAGGGATGAAAGCATTGGAGAAGAAACAACTTACAATTTGCACGGCACCCTTTATGTTGATCAATGGAGATTTATACAAACTAGGCCGAGATGAATTATTACACCGGTGTATCTTTGGAACATAAGCGCACATATATCATGGAAGATGCTCATGGTGGTATTGCAGGTGGGCACTATGCAGGTGACGCCACAGTGCACAAGATTCTACATGTTGGATTATGGTGGGAGACCATGTACAAAGATTGTAAAGAGTATTGTAAGGTGTGTGATCACTTTGTCAACACCTTGGAAAACCTGGGCAAAGAGATGAAATTCCTTTGAGGCCTATTATTTTAGTGCAGAGCCATTTGAGAAATGAGCTATAGAATTTGTAGGTCCTATTTCACCAGACGAGCGTAGAACTGGATCGCGCTATATCATCACTTGCACATATTATCTTACAAGGTGGGGGCGTAAGCAGTGCTATACAAAGGATTGTACAATAGCTACATCTCACCAAAGTTCTTATGGAAAAATGTTCTTACTAGGCATAGATGTCCCTTTGAGTTTGACAAGTGATAGGGGCACACACTTTTTAATGAGACAATCAGGATATTATTGGATGAATTTATGGTTGCACACCATAAGACAACACCTTGTCATTCTCAAGAAAATGGAATTGTTGAGGCCTTCAACAAGATATTGAGCTAGACCTTGACAAAAATTTGTGATGTTGGAAGGAAAGATTGGGATGATAAAGCTTCGATGTGATTTAGGCATATAGAATAACCTACAAGAGGTTGAATAAGGCCTCACCCTTTCGGTTGGTGTTTGGCACAAAAGCAATTCTTCCCATAGAAGTCATGTTACCATCATTGTGTATTACGCGTCTTTGGAGGTCTAGACGATGAGCAAGCATTAGAAGAAATAATTGACAGGTTAATACAGTTGGATGAGAGGCGCATTGTAGCATGTTGAAATCGAAGCATGAAAAGGCCAGATAGAAGGCATGGCATGACCGATACATTAGGGACAAGAAGCTTGAGGTTGGATAGATGGTACTACTTTATGATTCTAAGTTTCTGCGCCATCCAGGAAAGCTTAAGGTGCATTAGTTAGGACCATATGTTATCACTCATATACTTGAATAGGGTGCTTCTAGTTGGAGGTGCTTGATGGAATGTGGTTACCCGGTTACTTTAACGGGAGTAGGTTGAAGCCCTACTATAAATAAGTCTTCTTGGTGTTTGTAATAAGGAGTGTTGCCATTTAGTATAGGTTTCCCTTTTTGTATTTCCTTTAATGTATTTCCTTCTTCGTCACTATGCTTTGTCAATTTAGTTTGGTGTTTTGTGTAATAAGCGCGTTTATGCGTTGGAAGCTAATTACAATCTGAAGTATTTTTATGTGCAAAGGACTGCACATACCATTGGTGTGGGGTGGTTGTTATTTGTTATTCACAAATGGGTACACATGAGAACAAACTGATTACATGTGTTATTCAAGTATGGAAAGGAGCTGTTAGAAAGGATATTGCTTCTAAAGAAGACCATAGATGGAAATGAATGAAGGGATAATATAACACGAGGTAAGTAGTGGCCATGGAAACTACTATGAGAGGGCACAGATGATGAGGTACTTAGCACATGGAAGCACACAGAAGAGAAGTCTGTAGCCATAAGGTAGGAAGGCATGCTAGAAGGTTATAGTTGGGGTGCGAAATTGTACCAGCGTGGAAATTTTTGGAAATTTTGAAAATGGTCAATTAATGAGAGGATTGTTGGTAGGTGAAGGAGCAATAAATGCACTAACTTTTTAAAATCTATATAAGGATGTGATGCAGGTTCATTTTTACCTTTGCAATCACAAGTATTCGAGTGAGCTAAGTGCAACCGAGCCAAGAGAATCGTATTGAGGTGCAGAGAGTTGCGAAACCAGACGTGGAGAGTAGATTTGTGCGTGGAAAAGGCTTGTATCCCCATTGGTGAAGGGTTTGAGCGAAGTAGAAGTGTTGAGAAGGAGCTAGGGCATGCGATTTTGAGCTAGGGCACGTAATTTTGAGCTAGGGTTTGAACTTACTCGACATAGAAGATAAAAGGTGGGATTTTTATGATGGCACCAAAGAAAGCACCTGCAATAGGCACAAAAGGAAAGAAAAAGGTGGAAGTTGAGGTTGAAATTTCTCCCGAGAGTAATTTTTCAGAGATGCAGTACCTGGAAGGAGTAATAGTCGGACAAGATTGGGATTCCCACATCCATAGATGCAAAGTAAGTGACTACAACCACTACACCACTGATAACAAGGGAGATTTGGACGCTTTGTTGAATAAGAAGACCAACAAGCACATGGTGGAAGATATGCTAGTGTATGACAACATTGGGGAAAAGTTTCTTAAGCAGGTAGGAGTTTATCAACTATGTATGAGCTCCCATATTTTGGAAAATATGAACCTTTATACCAATGGCTTATGAGCAGAGTCCATGAGGACTTCTTCTATTTCATCGGATGGAGGGTTAGGATCACAGTGGCCCTAATTGTGACATTAATAGGATTGAAGGGCACATGGATAAACATTGTTAGTGATCTGACTGATAAAGCAACAATTATAGCCACAAGCAAGGAGTTGGGGTATACCAAGGGTCCTGGGAAAATAGAAATCTACAAATTGAGGAAGTACCCTATGGTGCAGGAAGCTACACATTTGCTCACCAAGTTGAATGATCAAGAGATATGGTCGCAGGTAAACACCATGTGGCTTTATGTTGCAAAGAAAATGTCCTAAGGAGAAGTGTACAATTTAGTAGGCTATATTGCAAAAACCATTGTTGAGGAAGCGCACATAGGTGAAAAGATAAGTTTTGGTGCCATCCTCTTATCTCTTGTTTTTGTAGAAATTGGAGTGCTCGATGGGCCAAAGAAAATTTTGGGAATACCCCGCCGAAGAAGAAATCCTCGCAGAAAGGTTCGAAAAATATTTATGTGAAGGATCAATGAGTGGCCCATTTAAGAAAAGGGTAGAAATGTGGTATGACCGACTTCACATGACATTTGAGGAGGAATGGCACATTCCAAAGAACTACCTTCGAGTAGTAGGCAAGGCGATCTGATTCGCAGTGTATCAAAATTTCTACATCACACGGTTTTCCATGAAGGATGGGACATGGAGTCCATGGTGTAAACTTTCCTATGCCTTCACATAGTGTGCTACTTCCAAGCTTTAGTTCACATATTTTTTGATGCACACCGTTTGAACTTCAACATAGACAAGGTAGATTGTGACTACCACACCCTCAGGAAAACATATGTATATCTGAGTCGGTCTTCCTACATTGAGAGGCTCATTTCAGATGTCATAAATATGAAGCTAGTAAGTTTGGCTATTGGGGACAGTGGAGCCGCACTCATATATCTTCAGCTCAAGCCTAGGATGGAGAATAATAAGTATGTGGAGAATGAGTTCATGCTCCTAGGGCTACCTAAGGGAAAACATACAATGGAGAATGTGCCAACTCCAAAGCTGTTGTGACCATACAGATAGACAAGGAAAAGAGGAACATGAAGATAGTGGAGGCTTGGATCATAGAGGTCGGAGGTAGCCCATAGACAAAGTGGAGAGTGAGTATGCGAGATACTCCACCACAGTGCAAGAAGGAGAAGAGGACTTGGACGTGGATGCAGTCCCTTGAAGAGCGCCGATTTAAGAGGGTATTTAGAAGAACCAAGACCCAAGGCGCGGAACACCACAACCTGTAAGAATATCACCTAGAATCTCCCCTCAGAAAGAGGCACCTGAGGAGAAGAGAAGGAGAAAGCTGAAGCTAAATGAGGAGGTGGAGTCATCTGAGAGATCTAGCGCACCTAGAATCTAGTGTAACCAGAAGATGTGGAGGAACCTAGAGATGAAGAAATGAAAGATGAAGAGGAAGGGGTGAAGAAAGTAGAAGAGACGGTGCAAGAGAAAAACCCAGTGTGCATGCTACTACTTAGGATGGAGAAGGGCCAACTCAAACCTTAGTGCTCAAGTTCCTAAGGGGCCAAGAACAAAGAGAACAAGTGAAGAATATGTTGTGCCAAGTATGGGCTATGCTTGAGGACACAAGTAAAATCATTTGCACCTAGTTTTGAGCACAGTGGGCCTTAAGGAATTGTATGGATGGGAGTTGATGGATCTAGACATGGCCACCACATGCACAAGGAAACAATTATCCTAGTCCATGCAGACCCATATGGATGAGCCAAATTTCAACATCTGTGAGGAATCTTGTGTATCAAGGAGAGTGAAGAAGGCACCCCAAAGCAGACACATGACAGTAAAGCCTACTCTAATGTCTGATGAGCAGGTGAGAAATGCCTTGGTTAAGGTATTTGCAGAGGTGGTGCGGAGGAACATTGATAAGGTTGCCACCATTAGAGCACTACTTGAAGATAACAAGGCAAAAACTGTAGAAATAATGCGTTTAAAAGGAGAAAAGGACCTAGAACAGAAAAAGAATGAGGCCTTCATTAGCATGACAAAAAGAAATTGGAGATTACGTTCTGAAAGCAAGACCTCATCTTGAGTCTAAGGTACCTGAGAAGTTTCCTTGGCTATGCATTATGTGCGCACATTGGTTGATTTGGTGCTAGAAGATGGGCCAATTTGAATGCCAATGCCAAAGGATCCTGAACAAGAAGCAGAAAGAGCAAGGGCCTTTGTGGTTAGGAAAATTTCAAATTATGAGGCATTGCTCCAAACTCTAAAGGATGAACTGAAGAAATCGACCAAGATTTGAATATTTGTGCGGCACTAGAAGCAGTGATAAGGATCAGAACTCTAGTTGAAGATAATGACGTTCTGAAGGCCATGAAAGATGAGACACTGGGATGCACAAAAATATTGGCACTAGTGAAACAAAAGTGTGAAGCCCTTGCAGCAGCCCAAGATCCACATAAGGAGAGAATATATGAGATTGGGAAGCTCATAGTGTAGAAGATGGATCTTCTGGAGGGAATGATGACTGCTATGGCCAATGTTGTCTAAGTACTGCAAAATGAAAAGGAAAAGATTACTCAGGATGAATTGGAAGCCATTTCCATAGACATTCTAGAGAAAACAAGGACCACACTGGATGACTAGTAGCAGACATTGGAGGCTGAGATTAAAACAAAATATCCAGAGTTGATCCTCCCAGGTTGAAGAAGAGGGTGCTGCAGAGTAAAGGTCTATTCTTTTGTACAGTGATTCTTTACATTCTTTCCATTCTTATTCTTTATTATTTGGGAACATCAGAAAGAATCCCCATTGCTAGGGATGACAATGTAATTTAGTGTGGGGTAATGTTGAGCAGACAATATTGTTCTAAGGAGAAGACACACAAAGAATGTTAGGAAAGGATAGGAAAGGAAATGCGTGCTAGGACAAGCTGATTCAGACTTAGCCATTTTCATGGATGTGGGCTATTTTGGAAGATAACGTGTGGAGCACACATTGGGATGGAGACTGCGCATACACACAAATGCTATTTTGGGAACAAGGGTGCGAAGAGTGCTACGTATGAGTTCAATATAATAATAGCATTACTTCTTCTAGTTAACTATAAGATGTCTATTATTAGTGCACTTGCATGTGTGCATGTTAATGTAAAGGCGCATGGCTATTATTAGCATGTGACCTATTTTAGGAAGTGCATAGGTGGTGAAGGGAAAGTCCTGACTCCTATAAAAATGTAGTGAACTGTGTATTTAGAGAGAGATACTAAGTAGTTAATTATTCAGAGAGCAATGTTGTTGGATTTGATGTGGGCATGACTTATGGTGATGCTTTGTAATGTAAGGAGCTTCTATGTATTACAGTGTTTAATGTAATGGAGTATATTGGATGGATAATGGTTTTAAACATGACTGTAACTAGTTCTTGTATGGTTAATCTTATTATAGTTATTGTTTAATTCATGATTATTTAAGATCTAGATATGGAATATGCTTTGTGGAATGTTTATGGTTATTTATGGTTCTAAATATGTTTTATCTTCATCACACTAACATCCTACACAAGCAACTCTAAAGAGGGGCTTAGTACCTTTGCGCGCTTTGGGTGAGCGCTCAACTCAAGCTGGGTGATGTGCCAATGTGCATGGGTTTTATAAAGTGAATTGTAGGCTGCATTAGTTGGCAGTGACCCATCTAGGTCGCCGTTGAATCTATAAATCCATCCTTACCCCTCTTTGTTTAGGGATGCAAAATTGGAATCATAAAGCTCTCTTGTGATCTTGTCTTCATTCTTGAGTCTTTTTGTAGCTACCATAGTCACCTTGGAGTCTTCTTAGAGCCTTTGTAAATCAACTTTGGATATTTGGGGAGACATATTTCACCTTGGAATATTTTGTGTTTCCATTGTAATATTATAGATATTTTCCATTAATATCTTGTTGTGTGTAAGTTAGCATTTGTCATCGGGTCTCTGCATCATCCTTTTTAGCCCTTTGTTTTGTCTCGCATGTCTTCATCTTAGCCCATCCATTTTCATTTAAGCCCTAACCGGTCCCAATTTCCATCGATCCTGTCTAATCACTGTTGACCCAGCCTCATCCACATCAATTTCTTTGTTGTTCGAACCTCTATCACCGAGATATCTACTTTTGCATTCATCCACTTCTAGATATCTACTTTTGCATCCATCCGCCTTCCAAATCTCATCCCTCTGTCTCTCTACCATCCCAGATATGTTTTCTCAAGCCCTAGTCACCGTTAATTTCCCCCTGTTCACCATTAACCAACCCTATTTTCATATCATTTACCATCACTTTGCATAATTTTATTGCATCCTTTCATCTAGATCTAGATCCAATTTGTCTTGCAAGTTTCTATGTTCGGATTCAAATCCACTTTAGATCCAACCACGAAGAGCTTGCAAGTTTGTTTTGTTGCAGTTCCTCTCATCCTACCACACGGTTGCCATTGGTGGCCCTCTGCTGACCTCGGGTCACCGTCGACCCATGCTAGGTTTGGTTTATTTCACATATATCTAGTTGATTTGTACTACCTTTACATTTATACATTTTAAGTTTCTAACTTGTATCGATTCTACATATTATCTAAATCTTTGCTACATCCAATTTATCAATATCTTATTCATCCTATCTTTATCTACAAGAGGGTTGATATCCATCCTAGGAAGTTCTTTGTTTTTGGGAGTGACTTTATCAGAAACCCTCCCATCTATCTACTAATCCATTTCGTTTTGAGTTTGATTGATTTGCATGTCACTTATCTTACAAAGCAAGAGGAGTTCATATCGCACCATATCCATCTATATCATCTTAAGGTACCATAAACCCTTGCATATTTGGAGTTACTTATTTCCTTTATTACTAGTTAAATAATATGAATAGGAACAACGAAACTTGGTCAACAGATTCTACAGATCACTACACGTAGCAAGGATGCTTAGCGCAATACCTCTTCCTAGTCCCACAACGGCTCCAGGGCATCCAATTTCTTACACATCACAGGTGATATTGTTTCATTTTTCATAGCACATTACTATATCAGATTATACACACTTTAACATACTTTCTATCTTTCTAACATGCTAACAGGTGCTTCATGTGCAACATTTGTCTTGCAGGTCTATTTGCCACCATTGTTATCTGTCACATTATTTATTCTTGCTTGTCATTATATGCCATAAATTGTGGGCTCTTCCTATGTATTTCTTGATCTACGATTGTATGTATGTTTGTGGTCACTATGGCCTTGATTGTCTTATGATATCGTGAGTGATGTCCCATGTTTAAAACCTACTTTTTGTGGTCTTCTTTGTTTTCTTACATGCTTAGCTTACACAATGTCTTCTACATGTGTATTTATCTTGTTTGCACTAACACTTGTTTCATAGCCACCTTGTTTGCATGTTCCTTGGTTTCTACTAAGCACACTCTCTCCCCTTTGTAGGGCATCAATTTGGGACGGTGATCAATCCTCCTTTAGGCTACATACTCCTTAGCGATGTCACATTCACCAAAACAGAGGGGGGGCATCCATCGGGTGAATCAATCACCCAATAAAACATTTCACAGTCATAATTTAGCATAGTTACGTTGCACCGATGCAACACAATCATTAGTCTCGTGTAATGGCCCAGATCCTGACTTGGGTCCACGACTCACCAACACGAGCACACTAGCGCCCAAACCACGACAATAATGCCTAAGTGCCCCTAACCCTTCTCGGATACTGTGGCCGAAGGCGATTACACAAAATTTTTTAGTTCAACACAATTTTGACATTTTACATGTGGCTTTCACAGGGGCACATAGTCCTTCAACACTCAACATGCATGCACTACATTGTATTTTCTACTTTTGCATTTGATCAAAATTGTTCAAAACAAATCGGATTTTTACACACCATATGTAGTGGTGTTCACATTGTGGGAAGCAGTTAAAGGTTGGAGGATGACACCAAACTTTTCTCCCTACACTTCTTCCATTCTTGGCATGAGATCACCCAAAAACTCACACACAACACAACCAATGTGAGATCGCCCAAAAAACTCATTCTTCTACAACATTTTCAAGATCCTTTCTACACTTTTTACTCATCACGGATCATGTGCACATGTTATTTTTTACATTTTTACATACTTTTTACTTGTTTTGATCATATACACATGTATTTGATTACTTGATCATTCTTCTCTTTTACAAGTTCGTCCTTATGGGAAGTGGTAGTCACATCAATCACATCTTTAATCACACATCAATCACACAATCAAGCGACATCTATAATAGGTAAAAATGTGTCATCTACACATATGCTCTTGCCCTAGGGTCATCATCATCATCATATTTTCACTTCCTCTTCTCTAGCTTCCACACTTCACATTTTTATCACTCCATGCTTTTCCTTGTCTCTCGACACACTTTTTGCCATCGATCTAAATGGTTATTAGGTATGCATCTCTTATCTACTTTATGTTATCGATCATTCAATCAACATAATAAAGTTGGGGAAAATATAGACACTAAATCACACAATTTGGGTACCTATCTAGTCCTGATCACATACAACTATTCATATGATTCATAAGTGATAAAAGTACTAATTGATCACTTGTATTTGGCCATCTTTGCTTACTTTTGAATTCTACTTTTGGTCTTACACTCCTTTCCTAGTCAGCTTTTTTCATACTTAAACATTTCTCATTCTAGACACCGGTGCCCACCAAGACGCCACCTGTCAGTTCCCGTGTCCCCTCCGGGCACCCCCGACCTCTTTGTACTTTGTTCACATCTTTTGGGTCCTTTCTAGCCATTTGGGCATCTTTCTTTTTACTAGTCAGCATTTTAGTGGTTAATTATGAAATTCAAACAAGGGAATCATATAAATACAAAGCTATGTGATCATAATAAAGGACCAAGCACTAAGTGTTAGCTATCACCACTAAGGTTACACTCAAATGCCTTTACAAAAGCACTCAATTATCCATCTAGCATCCACACACAAGGGAAAGGGACTACCATTTCTACATACACGCATAGGAGGAAGTTCATTCTTTCATGCACACATCTATCTACATATTTTACATCTAGCTACTTGCTCGCTATCAAGTGTGATTCACTGAGAGACGCCTAGGATGATTTCCCCACATACGCACATAGAACTACATGGGGTTTGTAATATAGTGTAGTGCTCAATCGTAAGATTATTTATGTGACAATTGAGGATGGGCTGACCTCCCATTTTACATCTTTCTTTTTTAAAATTTATTGTGGTTTGGGGTTTTACAAGTACTTCTTTTCGATTATAGGTTTCGGGTGTAACAACAAACGAAGTGCAAAAAGTACACACGATCAAAGGTCATAACAAGAAAACATCTCATGACAACCCTACAAAATAGGGTTTCACACCTTACGAGTAGTCATAGGCTCCCGGAGGAGGTATCAATGCTCAAATGTGTATTTTTAAGGCATCTTGATCTAAGTATCTTGAGTTATGTTTCAATTTAGAGTTGGTCTTAATTCAAGGTGATCGTCTTGTAAGTGTTAAACAAAGGTTAGTTTTTATAATCTTAGAAAATTTTGTAAGCTTAGTCCAATGTTGGAATCCTTAGCAAAATTTGTGTGGAGTCTCATTACAAACTATAATTATAGCGAAGTGATGATGTTCTTAAAATATAATCTCTTTCCTTACCATAAGAGATTATATTTGGCCATGTAGAGGATGAAAATGAGATCTACTCTTACAAGGATTACATGGTAGAAGGTTTCCCTTCACTGGGAACATTGACCACAACTGTATCATTTTGGTATCAGAGCTTAGGATTTGGAAGTTCTATTGAAAAGGTTACTCAAGATGTAGGATTTTGAGTCTTGATGAGGAGATTAGTGTAAACATCGATTTGGGTTATGTGAGTGACCTTAGGATTTTTTTCTTTCCATACTAGTGGTGTGGGTATAAGGTGGTTATAGACATATCCAACATTGTGTTTTTTGGGTAGTGAGTGTAAGTTTGTAGAATCTTGTTGTGAGAGATTGTGAGTGATGGGGATGTTGATATATGAAACACATCCCCATCAACCGATATACACATTATAACATCATATCCCAAGGTACATAACATATGACACATAAAGTGAATAGATCTCAAGATTGGTAACCTTGGTTGATGTGTAAGAGGAATGCAAGCCCATTAAGAGGCCATATATACCACACAACGTAGAGGAGTTGTGGATGAAGATGAGAATGATGATAATAATGAAGCAATAATACATGTAGATCAAGAGGTTGTAATAGAGCCTATGGATAAATAACATGATTGATTTTTGTGAGAAATTACAAGGATTGAAGTAAACCTCACATAAAACTATTGTGTTATTATGAGGACTTGGATATAGAAGACTTGATAGATTGGATTGTGGAAATAGAGAATCAATTTGAGTACAAAGATGTGGAAGATAAAAAGAATTTTATATAAAGTACCAAGCTGAAAGACCATTCATCTTTATGGTGGGATCATGTCCAAAATGAGAGAGTTCAAAGGGTTAAAGACAAGTTGAAGAAATGAGATTGAATTTTAATGAAATTGAAGGATAGGTTTATGCATGTGGATCACCAGTTTTATATGTTCAATCAGTTGTAGAATGTGTAAAAAGAAATTGGAGTGTCAAGTACCCCGAGGATTTTTATCGACTCAACATTAAATTTGGCCATGTAGAGGATGAAAATGAATAAATATTGAGATATGTCAATGAACTACACATTTTTATTTAAGATGAACTTATTATGATTCAGCCTAAAGGTGGAAGAAAAGTTATCCCATAAAAATAGAGAAACTTATGAGGAAAAGGAAAGTTCCCACGTAGAGGTGGAATTTTGTGCAATGATGCACAAATTCAAACACAAGAAAGTAAGACAAACAAATTGCATGAGTAAGGTCATTCACATAAAGGTGTAGGTATATCAACCTTTAGAGGTAGAGGACACAAAAGAGGAAGGGGATTTAACAGAGCATTTTTATGTTGTGGAGAGACTCGACATCCCGTATTTGAATTTATAAAATCCATGCAAAGTAGTGGGAGATGGATAAATGGTGCTATTAATTATGTTGCTCAACATACAAATTTGAAAAATTTATGTGTTAATGTGTAGCATAGAATAACCTAAATATGGTGAAGCACTTACGATGAAGAGGGTGTTATTGAATCCCACACAAGAA
Source organism: Taxus wallichiana var. yunnanensis (assembly GCA_018340775.1). NCBI lineage: Eukaryota > Viridiplantae > Streptophyta > Pinopsida > Cupressales > Taxaceae > Taxus > Taxus wallichiana. The sequence continues at coordinate 392,246,946 of CM031234.1, read as the reverse complement.
GAAAATGCACTCGTGTTGATGAAGAATATATTCAAAACCATTTATAAGTCCTGGAGGTAAGTTATGTAAAGCCATTGTTAATAGTGGTAGCATTGATAATCTTAGTTATGAGAATATGGTAAAAAGTATTGGTCTAAAGAAGATTGTGCACCTAAACTTCTAAAAGTGTAGATATTATTGAAGGGAACTCAATTACTTATTAATGAACAATACGGGTTGTATATCAAGAATTGTGCATTCGAAGATGAATTCATGTGCGATGTAGTGCCCATAGACATATGCCATGTGTTTTTGGGGAGACTTTAGTTGTATGATAAACAATTAGTTCATGATGGCCACTCAAATACCCATACATTAGTGAAATAAAAATGAAAGTACACTTTAAATCCTTGAAGGATTCAAGTGTGTAGGTTGAAAGGAGTCTTTAGGTATTGGTTGTTTAGGGAAAGGAGTTCTGAAAGGTCATTCTCCTCCCACAAGCATCTAATTCAAACTATTTTTATGGTCAAAAAGAGGAATTTAATAGGTTTTCAAAAGTGGTCACAATAAGGACTCCAAGCAAAGGTAAGGAAGATATGGTGATTATAAGTTAACCATGTGATCTTAGACATGTATTTCAAAATCCACCTTTTCTTATTAAATATACAAACAAAACATACATGAGTAAGGGTAAAAATTGTGTAAATAGCCAAGAAGAATGAAAAAAATGGGTGAATTTTAGTTTACATGTTTAATGTGCATCAAGATTGTGATAGATACGGGTGCAAAGTGCATAGAGAGTTGAGATGATAAGGGTCTAATGTGCATTGGAGATGAAAATGGTAGGTAGATTGATTAAATATATAGAGGTATGTGGCAAGATTAAATGTGAGTGGATGAGGATAGTTGAATGGGTGATGAGGTGTCTTTCATCGACCTTATTTTATATTTTATAGTTTTTTTGTGGGATTATTTTATTTTTCTTGATTATTATGTTTTATATTGATTTATATTTTTGTAAATTATGTGACCTTAGAGTGCATTTTGTAATGTCTATCATTTCACCCTTTTCGGTTGTGTGTTGCAAAGCATGAAATATGCAACACAAAAATCAAGATAAGATGGGGTTTGCCTAACCATATGATGATGGTTATCATGCATGAGGGCTTAGAAAATTGAGTAAATAGACATGAACTAGGAAATTCAATTGATGGAACACTTTAGTTGGAGTTTGTGAAGGGATTGATAGGTTAATTTTGTAAGGTAGAGACTATTTGGTCAATTGACTAATATAGATGATGATTGAGTGTCATAAGATTGAAAAGAAGGTTTTGGTACAATATCCCCCTCCAAGTAATAGATTTTGAGACACGAGATACCCCAACATAACATGAAATAAAAGTGGCAATTGATGAATGATAGAAGATGGCCTTGGTAAAGGAAATATTATTGAAATGAGGGCAAAGTGTTGGGCTAGCCATATGCAAGAGAAAACAAAATAAGTGACAGATGAAAGAGTGCATACATGTTAGAGAGTATGAGAACAATGTTTTTGACTTAATCTAAATTGAATGAAACCTTAATTTTAGAGTAAGTTTGGTGTAACTAACGATATACGATGATCATATATAGCAATGGACAAGAAAAAAACATTCACAAATATGAAACCATAAGCAAATAGAAGAGGAAGATGACTTAGCTGATTTCTATTCAATTTGGAGATGATATGGATTGGGTAGTTGTTGGATCTATTTGGGAGTAGTGTCGTCAAGGCTTGACGAGGGTTTTGTAACTCAAAACTATCTTGAACAAAAGCACCCACAAGAGGAAAGGAGTGCATGGGAACTAATGATTGGACCTGAATGCTAGTGACTACTTAGATTCTCGGTTCTAACTCTTTTTGGGTTAAAGGAGCTTCACTTCTTCTCATTCTTTATCGCTTGGTTTTGGCTATTAGATCGTCAGTCATACCTATAACCTACAAAATAGAAAGCTACTTGCACATTTCCACAAACCACATCAAGTATAATAAAAATATGTAAAATGTGGAGTTAGAGTGACCAGATGGTCACCCAAAGAGTGAACTTAGTACCAAGCACTACACTACATTTCAAACTCCATGTAGTTCTATGTGTTTGTGTGTGTAATGATGCCCTAGGTTGCCCTTGTGTAAGTTACACAATGATAACGAGTTAGATGTAGATTATATCGAGTATGTAAGATGTGTGTGATGAAATAGAATGAACTCCCCTCCTATGTTGTGTATGTAGAATAATGCAGCCCTTATCCCTTGTATGGATGTGCTAGATGTATGCCTTATAATTCTCTTATGCCTTTGTGTAAGCTTAGGTGGTGATAGATAATGTTTATGATGTTTGGCCCCTTATTTGAGATAAATAACTAAGTATATATATGATTCCCTTATTTGAATTTTTGTAAATGATAACCTGGAAGGCCCATCCTAAGTGTCAAAAGATGCCCAAGAGGTGAAAATGACCCAAAAGGGTAAGAAGAAGGGAAAGAGGGGGTAGCGCGCCCAAGAGGGCTAAGAGCAGGGCAATTCTATCCTAGTTGGGTGCTAGTGTCTGAGGCCATCAAAAGATAAATCAATCAAGTGCCGGAAAAATTGTAAGGTGTGTAAAGATAAAAGGATGCTCAATCAAGCGCAAAAATAGTAAAATGAAAGAGATAAAGCAATTAAGAAGGCCAAAATAAGTTTTCAACCACTATTTTTCTTGCTTAGGAATCATGTATATATTAGTATGCTTTAGGACCTAGAAATTTACCTAAGTGTATAGATTTTGTGTCTACATTTGCCCCCACTTTATGTTTTTTAGTGAATATTGATAACATAGAGTAGATAGAAGATGCATATCTTGTAATCATGTAGAGAAGAGTGTAACCGATAGCATGCTGAGTGGACAAGTGAAGCGTGAAGTGAACGTAATGCGAAACATGGAAAATAGGAAGGGGAGGTACACCTTATGGGTGAAGTGTATGCATAGTAACATGCTACTGGAGCTTGTGTTTGTGGACATGAGTGCTTCTTGTTTCATAAAAGGAAAAACATATAAATGAAGAGCAAAAGAATAGTCAAAGTCTCGTATGTGAAAAATTAGAGTAATGTTTTCATAAGTAAGTAAAAGTATGTAGAAAGTAATAGTCAAGGAAAGAGTGCACTGATGTATAAGAGTGTAAAGGATAGAAAGTTGTCCTGTTTTCTTTGAAGATGTTGAGTGTCTTATTGCCAAAAGGTGAGGTTTTTGGGTGATCTCACGCCAAGAGTGAGTTTTTTGGGTGATCTCACGCTAAGGATGAGTTTTTGGGTGATCTCACGCTAAGAATGAGTTTTTTGGGTGATATCAAAGGCTAAGAGAAGAGTGTTGGGGAGATAGATTTGTTATTCTCTCCATCTATGAAACTTCTCGAATAAGCACCATTATAGATAGCACGTCCCAATTTATAACCGATTGTAAGTAATTGAATCGAATTCTAAGCGCTTGACTTAATTATGTAATGGAGAGAAGTATTTTATACTTTAAAATTGTATTGTAAGCGCTTTGGAAACTATGTTGAGCTAAGAATTTTTCTATTTTTTCCCCAGACACAAGTGACACAAGCACCCACCATTCCTATTTGTACAGTGTGCTAGTTTATGCTCTATATTTATGGCCCAAGTCTAATTCTAGACCATTATGTGACTATGTAGCTCGCCAATTCTATATTGTGTTGTTCGATCTATAGTTCGAGCACTGGAAGGGTGATTTGTTCTCCAATAGATGCCCTCCTCATTTTGGGGTGCATGCAAAAATGTAGGAGGATACGGCCTAAAGGAGATGACCTGAAGCTGATATGCATATCATGTATTGGATACTTATAAGGGTATGTGATGTGTATGGTATAAACTAAGGCACATGCAAACAAGATAGGCTAGAAACTAGTTTTAGTGTAAAAGGACTAGCATGTAATAGAAAACAATGTAACAAACAACTATGAAGACAAGATGGAACATGAAAAGTGGGTTTCATACATGGGACATTGCTCACAATGTCATAATAAAATTAGGGCCAAAGCAATCACAAGTAAACAATGATCAAGAAAAACATAGGGCATAACCCACAAATAGTAGCAAACAATATCAAGCAAAAAGTGACAGATAACCATGGTTGCACAGTTGTCTTGCAAAGAAAATTCTACACATGAAGCACCTATTAGCATGTTAGAAAAATAAGTAGTATGTCAAAGCATGTATATATCGGTGAATAGTAAAGTTATAAGTAACAAGTACTAAATAATACAACAATAGGACTTGTGATGTGTAGAGTATGAGAATAGAAAAGGTAGATGCCCCCAGGAGCCTCGAATGGATTGGTAAAGAGCTATCAAGTATCATGTATCGTGGACGAATCTATACAAATAATGTATTCACCTTAAGATACCAAGTGAATGTGCATGTGTGTATAAAAAGAAGATAATGGCATACTAAGTATCTAACTAGCGTGGAAAACAAAGTGTAACATGTAAATAGTACAAGCTAACAAGATTAAATGAAACCAATACATGCAAATACTATGTGAAGATGATGGTGTGCTACTTGTGATATGTAAAATGTGTAGATGAGAAGGACCACATTACCCCGAGTAGATGTGTGTGAGATGAGATTCATTTTAGAATGTTCCTCAATGATTAAGTATGCACTATAGAACAAGAGCGTGTCATTGGGTAATGAAGGTAAAGTATGTGGACCAAAGATGTGGTAATGCTAAAAAAGATAGTCATGAAGCAGAGAACAAGAGAGAGTAGCTAAGATGTGACAAGTGAGGTTCATAGAGGAATTGTACCCTCAATAGTCAAGCATTAACCATAGAACAAGAGTGTGTCATCGGGTAATACGGTAGAATATGTAGTAGTAATATTGTGTTGTATATATAGGAAGAAGTAATGATATAAGAAGTGTTAGTGCCCATAATTGTCATGCCACATTTAGGCAATCGTTTGACTAGTTTTTTATCCCATTTTCAAATTATTTCCATGTTCACTTTCTCGTGTTTTCAAACTTTGTGCAATCCATTTTTCCCATCTATGAGTTATCAACCTATCTATTTGTATCCCTACTTGGAATATTATTGTTTTAAAAGTTTAAGGGGAGTGGTGGTTGATGTCTTCATGTGTTACCAATGATTTAACAAAAATAAATTTTTGTAAAACTCTAATTACAAAGTAACTGAATGTAAACTATGATATACAATTGCTAAATGTAATATGACACAAGTAATAAGTAAGTAAAATACAAAACCATAAGTAAGAGGTATAAAAAGAATGAATTAGATGATTAACGCTTGATCCGGGAGTGTTTTGGAATGAAAATTACTGAACAGAAGTGGACTATGTCATCAACACTCAAGATAAATTTTGGAATCCACGGACAAGGTTGAACACAGGAACCTATGGCTGGACAAGGGCATCTGGGCACTGGAGAACTCTGCTGGTCACTTGTGACTACGCTAATGGTCAAAATCTGATTTTCACAATGTCACACAAGTGTCACAAATATTCCATGTTGATCATTTGTGTGTCACTATTTGATCACCGAGGGTATACCTATAACCTACAAAATTGATATCATCTGCAAAACCCATAATACCATATCAAATCCAAAAAGAAAAATGTAATATGGGGAGTCAGACTAACCCCATCGGTCACCTCAAGAGTGAACTTACGACCAAGCACTACACTACATCTTAGACTCCATGTAGTTTTGGTGAGTGTGTGTAAGAATCATGCCCTATGATGCCCTTGTGTAATTTCACTTGATAATGGGTTGTAGCTAGATGTAACAATATAGATAGATGTGTGGATGGAATAAATAAACTTCCCCTTCCTATGTTGTGTATGTAGAAATTGTAGTCCCTTGTCCCTTGAATGAGTGTTAGATGGATGCTTGAAGTGCTTTAGGTTCCTTTGGATGCAAGCTTAGGTGATGATAGTATATGTTTAGAGCTTGGTCCTTCATTTTGAACACATAACTATGTATTTATATGATTCCCTTGTTTGAATTTTGTAATTGACAACTGGAAGGCCGACCCATAAGTGAAAAAGATTCCCTAAAAGATAAAAGAGACCCAAAAGAAGCGAGTAAGGTGGAAAAGGGTCAGGGGTGCCTAGAGGGGATAGGGGCACTTGGGCACTCCTGTCTTGGCTAGGCATTGGTGTCTGAAGCCATAAAAGATAAATAAGTAAAATATTGACTAGGATGTAGGATGTATCGGATCAAATAGAAAATAAAAAAATAAGACAAAAGGCTAGAGACAGTCGTCAATTACTAGTTTTCTTTCTTAGGAATCATATGAATTCTCATTTTCCCCCACTTTACATTGTTGAGTGAATACTTGATAACATAAAGTAGATAAGAGATGCATACCTTATGATCCTATAGAGTGTGCAATGAAATGCATGTTGAGTGGACAAGTGAAGTGTGGAATGAGTGCAAAAATGAAGCGTGAGACTAGGAAAAGAAAGTGACTCTAGGGGTGAAGTGTATGCATTGTACTTATCTGTGCTTCTTGCAAGGACATACCGAAAAAGAAGAGAAAGAATGTAGTCAAAGTCCCGTATATGATAAATTAGAGAAAAATGTGTATAAGTATGTAAAAGTATGTAAAAGGAAAGTGTACACCTAATGTAGAAAAGTGTCTTTAACTATTGTGAAGAGTAAGTTTTTGGGTGATCTCATGCAAAGAGTGATTTTTTTGGGTGATCTCACACCAAGTGCGAGTTTTTTTGGGTGATCTCACGTTAAAGAGCAAGTGTTGGGGAGAGAGGTCTAGTGTTACTCTCCTTCCATGAATCTTCCCGATAAACACCACTGCAGATGGTGTGTCCTTGTTTTGTTCTTGATTTCCTTATTTATTCCAAATGTATTGATGGTTTCGATTGAAATTAAGATTGAATGCATTTTTTTACCTGGAGGACTATGCAATCTTGACATCAACACTACCCTAAAGGATTTTGTGAAATGTGTTGATATGAAAAATTGATTATGTGTTCCTCCAAGACATTAGTGCCCAAGGGAGGACACAGGCACCTAGGCACTCCTTTCCGAGCTTGGACCCTAGTGTTTGTGCTATGATGAGGACTCAAGTGAGATTTTGGGTCATTTTGTAACTATGTTCATGTTCTGATTCTGTGTTGTACTATATCGTGTTATAGCTCTGAGCTATTGTGTGGGGTGATTTATTCACGCGGTGTATGCCCCCTTATTTGGGGTGCATGCAACGTCGGTATGAGTATGTGTCCCAAAGAGAGGACTAGATGTTGATCTAATTTGTATCCCTACAGGGGGAAGGGGTGTGCATGGTAGAAACCAAAGCACATGCAAAAAAAGTGGCTAGATACATGTGTTAGTAGAAAAGTAGTAAGCATGTCATATAAAAACAATGTAACAAGTAAGTGTGCATATAAGATAGACCACGAAAAGAGGGTTTTAAACATGGGACATCGCTCACAATGTCACAAGATAATCAGGGCTGAAGTGATCAAAAGTAAGCAAACAATGAACATGTAAGACATAAGGAAAAGCTCTGCAAACAATAACAAGAAATATCAGCAAAATGTAACAAACAACCATGGTGGCATATAGTTCCTACAAAGCAAATGCTATAATGTGAAGCAACTTGATTAGCATGTTAGAAAGATAAAAAGTATGTCAAAACATGTATGTATCAATGAAATAAGCGTGCTCGAGAAGGTTGCGTGTTCGATTCATGTCGGGTTCACCAAATGATTTAACAAAAATATTTTTTTGTAAAACCCTAATTGTAGAGTAAATAAATGTAAAGTATGATATACAACTACTAATTCAAGGTTGCACTACGATATTTACAATAGGATCTTGGAAGGTTTCCAAGGGTGCTCTTGTGGTGGCAAGAGGTAAGAAGGTTAGAACCTTATATTTAAACACTAGTAGTACTAATGCTTGTAAATTTTTGTCTTCGCACACAAATACAACATTGTGGCATTATAGACTCGGTCATATGAGCCATAAGGGCATATCGATTGTTAAAAATAATTTTCTGGATATATATAAACAAGTTTGGATTTCTGTGAGAACTATGTATATGGGAAACATAAGTGAGTAAAGTTTCTCAAGGTTGGACATATGAAGAAAGATAATAAATTGGAGTCGGTACATTCGATGTGGGGCCGGCTCAAGTATCATCTCTTGGGGGTTCAAATTATTATGTCACTTTTATTGATGATGCAACAAGGAAGTGCAGGTATATTGTATTAGAAATAAATCTAATGTATTTGAAACTTTTGTTAAATGGAAATCCTTGGTAGAGAATGAAACAAGTCTTAAGGTAAAATGTCCTAGGTCAGATAATGGAGGGGAGTATTGCAATAATGAGTTTTATGATTATTGTTCTAAGAATTAAATCCACAAGAAAAGGATGGTTCCAGGAACTCCACAATAGAATGGGGTGTCAGAAAGGATGAACATGACAATAATGAGCTAGGAGCATGAGATTACATGCGGGATCTGCACTTTATTTTTGGGAGAAGCAAAGTGAGCACACTGTGTACTTGATAAATAGAGGACCCTGAAGTGCCTTAGATGGAGGCATAACTAAGGAGAAATGATCTCGGTAAGAAGGTTGATTATTCATTTCTTAGAGTCTTTGGATGTGATGTGTTTTTCCATATTGACAAGGATGATAGGACCAAGTTAGAGGCTAAATCGATAAATGTAATTTCATTGGTTATGGTGGTGATGACTTTGGATATAAAGATTAGAGTATCGAGGACAAGAAAAACATTTGATCTAGGGATTTGGTATTTAATGAGAAAGTTATGTATAAACAACAGTTGCAGGAAAACAAGGAATAATCCAAGAAAGAATATGCATTGGTAGAGGATATTCCATATGGGAAAGTGGCACAGAATCAATTCAGAACCCGCTCAACAGAACCCCAAACTCCTATATTGAGGAGGTCTTTTAGGGTAAGAAGAGCACCTAAATTTTTTTCTCCTTCTCTTAATTATTTACTATTCATTGACAAAGTGGAGAGCCGTAGAGAGATTTTATGAATAAATGTAGGTAGATGTCGGGAAGAAGTGGGAGGAACACATGGATGAGGAACATTGGTCTCTCATGGAGAACCAAAATTGGGATTTGGTGAATATACCCAAAGGAAAAAGAGTACTGCAGAACAAGTGGGTTTATAAAGTTAAAGAGGAAGAATGAGGCAAGGAAAGATACAAGGCCTGGTTGGTGGTCAAGGGATTTGCATAGAAAAAAGGTATAGATTTTGATGAGATTTTTCTCCGTAGTAAAATTGAATTCTATTAGAATGTTCTTGGAATAGTGGCAAGCATAAGACTTGCACTTAAAGTAGCTAGATTTAAAGACCGGATTTCTCCATGGTTATTTGGAGGAGGATCTATGTATGTAGCATCTAGAAGGATATGAGGTCAAAGGTAAAGAGGGGATGGTGTGGAAACCGAAGAAGAACTTGTATGGCTTCAAACAAACTCCATGTCAATGGTATAAGAAATTTGATAAGCTTCATGACAGAACAAGGTTATATTATATGCCATTATGATTTGTGTGTATATAAATAAATTTCAAGACGATAGTTATATTATCTTGTACTTGTATGCGGATGACATTGTCACGGGCAAAAAATGCGAGAAATAACAAGTACTCTAGAAGAAGCTAAGTGACTCCTTTGCTATGAAGGATTTGGGGGCAACCAAACAAATCCTTAGTATGAGGATATCTTGGGATAGGATGGAACGGAAGATTACTTTATCTCAGGAAGAGTACATTAAGAAGGTATTGGAGAAGTTTAATATGTAGGATGCTAAACCATTTGGGACTCCTTTGGCAGGATATTTCAAGTTATCAAAGGAGTTGTGTCCCAAGACATAGTAGGAGAGAAACCATATGTCCAAGGTACCATACTCATCAACGGTTGGCAATTTGATGTATGCCATGGTGTGCACTAGTCCCGATATTACCCATGCAAAGTGGTAATAATGAGTAGATTTATGAGTGATCCAGGTAAAGATCACTCGACATGTAGTAAATTGGATCCTTCGGTACTTGAGAGGACCATGGGGACAATTTTGTGCTACAAATGGATCGGACACCACTTTACATGGTTATGTAGATTCGCATATGGTGGAGATGTAGACAACATGATAAACATGACAAGTTATATTTTCATTATAGGTAGGACAAAAATGACTGGATTTCACGACTACGTAAGCTTGTGGCTTTGCCAACCATGGAGGCCGAGTATGTTTCGCCACAAAGGAAAAAAAGAGATGATTTGGTTACATTAATTACTTAAGGAGTTGGGGCATAAGCAGGAGGAAGGGAAACTACATAGTGATAGTCAGAGTGCTATGCACCTAGCTAAGAAATTTACTTTCCACTCTAAGACGAAACATATACAATTAAGGTACCATTTCATTAGGACAACTTTGGAGGAAGAGAAGTTGAAGTTGGAGAAGATTCATACCAGTTAGAATCCTTCAGACATGATGACCAAGGTGGTCACAAGGGAGAAACTGAAGCTATGTTTAGCTTTGGTTAGTCTTCACGGACAAAGTGAAGGGTTAAGAAGCTTTCTCAGAGGAAAACTAGTCTCCAAGTGGGAGATTGTTATGTTGTGGAGCCTGTTTTCATGTGTGGAAGTGTTAAAAATGTATACTCAAAGAACGGTACACTCTCCACAATTTTCTTGGAATTTTTTGTGCTTGAAAGATGTGCCCAATACCTGGGAAATGTGCTCTTCTCATATGTGTGATATTTTGACCCATGGCTTTATGGGGTGGTTTTGGCCCATGGTTTTGGTACCCATGGTATTGTAAAATTGCTTAAGCAGTTTCCTATTAATGTGCTTATGTGCATATTGTAGGGTGATTGTAATATTGTAGATGTGTGAGTTCAAGTGTGAATTTTGAAGAGTTTGTTGAACACAACTCCAAACAAATTTACGCATTGTATTGAGAGAAAGAGGTGGTCTGTAATAAAATATGAGCAAGTGATTCTTGGTGGACATAGCCCAAATTGGGTGAACCACGTTAAATATTGTCTCTATGTTGTGTTCTTTTTTTTTGTACTTTTAGTTCATATTTGTGATATTATTCGCATATTAGTTTATACTATTGTGATTATGTGTGGGATTGTTTTGCATATTTTATCCATTATTTCCTAACACCTAGTTGGGTCTTTGGTGTCTAAAGCCATAAAAGATAAATAAGTAAAATACCACCAGGATGTAGGGTGTATGAGACCAAATAGAAAATAAGAAACTAAGACAGAAGGCCAAAGACAATTGTCAATTGCTGGTTTTCCTTGCTTAGGAATCATATGAATGCTAGTATATGTTTAGGACCTAGAATTGTACCAAAGTGCATTATTTTGTGTCTACAACTAGGAAATTTGGTCATCTTTGCGGGACTGATGTGTTTTGTGTAGAATGTAGTTTCCTCCTCGAGCATGTGAAAGGGAAATACTTGAGAAGTTTCCGAGGTGCTAAGAAAATTACAATATGCATTTTGCATCTTTTAGGTATTTATGGGAATGTAGGTTGAGTCCCCTGATCGCACCACTTGGTTGCTTAAGAAAAACATGAGGCGAGCGGTTGGGAGAAGGGGGAGGTGAAGTCAATTTTTTTGTGTGCCTAGATATATATGCAAGGTATTGGTTTGAATCCGAAGCCCGAAAAGGTGTATTGGGTTAACTTGACACATGGAATTTTTTGAGACTCGGAGTTAACATTGCATTTTGTTTTGCCTTATGTCTTTATGTGCTAAATGGAAATTTATTATGGACTTGACTTCTAGTCTTTTTTCTTGGTTAGATATTTTTATATTTTCATATGTTCGACGTGTATACAAGATTTACAAGGAATGCCTTATTTTCGTAATAAGGCCTAAAATTAATTGAAAGTCAATGGTGAACTCTTCTTATGGAATGATTCAAAGTTGTTAGTGGTGAATGCAATGAAAGTTATTGTTCAAGAGGTTGATTGCGTAAGTTCATTTTATGATAAATTGTGTATAAGTTTGAAGTGAATTATTATTTTAAAGAATGTTGAATAAAAAAAGGAGAATACTTCATAAAATAGAAAGCAAAATGAACAGATTGAAACAATGGTTCTATGAACAAAATGGTGTTCTATTAAGGGGTCCATGCCATTGATAACATATATACAAAAAAGAAACAAAGTTTACATATGGAATAAAAAGTTAATTGTCTATATTCATGATTTCTCTTAGGAACATTGGAAGGAACACCAAAGCTTGTCCCCGTGGTGCTTGAACTCCTCATGAGCTGCACATCGAACACAAACCGAATGTTGCTTAAAGAAAGCCACTTGACATGCCCTTGGCCATCAATTTTTATACACCGACTTGCAGCCCACCGAGAATTGTGCAGAGCTCCATTTTCTTCTTGAGTGAGATCACCTTCTCACAAAAATTGAGGCCCCTTTTCAAGTAAACCTTCAAACCCGACTTATTGATGACCGACTTATGGGGACCATATGACTTCGTTGATTGAGCCATTTCGAGCAGCTTTTTCTTTTTCGAGAGGAGGAGCCCGACTGTCATTCCATTAGTTTAAAATTCAGCCATGACGACCTCTAGTGTATAGATCCATTCTTCTACTTCGTCCATTCATCGACTAAGGGTGATTTTCCCCCTTGTGATGTATTTGTTATGATATGGTAGGGAAGCTCCATTTCCAGAAAAGATGGAGTTTAGTAGGCCTTTAATAAGTGCATTTTCTCACCGTGGAGCTTGGGATGATGATGAGACCATATCACTTCAAATATTAGTCATTCAAGTGGTGCTGGGAAAAGGATATGGAAATGCAAAGTTTGGAAGATAAGGAAGGAGGCACACCTTTCAAAAAGTCTATTTGGGAAGGATATAATCAATACATTTTGGGATGATCCTTTGGGAGGATTGGTTCAGATGTTTGGGATGTTAAATACTAGCCTAATAAAATATTTCTTGGGCCTAGTTAATTAGAAGAACGCTTCTAAGTTCTCAAGTATTAGACCTGAGGGGTTTTCTCCCAAAACTAGTGACACCATGGTAGGACATAAAATGCATAGGGATGAATTCTAGAAAATATTTGCAAAATTTGGTTAATGGTTTATGATATGAAGGAATAACAAATCGAGTTTAAATAGGTAGAATTCTCTAGAGTGATGTGTGTGAGCTATTGAATCGAAATTAATTTTGAAAATCCGCCTAGATCGGTTGACACGAGTTGGCTTACATCAATGCAAATCATTCATAAAAAACATATCCCATTGTCAATTAAGTGTCAATGTCTTAAAACAAAGGTCTAATCTATTAAATGCCTTTATTTTCCCGTCACTATATACTATGTTATCAAATAAAAATCAAATCATCAAAAGTGTGATGTGTAATAAATTTCCTTTGATTGTGTTGGCACGATGGTGACATGACAAGGTGAGACAAAATTGAAGGCCTTCAAGGGGAATAATCCCTATTATTGCTCGAAGTTCCAAATGATGTCCGGTGTGGAATGAGTTGAGGATCTAGTGGAATATTCACAAAAACCCCTATGTGGATAACATTGTATAAGAAGATATGGGGTTTAGGAGAAAAAGAGAGGGTTTTTGGAGGAAGGAGAACTCTTGAGAGGTGCTTTGTGGAGATTAGACTAGTGTTATGTTTATGGGAATTTGCATTTTTGTGTAAGCTTTGTTAGACTATTCATTTTTTTGTGATTCATGCTAAGATGGTTGTAGTTGTATAACCATTAGCAGGCTTTGAGAGCATCTGTATATGTATCCCTTGTCTTTCCTTATTAATGGATATGTTTGAAAGGTTTGCCATAATTATTTTTTCATACTTTCTCATTAATTGATTTGGAGGTCGGGTGAAGTATGTTTTCCTTATAAATCTTGTGTGAGTTATGGTTAAGAACTTATATGCTAACACCCAGTTGGTGATTTTGTGGTTTGGATGGTGAAAAGAATGATGCCTTTTATTGGGCACAATCCTGTGAATATGTAAAATTCCTTGCTGATTAACCACCATTGAGTAAATGTTTGTTGCTCTTGGGGGTCTCTAGTTTCTAGAACATATAGCTTAACTCATGCACAGGGTTTAGTCTCAAAGGCTCGATATGGATCACTGAGGGTTCTGTGTTGTTTATCTTCCTTGGAGGTTCCTCGTGACATATGACTATGAGAAAGCTATATTTATCTAATTGATATATCAAGAGATGACAAAGGTGTCATGATGTAGTGGTTGGCATACTTTTCTCGATCCCTTACCATCATCTTATCCTTTGACCCTTCCCCTTTACAAAACCATCCCCACATTATATTTCTCAAATAATTGCCTGTATACCCTATACATCCTATAGGTTTCATCTTCATGGCATATCTTTCCTAAGATCCTCCGGCGAGACATACACAAAATGTGCATATCTAAAATGTGCATGCCTTGTTATTCAGTGTAAAGGGTACCAAACATCAACACATAAGGATACATGTAAAACTTTCTCGGGGTGATGTTTGAGACCACTTAAGATTTGTCTTTGGTAGTTTGTGTCATAGTTCCCATGCATTTGCATTATTTTGTGACCACTCTTTCGAGTGAACATTGCATCTAGTAGCTGCACTTTTCCTCCGATTGACCTACTGACCAAGTTTAGAGATCTCAAGGAGAATCCCCGACCTCTTCTTCTCTTAGGTCTCACCCCGCCTTAGGCAGATCTAGAAGTAGTAGGTGGAGAGCCATACCCTTTGTCACGTGCCTTCCTGTCATTCCCAAGAATGCTTGGTCAAGTGAGAAGGGGAAGACCCCCATCCCCATCTCTAACATGACAAAACCAGTGGCCTTCCCCTCTTCCCTCGTCCCCCTTGCACACTTTCAGCCTTCTCCCCGATGGTGGTAGATTGGGATCTAATAAGAAGGAAGCGATGGGGGAAGTTTGATGCCGCCCAAGTGTGTGTATTAGGATATGTTGGAAAATAAATGTGATCATTGTGAGCAAGAATATCCAAAGTATGTATAGTGAACAAAAGGATGTGTACCATATGTATAAAGTAGTATGTGTATCGTGAATAAAAGGATCTATAAGTAAGCATGAGGAGAAAAGAATGTATGGAGTGGCATAAGAGCCGAAAGGGAAGACATAAGTATAGATAGATGTGATAAGGTGTACTCATAGCGTAGATAATTTCTGCTAGAAATATTGACTTGAAGTGCAAAACAAAAGTAAGGTATAGGTGTGTATGTGAGTAGTATGGATAGAAAATTGTTGATTAGAACATGTGACTATGGGAGGGGGAATGTTGGATGAGTGATGTAAATATATCCGATGATGCGAGAGATACCATGCCATGGTGGTGGATGTGGAAATGTGTCATGAGAAAATTTATGGTCGTCACAATGGTAGGTAGAATCAAGGGTATGACCAGCATCAGAATCGAGTCAACAACATTGCTAGGATTGAAATCTAATGTGCACAAATGCTCATCTGACATATCAAATGGTTCATTGACATCGTAAGCTTTGTCCGGGTCCTAGTCATCGACATAGTCATTATCTAGATCAAAAGGAATTATAAGTTTAAACTTAGGAGGTTGGTGAGTGATCTCATCTTGTGGTAGGGGAATTGGTTTCTCTTCCTTTAATGGTGGTTGCATATTTGTGATTGGTAACATTGCAGATGACATAATAGGAGGAGGTAATGGGGTAGGTACTTCTAAAGGTGGTATGATATTGGGTTGGATAGGTGGCTCTTGAATTACCAGAAACGGAAACGTTATTAAGTACAACGTGATGCTCACTAGACATAGAGGGATCAAATTTAGGAACCCATTGGGATTTGGTAATTAGAGATGAGCGTGGAGAAGAATGATGTGTAGTAAATGAAATGAAACCCTTATGCTTTATATGTCATATTTTTTGTTCTAAAGCATAGAAATTATCGTCACAATGTCCATTAATCCCATGGTAATTACAATATGGTCGACCTTTGTATCAAATAACTCGACGAGGAGGGTGGTAATTATTAGGTAAGAAATTAATTAAGTGATTATCGAGTAGCTCAAATAATATATCATGTTGTCTAGCATTCCACTCAAACTAGAGAGGTGCTTTCTATGGTAATACTTTTTCTTCACTGATATGTGCACATGTAGTAGACATAGGATCAAGATGATGTATAGAAGAACTAGCATGGGCATGAGAAACATCCTTGAGATGTTGTATTTCAGATTTGAGGGATGTAATCATGGTTTCCATATCTTGAAATTTATCTTTAAAAGCATGGTGTAAAGCTTGAATTGACTCTAAGATAGCTTGATAGAATGTGTTATCGGGACTAATAGACAGTGTCCGAGATACAATTGGAAATGGAACTTACATGTGAAGGTGTCGTATCATGAGGAAATTTAGATGTCATGATGCAACGAGGGTTTGGGTTTGGAGAAGGACACAACTAGTAGAACATTTAAAACAAGGACACGAGTGTTTGATCAAGGGTTTGGTTCACCAAATGATTTAATCTAAATTAAATTAAACCTTAATTTCAAAGTAATTTACTGTAACTAATGATACACATATGATAATATACAACAATGGACAAACAACAAGAATTTCTGAGATATGAAATCCTGAGCAAATGGAAGAGGAGGATGTCTTAGCTGATTCCATGTAATTTAGAGATGATCTGGACCGGGTAACTATTGGATTTGCTGGGAATAATGTCATCAAGGTTCAATGAGGGTTATGGAACTTAGAACTATGCTTTGGAAAGAAGTGCTACATAGGAGGATAAGAGCGCATGGGTGCTAATGACTAGACCGAGAAGTAGTGACTATTTAGATGCTTAAGTTCGACCCGGGTTGGAGGAGCTTCACTTGTACTCGCTCTTTATCGCTCTGGTTGAGTTGTTAGATCATCACTCATCCTTGTAACATGTAAAATTGATATCCACCTACACATGTCCACAAACCACATAAAATATAATATATATATATATATATATATATATACATATATATATATATATATATATATATACATATATATATATATATATATATACATACATATATACATATATACATATATATATATATATATATGTATAATGTGGATTCAAACTAACCCCATTGATCACCCAAAGAGTGAACTTAGAACCGAGCGCTGCACTACATTTCAAAATCCATGTATTTATGTGTGTTTGTGTGTGTAATAATGCCCTAGGTTTCCCTTGTGCATGTTGCACTATGATATCATGATAGTTGTCGATTATACTGAGTAGTATGCAAGATGTGTGTGATGAAATAGAATGAACTCCCCTCCTATGTTGTGTATGCAGAAGAATACAACCCTTGTCCCTTGTATGGAGTGTTTTAGATATATGAATTGTAATGCTCTTTTGCCTTTATGCAAGCTTAGGTGGTGATAGATAATGCTTATGATGTTTGACCCCTTATTTGAGAAAAATAACTAAGTGTGTATATATATATGTGATTCATTTGTTTGAATTTATTAATTGAAAATCTGGAAGGTCGACCCGCGAGTGCAAAAATATTCCTAAGAGGTGAAATTGACACAAAAGGGTAAGAAGAAGGAAAAGAGGGGCATGAGCACCTTGGAGGGACATGAGTGCATAGGTACTTTTGTCCTAGTTGAGTGCTAATGTTGAAGACCATCAAAAGATAAATTAGTCAAGTCTGCCGACAAAGTGTGAGGTTTGTAAATCTAAAAGGATGCTCAATCAAGCTCTTAAACAATAAAGTGAAAGAGATAAAGAAATCAAGAGGAAAAAGAATTTTTCAACCACTAGTTTTCTTGCTTAGGAATCATGTATATATTAGTATGCTTTAGGACCTAGAAATGTACCCAAATGCATAGATTTTGTGTCTACGAGTTTCCCAATCCCAATAGTGATGAGTGAATGTGGTTGAGGTTAAAATTTATGAGAAGTGATGGGTATGAAAAATTATGTAGAAGGAATTAAATACCCATGGATGTTCTATTCGAGCGAAGATCAATTTGAGAGTAAGTAACATGGCACTAATGGAAAAAGCGAAAAGTACCTATCTAGGGAACATGGTCTAAAAAAAAAAAAAGTGGTGAGCAAGTGATTACCTAGAAGAAACACATAACGATTCAAAAGATAGACCAAAGTAGAGTTTTGAACAAGGTCTAAACATCACTTAACAAAACTAGCCATGTTCATTTTGAGATCCAATGTATGCACATGAAAGTTGATTGTTGCTTGAAGTGAAGGTTTTATATAGTAAGTGAAGACATACTAACCGATGTGTAAATGATTGGAACAATTTATTGAGGGGTGATGGAGAGTGGAAGGTAAATGGAAGTTGTGCATTTCTCCATTGCTAACTAGGTGTCTATAGCCCCGATGAAGATGCATTTTATTTGAATCACAACATTTCTCTAGTGTCATCAAAGCATCCATAAATCTGTAGAAATACTAGAAAGATACCCAAGAGAGATTTTTGGTATTAATTTTTGATTTTGATTTTCATTTTTTTTTATTTTGGAAAGGATACTTAACTCTCTTAAAAACATTAGGGGTTGAGAATCGCTAGTGGCTTTATGGAGAGGAGAAAAAGTGGAAGTGGAGACACCATTATCTAGTGTCAATAGATAATACATGCATCCCTTCACAACTTGTTAAATGTGTAATAGTGCTTGGATCTTGAGGAGAATATTTTTTCTTAATTAACCACACAATGAAAGACCAAGTTCAAACAACTATAGTGGAGACTATTGACTCAAAAAAAAGTGTAGATAAGCTAATCAAAAGGTCACCGAAATCCGTGAAGAAATCCGTGATGTGGAATGTGAATGAATTGTAAGAGAAGTTGTCCATAGTGAATGGAGAATCAAAATGGAATATGAATGAATTAGATGGTAATTATTGGACAAAATAGTTGTGTGCAAGATTTATTTTTGTAATTATTTAGATATATAGATTTTTGGATTTTGAAAGATGTTAAGTTGTGTTTTGATTTTTGTGTATGCGTGGTCATGTCAATGAATGTTTCAGTAGGGATATGATATAATGTGTGGATAATCAAGATTCATTGTGAATCTAAGATGCATGAAGAGGAGAGGAATGTATGGGTCGAGAAGAGTGAGAAAGTGAGAAAAAGTAAAAATACCCTAGTTTTTATAGGGACTAGATTGAGGAGAACAATGAGATATAGAAGAAGGTGAAGATATATGTAGATAAATGTGACATGGGCTATGATGATGGCAGCTAAGAGTGAAGCAATAATACCAAATAGAAGCTAGAAGATGACGATGATTAGAAGACATGAGTGTGGAAATAGAGGGGGAGATTAAAATAGGTGCCAAAATGAGTAGAAGTGTAACAATATTTGGAAGATAAGGACTTGATAACAATTCCTTGGTAGGAGATGGAGTGGGAAAACCTTTTTCTAAAGGGATGATTTTGGGTGAAAGATGGTTGGAACTAAATTGATGTCCAAAGGTGACAATAGTGTGATAAAAGGATAAATGTGTGGAATAAGATTAGGCATGTAGAAAGTTATGTCATATGGATGAGGAGTTGCAAGTAAGGTTGAATGATATGAAAGACTAAATGTATAATTGTGAGGAATATGTGTGAGAATAAGTGTTGGTGATTTGTAGGTAATGGATACAAGAAGAGTGTGAATGAGAACAATAGATGATATAGGATGAGAACATGGGGAAGGGACTCCTTGATGAGTGACATAATCGATGTGTGAATGCAATAATTCATAGAGGGAGATACAACAAGGTCAATAGTGGTTTAGGTTCACAAGGTGTAGCTATATGTAGAGTATGTTTTTATAATGATAAGAGTCACGATCAAACACATGTAGTGGCATAGTGACAATTCCATTTTTGATAGAAAAGTGTGGGATAGAAAAAATGAGTGGAAAATAAATAATGGAGATGATGATGATGGGATGGGAGGAAGTAAGAAAGGTGCTTGAATAATTGGTGATGGGGTAGGAAATTTTGAGTGAAAAATGGCTCCAAGTGGGGTGAAACAATGAGTGGTTCTATATATAGTGAAGAACACAACACATGCATGATGAGTGGAATAATCACCATGGGTTGGTCTATAATTAACATAAGTGATGAAGACGATGATGAAGAGGTTGTAATTGGACCAATAAATGGTATAAAAGGTGAGGATGATGATGTAGGTGATGATAAATAAGATAATGATTATGGAGAGTATGATAAACATGGTTAAAATGATGATGTGGGGTGAGAGAGGGTGAAGAGTTTAGAGATGGGATGTATGGGAATTGGAGAGGAGAAATGTGAGTGGTAAGGGCACTAGGAAGAGGAGAAAACAACAAAAAATTTGAAGATGGTGGGAGGTGAAGAACTCCGCTAGGAGGGGAGTAGTGGTAGCTGTAAAAGTAATGGATTTCTATCGAAGGAGGTATAGAGGAGATAAAGGTTAGACAATGATTTCAACTTGTCAAGGAGGTCTTGTATAATGTGGTGAAGTTGGAGACATGTGTTGATGGGGTATATTTCAGTGTAGTGATAGGCACACAAGTCATGGGATACTTAACATAAAGGTGGCGGTAAAGTTGGGGAAGGTAAATCAAATTAGTGTTGAGTAGTTTTGAGAGGATGTCAAGGAGAGGTTTGGTTAAGGGAGTGATTTTACATGTGGGTTGGAGGAAGCTATAGGCCTTGGGAGGAGTATATATGGAGGATTGAAAGTAGGCATGTAATAGGAATCAAATGTGGAAATGAATGTGTGGGAGGTAATGAGGCTTGTAAGTGAGTGTGAATGTGATGAGCTTGTTGATGAATGACATGGTGGATAGGTGAGTGGGGTGACAAAAATGTGGGAGCAGAACCAAACACATGATAGGATGACTAAGGTGAACATATTTGAGGTTTTTAACTATGTGTATGACTTATTCAAACATGTGCAATGAGTGTATTTGAAAATGGTGTATAGTATGGGAGATGTAACTTTTAGAAAACATGTAAATGTGTTTCACTTGTGGAAGCATAAAAGGGAGGTTATGGACAATTACACACTAGTGAGTGATAAATTTGATAAAAAAATCATTGGTGAATTGTCGAAACATGTGGTGGTAAGAACAAGTGGTTCAAATAGAGAAGTAAAGAGAAAAATGGTTAAGGAAGGTGTCTACTAGGCATGCAAAAGTGTGAAGGCTATGTTATGGGAGATGTGAATACTAGTCAAGTGCATGATCAATCAATTAAAGTGGGAAGGTGAATAAGAGGATCATTGTCATCACATTAGAGGAGGTGGCATGCGTAACAAAAAGAGGTGTAAGTGGTTTTGGGGATCCTATGTGTTGGTGAATTTGTCAAAATTGCAATTTTGAAATGTGGGGATATGGGCAACATGACACCATGGGTGAATGGGCTCATTGAAGATTTGGTGATAGGTTAAGTGAGGCAGGCCTTCTCCCAAGCATTGTGGATTGTGTTTAGAAAGGAGGTCTAAATATTTTGGAAAAGTGGGTTAATAAGAAAGATTCCATAAGTTTAAGACATTATGATGACAAGTTTGTGATTAGGTATAGGACGTCATGCAAACAAAGATGTAATCATAGGAAAATAATGCAACCGACTACACTTGTAAGTAGTCATAAGATGAAAAATGATGGGAGATAAATTTTTGGTCATGAGAGAAATATAAAAGTTATATTTATAAGGAAAATAGGTGATTTGTAGATATGGTGAGTTGTAGAAGTGACCTAGATGGGACTAGATATGATTGGACAAGAAAATGTGTTAGAAAATATGGTAATTTCGGATTTTTGTAGTTTTATAGAATTTTAAAAAATACAAGGTAAACATAAGGATACAACTCATAATCATAATATTAGTGCTAAGGGCTTATGCTCGCTTATTAGTCCACCAATTGTAGACACTAAATAACACAGTTTGGGTAATTATTTAGTCCTGGTTGCATACTACTATTCATATGATTCCTAAGTAAGAAAAGTAATAATCAACCCATGTCCTTGGCCATCTTTTCTTTCTTTCTATTGACACTTTTGGTCTTGTAGACTTTCTTTCACAGTCTCATCCTCCAACGCTTCAATTTCTCTAAGTTTAAACACCAAAGGCTGCACTACCAGAAGCCAACGCCATGCGCTCCCCTCCCCCTCTGGGTGCTCTTGACCTCTTTATACTTTACTCACATCTTTTGGGTCATTTTTACCTATTTGAGCATCTTTTCTTTTTGGTATCCAGCCTTTTAGGGTTAATTATGAAATTCAAGTGAGGGAATCATATAAATATAATGTTATGTGATCATAATAAGGGACCAAACACTAAGAATTATCTATCACCACCTAAGGTTGCATCCAAAGGCTATCAAAGAGAATCAAAGCATCCATTCTAGCATCCATCACAAGGGACAAGGGCTGGTTTTCTACATACACTTCATAGGAGGGGAGTCTATTCTATTTAATGTACACTTCTATTACATTTATTTACATCTAGCCATTTAATAACTACTATCAGTGCGACACACACACAAGAGCCACCTAGGGCACGATTCCACATACACACATAGAACTACATTGGGTCTGAGATGTAGTGCAATGTTCAGTCATAATTTCACCATTATGACAACTGAGGATAGTTTGACCCCTCATTTTACATCTTTATTTTTTGGGATTTGATGTCTATTTGAGGATTTTGCAGGTTCATACTTCATTCTAGGTTTGTAGGGAGCTTGAAAATCATTGTGAGACCTCATAGTGACCAAAATCAAAAAGCAAAGAACAACTTGTGACCTTGAAAATTTGAGTTTCCAAGCATTTTCACAAACATAGGTGCCTATTTTCTCTAGTTTGTAGCGCCCATGGGCACTCCGCCCTTTCCGGGTGCCCTGTTTAACCTGCTCCTCCAAATCTACCTTTTTCTGGGTCTCTATGTGACACTCCTACCTTTCAATTCACATGGTCATCACTTGATACACTCCAAATTTTATTGCAAATCAGCTAAGTACCTTCTTTCTCCTCCTTGTAACTAGGGTTTCATAATTTATTGCTTAGTTTTTCTTGGGTTTATTTTTATACTTAATTATTTTTATTTACTGCTACAATAAAAATTATATTAGGCTCATATATTCCACATTTAGGTTAATCACCAATATACAGAAAGATACATGGGGGTACCTTTGGGAATGTTGTGTTCCGATACTATGAAGCAAAGTATGAAAGACGTGAGTCTCCCAATACTAGAATAGAAATTGAATCCTAAAGGGTGTACTCTATACACTTTCGATATATGAGGCCCGAATCCGTGCAATGGTGTTGTATAAAGCCTACGTGTTGGTGGAAAAACCATCTCATTTCATCGAATACAAGTAAAACTAAACTTTCACTTAGCCAAAAATGACAACTCCTCCAAGGAATGTTTATAGTTCACGTAACAAAACTCTACTCTAAAGACTCTCGGTGATGAAATCCAAGTAGTTCATAAGGACTAAGACAATTTTTGATCCCCAATATCAACTTGCGACATGAGGGAAGACATGTACCGATCTTAGCAAGTAATGCCCAAAAAAATGAAACATGAAATAAGAACATAACAAAATGAAAAAAATAAAATTTATTTTTATGACAAAGAATCGCACAATAATTATGCATGTGACTATCATGCATCCATTTTTGGTAAAAATCCACAAAAATGATTGTTGGATTTGTATTAAATAAATAATAGAAAAATAAAACAAAGTGATAAATTGTGTAAACCCTAATGATAAAAACTGATATTAGATTCAAAAATGAAAATAATTTAACCTACAACTAATATGAGTCCTATCGTGGTCACCAAAATGTATGCCAAGATATGAGCTACCCGGTTGAGTGTTATAAACATAAAATACACCAAGCTCAAATTATGTTACAAATAAATATGGGCTTATGTTGTCATTATATGTTTGAGGGACAATTATGAGATTCTTTCTATGAATAAAGTGGGCTAATCTCTCCAAAAATGAATTCACAACAATAAAAACTAGGTAAAATGTTAGTATGTTTTCGTGGCTCAGGAACTTGCCTCGTAAGATCCCTAGTCTTGTATAAGGTTGATAAAATAATATGACAAAAGACATGCAAAATGATAAACAAAATAAATTAAATATATACCTTGCAAAAGGTCGTTCTTCTCCCACAAGCATATGATTTATACCATGTTCTATGGCTAGAAATAAGACTTTGAGAGATTTTCAAAAAGTGGTTGTAATAAGGATTTTGAGACATATCAAGGAATATATGGTGATCGAAGTTGACCCTACGAGCTTGGACTTATATTTCAAAATTCACCTTTACCTTTGGAAAACCTACAAAAAAGTATACATAAGAAAGGGAAAAAATTGTGTAAAACAACCAAGAAGAATGAAAGGAGGGGGTGGGTCTTATGTTATACATTTGAGGTGCATAGAAATTGGGATGGAAATGGGTTCAAAGTGTACGAAGTTAAGATAATAAGGGTCTAATGTGCTAGAAAGGCAAATGTAGATGATAGGTGGAGTGATTAAGTGTAGAGAGGGATGTGACAAGATTAAATGTGAGTGGATGAGGATAATTGAATGGGTAGTGAAATGCCTTTAATCAACCTTACTTTATAAGTTTTGGTGGTTTTGTGGGATTATTTGATTTTAGCAATTATTAAGTTTTATATTGTTTTGGTATGTTTTTAAATGATGTGACCTTAGAGGTGCATTTTCTAGTGTCTATAATATGACATTATAATTTTAGAAAATGCATACGGGGTTCATTTTAAGAAGCCTCTGGTAAAATGGAGGTGGAAAATCCCGACAAATATACCTAGAACCACTTTCACGTAAAGGTAAATTTTCCATTTTTTGAGAACTAAATTTTCACCTGCTATTATTTGAGTGAGAGAGACTGCACCGAGGGAAAAGTTTACTGTCACACATTAACAAAAGTTTGTTGATGTGCATCAATAAGCTTTGATTTCAGAGATTAACAAAAATTTGTTGATGTGCATCATTAACAAGCTTTGGAAAACTTTGTTGTCACACATTAACAAAAGTTTGTTGATGTGCATCAATAAGCTTTGATGTCGCATGATAGTAATGCTTGTTGTTGACACGCGTTAACAAATTTTGTTGACACGTGACAACAAAGCTTGCGATGAGTGTCAACAAGCTTTGTTGAGGCACATCAACAAGCTTTGTTGACACGTGATATAAAAGCTTATTATCGCGCGTTAGCAAAGCTTATCGATGTGCATCAACAAGATTTTGTTGACATGTGACAACAAGCTTTCTTTGTTAGCGCGACAAGAAAGCTTCTTCGACGCGCATCAACAAGATTTTTGTCATGCGACATCAACACTTGGAAACCCTAATTTTGTCCTATATATACCCTCCCGCCACTCATTTTTGCATTTACACTTCCCGGCTCCCGAATTTTCACATTTACATGAATCAAGCTCAGTTCAAATCAAGCTCAAGTACAATGGCAACTACAAGTGTAGCCCAAGCTCAAGACCAGGATCAATTAGAAAATCTAGTCAACCCACAAGCCCTATCCAAGGGCAAGATACTCTACAGGAACTTGTTGTGCCCCCACATTCATACAATTTTGTAGATGAACACAAAATACAAGGATTTTTTGGATGCATGTGATTTTGATGGGCTTGTTAAGATGCCCTAGTTTGAAATTGATCATGATATTCTAAATTACCTTCTCTCCTCATATAATAACTATTGTGGATGACGGTTGTATGTTTCAATTCGGTGTCGATCCGTTGATATCCATCGGTTGATAGGCCTTCCATATAAAAATTCCCCCATTGTTACAACAAAAGAAACCCTCATTGAAAATGATAAGAAGTACCTCGAATCTACTTTTGGTTTCCATGTTGATTGTACGTGTAATCTGTTTTCAATTTTCATTTGATATTTTTAGTTTTTTATTTTCATACAATTCAAATCGATATTAATTCCAATGAATTTTTGGCATTTGCAGACTCATGTCAATAAATCAAGACGTGGTGTGGATACACAAGGAATTACACACCACTTTCTTGCTGCTATGATTTCTTTCTTTCAAGCCAGAATTGTTTTAGGGTCAGCAAACAGATATACCAAACTGGGCTATTGCATACATTCTTGCAACTATCGGAAAGTTAAAATTTGATTGGTGCACCTTTTTATCTAATAAAATAAAAATGACATTACAAATGCATCACTTTCGAAAAACCAGTCATTCACTCCAAAAACTATCTCCTTGGCCTTTATTACAAGGCTCTTTTTAATTTAAAAAAAACCAATTCCTACTTGCACGGATGAGACAATGAAGAATTTGTCAATTCCATTTCAAGAACAACAGGTATAAAGTTTATATTTCGACATTAGACTAACATTATGTTCATATGGTATCTGATTAAATATTTCCATTTTAGAAAAGATTTTTGGAGGCCCTTCCATGAAAAAAATTGGCATCAAGAGGAAGAGGCCAACAACACGCTGAGGCATCGACAAATTCACAATCTGAAATGGAAGTTCACTCATCTCCGAACCACCAAGTGTTTGCATTAGTTAAACGCCAGAGACATAATACCCTAACATTTACTATTTACAAATTCCCATTTTCTATTTTCAATTTACCATTTACCATATTGAATTGACATACAATCGATTATTGCTGACATTGCAGGGACTTTGGACAATACACATGCTTCTCAAAGTCAATCGTCTTCGCCAACTCACTCAGTTCAGTCACATGCAATTATCTCTTCTCAACAACCTGCTCAAGCAATCCCAGCCACACACAACTCAAACACAACCAATTACTACTCCAACACGACCACCTCAAGCTCCACGAAATGTTACCCCTCAACAATAAGGTATGATTTTATTAATTTAGTACAAGTTTTGAATAATTTTTCATAGTTTTTGCATAGTTTAACAATTTTTCAAATGATTTTTCTTGCACTTTTCAAGTACATAGTAGTCCTTTGCCTTCTGTACAAACAACGACACCGCTACCTCCTCCACCAATACAATTCAAAATGCCAACCAGAGGTTCAGGAAAAAAGAACATTGGTAAACACATGCCAATTCCTCCGGCCCCTAGTGGGACACTAAACATTACCTCCTCATTTCAAATTCCAACCCTCTCTCTTGGTGGCTTTGTAGCACAATGGGTGTATCAATTTTAAATAATATAAATTTAGATGAAGATTACTTGGGCATTGATAACAATGACCCAACATGATTTTTCAATACACGTGAGATGATTCAAGGCCAACAGGTATACTTCTATTTCAATGTAATTTATTCAACTTTCATTACATTTCACTTTCGATTTATTTATTTGAATATTGATTTATTTTATCGCAAATAGGATTAGGCCACCCAAAGGCAAAAAGAGGTAGCAGATCGATGATCAACCCGAAATCCCCCATACCTCTCCAGTGACATCATCTTCTTCAGATATAGATGGTGAACAATTGCTACCATTTCCTTTAGAGAACTTGATTGGTTATGATTTTCAATCCCATGTCCAAGATTTTATTGTACCTCATATCAGTCAAGCTCATAGAATGGGAGAGAAGGGAAAAAGTACTAATCAATGAGATAATAAGTCATTTTGAAAATTATTGGCAAAGGGACAGTTTATACGTTGCAGTCCAGAATCAACTTGCGAAGATGGATTCCTTACTTACCCAAGTAATAAGTGGGGCATCACGTATAACAACAATTATAAAGATGATATTTTAGATAAAGCATTAAACAAATTGGAAAATATTAGTGCTGAAGCCCAGACATATTTTAATAAATGGTCTAAGGACAAGGATCTAGTGGCAATTGCAAATGCCGAGAGAGATAGAGTGGTCGTAAGTATTATCTCTTTGAAACAATATTTTTGTTAATTTGAAATTTTCTTATTTTAGTAATATGTATAATTGAGATCACTTTTTTTGTGCAGTTGAAATATGAAAATTTGAAGATTCAAGCAAAGGTATTCCAAGTTCACTTGGAAACCGTGAAGAACAATCTATCCGCAACAATGAAGATGAAAGAAAATATTGTTTTAGTTAACAAACAAAACAATACACTAAAGTAGATAATTAAAGAGAATGGATTTGACCCTGAAATTTTATTCAAAACTAAGGCAAGATCCCTGCAGATCCCATGGAGATGCGACAAAGGAAGAACATAGAATCGTAAAGAATCTAGAGAGTGCTTGCGGAAGATTTGATTAGTTCTGGGATTATTCAAGCCATTGGGGTAAGGGGTATAGGAGGGGAAGCCATTGAGGAAAGGAGTACAGGAGTGGAAGCCATTGGGGAAAGGGGTACACAAAATTGAGGGTTGAAAAATTTCATGATTGAGGGTTGAAATATTGAAACTTTAAATTTAAAAATTTGAAATACTTTATAATCTGG
The DNA here is from genome assembly GCA_018340775.1 of Taxus wallichiana var. yunnanensis. NCBI lineage: Eukaryota > Viridiplantae > Streptophyta > Pinopsida > Cupressales > Taxaceae > Taxus > Taxus wallichiana. The sequence goes on along the minus strand of CM031234.1, from coordinate 392,218,485 downwards.
ATTTGAAAATTTGAAACTTGAGTGTGATGGTCATGGCATTTGAAAATTTGAAATACTTTATTATCTAGATTTGAAATTTGAAACTTGAATGTGATGGCGTTTGAAAATTTGAAATACTTTATAATCTGGAATTTTATATCTTGTTATATATTATATATAGAATTTCTAGATTGTATATGGTGTTTATGTTTCATTTGAATGTGATGGCGTTATGATAATGGTTAATTATTTATTTTGAGAAAATATGGAAAATCTAAGGTTTCTTCAGATTTAAACCTTCTCAGAATCTTCTCTCTACTTGTAATGATGATTGCATTAGATGTGGATGATGACATTAGAATAGAATCATAGATAAGGATTATGATGAATTGTATGTCTCAGAATCTTCTCTCTACTTGTAATGATGATTGCATTAGATGTGGATGATGACATTAGAATAGAATCATAGATAAGGATTATGATGAATTTTATGTCTCAGAATATTCTCTCTACTTGTAATGATGATTGCATTTGATGTGGATGATGACATTAGAATAGAATCATAGATATGGATTATGATGAATTGTATGTCTCAGAATCTTCTCTCTACTTGTAATGATGATTGCATTAGATGTGGATGATGACATTAGAATAGAATCATAGATATGGATTATGATGAATTGTATGTGGACATAGATTTAGCTTCAAGCACGACAGAGACATTTAAACCTTCTCAAAATCTTCCTTCTCTCTACTTGTAATGATATGATGACATTAGAATGGATATAGATGATGATGAATGATGTTAATGGATAATTATTTTAAGAAAAATTGGAATGTGTTAGGAAAGACATCTTCTCTATACTTGTAAAATTGAACTCTATATTAGGTTTCTGCACATTTAAAACTTCTCAAAATATTCTTCTCTCTACTTGTAATGAATCAATGATATGATGACATTGGATGTGGATGATGACATTAAAATAGATATGGATGATGATGAATTATGTGGACTTAGATTTAGCTTCAAGCACGATCATGGATGATGATAATGGATAAATAATTGTTTTAAGAATAATTGGAGTGTGTCAGGAGTTTAGGAGTAGGAAAGAGACATCTTCTCTCTACTTGTAAAATTCAAACTCTGTATTCGGTTTCTACACATTTAAACCTTCTCAAAATCTTCTTCTCTCTACTTGTAATGAACTCTTCTTCTGGACATAGATTTAGCTTAAAAAATGATCATGGATGATGATAATGGACAATTGTTTTAAGAAAATTTGGAATGTGTTAGGACAGAGACATCTTAATACAATAAAATCTTCTTCTCTTTACTTGTAAAATTAGAACTCGAGTCTGTATCAGGTTTCTTTGCATTTAAACCTTCTCAAAATATTCTTCTCTCTATTTGTAATGAATCAATGATATGATGACATTACAATAGATACATGTGACTGATGTATTGGATGATGATGTGGATGTAGATTTAGCTTCAAGCATGATCGAGGATGATGAATTGTATAATGGATAATTGTTTTAAGAAAATTTGGAATGTGTTATGACAAAAACATCTTAATATGGAAAAATCTTCCTCTCTCTACTTGTAAAATTTGAATGTGTGATTTTATCCCACAAAGTTTAAACACTTTATCAAAGCATTTTGCAAATACAAAAATAAATTAAAGATAATTGTAAAAACTCAAGCAATGTCATATGATAGGGTTTAAGTTACCTCTTGTCTTTTAGATGGTTGTGACAAAGCATATGGAAGGAAAATGAGAAATCATCCTTTGTAGCATGCTAGAAGATCTTCGATTCAAGAAAACTCAACACAAGAAATGGATTAGTATATAAATGGGTGAGTTTCCTGACATTGTCAGTCCCGAGAAGTGAGAGCTTCCTCGGATGGATGTCAACCCACGTTTTCAAGAAAAAAAGATGAAATAATGATTGAGTGGATTAAGGAAGAAACAAAAAGATTAAATAAAATGCAAATGATAACTTGTACATGTTTGGACAAAGTAGAAGTCTGGAAGTCTGGAAGAGTATAACAGTGGAAGAATATGCAGATCTGAACTCTGAAGGCCTTGCAAATTAGTATTTGACAAATGCATGTAACAAACAAATTTTTAAAACAGAATTTGGTATTCAACAAATCCAAAATAGTAATTATATAAAACATATTTTTTTATAAATAATTGTATTTAAATAAATGTAAATATATATACCGTAACATCTTTAATGATAACAAGAGCTGAAACAAAATATGATAAAAAGCCTCCTCAGTCAATATTTGCATATGTAGAGTTAATATGAAATTGAATAAATAACCACAATTAAAATGTAAGGTGACAAACAATAAAAGTAAGGTCAAGGAGATACCTATTTAAAGCTGAAACAATCCATTATCAATAGCTTCTTCAAAGTCAATGTTCTCTTCTGTAGAGTGTGATGATGGACCAATTCCAGTCTCATTGTTGGGAACAATTGTACTTATAGCTGTATTATTTACACCTCTTCTTTTGAAAAGGGAATTCCAATGCGTAATTTCTCTTTCGAAAGGAAAGGTTTCCATGGAGTAGTGAAGAAACATAACACCTCATGCAACTTTCGATTTTTATCCAACCTGTTTCTCAGTTTTGATTTTATAAATGATAAAGCACTGAAAAAACTTTCATCCTCCATAGACCTCAAAATCATTGTTTGGCATAACTCATATAATCTGAAATATTCACTGATGTCTTCTTGTAAGATAATACTTTGATAGATTCCTCGCAGAGCCTTGTAATAACACCACTCTCAGAAGGTTCGTCTAAATTTTTATATTGGTTCCTCATTGTTGTTGAAAAATTTGTTGATTGAGACTTTAATAAATCAACATTCAATTTATACCTTTGATTTATGGAAATGTTCCATTATTTCTTACAAAGTTTGCACAAGCACCTTTAGTATTCCAAAAATTAGGATTCATCACACCCATTGCTTCAAGAATTTTATCTTTGGAGAAACGTTCTCTAATTTATGATGATAAGGATTCTAATTTTTTTAAGCTTTATTCTTGTTTCAACCGTAACAGACTCAAAGAGATTATGTGTCATAGGAACATCTTCTCTTTCCGATCCTATAATATCTTGACATTTTTGCAAAATATGCAGTGGTATGTCCCTCCTATTAACATTGATGCAAAGGTGATCATGGATATTAAATCTCAAATTTTACTGGGATTTTAAGATCTAATAAAGCTTTCCAATTCTTAAAAACAAGTGTATCAAAACTATCTTGGGAACAATCCAAGACATCAAGAATTTGACATACCATTTTTCTCATTCATAAAAATCCACAATATAGATTAATCTCCCCGCATGCTTCATCAATGTATTAATCTCCCACAACATTGGAAGAATACCAACCAATGTAAGAAATGTCTCCAAATCGTTAAAAGGATCAACAAGTCCCTCACCCTGTCAACTTCATGATGATATTTATGCATGTAACCAACCAATGAAGGATACTCCTCATGAACTCTGCATGTAGGTTCATATAAAGAAATCCATCTTGTCTCAACATCCTTCAGAAGATTTTTTCCATCTATAATTCCAATTGTAAATCTCTAGAATTAAAGAAAACACTTTCACTGCTTGCCATATAGGCATGAAGTTCTCTTATAAGGTCTTCTAATTTAGCAACATTTTTGTAGTTTCTTACCATTTTATACGCTAAATTCATTTTGTGAGCCATACAATGAATTGCTAGCATATAAGGGGCCACTATTGTTTGCAATCTAACACATAGCCCTGTTCGGTGACCCTGCATAACTGATGCACCATCTGCTCCAACACATACCAACTTCGTAGCAATTTCATAATCAGTCATTCCAACAATATCTTTCAAATGAGAAATAACTATTTTATGTAGGTTTTCGGCATTACAGTTTTCAACCATTTTCATAACACCCAACAAATGAGGTATCCTTATATGATTTTCTAAAGTATAGACGTGGATACATACCCACACAATGTTGTCAACTGTTGTCACTTCATCAATAGAAAGAGAGATAAACTTTTCTTTTTTACATTCTCTTTCAAATCTTCCTTCTCTATCATCAAAAGGAATTTTTCCATTTCCCATGCACTACTGTCAGACTAATGAGACCGATGAACGTTGGGAATTTGATTATATTGATATAAAAATTTGAAATCGAGGAAATCTGAAATTGGTCTTCCTTTCTTTAGTATGTGAAATAAAGTAGAGAACTGAATGAGTTTTGCATGAAGATTTGTTTGATTCATCTTACCAATTTGTGATGTGATCGTTCCTCCCTTTTCCATGAGATGTTCTGCGTTTTTTTCACTCACTTCATACTCTGCTACGTATTTAACATGCATTTTTTTCTTCAATTTTCCACTTGTGTGTTTTGATTTTTTCGGCCATCCTCCCCAATTACTGATCAAATATTGTTTTCCACAGTGTTTTTCTATGGTGTCCAACTTCAGTTGCATTTTTCTTGCTTTCCCAATTTCCACATACATATTGTACATGTACATTTAGATGGGATCTCTTTTGAATTAGATGGCTGTACAGGTTTGATAAATGAAAATTTGACAAGCCCAATCAAACTTGTATGTCCTCCCAATTGTCCACATATTCTTGTTCGTTTTCAATGTTTTACTTTTTTGAGTAGAATTTTGAGCATTATCACAATCACCTGGTTTCCTCTTTCGTGAACCAGAATTTGAATTTGATTTTTGTGTTCCATTTTGTTGAGTATTTGTATGTGTGATATCTTGATGCACTCTGGTTACACCCCAACAGGAAGAATATCTTCAGGATCTGGCATCTCAACAGGTATATCTTCAAGATCTGGCATGGTATCATCATAGGTGTCATTTGGTTGATACTGTGTAGAATGCATGTCCACCTCAATATTACCTTCCACACAGTTTGTACTCTGATTCATTCTAGTGGCAATATATGGGTGTTGGTGGTTACAGTATCTGTAATAGAAAATTTTAGATTTCTTAGTTACTTTTTGGGTTTTCTCATTCTGAGCACTAGCATGTTCCATTATTATAAACCGAGTCGTGATTCAATGAGACACACTAAGTCATGTGTCAAAAATACACTAAGTCACGTGTTAGAGAAAACTGAGTCACACATCATCAAATACTCTAAGTCACGCATAAGAGAAAATTGATTTCGCGCACAAAGAAACACACTAAGTCGCGCATCGAAGAAGACCGAGTCGCGTGTCGGAAATACAAGAAGAAGTCATGCGTCAAAAAAATATAGTCATGCGTCAAGGAGAGCAGTGTCAGGTGTCAACAAACAAACCCTTATCACGTGTCAGGAATATCTCCTTATCACCCATCTATAGAAAAACTCCTTGTCGCGCGTTAGAGAAAAAATCTGTTGTGCGTCAACCACAATATAGTCGTGCATCAACAAGATTAGTGTTGGGCATCAACAAGAAAACCCTTTTCACATGTTAGTAAGATCTCTTTGTCTCCTATCTATAGATAATATTTATATTCGCTCGTCAAAACATGGAATCTGTCACCCAACTGTAAACTACTAACAATAATCAAATCTGTATTGTGCTCTGGTGCTTAGAGTATGCAAGTTCACGGTATTGGTAAGGTATTGGTGGTAGTATACTACCCAACGAATCACCTAGGTTTTTATAGGATATGTTTTCAAATGTAGGCAAAGTCAACCCCTAAAAAATATATATCTGTAAATTTTAGGTGAACATGACACTGACTTGCTCGAAAAATTCACCTTTTCAAATTTTCCTAAAATGAAATTTTCGCCATATTACGAATATTTGCCACTAAAATTATCCCCGAATGCAAAATAAAAATTATTCTATTTGTGGAAAATCTTAGAGCATTTGTGTGAGGATAAATTGCTAGAAAAATTGAAGAAATGTAATTTCATGCTACATGAGTTGTTCTACTTGGGATTTGTTATCTATTATGAAGGACTGAAGACAAATCTTGAGAAGATGCAAGCTATAATGGATTGATCATCATTGAAAAGTGTCATGGAGTCTTGTAGCTTTTAAGGACATGCAAAATTCTACATGAAGTTCATAAGAGGTTTCAATGTGATTTTTGGACTGATCACATAGGTGATGCAAAGGGATAGGAAGGAGTTTTTTGGACTATGAATGTAAAGTATGCATTTAAAAGCTAAATGAAAAGGTCACACAACAACTAGTATTGGCCTTTCTTGATTTTAACAGAGTATTTTAGGTTGATTGTAATTCTAGTGGACTAACAATTGGAGAAATGGTGAGTAAATAAGGGAGACCCACCGTATACTTTAGTGAGAATATGAATTAAATGAGGAGAAAGTATTTAGTTTGATAATGAATTTTATGTCATTGTGTAAGCTCTAAAGAGTTGGAGGCACTACATGTTTCCCAAAGATTTTGTATTGTATATGGACCACAAAGCACCATAATTCATAAACAATTAGGGGAAGTTGAATCAGAGACATATGAAATGGGTTGAGTTCCTAAAAGTCTACTCGTTTGTTCTAAAGCACAAAAGTGGGAAGCCCAAGAGAGAATTAAATATGTGTTGAGCAGAAGGTGTCTTTTTGACCAAGATGTAGTTAAGTGTAACAAGGTTCAATGGTATAATGGAGTTTTATGAAAAATATGTGGATTTTGTAGATTCATAGAGAGAATGCATAGAACTAGTGAGAGTTGACACACACGATGGTTAGAGTACTTCCTACAAGAAAGCTTTTTATTCAAAGGCACACAATTATGTCTTCCATAAAGATCAATGAGATATATTTTGATCCGGAGAAACATTGCAAAAAAATGTCAGGTATAGTTAATACCTTGAAACAATTAGGTGAGCTATATTTTTGTTTGTGGATGGATATAAAAGTGTTCAAATATGTAGAGTATGCTAGTTAGCAAAAGGAAGAGTCATAACACAAGGTTATAATGATCACTTCGATTGCACGAGAAACCATAGGAGTATTTGGATATGGAATTTATTTTGGAATTTCCTAAATGTTGATGGGTCATGATTTTATATTTGTTGTGGTAAATATATTCTCAAAGATGGCTCATTTTATTGCTTGCAAGAAGACTAGTGATGTTACACATGTTGAAAATTTTTTTTTCAAGGAACTTGTGAGGCTGCATAGTTTTTTTATGTACCATTGTATTTGACATAGATCTTAAGTTTGTGGCCAATTCTCGCCCTGGTTATGGAAGAAACTCAACATGAGGCTGTAATTTATTTTTGTGCCTCACTTGTAAATGGATGAACAAATAAAATTTATCGACATGAGCCTTCACAAATTTCCATGATGTTAGGTAGGGGAGAAAACAAGAATGTAGGATGCAATTATTATACACCAGGAGTTCATATATAAAAAAATTATTTATGGAGGAGACTTCGGCTTTGCTAGGTTTTTCATGCTTTTACTTGCCTTACTTTATCGCAGAAATTGTGCGTCCATATCCTTTCTAGTGGTTTCCCCTTGGTCTTATCATAGTGTCTTCCGACTTTTTCCCGCCATTATGGTAGTGTCACACTTATAAAATGTCAACTCTCCTCCTATCAGTGCAATGACTATTGCAACTAGTGGAAATGGCTCCCAAGCACATGAGGAAGTTTGTGCCGAAATTTTATGACGAGGTATGGACTCAACCCTCTCCGAATGTTATAATTTTTGATGAATGTTTGGATCCTGTTGTCAAGTGGTATTAAAACCATTTCCTTATTGCCTATTTCTGTGGCCGTATTCCCTCAGAAACCTACTTGCAGAACTGGATGAAAACTATTGGGAGTCTAACGGTATCCTGGTCTTAGGTGTCCGTAACCTCACTAAGGGGTTTTATTTGTTTTCCTTTCACAAGCCTTCTTAGCTTCAAGCTCTTTTGCTTAAGGTGACATGTTGGTACTTAGGTAATACCTTGCTTGTGTTATCTCCATGGTCCTAGGACTTTAATCCGAGTAGCTAAGTATCGCTCAAAATACCTATTTGGATCAAGCTTTTTGGCCTTCCCATTCACCTCTGGTCCTTTTTACCAGAGAATGTTAAGCCCATTAGCAAAGTGATTTGCCATGAATAGGAGTGTTTTTTCTTTTATAATCCTAACAAACATGTGTGTGTCAAAGTAGACCTTGCGAAATATATGTGAGACCATCTGAATATTCAAGTTGGGTCCTTGCGTATCTCTCAAAAGGTGGTTTATTTTAACCTCCCCAACACATGATTTCATTTTCAGGCCTTGGATGACCGCATTTGAAACCTGCTTGCTTTTGGCCCGCTCCAAGCCTACACCAATAAAACCAACCGTTTCAAGTCTAAATTTGACCTCTAGTTGATGGTGGACTATAGTTAGTTCTAAGAAGAGCTAGGGGAGAAAATTTCTATTGAAGTTTTGCCTCCATCTTCTTTCCCTTCACTGTCCAGGGATGAGCCAAGAGTGGTGCAACCTAGCCCTTCGTTTCCATTCATTACAAACCCTCTCAAAGCCGGGTTATTTAGTCTAATTCATAGAATAATGAGAATTTTGCTTCAACCTCTCTTCCTCTACAACACTCATGCAGTCCACCTCGAGAAGTTTCACATAGTGTGGGGAGATAATGGGGCCAAACATTGCTCCATCCATGTTGAGCATAATGATTCAGACCGACTTCTTCTTTCACAACAATTTTTCCATTCTCACTCTAAGTATGGAATTCTGAAGGGAAAAGGGAATTTGATATATCTGATTTTTCATGAATTTTATGTCATGGAATGTTTGGGGTTTGATAGATCCCTCCCGAAAATTCTCTATTCATTTAGCTTGCTAGTTAATTAATAGTTTAGATGTGATTTTTATAGGAAATCAAGATTTCTAGTTTTTTTCTTCATAATACTCTGACGTGTATTGCCCGTGATTTTATGCATTTCAACACTCAACATGTGATGTGGTGCTAGCATTTCCATCACACCAATTTTTTTGGCATTAATCACTACCTTAAGACAGACCTCGTAGTAGGGCTGAGTTGGTGATTATGAGTATTAATGATCTTTATTTTGGTATTCATAATATTTATGCCCTTAATGAAGGTCCCGAATAACATTATTATGGAAATGGTTTGGTGACTACTTACCCATTGCTTATTGGTTGGTGTGTGGTGACTTTAATATGGTGGAGCACCAGATGATAAAAGTGGCTCCCTTCTTATGCGCGGTGTCTCTGAACATGCTACCTAGTATTATTTTAAAAGCCATTGGGTTCTTTCCGATCCTTTGCTTAGATGCCGACAGGAATTTAAAGACCAAACATGGCTCACTTGGACCAATATTTAAAAAGGATATGATAGGGTTTTAAAACTCCTTGACTATGCACTTCTTTCACAACAACCTTGACTTAATTTTTACATGCAAGGATCCCCGTTATCAAGGTTTGGTCAGAAGTGCTTTTGTCAAACCACCATCCGAACACATTTAAGGTTGTTTGGTAAGGGGCCCTCCCAAGGTTCCTAAAACTCAATTATTTCTTAATGCTTCTCTCTGTGGAGTCATCCTAGAGTAATCCTTCTCATTGCAAATATTTGGAATATGGTGTGACGTCCACCTCTTGTTGTTAGCTAGATTTTGTGGTGAGAGGCGGTAATTCAATGCACCACCATGTTCCTCCACCGGTTTGGTAAATAGGTGGCCTGAGTTCAAGACGGGTTGATTTGGATCTTCACAAAGAATTCAAAATGATCTCTTTACTTCTCGAGTCCAATAATTTTGACTCTCACTTTTCAGAGCCATGCTCACTGGTATTTGGCACAAGCTTAAACTTATTGAATCCCATTTGGCCTATGGTGTGCAAATCCGGTCAAGAATTCACTGGCTTAGGGTGGGAGATAAAGCCTCAAAAATATTTTTCAAATCCCTTTAGCCAAGCATGTTCATTAACATATCAAAGCTATTTATGATTCTCACCAATGACTTACTGAGCTCCCAGAGATCACTGATGCTTTTGTCAAGCACTATCATTTGGTGTTTTAAGATCAAGAGGATTCAATTAGGCGTATTACTACTTTGTAGAAATGAATTGATGTGGTGCCTAATAAAATCTTGCCCAAAGATCATGTTTTTGACTCCCCTCTCACTTTGGAGGAGCTTCATGGAACTTTTCTTTATTTTACTGAGATGACAAGTCTTTGGGTCTGGATGGCTTCCCTAGCGAGTTTTACAAAGTGATATGGTCTTTTGTGGAACCTGATATGCTTTGGGTCTATAATGAAGCTCTCCAAACTTGCTCTCTTGGGAGTTTCATCAATCAAGGCAACATCAAGTTCATTCCAAAAGAAGGCAATCCTGAGCAGATGAATAATTGGCGGCCGATCACCCTGTTGAATGTTTCTTACAAGATTCTTTCTAAGGCACTGACTCTCCACATTGCAGATCTTCTACCTAACATCATCCGGCTTGAGTAGAATGGTTTCGTCAAAGGCCATTTCATCCTGGACAATCTTATTGCAGTCTAGGAATGTATGAAATGGACATGGGTGTCTTCGTAGAGGCCTCTCTTCCTCAAGATTGATTTTGAGAAAGCTTACAACTGCATTGAATGGACCTTCATTCTTGCCTTGATTAAAGCCCTTGGTTTTGGTGATTTATTTTAATCAGTTGTTAGCACGATGTTTTAAAATGCTTCTTCCCAATTGACCATTAATTTTCACTAGTCCACTACCATCGATATTTTCTGCTCTATCAAACAGGGGTGATTTCTTACGCCGGTGCTGTTTTTGCTCGCTACTGATGCCTTAGGTTACTTAATTGCCTAGGAAGCTTCCCAAGGTCATATTCGGGGGATTTTTATTCCAGGTTATGTGACTAAACTTATGAATGGCCACTTTGTTGATGGTTTCTTTCTTACTCTTGTTGAATCAAAATAGAATGTTGCCACATTATTTGAATGTCTTAACGCTTTTTGCTTGGCTTCAGGTTCTAATATTCAAATGGCTAAAATGTTGGGCTATCGATGAGTTGTTTGCCTCTTCTAGACTGGTTGAAGCACACCCTTGAAATGAATTATCCATGGAGAGAAATTCATATTTTGGGCATTCCCTTTGCCTTTGACATTGACTCTGTGACTTTGTGGCATTATGTTCTTAACAAGGTGGAGAAAAAAGTTACCAAATGGTCTTCCAAACCCTTATCTCTAAATGGTAAATTACAAGTTTGCACCAAGATCCTTGCCACTACACATGTTTATTATTCTCTGTGTTGGTGTCCTTATCACAATTCGTTTAATTGGCTTGCCAATCTACTTCAAAAAATTTTATGGTGTAAAAGTTCTAGTTTAGCTAGTTTTTAAAGAGTTGTTTGGGAAGTCTGTTGCCTTCGTGTGATCAAGATGGCATGAAGATAATTGATGTTTATTGGCGGAGTGTGGTCTTATATTCTAAATGGGCAATCCAGTGTCTTTTAGGTACTTAGTCTTGGTAAATTCTTCTATGCCATTGTATTAAATCTAGAGCCCCTTATGACAAGAAGTGTTGGAACAATATTGGGTTGCATACTCTTATTATCACTTGGCTCTTGTCAAACTTACTGGTACCTTTGTCACCAAAAGTATTTGGAAATCCTTCGAATAAGTGAAACTATTGATGTGGTGGATTGGTGAAGGCTTTTTCACAGGGCTTTATTTTAATTCACAGAACATTTGTGTAGACACTAAATCACACACTTTGGGTAATATTTAGTCCTGGTCTCATACTACTATTCATATGGTTTTTGAGTGAAGAAAGTAGTAATTAACCCATGTCTCTTGGCCATTTTTATTTTCTTTCTGTCATCATTCTAGACCTTCACTATACACTTGCCTAGGATATTTTTATCACCCCACATTATTCTACGCTTTACTAGGGTGCCCAAAGTTAGTATTGAGCACCCATGGGTGCCTTGGTCCAGGTTAGGGTGCCTTGATCCTTTCCAACTTCATTTCCATATTTTGGGAACTTTTTAGCCATTTGAGCTTCCTATATTTTTAGTGGTTGGCCATTTCGGGGTTAATTACGAAATTAGAACAATAGAACCATATAAATATAAAGTTATGAGACCTTAGTGAGGGACCAAACACAAGTCACTACTATCATCCACCTAGAGTTACATCCATATAAGGCATTTAGAGCTCATTTTCATCCACATAGCTTCATCACAAAGGGATAAGGATAGTTCATCTGCATCACACAAGCATAGGAGGGAAGTTTATTCTATTCCATCCACCATTTATTACATTTTATACACATAGTTATAGCTCACTACTTCACAAAGCGCGACTTGAAAAATAACACCTAGGGCATGATTCACACACACACACACACACACTCATAACTACATTTGGGTCTATAATGTAGTGCAACAATTAGTTAGTAAATCCACCATTGTGGACACGAGGACAATCGACCCTTTCATTTACATTTTTTCATTTTTAGGATTTGATGCTTGTTTTGGGGTTTTGTAGGTCTATACTTCATCATTGATCATTGGCGACATTTGGCACATAGAAACGAGTTATATGTGATAGACAAGGAGGGCTTCATATCATCATCTGACCCTACAAAGCTGGTTTATGGACCTCTGTCTGCATGCACTCAGCTGCCCATAACTTAGACTAGGGTGCCCACATGCGCCCTAATCAGCTCTCAAGTGCCCCATTCCAGCTAAACAACTTAGATATATCATTTTTAGGACCTCTCGCATGCTTGTTCCTCGGTTCCATAATATTTAGTTCATTTTACGACACAGTCCATATTAGTCCCTAAATCAGCTAAGTCATTTCCTTTCCCTTTTTGCACATTAGGGTTTTCTATTTTCATTAGTTTAGTTATTTGGGCCACTTTCTATATTCATTTATTACATTTATTTACTTGTTGTTCCTAGTTTATATTAACTACTCTAAATTTCCATTTTAGTTAATCATTTTGGTGAACCCACTCCCTTTTGCTTATCATTTAGGATTCTCTTTGTACAAATAACCTTCTTTGAATATGAAGCACTTATTTTAGGCATGCTCATTGCTCAAAAAATTCTTATTCGTAATTGATGCATTCATGACGACTCTTAGTTAGTCAATAGTTAGGTCAACGATACATACAACACAAAGGAGGAGCATTTCATTCCATACAACACCCTTGTAAAGGATATTTTGGCTACATTTGAGTCCTACTCCATCACAACTATTCCTCGCAAGGATAATCATCATACAGATGCTATGGCTAGTGCTACGTCACACATCCCACAAGACATCACCGACGAACAATCCAATTTCATAATTATGCAATTATGACATTCCTCTCTTTGCATTACCTCTTGCAACTTGCGTCATAATGCGTAGTCAAGACAACTTTGAATGGTTCATGCCTATTTATAATTACTTATATAAGAAAACTATCCCTGACACTCTACAACCTCATGAAGCTCACCAATTGCATTGTGAGGCTACTCATTATGTTATCGTTGGGACAAAATTATTCAAATGTGTTATTGACAGTCATCTCTTACGTTTCCTCGCACTCACAGACATTCCCACTACCATCTTGCAGATTCATGACAACATATGTGGTGGTCATTTCTCGGGTAAAGCTATGTCATAAAAACTTTTATGCTAGGGGTATTATTGGCCTACAATGGAACAAGATTGCCTCGAATATGCTACTCATTATGAAAAATGTCAAAAACATGGCAATCTCCATCATGCACCTACATATGACCTTTAACCCATTACACCAACTTGGCCTTTCTCCCTTTGGGGGCTTGATTTAATTGGTATGATCAATCTTAAATCGGCTAATGGACACAAATTCATCATTACGGCTACCAAATACTTTACCAAGTGGTTTGAGGCGGATCCCCTAGAAAAACCACTGTACAAACATTTGTAACTTTCTCACCACACATATTATCACACGTTTTTGTGTACCTTCTGCTATAATTGCACGATAATAGAAATTAATTAAAAATAAGGATGTTAAATTTTTTGTGCTAAATTCAAAATCAAACAATCGTTCTCCACCCCTTATTATCCACAAGGAAATGGCCAAGTTGAGGCTACCAACAAGACCATTGTCAAAATATTACACAAGACAATTGACTCTAGTGGTACCGATTGACATAACCAACTATTTTATGCCCTATGGGCCTATCATACTAGTGTTCATACACCTACTAATGCTACACATTTTCCTTGGTTTATGGTGCTTGAATCCGTTATACCACTCGAGCTTGAAATATTGTCCTCGAGGATTTATCTTAAAGACATCCTTAAAGATAATGAATATCGTGAAAACCACTTACATGAACTAGAAATGTTGGACTCGCATCGTGTCCAAGCACTTGAGCATATTTGTGAATATCAATCTCGCATGACACATGCCTAAAATAAAATAAATCATTCTCGGGAGTTCAATATCGTGTCCTTGTCTTACAAGAAAATCAAAAGAATACAAATGCTAAGGCACCTCTCAAAGGAAAATTCAAGCCCAAGTGGCTTGGCCCATACATTATTACTGACAAACTTGGTAGCGAAGTTTATCTCCTCGCTACCCTTTTATGAAAACCACTAAAAATCAACACAATGTAATGCATCTTAAGAAATACTATGCTTAAATGTAGTGTCACCATTTCCTAATGACACACTCTTATGCTTCGGTTCACACTTGACCATCAAGGCATCTTACACACATGAATCCCACAAAATGTATAATAGCTCCTACACACACGCATCTATTCACACTCATCTCATGTCATATATCATATATTATAAATTTAGTCTACAATAGTTTGATCATTGTACATCTACACATCATACATTATACTAGTCTTTATCATACATATATCAAACTTGTATTATCCATGCATCCAACATTACAGAATACTCATTCTACATTCTACATAACATGCACTCTACACATATTGCATTACATACTATATATTGCATACCTACACATTCTCCTCATCACATGGTCGTCTATTGTCATTACACATACTATATCCTCTTCTACGCAATGCAATCATTACCCTATGACACACTTTAGTTCCTCGGTCCATACTCGACTGCTAGGGTTTGCAAATCAAATGGAATTTTTCTTCATCATGCTTTCATAATTTCACCTTCCATCATGTGACATTTCTAGGTTAGTGACACACACTATAGGCTAAATTGTTACCTATTCCTTCATCTTATAGTGGTATACGGTTTAGGCTACATCACCACTCCCTACTATTCATCTTGTAGTGATACACACTTTAGGATAAATTATCACTCATTTTTTCATCTTGTCATGATATACGCTTTGGTTATAGGTCACACACACATCATCTCTAGGTCGCATATCATTACCACCAAGCCTCCACACTCATCACAACACGTTAGACACAATACACACTTTGACCATTTCCTGATGAGGCACTCTCATTTACCGTTAATTCTTGACTATCAAGGGGCAAACTAAATGAACCTTACCGCATAAAACTCCATTCACTCAAGGGCACGTGGCTCCTATCATTCCATCTTATAATCCATTCCATCCATCAATAACATATTACATATCTTGGTTACTTTTACTCTTGCTTACTTTTACTTGTATATGGTCATCTTATTACACATGCTAGTTAGATCACTTGTATGTCATTTATCTATACCATACACACATGCACATTCACACCTTTACTTAGTTGTGATCGCATATAAATATCTTTTACACGTAGCACGAATACTCACCTTTACCCTTCCTACATTGGTCACCTAGGGGACTCCACATTCGTCTCTCACAAAGTGCTATTGTTTCATTTTGTACTTAGCAATTTACTTTATTGCTTATACACACTTTTGACATATCTTTGGTTATCTTTTAAAATGCTAATGGGTGCTTTATGTGATTTTTTTTTTGTAGGATTAGTTGCTTCCATGGTTATATGTTATTTGTGCTTGGTCTTATTGCTATTTTGCTAGTGTATGTGGGCCTTGCTCTATGTTTGGTGTGTATACTTGTTTGTTATATGCAACCATGATGGCCTTGCGTGTCTTACGACATCATGAGTGATGTCCCATGGTTGCAACCTGCTTTGTGTGGATTATTTTTTCTTCTTGTGTGTTTACTACTTTGTATGGTAACTTATACACTATTTGTGTAGATTACACATTGCTTTATACATGCATGCTTGTTCGTAATAATACTTGTCTTTGGCTAGCCTCTTGTTTATGCATGCCTTGGTCTCTACCAAGTGCATTCCCTTCCCCATGTAGGAAGAGTTACAAAGTTCATGCGGTTGGTCCTCTTTTGGGGCCGCATTCTCCTATCAGTGACGTCACATGTGCCCCCAAAGAGGGGGAATCATTTGGGATTTTACATACTACACAACGCTTCTACACCGGTTCTATTCAGTTCAATTTTCACCCTTGGCATTGTGGGTTATACTTGATGAGTGAGTTCAGAACATTCTACAAACCCCGTACATAGTGGATTTTATAGGACATGGTTGTCCTTAGCATACGGGGCGGTTAAAGGTTAGAGGATACATTCGAATTCCCCCAATACTTCTTCTACCGGTGACATTGGATCACCCAAAAACCTAAGTAGTACAAAGATCTCTTCATACATGTTCAGGGAAATAGTTAAAGGTTGGAGGATACATAAAAATCCTCCTATACTTGTTCGGCCAATGGCGCGATCACCCAAAAAACCTCGGTAGTACATGATATCCTTCTACACACTCTCTCTCATCGTGGATCAAGTGCATATGTTCCATTTTTCATTTGCATATTTTACATGATTTTTACATACATATACATGTGTCTTTTACATGTGTTTTTGACATATATACATGCGTATTTGACTACTTGATCATTTTCTCCTCGCAGTCCGATCGTATTAGAGGTAAGCAATAACAACAACAACTATGACATCAACAAAAACAACATTTTGTGGTAGCACACACCATACTAACCATGTAGGTGAATCACACACATCAACAATTACACACACGTTTCTACCTTCGGTTCACTCACATCACTTTTTTACGCTTTTTCATCTTCAATTTCTATGCTCCATCATATTGTTATCACTCCACGCTTTGTCTAGTCCTTTGGCACATTTTCTACATCACTCTACATGGACATCAAGTACGCATCTCTATCTACTTTATGTTACCGAGTGTTCCACTCACCAACATAAAGTGGGGGCAAATGTAGACACTAAATCACACACTTTGGGTAATATTTAGTCCCGGTCTCATACTACTATTCATATGGTTTTTGAGTGAAGAAAGTAATAATTAACCCATGTCTCTTGGCCATTTTATTTGCTTTCTGTCTTCATTCTTGACCTTCACCGCACACTTGCGTGATTTTTTATCATCCTGCATTATTATCTACTTTAATAGGGCACCCATGCTAGTATTGGGAGCCCATGAGCGCCCTGGTCCTAGTTGGGGCATCCTAATCCTTTTCCCATTTCATTTCCATCTTTTGGGAACTTTCTAGCCATTTGAGATTCTTATCTTTTTGGTGTTCAACCAATTCAAGGTTGATTATGAAATTAGAATAAGGGAACTATATAAATATAAATTTACAAGACTTTAATGAGGGACCAAGCACTAGTCACTACTATCATCCACCTAGAGTTGCATCCATCTAAGGCATCTAGATCTCATTTGCATCCACATAGCTCCATCAAAAAGGGACAAGGATGGGTTATCTCGCATCACACAAGCATAAAAGGGAATTTTTTTCTATTCCATCCACCATTTATTACATTTTTAACACATAGCTCACTACTTCATAAAGTGCGACTAGAACAAGAGCACCTGTGGCATGATTCAAACACACACATGCACTCGTAACTACATTTGGGTCTCAGAATGTAGTGTAGTGCTCGGTCAATAAGTCCACCATTGTGGCCACTAAAGAAGGATCCCGACCCCTTCATTTGTATTTTTATTTTTTAGGTTTTGATGATTGTTTTGGGGTTTTACAGGTCTATACTTCATCATTGATCATTGGTGACATTCAACATAGAGTAGCGAGTTACATGTGACAGATAATGAGGGCTTTGTATCATCATACGACCCTACACAACTAGTTTTGGATCTCTTGCATGGGCCAGGTGCCAGAACTCAAATTAGGGTGCCCACAGGCACCGGATCCTCTTCCACCACCCTAGTCTCCTCTTCCTCAGGTCTATCCTTTTCGGGAACTCTACATAAGTTCCTAACCAGAATATTCAATTCATTTTACGAAATCGTTTAGATCAATATTTGAATCAAATA
The DNA here is from genome assembly GCA_018340775.1 of Taxus wallichiana var. yunnanensis. Lineage (NCBI taxonomy): Eukaryota > Viridiplantae > Streptophyta > Pinopsida > Cupressales > Taxaceae > Taxus > Taxus wallichiana. The sequence goes on along the minus strand of CM031234.1, from coordinate 392,200,215 downwards.
AGTCATTTTATTTCTCTTTTTTCACATTAGGATTTTCTATTTTCATTAGTTTAGTTACTTGGGTCACTTTCTATATTCATTTATTACAATCATTTATTGCAAAATGAAAAAGTGGAAATGCTGGGATCCACACCTCTGGCCTGGAATAAGATTCTTCATAGCCCTAACATCAATGTGGGTCCGCATTCTCCTCAAAAAGGTCAGTTCACGTGGGAAAAGGACAGTGAAGGTGCCACCTGCCTGATGGTCCCAGATGGCTGTGTTGATAGGGCTTTGAGCAAAGTGAATCTCTCCCTTGTTGGTAAGTTTCTTGGCTCTAGACCTAATATTGATTTTATTAGAAAATGGGCGTCTGAGAAAGTGGAAACCTAAGGGGATCTGAGTATTACCATCATGCCATGGGGTTTCTTTCTGGAAAAATTTAATCAGCAAGAGGATTTGGAATCGGTGCTTCTGGGAGGACCTTGGTGGCTGGGCAATATGGGCCTCTTTTTGAAAAAATGGTATCCGGGATTTGACCCTAACACTGAAAATATAAACACCATCCCAATCTGGTGTAGGCTCCCTGGACTACCATTACATTTTTGGGATGATGAAATTCTGCTAAACATTGCTAAATCCTTAGGTGCTCCTATCGGTCTGGATGGGCCCACGAGAAATAGATCCAGACTTGCTTTTGCTCGATTCTACATTTTTTCTGAAATGGAACAGGAATTACCAGAGCACATCTACTTGAAATCTAGGTATGGGGTGTGGACTCAAAAAATTGAGTTTGAAACTTTTCATTTGAGATGTAAGCAGTGTCATCACATAGGACACTCCACCAAAAGTTGTCCCAAGAAGGAGATCCCTGCAATGGAAGCAAAACAACCTGAGGAGGGCTCAGTCTTGAGTAAGGACTATAGGGTTCGTGACATGGATAGCCGGAATGAAATCAAAGCCCCTAGTCAGACGGAGTTGGACTTCAATAGAAAGGGAAAAAAAGAGGTTTTAGAACTCAAATAAGGAAGCATTTGGTCTAGCGTCCTAAAACCCCTGCAGCAGCTTTACTTGAAGCACCCAACAAAGAGGACTCGGAAAATCCTATAAAGATGTCCATGGTGGTGAACGAGCAAGAAGGAACTGTGAAGATTAATTTAGTCCCTAATGATCTATATCAAAGTAGTAAGGAAGTTGAGTTAGATAAACCTCTGTACATCATGGAGGAAGAATCGGACAAGGTCACTATGGATCCTAAAGAAACCTTATAGGAAAACACTCCTAAGGGAGATGGTAAATTATTTTCAGATCTACCTCCTTGTTCCAGCAACAGGGCAGTGGTTTCACCTTCTTACTACAGCAGCAAAACAGCTGATCCACACTCAATTAACAGGATTCAGAAAGAGCGTGAAGAGGGAGAAGTTACGCCTGTCAAAGAAGATGAGGAACTAAATTCTGGATTCACAAAGGTCATTTCAAAAAAGAAAAAGAGAATGAAAGGATTTGAAATGATCCCAGAATCACTTTACAGTGATAAGAAAAAGAAAAGGACAACTGGGAAACTTCAACTTCCAGAACTACTAGATCTTCTGCAAGAAGACTAGTAGACTTTGGGGGTAGTTCTAAAAGAGGAAGGCCCTCAAAAAAGGCTCTTAGATCTAAGAGAACTGAGAGAGACATTGCAGATGGCATTCAACGTCAATTGAACCATCAGGAAATTCCAACTCCCAATCATTCCAAATGAAGATTATTTCTTGGAACATCCGAGGTCTAAATGGAAACTCCAAGCAGAGAATCATCAAGGAGTTACGGGATTCTAGTAGTCCTAGTATTTTGATTTTGTAGGAAACTAAGATGAAAGCTAAGATCCTTGAAACTAGTAAAAAGAGTTTCTGGGATAACTCTGAAATGGTGGCTATTGACTCTCAGGGAGCCTCTGGAGGGCTGGCTACTCTTTGGGATAAAAGGCATTGTACTGGTATGGTTCTTAATGCTAGCACTAATCATCTTGCAATCAAATTTATTGCTATTGAAAATAATGATGAATGGATACTTTCTAATATATATGCCCCTAATACGGTTAGTGGGAGAAGAAATCTTTGGGCAGATCTTAAAACCTTTAGAAACCATTATAGTACAGCTAACTGGCTTATTATGGGTGATTTTAACTCTCCTCTAAACCCAGGTGAAAAATATGGAGGAATATCCAACTTTTCTACAGGTATGGAGGATTTTGCTGATTTTATTGCTGAACATAATCTTTTAGATGTGGATCTACATGGGAATAAATACACTTGGAATAATAGAAGGTTGGGAAAAGATTTTATCCAGGTGAGATTGGATAGAGCTCTGATTTCTGCGAGCTGGATTCTTAGTCAAGACTTTCACCTCTCTTCCTTGCCCAGAGTTGGATCGGATCACAATCCGATTGCTTTAAATCTTCTCAATTGGACTAAACCCATCAGAAGCTCATTTAAATTTGAAAAGATGTGGATGGAGCATGAAAATATCTACGACAAGATAAAAGAATGGTGGAGATGGAATGGTGAAGGCACTGCTCAATATAAACTAATTCAAAAGCTCAAAAATGTTAAAAAGCAAGTTAAAATCTGGAATAAAAGTGTTTTTGGCAATGTGTTTGATAATAAAAAGAAGTTAAAGCAAAAGCTCCAGGATTTGGAAATCAAAATGGATACTATGGGGAGAATGGCCGAAGACCAAACTATTGAAAAGAATATTCTTTCAGAGTTGCATACGATCTGCAGCAGAGAAGAGTCGTTATGGAGACTTAAGTCTAGAGCTATCTGGCTTAAAGAGGGAGATAGGAATACGAAGTTCTTTCACATGACCACTTTGAAGCACAGAGCCTGTAATAGGATCCTGGAAGTGGCTAAAAGTAATGGAAATATTATAAAAGATCCCAAAGGCATCAAGGAAGAAGCTATGGATTTCTATAAAAAACTTCTTGAGGAGAGGAATGTCATCAATACTGAGGCTATTTCTTTTATGTTGGAGGCTATTCCCCAGGATAAAATTGAGGAACAGAGATTTAGAAATATCACCAAAGTTGTCACGCTTGAAGAGCTACAAAAGGTTGTTTTTGCTTTGGAAGGTGATAAGGCTCCAGGTCCGGATGGTTTCTCCATTAATTTTTTCCAGAAATTTTGGGAAATTTGTTCGGAGGACCTTCTCAGAGTGGTGAATGAATTCTACAGAACTGGAAATCTTTTGAAAGAGCTTGAACAACACTCACATTGTGCTGGCACCAAAAAAATGGATGCTAAAGACTTCAAAGACTTCAGACCCATCAGCCTTGTGAACGCCATTTATAGAATTTTTACCAAAATTATTGCTACTAGGCTTCAGCTCATCATGAACGATTTAATCTCAAGGCAGCAGAGTGGATTCATCAAAGGCAGGATTATACAAGATGGTGTTATTATGGTTCATGAGACCATACATTCTATGGAGAATAATAAAAAAGCAAATATGGCTCTAAAGCTTGATATGAATAAAGCCTTTGACAAGGTTTCTTGGGTTTTTCTTGACAAAGTCTTAACTAAATTTGGTTTTCCGGACAAATTTAGAAAAATTATTAAGGCTTGTATCTCTACTGTCAGATTTTCAGTGGTGGTTAATGGTGAGCCTGTGGGTTTTTTCACTAGCAGCAGAGGGCTAAGGCAAGGGGACCCTATCTCCCCACTGCTCTTCATTCTTATGGCTGATAGCCTTAGTAGAACAATTGGCAAAGCTGTCAATGATGGATTTTGAAAGGCTCAAAGCCCACTTCCATCTGCCAAGCTGTCTCACATCAGCAATTTGTGGATGATACTATCCTCCTTCTTTTGGCTTCCATCATAGAAGCCAAGGCTACCAAGGCTATTCTGCAGCTTTACGAGTCTGCTTCTGGGCAAGAGATTAATTATGATAAAAGCTCCATTTTTTTCTTCAACACTCCTGAAGTTAGACAACTTAAAATTGCTAAAATTTTGGGCTGTAAAATAAGTGCGCTTCCAGCCACTTACTTGGGCCTTCCTCTCGGCACTAAAAAAGTCTCTAGCAAGGTGTGGGATGATTTATTGGAGAGATTTCAAAAAAATGGCTGGTTGGAAAGGAGCCATTTTATCTAGTGCTGGTAAGTGCCTGCTCATAAAAAGTACTCTTCAAAATCTGCCCATTTATGTCATGTCACTCTACAAGATCCCCTCTTCCTTCAGAGAAAAGATTGAGAGGATTCAGAAAAAATTCTTATGGCAGGGCATGGAAGAGAAGTTTAAATTTCACTTAGTTGCTTGGGATAAGGTTTGTACCCCGAAGTCTATGGGAGGATTGGGTATAAAAGACATCGAGAAAATGAATGAGGCTCTCATTGTGAAAATGGGCTGGAGAATGCTTTCAGAGAAACAACCCTGGATAGATTTAATCAAAGTTAAATACCTAAATCAGCAAACTGTCTACTCTTTCCTGCAAGATGAGCACCTCCCCTATGGTTCCATTTTTTGGAACAATCTGGTTAAGAGCAGAAATTTCATAAAGCAGGGCAGTAAATGGAAAGTGGGTGATGGTTGGGATATAAATTTCTGGGAGGATAACTGGTTTAATGGCAATCTCATGGACAGATTTGGGAAAGTTAAGGACAGTCTTGTAAGCAAGTATGGTAGTAAAATCAAGGATTATATTGAGGGAAATGGCAACAACAAGAAATGGAAAAAACTTTCTGTTGAGAGAGATGATCTGATACAGATTACTTCCTCCCTTCAAGATCAGCTAGATCTTATCCCCTTAAGTCAACTGGATACCAAGGATGAGCTGATCTGGAATAATTCCATTGATGGGGACTACTCAGTCAAAATTGGATACAATGCTTTCTTCCACAGTAGTCAAACAGAGTTCAACTGGAACAAGATTTGGATGGCTGAATTAACTCCTAAAATAAATTTCTTCCTTTGGCTGGCTATTAGAGGTAGGATTCTTACCATTGACAACCTGATGAGAAGAGGCTTTATAATGCCTAATAGATGTCATCTTTGTAAAAAAGACTCTGAGGATATCAGTCATCTGTTTATTCATTGTGAATATGCTACCAGAATATGGAGTTTTTCCCTCTCCAAATTTGAAGCTCTCTGGGTGGTGCCGAAGGATTTAAATCAGCTATGGACTCAATGGAACCCACCCTATAGGCATTGTGTTGTCAGAAGGATCTGGAAGCTGGTTATCCCTCATATTATTTGGAGGATATGGAAAGATAGAAATGATATTGTCTTTAGAAATAAGAAACAAAACTACAAACTCAGTACTGATAAAATTTCTAATGATATCAAAGAGAATATTGCTAGATTTAAACCCCCCAAGAACAAGAGCTATCCTGAAAATGAAGAGTATATCTTATCTAATTGGCAGATTGGAGATGTCAATAGCCGTAACAATGCCGGTAGTAGTATTGATAGATCTTTGATTAAATGGCATCCTCCTGATTTTAACTGGTATAAGTTGAACTTTGATGGGGCTTCTAAGGGTAACCCTGGGATTGCGGCAGGAGGGGGAGTGATCCGGGATCATAAAGGTAGTCTGATTGCTATGTATGCTGGGAAAATGGGTGTTCAAACAAATCATTTTGCCGAAGCATTATCTGCTTTATGGGGCCTGAGAATTGCCCAGACTCATAATATCCGAAACCTCATTCTTGAAGGGGACTCCTTGAATATCATTAACCATCTTAAAAATTGCTCACCTCCAAGTTGGAACATCAAAGATTTTATCTTAGAATCCATTAGTATATGCCAAACCTTCAATAACATTAGGATCATGCATACTTATCGGGAGGGTAATAAATTGGCAGATGCATTGGCTAATTATGGCATTAATGTTAACCATATTGTTTGGGATAATAATAGCATTCCTAAACAACTTCAAAGCAGCATTCAAGTGGATATCTATACACATGCAAATTCTTGATTGGGATATGATTATTGGGAGTGGGTTAATAAAACGCCCACACGTGCTGTCTTTAAAACTAAGCTTTTGCAAATCTTGTCGAACAATCAAGATAGTATGAAGTATATGGATAAGTTCAAGTGGAGTAATATAGAAAAGAAAGGCACGCATGGGCAACATTATGCTCTATACAATCTGGTTATATGACTCCACGGATCCCAAAAACAATAATGATGTCAATGATGATAGGGAGTGGGTTAGCAAAAGGGCCGTAGTTCCCACAAGTGAGCTTCCACAGGTCCAGATCAGCAGTCACGCGGCTATTCGTGGGAAATGCAACGGCTATTCTACTCAGTATTTTCATCACGGATTGTAATAGTGGTAGGTGGACTGGCATTAGAGCTATCAAGGATTCTAATATTTGTTACAAGCAGTTAAGCACAGTGACAATGGGGGCCCCCTTGCCAGATTGAGCCCAGCGTGGATCCAGATTGGAAGGATAATGTGGAGCTTTGGAGTATACTCAGCCAGGGAGGCATTACCAACTTTATGGAGAAGGTTCAAGGCCACGATCAAAGCATTTCTGTGTGTTTTGCAAAGGATTGGAAGGATCAAATAGTGGATTATGGGGGGTAGAAGATTTCGGTCAACGAGGAGTTAATTGCTGAGGCGACTGGCCTGGGCATGGAGGGATACCATTTTTTTAATAAAAGGGTCGACAGAGAAGCTGAGGAGAGGAGATTCGTGGAGGGATCAGAGAAGTTGGTCTTTGTCATGGCGGGCCTGCTGGTAAACTCGATCCCTTCACCTTATGATGAGGTAACCCGGATGATGGTGCGCTTCATTTCTTTGGAAGGAAGGTTCGTAATAAAGTGCCTGCTAAGCATCTTGTCTTCCTCAACCATTTTCACAGGAATCACGCGGTATGTTTCCCCATTATTTGCTTAACTCTCTGGAGCGCTCCATTTTGGAGTTTCAAAAACATGCCCATGTGGTTCCTTTGCACCAGGGGCTTATTTTCTTGCTGCATAAGCTTTGTCTCCTCCGGTCTCCTGGTCTTCCTTCCTCCCCTGGCTCTTTTCCCCCTCTGCCTGGTTCAGCGGCCGCTAGCCCCATTTCTCCACATCCTGTCCCCGCCACTGCTGTTGTTACCCCTCTGCCGGTCTTCCGGCTCCATCTTCCATTCCCACCACCGCTGCTCCCACCCCCTTCCACTTCCACTTCGACAGACTATTACTGTGTGTCTCTAGAGACTCGAACCTCGATACCCCCGCTATGGAGAAGGGTCCTCAAGAGCTTGAAATTGCCCCTACCTCTTGCATATCAGTAGTGCTAGTTCTCAGGATGCACATATGGAGAGCTCTCAAAAAGGGCTGGAAGCCTTAGAAGGCTGACATGAAGTTGTTGAAGGAGGAGGTTAAAAACTTGGCAAAACAGAAAGGCAAGAGGAAGAAGGAGGAGGAGGGGGCTATGGATAATAGCCAGATGGAAGATATATACAAGAAACTGAACTCTTTAGACTCCCGTTTAGGGAAGGCCAAAACTCGCCATGACTATAGTATGGCCATTTTTAGTGCAATTGAAGAGTTCATTGAACAACATGTCCGCAGTGTTTCCAATCTCAGCGGGGTTCCACATCGCTTTGGGGCACTGATAAGGAAAGCAAAAGGACCATTGAAAGCAGTAGCTGGATATAATTGACTCTGCCCACATGATGACTTTGGGGATGTTCAAATCTTGGTAGAATATCAAATCCAGCATTGACAAAGCTGCCAAGAAGTAATTGTGGGTGCTTCTGCTGCTTTTCTTTGTAAATATTGTTTTTTTTTTTTTTTCCTTTGCTTTTCTTTTGTGTTTGTATTTGGTTTTGTTTTGTTGGGGTTTTGCTCTCTGCTACGTTGGACTTCATTGTCATATTTGGATTTTGATCCTTTTTAAAATCTCCGGGTTCTCATTGCGATTGACGATGGAATCAAGAAATTTCTTTCTTCGATACAACACTCAAAACATTTATTAGTTATATGGTCTGCTCTCGCTAGCCATTGATAAACTCAATGCTTAGTGGGGGTTACACTTTGAGCAGTCCACTTGGCTTCACCGGATTTTCCATACCTGGAACCCTCTTCTTGAGCCTAAAGTTAACCACTTTCTTTGGTGTCTTGTTTACCAAGGTTTTCCTACGGGTGAAAGACTTAGTCATATTGGCATCCCTAATCCTAGATGTCCTTTTTTCTCTCACATTGAGTAATTCAAACACCTTTTCTAGTTGTTTCCCCATGCTCAATATATCTAGAGGTGGATCCATTCTTTGTTTCAACCCTATCACCCCGACTTCTTCCCATGGTGCCTGGCCTTATTTGGCGACTTCAGTCCTTGGCCTCATTATATTGATACACTTTGGCATTTGTTTCATGCCTGTATTCTGTTTCATATCTAGAAAGCTCGCAATGCTTTAATTTTTAAGCAAGATCAATTTGTTATTTGATTTTCCACTAATGAAAAGGTGATTATTCTATCTATTGTTCGCATGTAGATTTAAGCTCAAGTTGCAGAAAGGTTGCCTTAGAGTTTTCTCATTTACAGGAGATTCTTAATCACTAGGGAGTGTGCCATGCACTATGAGTAGGTTCCACTGGATCCTCTCGCTATCGCCACCTCGACCTTCACCACCCAATGGTCACCTCGGGAACTCCTCGCTATGATTATTTAACCACAGTTTGGTGGAGGAACACAGAATACTATCACTGATAAGACATAACCACCATTCAAAATAAATTATAATATTAACGCTCAATCTCCCCTGAGGGGTAGCCCTTTACCAAGCTATGGGAGTACAATTACTCCTCTGGCTTCTTCAACACACCCTTAAAGATGGCCGGGATGGAGCCCACTTCCCCTAAATGGGGGCCTCTCTATTTATAGAACTTCCAGCTTATCCAAAGGTAACTCTTTGTCAACTCTCCACGGTGGGGTTTTCCGTCACAAAACATAAGACCTTTGTAGGATCTTCACCCCTGGTTGGGGATTATGGTTCCATTACAAATGTAGTATCCTAATCACAACGGTTGGCACCAGGTGAATCCTCCTTCAATGAAAGCCTAACAATGGAGCTTTCATCCCTCCTTAGGATGATCCCCCTCCTAGGTGTAGCAGGGGAAACGTATTGTCAACTTGATGGTGGTGATTTTTTTTACTATCACGGTTACATCATGGGTGTGTTAATGTAGACCTTGTGGTATCCTTTTCTACTTTCCCTAATTCCTCTCCTAGTGTAGCAACGTTTGCTTGGCATTTTATGGGAATTGTGTGTGTTTGGTTCACCCTTTGCTAATTCCTCAGGGCATTTATATAACTCTATTTTATTTTTATTAATATAAAGAGTAGTTCCAATAGTAAAAGTCACATTTCTAAATATTGTAAGTTAAAATTACTATAGGAATTGAAAATTTTAAGGAGTTATCGCGATAAGAAAAGAAAAGTATGGAAGTAAAGGAATTCACACAATACATGAAGGAAGTGAACCAATAAGTACCCAAATAGTTGGAGAAGAGCCATACACAATAGACAAAACACAAAAATTTACAGAGGAGGCAATTGGAGTTTAAGGTGGGAGACTTAATTCTCATACACCTAAGGAAGGAAATGTTGCCACAAGCAACATATGACAAACTCAAGTGGGAGAGAATATTGAACCATGCGGAGCCATCAAGAACCTTTTAGAGAATGCATATGAATTAGATCTGGAAAATACATATCACATATTTTCAACATTTTAAATTTGTACTTGTATTATGAAAGGAAGACAAGTGGAGAAAATATTTGTACACCAAGATATTAGAGACACTAATGTGAAAATAAACAACACATATAAGTTGAATGTATTTTGGAGGATTTTATAGTGAAGAAAAATTGTTGAAAGGAACATAAGAAATATCTTATAAAATGGATAGTCCCCATAATTGAGGATTCATCTTATCTTACCAAAGTGGAGATTTCAAGACTTGGTAATTCCATTTTAGGACTTCTAAATATTATTTGAGTAGGAGCTCAAGTTTCTTCTCACCTGACGTGTAGGATGTAGAAGCATCTTGGTTCATAAGCAATATTTTGTCCACCAAAAATATAGACTTAGCAAATAAATTTTTGTGTGATAGTAATTTGAAATATCATGCCACTCCCAAGATAGCCACATAATGATACTTGTCTTAGCCATTTTTAGAATCCACACTAAATTATGAATGTTGCACAAGCTTACCCAAGTTTTGTAACATCATGCAAGTCATGTAATACTTTAGAATCCATAACTTCCAAATGCCATGCAACATTGTGGAGGTTGTGGTATATCATAATTTTATGTGTAAGCGTATTCCAATTTGACTTGCATTGACAATCCACATTACATAATAGAATTACACGTTCCTTGTGCATTCATGTGGTTCGCTAATTGCATAGATTTTTGATACTTGACCAAGCAATTAATGCTTTTTTGATGTTGCAAAATCCTACACCAAGCCACAACATACTAATGGAAGTTGTAAACCATGCACATGAAGCTATGTGCATTGCATTCCTATGGGACCACTTCCATCACTTCCATATTGATCTCAACAAATAATATAATCACCTTTAAATATTGAGACAATTTATAGAGGATACATGTGGTCCTTAATCCACATATTTCATCCAGGACCAACATGAAGATTCAACCAAACCCAATCCAATGGATGAAACATTTTAAGATTGATTAATGACTTGAGATAACACTTGAGGAATATTCTACAATACCTTTTCTTGTTGAATGCATCAAACTTTCTATAAATAGAAGGAAAATGCATATTTGTAAGGCCTCTTGATATAAGTATATTGATTTGTGTCTCAATTTAGAGTCAATATTGATCTAAGGGAACTTCCTTGTAAGTGTGATCTAGAGGTTAGTTCTATATAAGCTTATTAGAGTCCAAAAGATTAGGATAGGTCTAGTGTTGGAATTATTAGTATAATTCTTGTAGAGTCTCATTGAGACTGCGATTTGAGTGAAGTTCCTAAAATCTTAATCTCTTTCCTTACATTAATAGAAATACTATCACTTTTTTGTCTAGAAGTTGTTCCTGAGATCTTGGCTTGGTGAGATCTATTTGAAAAATGGTTACATGGTAGAAGCCATCCCTTCATTAGGAACCTTGATCATGACTACATCACATGGCTTCAAGATTAACTAGAGTGAGTTATTATTCACTAAGTTGATTAGTGGCCCAATTCACCTTATGGAGAACATGGTCATGTAATGAATCTTATAAAAAGGTTTCATAGTCACTAAGACAATCCTCTTATTTAAAGAGTTTATTGTAATGATAAAATAAAAATCCTTCGAGATCCTATATTGAGGAGACCTTTGCATTCTACATATTAATAAAATAATAGAATATTTTTTTTTGGAAATGTTTATAGTGTAAGTGTTTAAAAAATTATATGAAGAAATGGTCCCAATGTTGGATCCAAGATAGATGAGTGTAGATCTTGGATCTTTACCCCACTAAAATTAAGATACATTGAGATTAGATTCAATTTTGGTGACAAAATTTTGTAATGAAGTTTCATAAGATAGTCCTCAAGAGCCAAATGCAACTCAGAAAAATTATGTTTGAGTGTGGATTATTTTTTCATCTCTCCTTAATCATAAGTTTTTATGCCCTTTGAGAAACTTAATGTTCTTTTCAGTAACAACTTCCACCAAATAGTCCAACCTACTAATAACATAGGTAAGTGTTGTAGCTCTCAAATAATAGAAATATGCATAATTTAACATAGAGAATAAAGGTAGAACATATTCAAATTTAAGGGAAGTGAATGCAATGGGTATAAGAGGGATACATATTAAATGTGGAAAAATTTGAAGATTATTATAGAGAACATATTCATTGGGAGTGAGGATCCGAGGACAAGAAAAGAAATATTTGACAAATTAGAAAACATAAAAAAATTGAGTCTTAAAAATTGCTTGTGGTAACCTACTTGATTATTAGACCATGTGAACCATTTTCCAATTGGTGGGTTGGACATCCAAAAAGTATATAAAATATGCCCAAGGAGTTATGATGGTGAATCCACACAATAAAATCCTCCAATAAGAGGGGAGATGAATGAGAATACTTGTGATATTTGTTATGTTAGATCATTATGAAATCAACTCTTAAATTCTAATATACTTGAAGAAGGTTTTAAATCAAATAGTTCCAAAGAGAAATAATTTTTACTATAAGATTTGGGGCATATATTAAGCAAAATACAAGAGTCCTTTTATCAATAGATATTGTAATCCAAATATACGTACAATTTATCTCTTCATTAGATGTAACAACCTTATTCAAAGGATTATAGATAGAAGCAAAAGTATCCCGCCTCATTTGTCATTTTTTGAGGTGCAATAAGGCATGAAGTGTTTATTGATATAGTGCAAGTTGAACATAAGATCATGACCACTAGCTTTAACCCCCTGAAAAACATTACACAAGAGGGATGGTACCACAATATCCATTTAACATGGAGTTTACAATCAAGGAGGGTGATACCATGAACATTCCGAACTAACTCCATAAGGAAGACTAAGCACTAACTCATCCACCTAAGAATGTTTTCCACCTCTTCTTGTTACTATTTCAACAAATAATGGACTTATTTGCTCTTCTTATCTCTTCTTCCCTTCTTCTTCTTGGTCATGTTATCAATCTATAATATATTAGTCACCTCAACATGCTCTTAAGCTTTTAACACACACTCTGATCCTCAAACATCAAATAATCTTAATATATTTTCTTTTGTTCTCTTGAAAACTTTCAAACTATCATGATACTCACTCTTCCTCCTTCTTCACCTTCTCATAGGTAATAAAAAATGGCCTTTAATAACAAGAAACTTTCATATTTTCAATAAGGACACATTATTCATGGTATTTAGGACCTCATACATCTATCTCTAGCCCTTATATCTTCTCATGCTCTCACACACACCTCTTCATGTGGTCTATAAGACCTTATTATGCCCTTACATACAACCTTTAGCTCATTTTTTTCTCTCCTCACACAAGCTTCTCAAATAAGCCTTTATATACATGTCTTAAGATCAAACATTAACTAGGTTGGTCACATACACCTAAGACCACTTAGGTCGGCCATACAAAATCTCAAAGAACATCTGAAAAACATAGGATAATCATACCATAGGATTCTTCTAAACTGTCATGACCAAATTATGTCATTTCAATCTCCATATGCTTGAGTTTTTCTCTTTCTCTTCTTCTTAGTAGTTCACACTTTCCTCTTTACATCTCCATTTTCTCTAGCAAAGCATCCAAGTTGGCTAGACAATAGAACATATGGAACATTTTAGTTCCAAAATAGAGACTGTCGGCCAGAAAAAAGAAATCACAAATCTGCTTTCAAATCCTTTGAAGGTCGGCCAAACATGATCACAAAAATTGATCCAACAAACTCAAAAATGCATTAACAACAGTTGGCCCAAACCACTTTGGTCCCAAAACAAATAAAACCATAGACTTTGGAAAAATTACAAAGCATTCAATTTAGACTCCAAAGTAAATAGAACAAACTTCAAACAAACTCTAAATCTTTATCATTCAATACTATTTCAACAATCTACTATGTTTTCTTCATCTTGTTTGGTCTTCATGATAGGAATAGACCTTCATACCTTTGTCTCTATACTCCAAATGGCAAGACAAATAAGCGACATCCATCATGCAGACCTTGACATCATCATTAGGCATCATTTGACATCATTTGTCATCAATGACAACTCACAACAAAATCTCCACATCACTCTCTGGTATCAACAAGGCACAATCTCCAATTTGACATCAACCATGCATAACACTATCAATATGATATCAATGACAACACTCCAAACTCACCTTGACCAACTTGACATCAATGACAACTTCTCAACACTTTCTTTGGTACTAACACCGTAGGAAATGCACATGGACCGAGGCTCTCCTTAATCAATCTTTTTATAACAATTATTGTACTTGTTTCTTAATTTCTTCATTCTCTTTAGGAGTCATCTTATAAGTTGCTTTGTTAGGAAAAATTACTCTTGACACAAAATATATATGATGGTTGATATCTCTCATTGGTGGAAAAGAACTAGGTAGTTCATCCACTACAATGTCTACATACTCATTTAACATGTCTTGAACTTCTTGTGGTAGGTTATCCATATTAGTAGCTATTACAACTATCCTTGATTTAATAACCAATGCAAAGCCAACTTCTTATTATTTCATTGTTTTCAAGAACTCCTTTTCTCCAATTACCATCACACTTGATCCAACCTGTTATTCACTTGTCATCCTCCTTCATAGGCAACAAAGTATGGCTTACTCCATCCTTTTCCAAGACATATACATTCCTTCTTCCATCATGTGTTGTCTTCCTATCATATTTCCAAGGCCTACCAAGAAGCACATGGCAAACATCCATGGGGATGACATCACAAAGGACTTTATCCTTGTACCTACCAATTTGAAATTCCACCCAACATTTCTCACTAACCAATACTTGTTGTCCCTTGTTCAACCATGAAACCTTATAAGGAGTAGGGTGAGGTAACTTCTTCAATCCTAGCTTGTTCACCATTTCAATAGAAACTAGATTATCTATACTTCCTGAATCTATTACCATCTTACAAAATTTGCTATGGAATTTACAAGAGGTCTTGAACAATGAATTTCTTTGTGGTGGATCCTTCTCTTTTGGTGTCTTGATCAACACTCTCCTCATTAGTAATGATTCTCCCACTTCTGGTTCTTCTACAAGTGAAGGAGAACACACACTTTCCTCATCAACCATTTGAGCAATATAATATATTTCTTTAGTCCTTGGACGACCTAATGGTTATTCCTTTGGGAACTCACATGATCTATGGCGTACAATTTTTTTGCATTTATAACACCTACATGTGAAACCACCTGATCCTCTTCATCTTTTTAACACCCACCTATGAAATAAGGTCTCCTTCCTCTATAACCTTCTCTTGAGCTGGATGGCTAGTATTGTGAAGCACTTGACTCTACTTGGATTCTTTGTGAGTTTCCTCTTCCACTTTGTTGGCCTCTACCCCTAAAAATCCTTCCCCTACCTCTATTTTTAACTGTCTCTTATTTAATTTATCTTCTACCTTTAATGCATATTGGTAACATTATTCTAAACTTCTAGGACTTACCAAGCTAAGCTCATCCTGAATTTGGTATCTCAACCCATTCAAGTACCTTGATATATTTTCAACATCTTCTTCCACATGCCCTGATCTAATTTTCAACTTATAGAACTCCTTTGTATAGTCCTTAACACTCATCTCTTTTTGTTTCAGATTTTGAAGCTTCTTATATAGATTTGTCTGATAATCATTGGGTAAGAACTTAACCTTTAGCTTTTCCACCATTTCGCGCATGCCTTAATATTTATTTTAATTTGTTTTATTCTTTCATCTTGTATAAATTCCCACCATATATCAGCATGTCCTTTCAACCTCGTATAAGAAAACTTAATCTCTTGTTCATCGGCACATTCTCATATTCAAAGTACTTGTCTAAAGTAGTTATACAATCAATGAGTTCCTCTCCATCAAGACTACTTGCATAGGTAAGAATTTCCAACTTTGGCTTTGATCCCTGTCCTAAAATCACCTTAAGAACCTTGTCAATTTCACTCTCTTTAGGCTCTTCTACCTCCGTGTGTGTTGTAACTCTTGTGGTTCTTATTCCCCACAATCACATCACCTATTATGACTCCTCTTCATTGATTAACTTCAACTGTTGTGATTCTTGCATCAGATTTAACCTCAATGTTCCTCAATTCTGTAGAATGACATTTCCCATTTGTAAGGATATTTCCCTCTCTCATGCTTCATTTATTTTAGGTGGCATCTTGTCCTTCCTAGTCAACTAAACAATCTATCTACAACTCCTTTCTCTTGAAATGAATCTCACTTATTCCAATTTCCTTAGGTGTCTTAAACCTTGCTCACGATACCAAAATGTAGAGGTACAAGGCAAGAAGGTCCTACTCTAAAATCTAAGCAAAATTATACACAAGGTTTCCTTAAGCTAGTATCCCTTCCCGACACCTTTTCTAATGTTTATGGAAAATGTAGGAAGTTTATTTGTGAACTATGACACTTTCCAAGTACCCTTTATCCACTTACAGTTTTTAATAGGTTTGGTTCTTCAACTTTATTAAAAAAGCTTTATACTCTACTCTATCATAGTCTATAAGGCCTAACAAGCTCTTGAAGGAACATTGTTCATAAAATCCATACATAGAGGTAAAATCTTAAGCTAAAAACCTGAAATCAATTAGAGGGCTTGAAAATAAAACAAAATTCCAAATTTCATCCAATTTGACTAGTGGAATCTTTTTCTATCACAAATTTTGTTTCAAAGCCCTAGTTTAAGGGATTGACTGCTTTGTAACAACCCAAGAAGGGAAAAAATGTAATTTTGGGTTCTTTTTGAGCTCCAAAGGATTACGAATGTTACATAAGGTATGTGAAAATTATTACACCTTCCTCAGTTTTAAACTTCTACCTCCTGATCGAATTCCCACTCCAAACCCCTATTTTTGGGGTGACTTTGTTTTCAAGATCGCATGCTCTAGGGTTTCAAAGATGCCAAAGCAAGATAAAAACAAGAAATATTAAATGTACATTAAGAGTCAACAGTAATAGGAAAAATTTATTCTTACCAACAATGTAAATCCTTCTAAAGTTGTATGCATTGATGCTTTTAGTGCTCACAAACATCCATGCACAAATTTTAAACTACAACAATAATTGTTTCCAAGCAAAGTAACTCTTTAAAACTTCTTAGAGCTTATCTATTCCTCTCCTTTGAATTATCCCTCATAAAAAGGAGTTACAACACATTATATCCATCTGGAAACTCTCCAACTTAATTTGGATCCCCTCACGAGCCTTCAAGTCACATGTTTTTAAGCATTAAGAATAACATTTGAAAAGACTCTTAAGCACTTAAAGTCTAGTTATGTTTTATAACCTTCTAACCCCTTTGAAAACCTAATCCAAGCATATCATAGCATATTGTTTCCATTAAAAAATGTAGCATCCTAAACAAGCCTAAAAGCATTAAAAACTCAAAAGAGCATTTTGGCGGGAAAAGAAAAATTTGAATTTCCAAGAAGCTAGAGCTAAACTAACACCACAAAATGAAACCTAGGAACCCTATAATGACTCTAAGACCTTATAAATTAACAATCAATCTAAAATTGATATGAAAAATCAAAATTAAAATAAAAGGAGTGATGCCCCGCATCACATGACCTTATCCATAAATCCGTGAAAGACTACGTAGATGATCTCTTAGGTAAATCTAAACACCGAAAAGACCATCTCCTCTGTCCTTGATGTAATATTTTCCGTATAATAAATTTTTTTCCTTCGACTCAACCTGCTAAGTGTGTATTTGGGTTCTTGTTAGGAAAACTCTTAGGATTTATAGTATTTATCGGGGAATTGAATTCAACCTCGCAAAATTCGAATCCACAATTGAAATTCCTCCTTCATTCAATCTTAAACAACTATACAACCTCCAAGGTAAGCTTCAATATATCCATTGCCTCATATCTCAATTTGTCCGATCGGTGTCAACTCTTCCACCACCTTCTTAGAAAGGATATCCACTTTAAATGGGAAGATGACTATCAACGAGATTTTGATGCCCTAAAAAAATACCTCTTATCACCACCAATGCTTACACCTCCACATGAGGGGGAGCTTTTCTATCTATATATATCTTCTACTTACCATGCTATAGGAGCTATGTCAACACATTGAGATGAGAAAGGTATGGAGTACGCCGTTTATTACTAAGTCATACCCTTCATGATTACGAAACTCATTACTTATAAGTAAAAAGTTGTGTTATGCCTTATACTTGAAATTCCAAACTTCGTCACTACCTACTCAATCACAAAACCTCTATAGTCACAAGCATTAATCCACTAAAATCCATGCACTCTAAGCCATATCATAATGATCATATAACCATATGGCTCATGCTCATGAAAGAGTTTGATCTTGAATTCAACTCTTAAATATCTACCAAGGGGTAGGTTATTGCAGACTCAGCTCATAGAATCCCCCTCGCAAATAATCAATTACCTTATGAATAATTTCCTGACAAATCTATCAACACTCTCGATCATGATAAATATCCTCTCAAAATAACATTATTCTTTTATGGGTGTAAATACAAACAAGAGGGTGCCAAAATAGTCATAATACCTCTTTGGGGAATTCCTTTTCCAATATCATTCAAATAAAATTTTGAGTGCATAAATAACATGGGAAAATACGGATCCCTCATCACGGGTCTTCAAACCACTGCATTTCTTGGCATAGGAATCCTTAAAATCTACGGTGATTCCTAACTTGTCATCAAGAAAATAAAAGGAACGTATAAAATGCAAAAATGAAACATCGCTAAAATATAAAACCATCACAAAAATCTCACGAAGATCTTTGATCATTATGAAATCCAAAATGATCCCCGTTCATCCAATAAATTTACATACACAATGGCATATCTTGCATCTTTCATACCATTATCCCCAAACAATTCTAAACTCTTCTTCGTTCTACACAAACTTGACCAACCATATTATATCAACACTAATATGAAATTTGGTACACTCAAATATATGACTATCGCTCTAAAAAAAAAAAACCCTTGGATCTATCCAAAATGGTAAGAGGTCCTTCCAACAATGTGCATCTCGCTATGTTATATTAAGGGATATCCTTTACAAGAGAGGGCTTATCTACCTTATCCTTCACTATCTCAAATCTCCGAGGCTCATTGAGCTATCCAAGAAGTCCACAATGGAATATGCAAATGTCACTTTAATGGCTTATCCGTTGCTTAAACAAATCTTGTGTGTGGGTTACTATTGGCCTACGCTTAATCAAGATTGTTGTGACTATGTCAAGAAATACATCAAATTTCAACAACACGCTAATATTACACACGTCCCTAGTCATGCTCTTCAACCAACTCAAGATTTATGGCCTTTCTCACAATGGGGACTTGACCTCATCGGCCTTATTAACCCTCGATCATCCCAATGACATAATTATATCATCACAACAACTGAATATTTCACAAAATGGGTGGAATAAATCCCTCTTATCTCTACTAAAGTAGATAAAATCATCTATTTATTTCATTTCCACATCATTTGCTATTTTGGCATTCCCGATAAAATCATCACAGATAACAAAGTAAAAATCATTTAAATATAATAAAGTGCAAAAATTTATGGCACTTACGATATCAAATTAAGCTTCTCCACACCATACTATCCACAAGCTAATGGCTAAATTGAAGCATCCAATAAAAACCTCAACAAAATCCTTACCAAAATTATTGATTAGGTTGGTAAAGATTGGCACCTTCAAATTCCCTTTACACTATGGGCCTATCAGACTAGAATTCAAACTCCTACAAGTGCTACCCCTTTCTCTCTAGTCTACAGCTCCAAAGTTGTTCTCCCACTCAAATAACACATTCCATTCATACACATTTCTCTTAAATATTTCATCCCGAGGAAGAATATCGTCAAGAACACCTATCACAACTTGAATTTTTATACGAACGCCGACTAACCGCCCTTGAACATATCAATATCTATTAAGAACAAATCAAACGAGCATATAATAAACATCTCAAATAATGTGAATTTAATATTGGTGATCTTTTCCTTAAAGAAAATCAACACATCATAAATATGGAAAAAAATAAACATGGGAAGTTTTTTCCAAATTGGTTTGGACCATGTATCATCACTCATAAATATGGATCTAGGGCCTATTTTTAGCCTCTCTGGATGGTAAACTTGAAAAGAAGCCTCTTAATGCCTTTCACTTATGAACCTTCTAGATTTAATATACATACTTTGAAAAAGACCTTAGTCGAACTAAGATCCTCCACTAAAACCACTTACCTAAGTAATGATTTGGAATTATGTGGTCTCCTAGTTAGTATACCTAATATGACCTTAAATATGGGTATCATGGCCCTGTTCATAGCATATTCCACATGGACAAGTCCCCTTCATAGTAAGGGACTCCACAATTACTCCCCTATTTTTGTTGGAAATTCTAGGCACCGAGAGGGGGTGAATCAGTGCTAATTCAAAATTTCAACGATAACTCAATTTTCTTTACTTTATTACGATGAAATCACAACACCATTTACAAATAATCAATAGAGGAGCACATAGAGAGACATGATTTAATGTGGGAAACCCTTAAAGGGAGAAAAATCACTAAAACCAATGAACTAACTTGGAATTTTTTTATAAATGTTACAAATATTTCACGTTGAGAATCCACTCAACTTGAAGCTACAACTCTAAAATTTTAGTCAAGATTCCACTTGACCTTCTACAAGCCACTACTTGCTTAGAAGCCACAACTCCCAAAACTTCAATTCAAGCTTCTACTTGATCTTCTTGTAAGTTACAACTTACTAGGAAGCTTCAACTCCCTGTGTACTAAGAATCCATTAGAATTTACAAGATGGTTTGATCACTCTTACTTAGTTGTCTAACACAACATATCATGATCTCTAAATCATCTCCTATATCTATGTTCATCTCTCTTCTTCACTCACCATGTCTCACTTATCTTCTCAACATTTCACCTTTCTTTGTAATCTTAGTCTTCAAGTATTCTTTTGCTCACATATTTGGATCCCTTATTCATACACAATTAAGCTCATGTTTTCCCTCTTTCTCAGTTCATGATTCTCATCAAATCATCTCTCATCTAGTGCTTCATCAAAACCATCTATTTTTACATACTTGTTTTGTATCACATACAAGCCTAAATCTGATTGCACTAGTTGTCATCCATTAGTAGTTCAATCAATAAAAAAATATCCTCATATAAAATAATATGATTATTTCATCAAGTCAAACATTCTCTAAGGTATCTTGCACTTTACCTTACAAAAGAAATATTTAACTTCAACTCTTCAACTCAAATAGGGAAGGAGGAATATCATCAAACAAAATTGTCCTCTTTGCAATTATTATATTTGACATAGGATCAATTATCTATTGTTTCTTTGTAGGACATGTCAATATTCTCTTTATTTAAATAATGATCAAAGGAAGTTTCTGAACCCTCTAACTCTTTGAATTCTCCGCAAAATATTCCTTTAAACCCCGAAACCTGATTTTGTAATCTGTCAAAAACTATTTATTCTTATCCTCCAACGTAGGAGTTTTGTCTTCTAGATAAAGGAACTTGATGCCAACTGTATCCATCATGTATGCACATTAAAATACTCCTCTTAAAGCTTTGTAACTCCTTGAACCACTTCTTATCTTGTCATTTCTTCTTCATTCTTCATTGGAGCTTCATACTTGGTCATGGATGACTTTGTAAAATTGTAGTCACAAAGATGATATTATAACAATGATGCATGCACTATAAACAAATTATAAATCATGGAGATGATGGTATATGATTTGTAGATCAGATTCAAGTGTAAAGAGGCAAACCTTCCACCTTTATTTAATAAAAAGACACTAATTTGGACATGTCACTATCAAGATTTCAACATAGAAGTTTTTCCTTCACAAAGTGAGATAGATCATGGATTAAAACTCATGTTCATAGCTCTAAATCCACAATTTTGGAAAAATTTATCTATTGTTCATCTAACCAGGTTCATTTATTGCTTCATCTCAGGGCAAATAGCTCAAACAAGCTTGGTTTTCAAGAACACCTCAAACTGGTTATTAAGCTCCAAAAACCAGTCTTACCTTTGCTTGCATCCAACACACTATAACTCACTTCCATGGAAAAAAATTGCTCATACACTTTAATAACAACTTCTACTCCATGATCAAACACACTCTTGCATAGGTTGAATGGATAAAAACAAGTTTGCAAGCTCATTTCCCAAGCCTTATTAATCTGTCCAAAGGTGGCATTTT
Source organism: Taxus wallichiana var. yunnanensis (assembly GCA_018340775.1). NCBI lineage: Eukaryota > Viridiplantae > Streptophyta > Pinopsida > Cupressales > Taxaceae > Taxus > Taxus wallichiana. The sequence continues at coordinate 392,178,262 of CM031234.1, read as the reverse complement.
TATATCATTTTGAGTTATACACAAAAATACTTCATTTCATAATGTATTGAGCTTTAAAAATTTTTACTAGACCTATACCACATGTGTAAAGTCATATAGCACTTGAAAACAATCTATTTCATCAAGAATATTTCCTCCTCCAATGATTTGTTTTTCACACGCCTAGCCCTTAGTGGTAGGAGACCAAACTTGACCTTGTTCACCAAAAATTTGCACTATAATTATTTGAATTTTTCATGAACATGAAGGAAAATTCCTATACATGTTTCCACATGAATATTGCAATATGAAACTCTTCCATTCATGACTGTAATAGTAATTTTCTTAAAAATAGGGTTGAAGCTAAACCTTACCAAATTTGAACCGGAGCGGGAAAATGGCACCAAATTGAAGTACTTGGAGTCCTTTACTTGATCAAAGCATCATATAAGTTTCATAGATAAAATTCATGGCCATACAACTCATATTTTTCCTATGATCCATTATGAGGGTTTGAGGAGGGTTTGGAGTATTTTTTCTTGTTAATATTCGTTCATAAAGCTCAATCCACCATTCTAATTCATTTCACCTCTAGAATACTCTTAATTCCATGCCCTAACACAGGTGAAGATGATTAAACACGATGCAAATTTTTACATTCCTTCAAGGTCTTCAAAGTTTACCTTCAAGTTGGGGAAGAGCATTCTAAGAGCTATATTTCACTAAAAACCTCATAAATTCAAAAATATTCTTCCTTTTTCCTTGAAATTTGGACCACAACACTATGATAGATCCCTTCACATGTCTTAAGGCTTAGATTATCATAAATACACATGTAACATCTTGAAAAATCTCATTTGTGCACACTTCCTTTCTTGTTCTTAAGGGGAGTCATAGAATTGACCCTAAACATGCCTCTAAATGTTGATTTATGACCGTAGATTCATATGAGGACTCTTGAAAATGTCCCTATACACCTCCCATGCTTGAATTTACTTGACATGGCCTGATTTTTCTTCATACACCTTACTAGGTCCTTGAACTAGGCCTAAATGAGCTAGTTTGCACCATAACTCATCATATCTATCATGTTCTTCATCTGTAGACACTAAATCAAGCACTTTAGGTAATTATATAGTCATGATTGCATACTAATATTCATATGATTCATAAGTAAGAAAATTAATAATCAAACCATGTCCTTGGCCATCTTTAATTTCTTTCTACTGCCACTTTTGGTCTTGCACACCTTTTTATGGGCCGACTCGTGACCCTTCGATTTTTTTGAGTCTAGACACCGCTTCCCACCAGACGCCGGCAGTGTGCTCCTATACCTTGTTGGTTCTCTTGACCTCTTTATACTTTACTCACCTCTTTTGGGTCATTTCTATTCGTTTGAACATCTTATCTTTTTGGTAGTTGGCCTTTTCGGGGTTAATTACAAAATTAAAGCAAGGGAATCATATATATATATATAAAGTTATGTGATCATAATAAGGGGCCAAACACTAAGCATTACCTATCACCACCTTAGGTTGCATCCATCAAGCATATACGAGCTCCATTGCATCCATCCAACACCATCCAAGGGACATACAATCCTGGTTATCATGCATACACTTCATATGAGGGAAGTTAATTCTATTCCATGCACACATCTATTATATTTCTTTACATCTAGCTTACTTGCTTTTATCAAGTGAAACACGCACAAGATCCACCTAGGGAATGATTTCTGCACACACATAGAAGAACTACATTGGGTCCGATATGTAGTGTAGAAGGCTCATCGTAAGTTCACTATTGTGACTTCGAGGACACTTTGAACCCTCATTTTGCATCTTTATTTTATAGGATTTGATGTCTATTTGAGGGTTTTGTAGGTTCATATTTCACCGCAGTTTCTAGCTATCTTGGTGATCATTGTGTGATCTCATAGCGACCAAAAGTAAAAAACAATGAACAATTCGTGACTTTGAAAAGTTGAGTTTTCTCGAGTATTTTCACGAGACACATGCACCTATTTCTAGTTTATAGTGTGGGTGCTCCTCGCCTTCCCCGAGCACCCGTATCCACTTGCTCCTCCATATATGAATTTTTTTGGTCTCTCGTGAGACACTCTTGCATTTCAGTTCACTGGTTAGTACTTTGGTACACTCTAGATTTTATTATGAATAAACTAAGTATCTTCTTCTCCTCCTTACAACTAGCTTGGTTTTTCTTGGGTTTATTTCTTTACTTCATTATTGTTTATTTACTACTATAATAACATTCCAATTAGGCATATATTTTCATATTTAGTTTAATAATTTTGGTGAACCCGAACTCAATCTGGACACTTAGGATCCTTTACCTAAACTTCTCTTATTCTCTTAGGATCTTATCATCATGACTATCTCAATTAATGGCAACTTGCTCATTAATCTTGAATTAAGAGATAGAGTCAAAAATATCTTAGCTACCACTCACATTCCTACTAATATTCATCCCGATACAATATATCAAACATTTGTAGATGCATTCTCTCAACATATTGATTTTCCATCTAATCCTCATGCTGATCTTACTACTTTCGACAATGACCCACCATTGCATATCATGATTCACATTTATAATATGGGTATCAAGCACACTCTGATAGATAATGGATATAAAATTAATATTTGTCCTATGTCATTCCTTGAAAATATTGGTATTTCAACCGCTAATGTTAGTCCATCATGTCTTTCTCTTCATGCATATGATGGCTCTGTTCATCCATGCTTAGGTCACATTACTTTTCCTATTACCATTGGACCAAAACTCTTAACATAGTTTTCTTTGTCATTGACTTCCTAGTTTCATATAATTGTTTACTTGGTAGGCCATGGATTCATGCCATGTAAGTGGTTCCCTCTACTGTACATCACTATGTTAAATTCATACATGAGGGCATCAAGTATACCATTCCTCATGACCGTCATCCATACAAATATTGCGACCATGATCTAAATACTACACTTCCTACTCCACAAACTAATACTACCGATGAACCAAAATATATGGATACTCACCTCATTTTCCATCACTTGAAGGTGCTATTGGCATGATAGATACTTGTCTCATCTACTCCATCACCTCCACTGCTACTACTACCGCTATGCTTATTTATCGTGATCTCGTCCATTGATTGGATGTTGATCCATCCCCTGTACCTTCACATAAGAAATATTTATTAGCATTCCCTCCATTTACATGTACACTTTTCATGAATGACTCTTATTGGGAACATATTCCATTTGATCCTACTATATCTGAATCTATATGCACACATGATGGATTGGCTAGGCTAGGATTTTCCATCGACGACGTTTCACCTGCATCTCATGACTCCCATCTCTACTATGGATCTATCTCCATTACCACTGCTTATGGTCTTCACATTTTCTATCTCACTATATTTCTTGCATGTGCTCCTCTTGCACTTATCCACTTACACTTGGTCATCTTGGCTTGATTACATTGGGGGCACGTTAGATCCCCATCGATCGATATATCATTTCCCATGCCATTTGGTCATGTCTTCATTTGCAATGACTCATTCCTAGGCTATTCACAAAACCTCACTCATTGGTATGCCCATGGTTTTCCACTACTTCTTTCATTGCCGAGGAATATGCTATGGGAATGTACAATTTACACCTCACTAGTGCTTTACACGACCAACCTAACACTATTGCTTATCAAGTTTCAGATCCTTCACCAGTTGGTTTTGATTATGAAAATGATGACCTTTTTGATGACATTACTTGATCACTCTCACCATCACACATTTGGGGGCATCATGCTTATTTCTCCCTCTAGTATCAACACACGTATTACTCATCACCTCACATCTAGTCTATAACATACACCGCGTACATCATGATACAAATTCGTAACGACATTTATCTCGATGACACACTCTTGTGATTTGGTTCATACTTGATTGTTGACAACATCCCATACAGGGGAACCTCACACACTACACACACTCAACATACTAAATCTCCTCATGTCTCTATCACTACACAACACAATCAACACAATCGCAATATATTCTCCTACAACACACATTCAATGTAACATTAAATGCACTTTAAGAATATATTTCTCTTATATCACACGACATATATTTCTTGTGCGCAATCAATACAAAATATTATACAATCTACACGTCTACAAAACACTACACATATGAGAATCTTACACATGTATTTGTATCACACAACCTATTATCCAATCAATGAATTCACAAAACATCTCTCTCCTACAAAATAAGCATAACAAATGCTACATTCAATAATACACATCGCACACCAAGTGTGGTTATAATAAATCTCTTTCAAAAACATTCAACACAACACAATACATATCTCGCATCTTCATATCCTTATACGCAACATCTACTCCACACATTCACGACGTATCTTTTAACATCTACTTTTATATGCCGTGATCATTACCCATGACGCACTCTAGTTCCATAATCCATACTTGACTCGCCGAGGGTCTACATATCAAATGGACCTCATCACACTCGCACATTCAATCACTCACCCACTCACTCGCGTGTACTTACACTCTACACTTTTCCCTTTAATGATCACATATTTCTTGTACACATAAATTCAAACTATTTACCGATGACGTACTATCATTTACGGTTCATTCTTGAATGATGAGAGGGAATACATAAATGAACCTCACCGCATATACATCCATTCAAACTCACTGGGGGACAAGCGGCCCCTATCACACTCACCCCGAATTCCATTCCATCTCATCCATCTATAACATGCTAGACATCTTGGTTGCTCTTAGTCTTAATTACATTTACTTGTTACATGCACATCTTATTACACATGCTAGTGATTAAACTAAAATTGAGTATATGTGGGATATAATTTAGTTTAATATAATGTTATGCAAATTAGTACATAAAAATAAATGAATAAAGGAAATGACCTAATAAAATAAGAAAGTATAAATGTAAAACCCTAATGTGAAAAGAGGGTTGAGAAAGCCTTATATGATTCGACGAGCTCACAGGACTATCTGTCTTAGAGAAGATTCAACGAACAAAAGGAGAAAACGGCCAGTTTCGAGGCCTAGAAAATTACAAAACCAAATTATTTGAGTAGATCGGGGTTCCCGGAGAAGGATGGGGGCACCTAGACGTCATGGTCTAAGATCCGGGTGCTATGGTCTATGCATGAGGTCCAGAAACCAATTTTACAGGTCGATAGATGATGTGAAGCCTTCACCGCATGTCATGTGTATATCACTAAACCTGCATGGATGTCGCTGATAATCAAAGATGAAGAGAAGACCTATAAAACCCCAAAGTAAACATCAAAACCCTAAAAAAGAAAGATGCATATGAAGGGGTTAGACTGTCCTCAGCAAGAGCCACAATGGCGGACTTACTAACCGAGTGTTGTACTACATTATAGACCCATTTTTAGTTCTAGGTGTGTGTGTGTCAAAATTGTGCACTAGGTGCTCTTGTGCCGATCGCACGTTGTGAATAGCCAACAATAGCTAGATGTAGAAATGTAAATAAATAGTGGATGGAATAGAATAAACTCCCCTCCTATGAAGTGTGATGTAGATGAACCAACCTTGTCCCTTGTGATGGAGCTAGATGGATGCAAATGGAGCTCTAGATGCCTTGGATGGATGCAACCTTAGGTGGATGATAGTAGTGCTTAGTGCTTGGTCCCTCATTATGGTCTCATAACTTTATATTTATATGGTTCTCTTGTTCTAATTTTGTAATTAACCCTGAAAAGGCCAACCACTAAAAATATGGAAAGCTCAAACGACTAGAAAGTGCCCAAAAGAAGAGAGTAAAGTGCAAAGAGGATCAGGGTGCCTAGATGGGACTAGGGCACTGGGTGCCCCCATTCCTTGGTTGGGTGCCCTATTCAAGGATAATATGAACACAAGATGACAAAACAAATTGGGCAAGTACATGTAGAAGGTTGGAAGTGATGACAAAAAGTAAAGTAAAATGGCCAAAGGACATGGGTTAATTAGTACTTTCTTCACTCAAAACCATATGAATAGTAGTATGAGACCAGACTAAATAATACCCAAAGTGTGTGATTTTGTGTCTACATTTCCCCACTTTATGTTGGTGAGCGGAACACTCAGTAACATAAAGTAGATAAAGATGTGTACTTGATGTCCATGTAGAGTGATGTAGAAAGTGTGCCGAGGGACTAGATAATGCATGAAGTGACAAAAAAATGTAGCATGGAGGATAAATATGCAAAAGAGTAAAAAGTGATGAGAGTGAATTTAGGGTAGAAACACATGTGTAGTTCCGACGTGTGTGATGTACCGATAGGTTAAGTATGAGGTACGAACTCGTCGAATGTTGTTGTTGTTGTTGGTGCCTTTATTGTTGTTGACTACTTACTTCTCATACGAACGAACTCGCAAATGAGAAGACAATCAAGTAGTCAAATACACATGTATATGTGTAAAAACCACATATATACAAGAAAAAGATTGTAAATGGAAGTATAAAAATGCAAAAGAAATATGCACTTGATTCATGATGAGAGAAAGGGTGTAGAAAGGATATCTTATAACCATCGGTGAAGTGTGAGTTTTTTGGGAAATCTCACGCTGTTGTGGCCAAAGATGTGTAGGAGAAAGCTATGTTATTATATAACCTGTAACTACTTCCGTGAGAATGTATAAAGAGATCTCTTTACTACCTATTTTTTTGGGTGAACCAATGCCGTAGGTCAAGCAAAGCGATGTAGGGAGGAAAGTCCACCGTATCCTCCAACATGTAACCGATCCTTAGAATGCTAAGGACAACCCGTCCTATAAAATCAGTTATCTATAGATTGGCTTTAACCCTCGTTGTATAACCCACAATTTCAAGGACAAAAACTGAAATGAATGTGTCGGTGTAGAGCATCAGATATAGTGTGTAAACCCCAAATGATGCCTCCCTATTTGGGGGCACATACGACGTTGTGGATCGAGGATGTGGCCCCAAATGAGGACCAATGTAAACTATGCCCCGCAGGGGAAGGGAATTTGTTTGGTAGAAACCAAGGTGTATGTAAACAAGTGGCTAGAAAATAAGTGTTAGTACAAATAAGAATGCATATAGAAACCAAGTGTAAGCTACGCAGATAATATAGGAGCTAGAAAGAAAGAAAACATGCAAGAAGCCAATATAGACTACCAAAGTGGGTTACATATATGACAGGAAAAATTTAGTGGTGAATATTTGTTAATCACTTAATATTCCAGTTTTTGAAATTTGAAATTGAAATTTTTTAGGGTAACAAGCTTAGGACTAGTTCGCCAATTTTTTTTTGGGTGCAAATAAATTTTAGGGGTCAATTCGCCATTCCTACGAAATAGGAATTCAAAATATTTTCCGAATACATTCAGTAGTAGCATATTTTTATGCTATCGATCGACAACATATAGTATGTTGTTGTCATGGGAGCATAGAAAATGCTACCTAGGTAGCATTTTTTATGCTACCGATTGACAACATATAGTATGTCGTTGGTCGATAGCATAAAAATGCTATCGGCTAGTAGAATTTTTTATACTACCCCATGAAAACATATTATATGTTTTCGCCAAGAAAGCATAAACTATGTTGTCGATTAAGAGCATATAAAAATCTACCATATGGTAGAATTTAATAGTGATGTCGTGATGTCTTGATATTTTCCATTCATGCGAAAGATAATTTTCACATATTCACCAAATATTTTCTAAGGATTTTTTCGAGGGACCCTTAAAATTTTCCTTGAAATGTGGGACACCACTCACGATGTTGTAAGACACTCAAGGCCACAGCTACATAAAAAAAAGGTGCCCGCAGATAATAGCAATAAAAGACAAACAAGTACAAACAATAAATAGCCATGGAAACAAGTAATCCCGCAAAATCAATGCTACACATGAAGCACTCCGTTAGCATGTTAGAAAGATAACCAATATGTCTAAATCATGTATAACCAAGAAAGTAGTGTGCTAAGTACAAAACAAAATAATAACACCGTAGTAGTTGTATGTGGATGCCCCAGTGAGCAGCTGTTGTGGAATTGGTAGTAGCCAAACATCCATGCCGAATGTAAGAGACTTGTATCTATGATCAAAAATAGAAAAGGATGTGAATGCACATGTGTGTATGGTAATGACATATAAGAGATCTATCTATTATGTGTAGTAAGAGGAACATGAACAAACACATGTAAGAAAAAGTAAATACGACCAAAATATGCAACATGCCATGGATGGATGAAATGGAATGCAAGATGGATTAGGAGCCACGTGCCCCCAAGTGAATGGAGTTATATGTAATGAGGTTCATTTGGTTTTCCCCATCGAGTCAAGAATGAACCATAAACAAGAGTTCACCATCGAAAATGGTCAAATCGTGTGTTTTGTGTAGTGCGTTGTGATGAGTGTGTATGTGTAGTGTTGATGATATGTGACCTAGAGATGATGTGTGTGTGACCCTATAGCTAATGCGGGCCATGTAGTGATTGTTCCCTTGGGTATGTGTAGAAACCATTCCAATGGTTGTCCCGCCAAACTGCGAGGGAATAAACGGATAAGGTAGTTGTCACTAAATGCAACTTCTTGGCAAGCCATGTAGAAGTCTTTTATATGATCGCGAGGATCACCTTTTCCTTTATATTTATCAAACTTAGGTATATCAAAGTTTTTGGGGAACGCAGTACTGTAACATGTCTCTATCAAAAGGGTAGGGACATAGCTCCTCGTATTGATATTTCTTGTTATGGCCCACATTACTTTCTTGTAGCATTGTGAGCATGTTTTTCATTGATTGTAGCTCTTGTGTAATGAGCTAGTCTTTTTGTTGGAGAAGGTGGTCTATTCAGACTAACCTTTAACACTTCATCGTTGTGAGGGTTAGTGTGTAGTTCACTAGACTTAGATTTATGTTTCTCCTTTCATGAAATTTTGTTTGTATCTTTAGATGTGTGTAAACTCGTTAAACTTTGGCTAAGTTTAAGTATTTGTCTTTGGAGGACCTCTTCTTCGGTTTGGTGGTCATCTTCTGTGTCATATTGAGGAGGTACCTCCTTGTCTTCATGTTTGATTTTGACCCTACGTGAGGCTTTAAAAGGTACTCTTTGAGCACCATCATTTTGTTTTAGTGCTTCATTCTTAAATTTGTTATTTTCATGACTAGAAGTGGAAGCATATCCCATATCAAAGGGATTAGTGTGACTCATACCATGCATGTTGATAAGAGGAGGTATTTGTGACTCTTCCTTGTTTATGTTAATCATTTTAATAGACATGTCATGGTCTTGTGGTAGCTTGGCTCCTAATTCTAGCACGCGTAAGTATTTGGTCTTTATTTAGGTATAAGAGATCATCAAATCATGTGAGATCAAGGTTATTCTCACCTTGTGATGAATCAATGTCATTTCCACTTGGATCAACCCATGCTTCAGTATCTTTTACTTCAGAAAAATGAGCATTTAGGTTAGTACCAGTAAAGGGATTATTCCATAGAGTGTTATCAACACCAAAGGGGTTCATCTCCACTTCACATTCCATTCTTCTAGCCACCATCCTTGTGATAGGTGGCATGGGTACTTTTGCTACATGAGGTTTATCTAGATTTGACTAAGTTATAATCAACCTAAGTGTAACGTAATTTATCTCACCTAGATGTCTCAAGGTGGTTTAGCTTCTATCTCTAAAGAATGATATGTCAAAAGAATCAAGGATCAAATGACCTATCTTAGGTACAAGTATATGCAATTTCAATCATACAAGGAACAAATCATGCAAGTATAGGTAACCAATCAATTGATCAAAGTGTTTATACCTTTCACTTTCAATGATAGTTTTGACACTAGATAGCCAACTCTATGTCAATACTTAGGTCAAGCCCAAAATGAACAAGGCGTAAGTATTAACAAAGCGTAAGCATGATTCCCAATCAAAGGATACTACGATGAGTTTAGCAACCAACAAGGCCTAATGTCAAAGGGCGAGGATTACAAATGTAAGCTACGTAGCTACACCAATTGGACACATTGATCAAGCTTTGTGGAGAAGCAAGATATTAGTGCCAAAATGGTATCAAAACAACACAAAAAAAAGTAAGCGACACTCTTTCAAGATTTTGGACAATGTTATGAAGTCAAACTAAGTCAAAGTATACTAAGTGATGGGTCGTTGTATTCTCCAATCATTTAACTAACATGATCTCCTGTTAGTGTCATTATAAACTGTGATGTGTCCTAGGCTGTATGCAATGGAGCTTTATGTAACCAGTTCTCGTTGGGATTTCTATTGGGGGTGTTGTGTTGGTTACTAATCTACGGAAACCTAATGTAAATCTATGGAATTCATCTACTGTAATGAAAGGAAGTCTAAAAAGCTACACTTCTAATTGAAATTGAAATACACACATAGTACTCAAACAAATGAAACTGCAACTGCACAATTGAAGCTAGAACTTAGTAAAAGTAAGATTGCATGTTAACTAGACTTTGCATAAAAGGAAACACATATTCCAGATAAAAGTGTTGGTAAGGAAAACAAATACATTCAACCAAAGATTACATGAAATATATTGAAACAAGGATTGTAGTAAGACTTATCAGAAAATCGTATGCATATGTGAACATAAAACAACCTCTTGTCTCCTGGTCGAGTGGGCCCTTGCTCTCCCTTGGGATAGAGGAATTACCAACAACTTTAGATCTTCAAAATGACGTTTACTTATATTAATTTAAATAAGTTCCATATCATGTACAACATATGAAGTTGAAAGTTCTGAATACCACAGACGATATATTGCAAAGTATCTCCAAAAATAATAGCTAATCATGTTCTTAGGAAGGTGTCTTAATATAGACACAAATAGTTACAAAGTATTTGCCATAATAGGCGGCACTAACATCTTCCACTAATCAATATTAACTAAAACTCATAAATTCCTATGGGATAGTTAGAAACAAGTCCCATACTAATAGGTCGACTAGTGGAAAAAGTCTTCTGCTCTCATATTCCACTCCAAACTTGGACTTCGTAATTACATCAGCAACAAATGTTCATCATTTCTCTGCACACATCATCACATTTTCCTCACAAAGACAGTTAGTAGGAAGTTTATACGGTAATCAATTTTTATGAACAAAAGAAAGGAAAATGCATCAAACTCACTATGATATAACTATACAAAGCATCCCCATGCATTAGAAAATCATATCTAAGTGGAAATTTACTGATCGTAGGAATGATATAAATGAGCCAAATAATGCACTCATCATTTCCCCTACTTTACCTGTTGCATGTCCCAATGCAACCTATCTACGCCCTACTGTGACCAAGCTGTTGAGCCATGTCATATTCTTCAAATTGATCAAAATATTGCTTCCTCATACCTTTACATCCCTGAGTATTTAAAGTGACCTCGACAGCTGTAAAACTCTCATTTGATTGTGCAACATTGTTTTTCCAAGTGGTAGTAGGACTCAAGAGGAGGGGTGGACGTACTTGAAGTCCTGCCCATTCATCATTGTATTGCTTGTTGGTTTTTTCTGACGACTATCTTATAATTGTAATGAGGGCATCACCCGATACATACTCCAACTCAAGTTTGAGGGGAAATAACCTCCCGCATTTCAATGGCAAGCTCAAAGTGTCCCATCTCCTGTCATAGGCCTGCCTGGCCATCCCAAAGTGCTGCTGATTGTAGGTTTTGAAATCCTCTACACATTTCAGTAGGATTTTTGAAGTATTCTCTCTAATACCTTCTTGGTAGTAGAGAGATCTGAAATTTTTCCGCAAAGCCACATCAGTATGATGTGTAGGACGGATATAGAAACCTATTGTTTGAGCCGTGTGATTGAAAATATCCATTTTCTCACCCCATATGATTTGATTTCGCAACAAGGACTGAAAGGATTTTAATTGAAAATCCCCCACAAATAAGTTAATTAAAAAGTCAGGGACATTGGTAACTAACATATTATGGAGGTAAAACTCATAGAGAAAGTTTTGAATTTCAGGTGTACTGGACTTGTAAATGATAAGAAACTATTGCCATTAGGAACTTCATAAGGCGCTTGACAACACAACTGAAACAACTACCAAGAATAAAACTGCTCTTGAATAAACATGTTGTAAACTGAGGAGGGTTTCCTATAGGATAAGAGCTTAAAAGCCAAAGGACAGACAAAGTCCAAAAGAGAGAGAATTTTTTTTTCATCTTGGATAATTTCCATCTCCCCTTTTAACTTCTTATTTTCTTTGTTTAATTCTACATTTTGAAGAGATATTTGGTGGAAAGAATTCAAAATTCTAAGACCTTTATCCTTCTCGCTTTAAGCTACTAACTTCAATTTGTAAAGCAGTTATTTCTCTAACTTTCTCCATTGTGCATTGGGTAAATTCAGTTTGTAAAGACAAGTTGGTTTCCTCCATACCTTTCAATTGGGCCTTAAGGAGTGTGATTTATTCCAGATAATTATGAGGATTGGTAGCTTGACATGACCCAAGATGATCAATGTCCATTGTAATAGGCATCGAAATGGGATTCTGGGCTTCAATAGCTTTTGGAGATGAGGAGTGAACTTCTAAAGATGTAGGCATGGTGAAGACTGGGGAAAAGGATGAGTGGCAGTGAAGATGGTGTCTCGGTAATTTGTTAGTGGGGACCTTGTTGTCTCCCTCATTCCCCACTTCCCACATAGGGGTAGAAACATCAGCGAATATCTCTCGACATGGAGCTTCCAATTTTATGCAATACACAAGACCGATGTGGTCGGGGCACATAGAAGAAGATGGAGCAGAGGTATTTGTATGACGAAAATCAACATGTGACCTTATTCATACCCGACCTCTCGAGGTTGTGCCGAGACATCCAAAGTGTTGAATTGAAATGGGAGTGAAAGTGATGGTGATGACCAAGATAATTGGGCAACCTTATGTCTTCAACACACAATAACAGAATATGCAAATCTAAGGAAAAGAATGCTCTCCTAACCTAAAGGGGTGTAATGGTATGGTCCGATATGATAGCTACTCGAAACTCCAATCGATGTCTAGTTCTGCCAAGATTCTATTGATTGGTTATGAAATACATAGAAAGTAACCTACAGGTGCCTCATATGGGTTTCAGGACAAGGTCATGGAAATTGAGACAAGAGATGTAAAGGAACTGCAGGAACTAAGGGTGATTTTTTGGTCTTGTCTAGAAAGTCTTAGCTTGATTGACTGCTATATTCAATAATGAAAGCTGTGTAATAATGTCGGGTGGAAAGTGAAGATATGAATACCAGTGTGCGTAAGCTAGTGTCAATATCTAACTGACTAGCAGGCCCGTTGGGTTATGCGGGACCTGTGGGTCACAACTAAAGACTCGTTGAGGTTGAGGCCCTTGTATGGTCATGCATGCAATCAAATCCTATTTCTAGGAGCAATTCAAAATTCATAGGCTTGATTAGCATTACATTCAATGTCTCTAACTGTCTTATTTTCTCTGCGTATGTGGCAGGTGTACATAAGATTGTTAAGCGCAAACTTGTGTCAATGTCATTTATTAGCTCTAGCCCGTTGGGTTGTGGGACCAAGGGATCACAACTGTAAGTCTTTTCCTATTGCGGCCATTGATGGTCATGCAAGATGAATTGATTTGTTTTTAGTAAATAAACTATCTATCAAAGGAAATCTAAGCTATATTTTTGGTATTTTCTCAATATATCAAAACAAAGCAATGAAACAAGCTAATCTATGGAAATTAAATGTTTTTGTTCTTTTCTAAATTTTCGACAATACATCTAATCTAATAAACTAGTTTAAAACAAATAATTATCCAGATGTGGCTAACTATATGTGCAGATGTGTGAATCTAAACCTAAGATCTATTCCAACTCAAATAAAATCTTTCTAATCCCTACCTCAAAAGTGAAGAACAAATCATGGCTCTAACAGAGCTATTATTCCCCCACAACTTCCCCGGCAATATCAAGAGAAAACTTCTATTGATTTGATCTACTTGAAAATATCTAGATAATTGAAATGAATTATTTCTCTACTCTATTTGATATGTAATTGAAATTAACAATTCTTAATTGAAATTTGATAAGCAAAGAAAACAAATACACAACTCAAACTGGAAGAGCAAGAACCTTGGAAAATCAAATAAGCAGTAGATTTGTCCCCCTTAGTTCTTTCCTTTCTTTTCTCTGAGTGTTCATGTGAGTCCAAGGGATTGGAAATGAAAAGAACAAAATAAGAGGATGGAGCTTGAGTGATGGTAGTTTGGAAGCAACTGGGTGTAATTCAAGTAGAAGAAAGATAACATAAGAGATCTGAACTTGGCTATGCAATTCCTAGCAAGATTATGGCAACACAACAATGCAAGATACACAAAATTCTCAGGCCTTTTTCTTGAATACAAGCATGGAATATATAGGAATGAAGGATAGAAGGTTACTTCATGCACAAGGAAATCAAGAGGTAGTTCCACTCATTAAATCTATTTAAAAATAGAAGGAGCAAGGAGAACCAAGAAAACGAAGCTATTTTTAGCAAATTCAACTCATAGGATGCATTCAAAAAGAAAAATTAAGTGAATCATCACATGTAATTTTACACATGAAGATTCTAGAAAAATCGATTAGGCCGCCAAGGCGAGAGTTTTGTAAACCGGGCGGTGCAGTTTCAACACTTAATTCCAAAACAAGCACAAAAAGAAGGGGGAAGCTGGAAAATGCAAGGAAAAGTTAAGTAAGGCTATCTAGGTTACAAAATATATGCTTCGAATGGGTTTTGGAGCTCGAACACGTTCTTGAAAGGATTTTGAATCATCACTAGGAACTTTTATAACCATTTTCCTAAAAATATAGCATGCACAATTTTGGGTGCGTACATATTGCCCCCTTAGAGAAGCGTCTTATCCATGAAAGAGGCGTAAAACATAGAGTCCAAATATGGCATTCCTAAAATGGGGAGTTAGAAGTGATACTTAAACGCCCGTGTGTCAAAATTTCATCGTCCAAACTCCCACTACCTCTAAGAGAAAAGGAAGACTTAATGCAAATAGATAGATAAAATATCGAAAATAAACCCTAAATTAAAATGACAAGAGGACTTACCATTTGTGTGGGGATGTATAAATATACATGTGCCAATTCTCCATTCCGTAAGACAAAAACACACTCAAAACAAAGTTAGAAATATAATATATATATATATATATATAATATATATATTAAATTTTTCAATTCATTTGTGCATTGTTGATTTGGTTAGTTTGATTGATTTGGAGCTTAGATTTACGATGAGTGTTTTTGACAAGAATATTTTTGATAGTATGCCAAGATCATGATCATGGATTTGGGAGATGGCGTTTTACATTAGTTATTCCCCCTTTTTCTTTTGTATTTGAAAAGTTTAAATAACTCCTGAAATTTGTTCAACTAGAGGGGTATATTTTCAAATTTTCTTGTCTTAAACGGGTCTTTATTTCTCCCATAGGGCATGCTTTTATTTTTTCAAAAATGGTCAATTTATTATTTTTGGTTATTTATGTGTTCAGGGCGAGCATTTTGAGACCACCCAAAGCAGGTGGAATGGTGTACAAAACCACCATCCAACATGATAGTCCTGAATCTCCCTTTAGGTGGTGGTTCGGAAAGAACATCAAAACATGCTCGAAACTTGATTTTTTGGATTTTGAGTTTACTATGTTTGATGAGCTTATGGATGTACTTTACTAATTTTGATTTTCTCATGTTTTTCCAAATGAATGCAATGGATATGAAATGATAATAGAATGATTTCTTTTTGTATTTCATAATGTTGATATATGATGATGCAAACACAATGTGATCTTAAACTTAGTTTCTTTTGTAATCTTTAGTACTCCATATTGTCTCTTGACAAAATGTGATGATAAAATGATATGATAAGTAGATATGCTTGCCCCACTCCTAACCCTACACAACTAGTAAGATGTTAGGCTCAACACCGAGAGTTAGAAAGGGAACAAGCCATGGAACTTGTTGAATGACAATGATGAGAGAAAGCTAGTTTAGAACCAAATGATGCTACAACCTTACCCTACTCATGCTACCTCATAGTTTAGAATGTGAATTGCTTTGCAATTTATCTAGACTTGGATCCATAGATGGCCACTTGGTTGACAAAATCTGGTTTTTAGGGTTTTGAATTCTCTTGGAATTTTGAACATCTAATTCACTTTGTTTTGACTTAGGATTTCATAGTAATTGATTTAATTGTTTATGACTTTCAGATTTGTCAAAGAGACCCCCTAAACCTTGCCCATGCTACCAGTAAGAAGAAAGGGCTTATCACCATGGAAAAGGCATAGGTGAGTAAGGGAATTTCCTTCCTTTCCCAACCCTACGTCACTAGTAAGAGACGCCAACTCAACATCGAAGGTTGGTAGGGATAAGAAATGTTTAAAATAATTTTTTTTTGTTAATTTGCATTTGATTTGACTTATTTGGGAAAAATGTTTAGAATGTTCTTATTTCCAAGGAGATGTATGTGGGATATATGTGACACCATTAAGTTTCTAGAACAAACCATGAACAAAAGACACCTATCCTAAGAAGGGACCAAAAGTAGAACCAAGTATGCAGGCCTTGGTATGGTTAATGTCAAAACTTTGTTTTGTCTTGTTTGGATCGATAGGCGATACAAAAATAGTTGATGATATAATGAAGATTTGAAGAGACATGATTTGAATGTTTTACCAATATTTTTAGAAATTTTTAGGAATTGCTATAAGAATAAGCTCCTTGATGACACTTTTACAAAATGAACAAATAGATGAAGAATGCAATGCGTGATGTAATAATATACATATGAGAATGTTGATGGATCATGCATAGTACCTATTTAGGTGAAGAGAGTTTATAGATTTGCTAAACTCCTCACCTTTTAGTGTACACAAGTGAAATGCACCATTCTTATAGTCTTTGACTACTTGATATGGACCAAACCAACTAGGTATGAACTTTCTTCCCTCATCAATCTTCTTATCTATTCACTATCGAGTCTTAGTATCAAATCTCCTTCAGTAAATCTCACATTGATATACACCTTTTATTATATTTCAAGCCATGTGGTCAGCATACACACTGTGTCATTGCTCAGCATTCAGTCTAGCTTCATCGAGGATTTCTAATTGGGAGAGACAAGCTTCTCGATAACCCTCCTCTCCTAGGATCCCATGTAGTGAAATGCAAAGGCTGGGTATTTCAAATTCGAGTGGCGTAAGAACCTCAAGACCAAATACTAAGGAAAAGGGGGTTTCCCCCATTGGTTTTCTAACCGACGTTCATTAGGCCCACAAGGCTAGAAAAAGCTTTAGATGCCAATCTCATTTATTCTCCTTAACAATCTTTAGAAGAATGGACTTTAAAGTCTTATTGGTAGCCTCGCACTTATCCATTAGCTCGAGGGTAGTAGAGAGAAGCCATGTGATGGATTATTTTGAAATTTGTACACAAACCCACGCACCTCATCATTTTTGAAATAAGTGCCATTATAAAAATAATGACTGTGGCACCCCATACCTACAAATGATCTGGTTCAAGATGAACTTAGCGATTATAGAGCCAGGAACAGTGGTAAGGGGCATGGCCTCTACCCACTTGGTAAAGTACTATGTGGCCATGATTATGAAATTATGGCCATCCATTGATGAGAGAGAGAATTTCTCTATTAGATCCAAGCCCCACATGGAGAAGGGCCATGGAGTTGCGATTGGTTGTAAAGCTTGTGTCGGTATGTGGATCTCATGGGAAAACTCTTGACACTTGTGGCATCTACACACAAACTCTACCATGTCATGTTCTAGGGTGGGCCAGAAATAGCCCATCTGATGTATTTTCTGGGTAGTGGCATGACCGCCGAAGTGACCCCCACATACCCCACTATGTGACTCATAAAGAATATTTTTAGATTCTTCAGTGTCAACACATCTCAATAGCATTCCGTCAAAGGATCTATGGTAAAGTACCTGTTCCAGGATAACATACTTAGTGGAAATTATGCGTAGCTACCTTCTTTGTTGTGAAATTTCCCCTTCTGGGTATGTGTGGTCCATGATAAAATTGATGATGTCAATGTACCAAGGGCATACAGAGATAGGGGGCCTGGTTTCAATGAAATATACACACATCATAGGGAAAGTCTAAGTCTACCAAATCACCTCGTCTAATGGATTATCATCCAACCAATCTACAATAATTTGACCCTTAACATATTTTTTATTTACAAATGTTAACTCGAACTCACCCATTAATGTAATGAAACGCTCCAACCTTTTTAGACAAGGATACCTATATGAGGAATGTTTGTAAGTGGTCTAACTTGACGATAACCCTTGTTTCCCGATTGAGCATATAATGTCTTAAGCTTGGTTACAAACACTATGGTAAGGAATTATTTTTCTTCCTACATGTGTAGTGTGTCTCATAATCAAGTAGCGTCGATGATAAAGTAAATTACCCATTCTCACTTATCGTCATCCTCTTGAGCCAACATAAAGGCAAGCGAAACATGTCTCGTAGCCCATAAATATAAGATCAAAGGGAAATTGACTTAGTGGCATTAGCATGTGGGAGGTGACAACAAGAATCATTTAACTACCTTGAAAACCTCATCACATTCCTCTATCCAATCAATGTTATAATATTTCTTCAAAAATTGTTGATTGGATGAATGACGTGAAGGTCAAGTCAGGATGAACCTTCTGATTACACCAAGTTTCCCAAGAAAATATCTAATATTAGAATCGTCTCATTCGATGGCGAAACCATTTCTAACACAACCTAACTTTGGCAAGGTCAACATCAATCCCTCATGAAGACATAATGTAACCTAAGAGCTTACCACACATTACACCAAATACACATTTTTTCCGGATTTAATATGACACCATACTCAATCAAGCATGAGATAATGATACGAAGCACCTCTCGGGTGATCGCAGCACTTCTGGCCTTGCCAAGAAGTCATCTACATAGGATTCCACAAATTTATGAATAAGATCTTGAAATATGTAGGTCATTGCTCGTTGGTATGTAGTGCCAGCATTCTTAAGACCAAATGGCATGACGACATAACAATAGGTTCCCCAAGGAGTTATAAATGTAGTTTTATCTTGATCCTCAGTAGAGATTTTGATTTAATTATATCCTGAAAACCCATCCATAAGAGACAACAACTCAAATATAGTTATTACATCAACGATAACATCAATGGATGGTAGTGGAAAGTCATCCTTGGGACAAGCCTTGTTAATGTCCCATAAGTTTATGTAAATAAAGATTTTTCCATTCTTTTTAGGACGGGACAATGTTAAATACCCATTTGTGAATAATCAATGGGCTTGATAAATCCTATCGGAGAAGCTTCATTACTTCTTCTTTTACCATAAGGGCCACCTTTGGATTCATAGGTCTTGATTTCTACTTACCATGTTTGGCATTTGGCTTAGTGATGAGATTATGAATTGTGATGTGTGGTGTAATTCTCTTCATTTCCTTGTAACTAAATGTGAAGGCTTTCTAATGTTCCTTGAGGATTTGGGTATGAATTTCTACTTTCTCCGGAGTTAAAGAGGACCCTAGTTTTAAGATTTTTGGTTCCTCCTCCATTCCGATGTTTATATCAATCATTCCCTCGATTAAGGAGGTGTTACCCTCCTCAAACTTAAGTGGGGCTGGAGGAAACTCCAAATCCCCTTCTTCTTCTACATCGTAAATCTCAAGATATTTTCCCGGAGAGGACTCAATCATTGGATTGCCAAAATAAGAGGAGGAACATGGAATTAGGGAAAATTCTACCTCTTGACAAGTAAGATGTAACTCCGCTAGAGTGTTTAAGTAACTTAAGGTTGAATCATCCCTATCAATAGGGTCCGAAGAGTCAAGATGGTCTTCAGCTTCCACATATGTCAACATTGACGTTATTGGTACTTTGCGAATCAAGGATTCAATGTGGAGTGAAACCGTGAAGTTGGTGTCCTGTAAATCACTACTTGGGGTGAAGCGTGAGGTGGAAGTTGCTATAGAGTCCAAAAGGTTCTGTTCATGTGGAACTACCTCGATTGATATAAAATCAAACCCCTTAGTTAGGCCCAGACACGGTGGTTTTGTAAAGTTGTAAGTGTTCATCCCTAGTCTCGTATACCTCAGATACCTGATTTGTGACTAACTGTGAATCACCCAACACCCTAATATTGAGGATGCCCATTCTCTTAGCTACAATGAGACCTAGTAGGAGAGCCTCATATTCAGCCCCATTGTTTGTGCATTTGAAATTCAATTTGAAAGCAAAAGGTAAAACCCTTCCTTCAAGTGAAGTATGGATTGCACACTTCCCCATGCCAAGAGAACACTTGGCCCCATCAAAATGAAGGGTCTAGCAATTACTTGAAAAGATAGATGTTGAGTCATCATTTGTGAGTTCTCCTTTTATCTCGGTTACATCTACCATACAAACCTCATCTATTGGAATGGAACCAAGCCCCAAAGCATGTCCCATACCCATGGAATCAAAGGGGAGAAGGATAGGCAAATCCTTCTAATAGTTCAACAATATTTGTTGTAGTTCTAACAATACCATCTCTACAACAAAATTTTCATCCTTGACCACCAAAATACCTCTGATCAAACCTATAACCTCTAATTCTACATTGTGGGAACCAGCTTTTCTTAAACGTAACATGCTTTCGGTTTGTTTAACTAGTCGGTGGGAAGCTCAAATTCGAGAGTGGACCCTAGGCTTTTTCCTTAAGTTGGCTAGATGTATATCAAAGGGTTTTGGATCACCTTGAGTGACAAGGACTTTCCTAAATGTAAGAATCTGACTCTTGGAATATGGTGGATGGGATCACTTTCATGCGGTGGATCCAAGGGAGACCAAGGATCATATTATAGTTGGTTTCTCGATCTATAATATAAAACTCAATAAACATTATCTTGGGTCCAAGAGTGACTAGTAATACTATGGTTTCGATCAAGGTTGCATTTAAGGCTATCATAGCCCTCATCGTGTTTCACATTGAGGAGAAATTAGTTTCCCCATATCCTAACTTCTGAAGAAAAGAGAAAGGGACTATATTAATCGCTGCCCCATCATCGATCATTGTGATATTTCACATAGTTGTTGTAGATCCAAACTTGTAAAAACAAGGTCGGATCACCTCTACGAGCTATTTCAACATCCGTAGGCATCTTTCTTATGTCAAATACAAACCCAATATCCCTTTCGGGCTGCCCTGGAGGGAAAACGTCAAAGTCTATATGGTTTATCTATGCCTCTGGTGGAGGGGTAACGTTAATCAAATGGCCGAGACCAAGTGCTTCTAAGAGAGTGGCTCGATGAGTAGGGAATTCTTCAGTAGATCCAAAAAGGAAATGTGTGAAAAGGTCTTGGTTAGATCACTGATCAAATCATAAGCCCCTACTGGCTTGCTTAGCGTGTCATGAACACTATCCGACACAATTGGATAGATTAGGATTGGCTGTGATGAATAGTCTCTGGCTCTTATTGCGCAGTGTGAATTTGGGGGTCACCGTCTAACTCAACCAAACCTAAAATCTTCATTTGTTGATGAACATCAAAGGAGGTGCCACCTATGGGTTTGATGAAGTTGAGGCTTCATGATCATGAGTCCCTATTAAAATGCCTTTATTGAACCATTAGGATCTAGTCTACCATCCTTTGGATGCATGGGGAGAGGATCGTTGAAGATTCCCAATGGTGTGTTTTGTGGAGACACCGGTCCCATATAGGTGTTCTAACTAGGTGTAGTTGGGTTGGCTAGAAACATGTCGACAAACAACTGTCTTTGGTCTTCTAGAAAACACTACAAAAACTTATTACAATCACGACAAGGTTCTTGCGTCATGACCGTGGACCCTATGGAAACTATAATATAGGTAGGATCATAATCCCGAGGCCTTTGGTTTGTCCCTTGTCATGGTCTGAAACCACTATTGTTGTTTGGTTGTTGATTGTTATAATTAACACTTTGGAACCCTTGCCCTTGGTTCTAGAATTGGTTGGGGTATTGACTAGGGCTTGGGGTCGGCATTTGTCTTTGTGGTTGAGGTTGTTGCTATTGTTGGGGATGATTAAAATCCACAACATTCATCGAGGGTGAGAAATTTTTGTTCCTCTGGTTGTTGCCATTGTTATTTCCATTGTTGTTGTTATTCGTTGCACTTGTATTAGTGGGATTAACAACATTAGGATTTTTGGTCTAGTCAGTTACACCATCGGTCATGATTCGATGATTCTTATTAAGGATATTTGGTCATTGATTGTTATTTGTATTATGGAGTAATCGAGAGTGTTTTGATAGGGGTGACTAACTTCCCATTTGCTCCATAGGTCTTATGACCACTGTCAATGGCCGCTTGGTCGATCCGAAGATCACCCTCTAGCACCTCTTCATAGCTCCTTAACGAGAACTTTTAAAACCTCTTCATTCATCTCTATTGAGGGAGTGAAGGAACAAATCAAAAGTTCTATTTGATCCATGTTTGGAGCACTTTCGAGAAGAGTAGAGAACATGTCGCCACCTTTGAATGAAGTGGGTTGCAGATTCATTATGTTCTTGTTTGATATGAAGAAATTTATTCCTATTCACAACAACTTGTTCATATCAAAATATTTGATAAAATCGATACGAGTTGTTTGAATGAGTGTATTGAAGCCTTTGGTATCCTATAATACTAGTCGAGAGAAATACCTTCAAGTGTCTTAGGGAAAATATTTGCAATGACTGCATCCCATGGGAGCAGCTCTCAAATGGCCATTACATAAGCCTTGATGTGGGAATTTGGATCACCCTCCCCTTTGAACTTTGGGAGATTAGGAAAGGGTCTCGGGAGCATGACTTCCCAAATGGAGAAATCTAGGGTTCTTTGAGATTTAGAATAAGTCCCCATTACATATGTTTCCACCATTGAAGACCCTTGTTGGGGAGGTGGGGGCTCCATTGGGATATCTGAAATGGGACATCATAAACATTTGGTGGGGCGTATGACATCCCCTATGATTTTCCATATGGACCTGGGTAGGAGTACATGTCCCCCTATGGAGATTTAGAATACATGTGTATATAAGGGGGTTGATTACCTTGATATGGAGCTGAAGGTGTGAAGCCAGGGAACGTCACATTTCCGGCTAGTATAACATTTGAGAATGCACTATCTAGTGCACATCTTGTATATATCCATATGTGGCTTGAGGAGGCATACCCAAGGTACCCATCCCTAGTTAAAAAGTATCCATGGTTTGGAGTATTCATGTATACCGGAGGATTCTCGTGCGGTCGACACTTACCCATAGTTCTATGGGTAGGAAGGATCCCATGCTTGCCTAGCATATGAATTATCTATATTCTGGGTAATCTCTAACTCCTTGACTTTATCAACCAAAGCTGAAATGATATCACCCGTTGACGAGGTGATACCTTGCTTAGATACCTTTGGTTGAACCATTAGAGGTTATTGAGGAGTATGGTATTCTACTATGAATTGTTCATGTTTCCACCCCTCATTGGTTGTATTTCGGTTGGTGGAGGGGTAGCATTATTGTTCTAAAGCAGGACATCACCTTGTCCTTACAACCTATCGAAAGATTGGTTCGTTTGTTGGAATTGTTGCTCACTCCTAGCATATCGTGCTAAATACTCCTCATCAAGATGGGGGAGTTGATTGGATTGCATGATAATGGGTTGTCAAAACAATACCCGAGGTGATGAACTCGCTTCACCAGTGAATGTCATGTTATTTGAACTTGATTGTTCAAGGGGATAAGTCTGAGTGACCTGATCTAATTCTTTGATGCGTACAAAAGAGCCAACATTGGTTTCGCGAATTAGAGGGTTTTGAGTGGATTAATGGTTGTCCACCCATGTTGAAAGTGAAGGTGATTATTGTGGTATGTTTGATTGACGTACATGTCGAAACCCGGGATGGGTCAACCGTACTCATCATATCCGACATATTCGGGGGTATGAGAATACCCATGGAATAAAGGATGGATGAAAGTGGAAACACTTAGAGACTAGCTCTTCACGTTGGGTTCACCAATTTGTACGACAGAAAATCAACACGTGACCTTCTTCACACCCGACCTCCCAAGGTCGTGTTGAGACAGCCGGTGTGGAATTGAAATGGGAGTGAAAGTGATGGTGATGACTGAGCTAATTGGGCAACCTTATGTCTTCAACACGCAATAATGGAATCTGTGAATCTAAGGTAAAGAATTCTCTCCTAACTTGAAGGGGTGTAATGGTATGGTTCGATATGATAGCTACTCGGAGACTCCAATCGATGTCTAGTTTTTTTGAGATTCTATTGATTGGTTGTGGAACACGTGGAAAGTAACCTACAAGTGCCTTCATATGGGTTTCTAGACAAGGTCATGGAAATTGAGACAAGAGATGTAATGGAGCTGCAAGAACTAAGGGCAATTTTATGGTCTTGTCTAGAAAGTCTTAGCCTGATCAGCTACTATATTCAAAAATGAAAGTTATGTAATAATGTCAGGTGGAAGTGGTGAAGATATGAATACCAATTTGCGTAAGCTAGTGGTGATATCTAACTCGAATAATAGCACGCATGTTGGGTTACGGGAACATGGGTCACAACCAAAGACTCGTTGAGGTTGAGGCCCTTGTATGGTCATGCATGCAATCAAATCCTATTTCCAGGAGCAATCCAAAAGTTGTAGGCTTGATTAGCAGCTACGTTCAATGTCTCTAACTGTCTTATTTTCTCTGCATATGTGGTAGGTGTACGTAATATTGTTAAGTGTAAACTTGTGTCAATGTCAGTTATTAGCTCTAGCCCGTTGGGTTGTGGGACTAGGGGATCAAAATTATAAGTATTTTCCTATTGCGGACCATTGATGGTCATGTAAGATGAATTGTTTTGTTTTTAGTAAATAAACTATCTATCAAAGGAAATCTAAGCTATATTTTTGGTGTTTCTCAATATATTAACAAAGCAATAAAACAAGCTAATCTATGGAAAGTAAATGTTTTTGTTCTTTTCTAACTTTTATAAAATGCATCTAATCTAATAAACTAATTTAAAACAAATAATTAGCTAGATATGGCTAACTATTTGTGCAAATGTGTGAATCTAAACCTAAGATCTATTCCAACTCAAATAAAATCTTTCCAATCCCTACCTCAGAAGTGAAGAACAAATCATGGCTCTAACAGAGCTATTATTCCCCCACAACTTCCATGGAAATATTGAAGAGAAAACTTCCTATTGATTTGATCTACTTGCAAATATATAGCTAATTGAAATGAATTGTTTTTCTACTCTATTTGATATGCAATTGAAATTAACAATGTGTAATTGAAAATTTGATAAGAAAACAAACAAATACACAACTCCAACCTGGAAGAGCAAGAACCTTGTCAAATCCAGTAGTAGTAGTATATGTCCCCTTAGTTCTTTCCTTTCTTTCTCTGAGTGTTCATGTGAGTCCAAGGGATTGGGAATGCAAAGAACAACAACAAGAGGATGACACTTGAGCGATGGTAACTTGGAAGAAATCTAGGCGTAATGCAAGTAGAAGAAAGATAACACAAGAGATCTGAACTTGGCTATGTAATTCCTAGCAAGATTATGGTAGCACAACAATGCAAGATACACAAAATTCTAAGGCAGACATTTTTGCTTGAATACAAGCATGGAATATATAGGAATGAAGGATAAAAGGTTACTTCATGCACAAGGAAATCAAGAGGTAGTTCCACTCATTAAATCTATTTAAAAATAGAAGGAGCAAGGAGAACCAAGCAAATGAAGCTATTTTTAGCAAATTTAGCTCACGGATGTGTTCAAAAAGCAAACTTAAGTGAATCGTCGCATGCAATTTTACACATGAATATTCTAGAAAAATCGATTAGGACCACCGCCGGGCAGCTTTAGGAAGGGCGGCGGTTTCGACACTTAATGCCAAAACGAGCACAAAAAGAAGGGGGAAGCTGGAAAAATGCAAGGAAAAGTTAAGTAAGGCTATCTAGGTTACAAATATATGTTGCGAATGGGTTTTTGGAGCTCGAACACCTTCTTGAAAGGATTTTGAATCATCAATGGGGACTTTTATAACTATTTTACCCTAAGGGCTTGGTTGATGCATCCTTTCTTCAAATGAATAAGAATATTGAGTGCATCACCACCCAATAAAGAGGGTTTTCCGTCACATATAAAATACATGTTAACCCATTTTGCTATCTCTCTCCAAATTTTGGGCAGGCTATCTCGCTTAACACCTTTCTAAACACCCTAGGGGGTAAGGATAACCTCGAGGAATGCCTCACCCTCCTCATGAAATAGAGAAAGTCTTTGAGGGGAGCATTCGTCATTACTTTCAAACCAAAATACAACAAGCTGGATAGTTCAGAAACTACCTGGTTGGTAATCTCAACTTGTTTCCTTCCAACACGTGAACAGGTAGCCTCAAAATTTTCCAGGAACTCCTCCATGATACCCTCATCAAAACCTTCAAATTTCTAGATGAATTCAAGACAACCTGAATCATAAAACACCTGCGAAAGTGCAACATTCTTGAGTAATGGGTCCAGAGAATTAGGCTCAAATTTCTTCTTTTGTCCCATGCTGAAGGTGAATGAATCCAGATAGTAGAGAAACAAGAACAAGACATGCTCAAATTCACTATGTGATGGCAGGTAGAATGATATGCTCAATACTCATGAAGCAACGATAAGAAGCAACTTGGAACTATTAATTTGAATTGCACCTGAATCCTTGAATTACGTAAAATCAGAGTGAATTTGGTGACATAAAAAGGTGGGAAAGACCAGCCATCCATGAGAGTTTATGATATGCGAGATGGTGCACATCCCATCATTTGAAACCCAATTGACACATGTCCTTCTTCATAGAATGTGACGCATATGATGTGTGTAAAAATCATGACTCATTACACCCTTATGCCATGATACTGTAGCATCGGATTTGGAAAGATATCCACAATAAATATATTAAACGTTGCATGATGGATGCAATTATGACAAGTGCATGCATGGGGATTTATTTATAAGGAAATATCCATAGTGAGTTAGGATGCACTTACCCATGCCAATTTCAGCGTCAATATCCGTAGATTCCCACATCATGTAGTTTGAGATTAAATGTGATTAGCAATTTCAAAATAATGAAGATTTCTTCATTTATTGAAAAAAAAACAATCTAGCTTAAGGGAAGAAGATCAAAGCATGACCATCCTCCTTTATTGAAATTAATAGGCAACAACTACTCCAAGATTGAGGGGCGAAGAGCTGCCTCAACATGCATGTCCTCACTCAACATAATGTCCCTGGTGAAATTTTCCTTGTCAAGAGGTCATTGGTAAATCCTGAGTCTGTGTCCATTCACAAGAAGAGTCCATTTGTCACCATCGATTGGTAATAGCCACACAGAGCCATTATCAAACACTTTGTCGATCTGATAGGGTCCCAACCAGCGTGTCTGTAACTTACCTTTAAACTATTGATATCTAGAATCAAAGAGTAAGACCAGTCCCCTTCATGAAATGTCCGTATTTGATATGAGCATCATGTCAGGCCTTCCGATGATATTGAAGAATTTTTGTCTACTACTGTTCCTCCATCTCGCATTTCATCCAATTCATTTAGCTACATCACTCGTTTGTGTTGTGCTTCATCCACATCGATTCCAACTTCTAGTGCTGTTCTCCAGGTGCACAATTCAAATTCAACAGGTAACAATGGCTTCTTCCCAAATACCAACTCATAGGGGAAAAACCAGTAGTGGTTTTCTAGGTCATGTTATAGGCCCAGACTACTTCGGGAAGTTTTGGTACCCAATTCTTTTGTCAGCAAGACTAACCACTTTAGTCAGAATATTCTCAAGTTCTCGATTGGTTACTTCCACCTACCCATTGGACTAGGGGTGATAGGGTGATGATTTTTGGTGCTTGATTTGGTAGATTTCCAAAAAATCCTCAATCATGTTTGAAACAAATTGAGGACCTTGATTAGATACAATGGCCTGGGTGCACCAAATCGTAGCAATATCCGATTATATAGAAAATCAACAACAACATCCTCATTGGTAGATGCCAATGCTTGAACTTTAGCCCATTTAGTGACGTAGTCCGTGCATACCAAGAGGTATTCTTTCCGAAATATGGGGGATCAAAAGGTCCAACGAAATCAATTCCCCATTTCTCAAATGGTCCTAAGACCAGCTGAGGATTAAGAGGCATTTCCATTGAAAGTGTGGGCTTCCCCATTTGTTGGCATGCATCACACTGCCATACATACTTTTTGACAGTCCTGTGGAGGGAAGGAAAATAATACCCTACTCCAAGGATTTTGTGAATTGTCCATTTTATTGATTAATGTTCGCCTCCTGGCTCATCATGACAAGCTTGCAATATATCATGTACTTCATCTTCTCAAATGTACATGTAAAAAACCATATCAGGACAACATTTGAATAAAAGTCCATTACACCATTTATACGTTGCACTATTTTTAACCAGTCTTTGTTTCTCCTTATGAGTGAAATAGGTAGGAAACTTCCCTGTTGTTAAATAATTCGCAAGATCGGTGAACCACAGAGTCTTAGTTGATATAGAAAACAAATGTTCATCGGGAAATTGATCCTGGACTGCTTCATCATTACTTGAAACATTCAATCTTGAAAGGAAATCAACAACAACGTTAGATTTTCCTGGCTTATCAATAATGGTAAGATTGAATTCTTGTAACAAGAGTAACCATCGAATAATCCTACCTCCAACCACTGGTTTATTCATCAAATATCGAATGGTAGAGTGGTTAGTGTAAACAAAGATTTTATACCTAGTGATGTAATGACAAAATTTATTCAAGGAGTATACCACAACCAAGAATTCCTTTTCCGTAGTAGTGTAATTTCTTTCCGTAGGAGTCAGGTTCTTGCTGATAAAGTAAATGGCATACATGTGATATGGAAAGGTTTTCCCAATTAGGGCCTCGTAAGACTGGGGCAGTGGTCAACTTCTCTTTGATAGAATCAAATGCCTGCTGGCACTGAGGGGACCATTCAAAAACACAATCTTTTGTTAGCAATGAGAACATAGGTGCAACAATTTTACTAAAATATTTTATGAATCGCCGATAATACCCTGCATGACCAAGGAAACTTTTGATGTCAGTGTGATTAGTTGGTGTAGGTAATTGAGTGATGATTGATATCTTGTTGGGGTCAACCTGTATACCTTTGTTAGAAACATGGTGATCTAAGAAAATTCCCTAATCGACCATCATCAGAAATTTTTCATGACTCAGAGATAATTGGTGTTGCTCACATCTGCTCAATAATTTCTCAAGGTTATTCAGGGATTTGTCAAAAGTGGATCCGTGGATAGTGAAGTTGTCCATGTAAACTTCAACACAGTCATTAGTGAGATCTACAAAAATGGCCAAGACTACTCTCTGAAATGCAACGGGTGCATTAAAAAGTCCAAAAGGTAAGACTCGATAAGAAAATGTACCCTAAGGGCAAGTAAAGGTATTTTTATCTTGATCAGTAGGGGCAATACTAATTTGGTTATACCCACTAAACCCATCCAAGAAAGAAAAATATTTCTTACCAATAAGATTGTCTAGAACCTGGTCAATAAAAGGTAGGGGAAAATAATATTTCTTGGTGGCTTTGTTAAGTTCCCTATAGTCAACACATATTCTCCATTTACCATTTTTCTTGGGAACTATAACTAATGGGGAGACCCACTGACTATCAGATATAGGGTAGATGAATCCTACCTTTAGCAATTTTTCTATCTCACCTTTGACTATGTCTCTGAGCATTGGGTTAATTCTCCGTTGTGGCTGCCTTATAGGTTTGACATCCTTAGTGTAGATATGGTGAGTAAAAATGTTAGGATGAATTCCCTTCATATCAGTGTAATCCCAAGAAAAAGCGTGGGAATGTTTCTTCAAAACTTCGAGAACCCTGGCTTCTTGATTGACCTCTAAATCATTACCAATGGTCAACTCTTTTCCTATGCCGATAGGCATTGGATTGGTCTCATTAAAATAACGAGCTCGCATTGGTGATTAAGGAATTCAATGGGAAAACATGGGGTTGAAGCATGTGTAGAATGGGTATATTGTCAAGAGACAAAATCTTGGTCAAAGGACAATAGAAATCAGGGACTGAATATTCTGAATTATAAGCATATATTTCTTTACAAGACTCATTAGAAGTATTACTTACCAAGGAAATAACATTGGACATGTCTAGAGAAAATGGGTCTACAATCAGAGTTCGATTTCCATAGCCAGAGTGCTGATTTCCATAGTCACAGAGCCCTCTGCATCAACCAGTGTATGTGACTCAACAACTTCCACCATATGGTTTTGCACTGCAATGGTGGCCAAATAAGAAGAAATCAAAGAGTTAGTATCCAAATAATCTACCCATACATGGTCACAAGCACTCACATAAGGCTGGGCAGGAGGGTATAATGAAATATGTTTGGATTTCTACCCATTTAGAATGGTCATTTTGCTTGACCTATAGTCAATATATGTGTTATCCCGTAAAATTGGCAAGGGAAATTTTACAGATAACCCTACCGAAAATTTTGTTCCAATCCCTCGTTAGGGATTTCTTGCATTCGGAACGTTGCAAAATCCCTTCCCGGGAAATCTAGTTTTCCGAACTTGGTGCTTTTGGTCTTTTTTTGGGTGGCGCATATAACGATCATGCGTAACATCAAATATTCATGCCCCCTTTAAAGCCTTTGGTGCATGTTTTCTTTGTCACAACAAGCATTTTGGTGCGCCTCTCTATGTTGAGTCTTCCTTGCGTGCGCCAAGGCGCATGCGCCTTCCTGTCAATAGAACATTTGTTGCGCCACTTTTTGGTGCGCCAAGGGCGCACATATTCCTCTGTCGACACCACTTTTGGTGTGCGCCATAGGCGCACATATTATCGTGTTGGCAAGCGTTTTGGTGCACCAAAGGGCGCATGTTTTCTTATGTCGACAACTCTTTTAGTGCGCCACTTAAAAAGTTGGTGGTGCATTTATTGCCTCCTCGCCTATATATAGCGCACTCTGCAATGTCATTGTCACCAGAGCAAATCACGTGATTATTTTTATTATTTTCTCTGAGCCTGACACAATGCACACCGCCCTATCGTTTTCAATCACGTCGTGGACCCGTTTGCACGTTCTTCGCTATTTATCCGGGTAAGAGGTCCTTATCTCTTTTGTGTGTTTTGTGCTCTGTTTCCTTGTTTGCTTGCTGGTTTGGATTGGGTTTAGTTAAAATATGTCAAAACATGGACTCCCCACCTTCCTTGCTGTCTTTTCCAATCTCCCCCATGTTCTTCCCCCTCTTTCCAGATCTGCTGGTAGAGGAAGCTCTGTCCTAAAATGACTGCTTAAAACTCTTTGTTTTAAGCCTCTTTATCACCCCAAAACACCCTCAAGAAGAAGTTTGAAAGAATGAAATCCCTCATAGAGAGAATTAGACCTTAAAAGGAAAAATGTATTTTTCTTCTTCTCCTTTGGCGCATTGGCGCACCCTGCAACATGAAAAACAGTTGCGCCAATGGCGCATTTCTCCTACTTGTGCATAATGAAAAGTTGCACCCTCATGGCGCACTTCCCTCACTTGTTGCAAACGCTTTCCTTGCGTCCTGCTTGGCGCACCACACTCGTGTGTTGCATTGATAAAATTTACACCATTGGTGCACCCAACATCCATGTAACAATCCTTTCCTATGCGCCAAGTGCAAAGCTATAAATGGCGCAGCGCGTCCCTCATTGCAACAACATCATGTTATGCATTCCTTCCATGCGCCGCGCTAAGTTCCCTTTAGCGCACAAAAAGCATATGTTACACAAACCTTATATGCGCCTTTGGCGCACCGAAGTTCCATGCAACATGAAAGATATATGCGCCATGGGTGCATCCTGTTCCCGTGTAACATAAAGAATCCATGCGCCCTTTATAAAACGCATCCACATGGCGCAGGCGCACTTGTGCTTACAACAACAAAGAATGCACCCTACAGTATCCATGCGCCATGCACCCTTTGGCGCTGATTTATCCCCTGCAGCATCCCTTTCTGTACGCCTTACTATTTAGCCCTGTAGCCTGCAGTATTCATGCGCCCTGCGCCCTGAGGCCTTTAAATTGCTAACTCTTTCTTCTGTCAACATTTCAATGGAAAATCAGATAGCTGACATGGCTTTCTTGCGTTGGGTTTCACTTCTTATTGTTGCAGATCAGCAACTAAGTTCAGAAGAACATATGTCAACATCAAGCAAGAAGCCTATCAAATCTAAAAAGGCAAGGCCAAGCTCACGAAGAAGAAATGAAGTATAAGTATCGGAGGTCGAATGCCCGAGTCCCAAGCAGAGTGTGACCTAGACATCAGAGACTCAGAGTTGGGTCATATTGATATGGAGGAATTTCTGGGGCCGAGAACCCGAGGGTCACGAGAAGTCCATGGATGGACAAGCTGATAGGCAGTGCCCTGCACCTTGCTGGTGGGATCCCAGTCAGTGCCGTAAACAATGAATTTATGATGGTGGTAGCCCGATGCTACAACAAAGACACAAGATGTGTCCATGGTGAGAAGGGCGAGGTTATAATTAACCTCACTACCCGCCACTTTGAGATAATGCTCGGCATTCCTCATCACCGGCACTTTGTGGCCGTCAGCCAACAAGATTGCATCAAGGCCTGGGACGACAATGAAGATCAGTGCATGCAGCTGATGAATGAAGTTTATCTCAAGAACAAAAAAGTAGTGACTCGGTGGCCACAAGTCATTCATCGCAGTGACTTTTCAGAGGAACTCAGCGACACCATTACATTCCTGAGCAGAGTCTTTGGGCTTCCTGACGCCCATTATTTTCACAAGTGGATGTTGCGGTACCTTGAAACAATGAACAAAAATGTGCCCGATCAACGCTTTGAATGGGTAGAAATTATAAGCAGCACAATCTCTGAGTAGCTACAATAACTCAACACAACGGGGAGGTTCTATATGAACTCCTACGTGGTCTACGTTGCAGCTTCAGAAAGGGACTATCCAGCTCTGATGCGGTGTGGGGTTTGGCCCCAAGTTAAAATCTATGAATACTATCCAGAGCTGAAGCTGGAAAATAGCATCCCCAATTCACAAAGATCAATGATGCATTCTTCTACTTCATCATCTTCCTGTTGAGGTCGAATATGACTCACGGTCGCATGACCAAGAGCATAGTGGCAGCTACTGAGAAGTGGGGGGCCCTATTCACTCAATTCCCCACATTCACCTATCTGAGGGCAGTTAATTTCTTGGGGGAACCGACTAGACTGCCAAGGTATGCCGGGCCCAAATTGATCCTGTTGGAGCTGTCGAGGCAGCTTGTCACTTATCACGAAAAGTGCCTAAAGAGAAAGAAGGGTGGAACTCCTTTCCCCCTCACAGTGGGTAGATATACATGTCTCACTCACCACAAGGCAAAAGATATGTTTGCAGAACTGGAGAGTGCTAAATCTGAAACATGACTTCCGGCAAGGCCCACCTTCGACCCGAGAAATTGTCTGCCTAGGGCTAAGCTCGACCCGATCCACATCCCTCAGATCGAAGATATCTACATTGACATATATCATGAGGTTGAGCTCAGGAGGAAGGATCATTCTCGCTTGGCCTTAGCAGAAATCATCCAGTACGGGGTAGCCATCATCCCCAAAGGCTACCAAACTACTGAGGAAGAAGTGGATCAAGTGTATCTTGACACAGGTGGGGACGATTGGCCTTTTGTGTTAATTGATAGAACCAAAGCACCTCAGACAATTGAGGAAAGGGTCAAAGAAACTCTGCGTAGAACAGAGCATTGGTGCCGAATGAACGGGCTCATCTACCTCGGAGTCAATTTCACAACCTCTCCATTGGGTAACGCACCTCCTCGATCAAAGCAAAGAGCCAAAGGGCAAAGGAAAAGGAAAAGAGGGTGAATCCAGCTCCACCCAAGAGGAAGCTCCTGTAAGTCCTCCTTCCGCTGCACCCGAACAAGTTGTAACTCTGGCTTCCCAGAGAAAGAAACAATGGAAGATGTCCCAATAGGCCCATCCACTCAGGATGTCGCCACTGCTGTAACAACTGAGGTCCCTTCTGTTCCTTCTCCTTCCCCTCCTTCCCCTCCTCAGGTGACCCAGCGACCATTCCTTTGGTCGTGTCCTCTCCCCCTTCTTCTACTATCCCTCCTGCTTCTTCGTCCATCTTCTCTTCTCTCACGGATCTGTCCCCCTCCATTTCTTCCCTCATCTCTGAGCTCCCTTCCCTTCCTATGTCTTCCTCTCCTGCAGTATCTCTTCCTCCCGTGAGCACTTCCTCGGCCTCCCTCTCGATGCCGCCTCCAAGTGTCTCCACTTTTTTCCCTTCAACTACTGCAGCTGCCCCCTTCTCTGTTTCTGGTCCTTCTCCCATAAGTCTAGCCTAGATCTCCCAGCACCTAAGTCAACAGAAAAGGAAAGTTCCCATCGCTCCGATGGACTTCTCCGTGATCCCGTCAAAAGGGGTAAAGAAGCAAAATCCCATCACACGCTTCTCTTAGAGTGCTTCGGGAGAGAGGGTAATGGAGATCGCGTACCCCAATCCTCTGAAGGATAAAAAGGATCTGTCCTCGATAGATTACACAGTGACTCAAGTCACAATGGGGACGTCTTCTGAAAGCCTTCAGGGAGAGGCCCTATCTGTAGTTGACACCCTCTGCAAGAAGCTTCAAGAAGCAAAAGAAGAGAAAAGGCTGCTGAAAGAGCAAAATAAACATCTGCTCCAAGCCTTACAGAAGATGGGCAGTGCACCTCCCACAACTACCGCCGAGACTCCTGAGCCTCTGAGCCAGGATAAAATTAATGAATATGCAAAGATCGGTGAGCAGGGTATGGCAGTTTCCACCTGGAGGAGCCAAATCCTCAAGGACAGTGAAAAAGTGATCGCCAAGTTCACCGATTTGTACCGAACATCAACAAGGTGAACAAAGAACTCCAAGGCATTAGCAGGACCCATATCAGAAGAGTTGGACCATGCTAGGCTGCAACGTGAGACCTTTCAAAGAATGTTCGACTATTCAGTCAAAGATCTGGTCAAGTTTGGTGTTTTTGGTCATCCCAGGGCCCTCAATAAAATCCTTTCCACTCTGGATTACCGGATGGATCAACTGGAATTTGTCCTCGAAAAAATTGATAAGGTAAAGGAAGAAGCCCTGGACGCAATGCACCAAATGGAACAAATCATTCTCAACATGTCTCCAGGGTTACTTACTCCTTCTTTCGCCTTAAGGAAAGTTGATGAAACCATCCAGATCTTCAAGGAGATCATTTCACAAGGGCTAGGGCCAGAGGTCACTTTTGATGCAGAGTCCATCAATAACCTGCTGGCCTGTCGGGACTTCATCGGATTCCTAATAGAAGTAGAGAAAGAATATTCCAAACTCCCAGAGAAGCTCATAGACGAGCGGGAGACTTGCGAGGCGATCAGCAAGCGACACAAGGATCCTTCCCAGGATCAACTAGAGCCCATGATCAGTAAGTTCATGGAATACCGTGCCCAATTCCACATCTCGTCACCCGAGCAAGCAACAGCAGGATATCCCCTTTCAGCCGCGGGACGACGACGATGAATAATTTCTCTCTTCTTCGACTTTCTTTTTGTGAAATGTCTAAAGTATGTTGGCACAAATGATGACATCATCCATGTTGCACCATGGGATGATGTCATCCATCAAGTTGTCAAAAGTCAACATGACTTTGAGATATTTTTGTAGATATTTTGTATATTTTATGTAAATAGGTGGTTGGTTCCTTTTTGCCTTCCTTCTTCTCCTTCTTCTATAAATACTCAAATACTTGTTGTATTTAAAAAGGGGTGGATATCTTTCAGATGAAAAATAGAAGTGAGGAGAAAAGACTTTGAGCTTTTTGTAACAGAAGGAAATATTAATACAATATTTAGACTTTGTGTTGAATACATGTGTTATTTGCATTAGATCTTTCTTACGTTAGATCTGTGTGTTTATTCTGTTGGATCTACTTCTGTTTTATTGTCATTTATTCATCAGTATTGCTTTGTTCGTTTATGCAAGTAGGTTTGGCTCTGTTTACTACCAATCCCAAAACATAAACCTTCTGACCTTTCTGCTTTGGAATTCATTTCTTTTCTCCCTTCGGACCTGATCTTTCTTCATCCTCTCTTTCATTCCTTTCTTTTCGCAGTTGGAAATAACCCTACTGGGATGAGATCCCAAACCCCCGAAGGCAGAATATTGTGAGACTTACATGCATTCCTCTTTGGTAGAATAGCAATAAACCGATTTTGCTTTCTTTGACTCAAAGAGGGCTATACCCCGCACACTGTTGACCCATCTATCCATAAATCTGCCTAGCGACAGATTTTTTGAGCCAACAATATGCAACAACGGTGGCTAACCATGGTCACCCCAAGATAACCTGGACATCCCATTTCGAGCTTTGGGTACAGTAAGACCATAAAATCTACAGGATACTCTCAAGAATCAATGGTGACCATTATATCCTCGATCACACCATTTGGTACAACAATGGATTGATATGCTAGTTGAAGAACAATATTGGTAGGTTGTAGTCCTGTTAAGGACAACAGATTAAACATTTATGTTGTGATGACATTAATGGCAGCACCAAGATCCACCAAAACATTAGATATTGACTGATTGTTTATACAAATAGTAATAACTGGACTCCCGGGATCCCCATATTTTGGTGAAATAAGGTTTCTAGCTACTAAATCAGCCAAATTTCCTTCCACCCGAACATTTTTTGGGTATTTCTTTTTCCTCCCTGGTGTTTTTATACACTCATTTCTAATGGTTTGGTTTAATTCAGAATGCCCCTTATTTCTCGCAGAAGTGGGACCTCAATGTGTACTTTTTTAAATTCTTGTACTAGCATTGTGTCATCTATAGTTTGAGTGTCTTGTAACCACTCAGGGAAAGGAGCTTGATGGGTATTCTAGTTAAGTTTTTGATTGTTCTGAGTGTTTTGTGTCTATGGAGAAGGTGCATGTCATGTATTGTCCTCAAGTGTCTCTTCTTTATCAGTGTCTACAGGAATTTCCATGATAACAATAGGAGGATTCAATGTTTTCCAGACCTTAATCGCAAATTACCAATAGTATTAACCTACATTGTGTTACTTGGTCCTACTTCATCAATTGAAGCTGTCTGCTGATTTTTAGGATTTTCTATCGATTGGGTTGGAAGTTGTGTTTGTGTTGCTTGTCCGTGTTGTTGGTAGGCTTGTGGGGGCATTAAAGCTTGTTGTGGTTGCTAGAATCTCCGTTGTTGATTAATGTTTTGTGGTGGTGTCCATGGCTGGTTTTGGTTAGGATTCTATTGAGAACCCCATTGTTGGTTATGCCATGGACTTGTTGGGGTTGGTGGTGTCCAACTTGGATGAGTGTAGGGATTCATCCAAGGTGGTGGATGTGGATAAGTCATCCAATTTGATTTTTTCCACTCAAGTTTTCCCCAAATAGGTCGAGGGGGCCTTGATTGGGCCATGACATCCTTCGGGGTTACGAAAGCAAGCCGAGGTGGAAATCCAACTTGATTATTTGGCCTTTGAACAAATTTTAACTCTGCATCAGCTTGAGAGACAACATTCAAGCCTCCTTTCAACTATGGTAAGAAGGTGCAATGCTTAGTGTCATGGTCAGCCACTTCACAGATTAAACACATGTCTATGACATCCAAAGGACATTCTCTCAGGGGGTGTCTCTTCCTACACTTAGGGTAATATATGTCCGAAGGTTATTGTGGCAAAGACTTGGTTTTCACCTTGAGTCCATCTATGGTTGATGTTAACTGAGAAAAATGTCTTTTTCATGTTATCCATTTCCTCCAAAATTTTAGAGGTACCCAAAGTAAGTTTGGATGTCTTTTTGTTTCTTATACCCCCTCGTGTTCTGGAGTAACTTCTGCATAGCTCAGTGATTTGTTCCAAGGTAAGTTTATGCACATATCCTCCTCCCATGAGATGGAGGGAATCCTTAGTTTCCTTGTCAAGTCCTTTAAGAAAAATTGTTTTAGTAATGTCTGCATGTAACTCATAACCACTTCGTCGGTGGAGAAAGAGAAATCTATCCAGATAATCCTCTAGATTTTCATCTTCTTTTTGCCATATCTAGAAGAAATCTTCTTTTCTATCCCTTCCCCTATAGTAGTCTTGATATTTATCCAAAAATGCTATCTCCATGGCTTCCCAAGAATTAATGGAGTTAGAGGTCAACCCCATGAACCATCTCATAGCAGAATATTTGAGAGTGGAAGGAAACAATTTGAGTTTTTGATTATCCGTTATGTAGTCATATGTCTAGCACGAACTTTGAATTCAAACAAGAACTGATCAAGGTCTTCCATAGACATGCCTCGAAAGATAGGGAGGATGGATGGTGAGATATTTTTCATGGGTGCATCCTCATCCTCATCCAAGAAAATGGGGTAAGTAAAGGTCCGACCCAAGGGGGTAGTCTCCATTATTCCCATGGTCCCCCATTTCTGAGTGTTGGCCGGAGGATACAAAAAGGCTCGAAATGATTCTAGGTGTTGTATTGGAGGCAATGTCACTCACGATGTCTTCTACGTGTAAATTTTCTAGAGAGATTTGTTGAATGTTGCGTGTTGTAAATCTCCCTTGATCGTCCCATGGCCTATGCATCAAAGTTGGTTAGTGAAAAAAGTCCCATGGCCTATAGCATGTGAAGTGAAAGAATGACGTAGTGTGCTTATGGTTTCCCTAGAAATGATGCCAAAAATGATGGGTCGTTGTATTCTCCAATCATTTAACTAACATGATCTCTCTGTTAGTGTCATTATAAACTAGGGTTATGTCTAGAAATTTGTATGCTGATGGAGCTTTATGTAACTTGGTTCCGTTGGGATTTATATTGGGGGGTGTTGTGTTGGTTACTAATCTACGAAAACCTAATATAAATCTACGACATTCATCTATTGTAATGAAGGGAAGTCTAAAAGCTATAATTCTAATTGAAATTGAAATACACACACAGTACTCAAACAAATGAAACTGCAACTGCATAATTGAAGCTAGAACTTAGTAAAAGTAAGATTGCATGTTAACTAGAATTTGCATAAAAGGAAACACATATTCCAGATAAAAGTGTTGGTAAGGAAAAAAATACATTCAATCAAATATTGCATAAAATATACTGAAACAAGGATTGCAGTAAGACTTATCAGAAAAATGTATTCATATGTGAACATAAAACAACCTCTTGTCTCCTCGATCGAGTGGGCCCTTGATATCCCTTGGGACAGAGGAATTACCAACAACTTTAGATCTTCAAAATGACATTTACTTCTATTAATTTAAATAAGTTCAATATCATGTACAACATAAGAAGTTGAAAGTTCTGAATACCAAAGACGATATATTGCAAAGTATCTCCAAGAATAATTGTTAATCATGTTCTTAGGAAGGTGTCTTAATATAGACACAAATGGTTACAATATTTGCCATAATAGGTGGCACTAACATCTTCCACTAATCAATATTAACTAAAACTCATAAATTCCTATGGCACAGTTAGAAACAAGTCCCATACTAATAGGTCGAGCTGGAGGAAAAGTCTTCTGCTCCCATATTCCAGCTCCAAACTCGGACTTCGTAATTACATCAGCAACAAACATTCATCATTTCTCTACACACATCATCACATTTTCCTCATAAAGACAATTAGTAGGAAGTTTATACAAGATGTCGGTTTTTATGAACAAAAGTAAGGAAAATGCATCAACTCAATATGATATAACTACACAAAGCATCCCCATGCATTGGCAAATCATATCTAAGTGGCAATTTATTGATTGTAAGAATGATATAAATGAGCCAAATAATGCACTCATCATTAAGGAGGTGCTAGAATGTGAGAAGCGTGATGCCACAATGCGGATACTTAAATCCTATTTACGAGGAATAAAATATAAGTATCGTAATTGTGTCGAGGTGATGTGAACAAGGTAACACGTCTAAGGGGATCAAATGATGACCAAAGCCTAACTATGATGATGATCTTGAAATCAAGATCAAGTGGCTATCAAGATATAAAAATGTACCCACACACTTTAGATGTTTAACAACTTATCTCGCAACCATGGATGATCGTAAATAGACAAAAAAGTGGTGAACACAATTTATTGATAACACTCGCGAAACATGCCTTTTTTTTTTGTCCCAAATGGGAAACATGAATTCAAAGGAATAGAACAAGTGGTGGTGAAAAATCTAGTACAACTTTGATAGAGTTTCGCCTTTCCTTAGGGAAAGTGAAGAACTAAGAAAAAGTGATACGTTGCGAGCTTCGTGATGAATATCACTAGACCCTAACTTGAGGGACTCTCCCTTGTTTGTAAAAAAGGTTTTGACTCCAAAGAAGTTAGTGTTTTGTGATGGATTTTTTTTGAATGATTTGGACTAGCATAAGTTGGCCTCTTGAAGAAATGGCTCCCTAGGTAGTTCACTCAACTAGGTACCACAAATATCCTCTACGAGCTCAATTTACCAAGAAATTTGCAATGACTAATCTTGGAGTATCTCGGCTTTACTTTACCCCCTTCAAATACGGTGAGAAATGAATGTGTTCATGCATATCTTTCATTGGGGTCACAATGGAGAATATTTTGGTGCTAACTCTCAAAGATAATACTAGTCAAGTGGGTAAAGCGAGGCGCTTCCCATTTTATCCACGAGGTTACTCAGTGGTGGACTACTTTAGGGTTCCTAGAACCACCCCCATTGTTGTAGCATAAGGCGTTATGCCGGAAAGCGATTCACGTTCTAGTTAAGTGGATAGGAACGTAGCATTTTTGAACTGCATATACAATGTGTTGAATGTGGTGTGTGTTTTTTTAATCTTTTTAGACTTAGGGACCTAAAGTTACATATGAGAATTTA
The DNA here is from genome assembly GCA_018340775.1 of Taxus wallichiana var. yunnanensis. Lineage (NCBI taxonomy): Eukaryota > Viridiplantae > Streptophyta > Pinopsida > Cupressales > Taxaceae > Taxus > Taxus wallichiana. Next base: position 392,137,206 of record CM031234.1, on the reverse strand, counting down.
CCATCTTTACATTAAGACAATATTGATCTAGTAATTGATTATATCTTATGCTTTAAAGATAATATACAAACCCATGGATTTAGAAATGTAATAAATCTATTATCACAACCTCATAATCCTTCTTAAGAAGAAATTTTTGTATGACACATTTCATTCGATTACCAGTCTTTGTTCATGTGTTATTGATATAGAGAAAAAAATTGTCCCAAATGTAACCTCCACACATTCCCTTGATGTTACTTCTACTTCACCCACGCAAATATCATCTACCACTCCAAGTGATCTTCATTCTCTCTCGGATACAAGTAAACATTTTGTTGACACTAAAATTTGGCAATTTACCCTTTGACACTATTAATTACAATTGTGCTTCTTGACTAAGACAAACACCCACATCCTATTCCCACTTAGTGAATTTTGCTATCTCTTTCCTAACTTTCCCATTTACGCTTGTGTCAATAAATTATGAATGCTAATACATAAGACTAGTTCTCAAACTCTACTTTCCTTTATGAAAATTTCATACTTCACTTACTTCTTCCTGTCTAAAATTGTACAATTCGGTCAATTTATATAACCCATTTTTGGCCAAATTGTATGGTCACCGCACCGACTCACTTTTCAAATTAAGTTTTGATGCCATATAAGTTATTATGTATTTTCACATTCCTAAAGCAAGCCTTATGATAATAATTTACCTTTAGAACCATATATAAGCAAGTTTGCATTACCTCATAGGCACAATTTGACACTTTATTGACACACTCACTTGCAACACATATAAAGGGCATTCAAGGATCCCTAAATATTCCAAAAGATAGCATACATGCATTAGGAAGCCATTGATACACTTCTTAAGCACTTAGCTAGGTCAAGGAGTCTAATTTCCCTCATTTATAAGAACACCAAGCTCTTGACCTCATATCCTTAACAAGAGCATAGTCTTATAAAGCATGATTAAAGTGGTTCAAGTTTCCATCTACCTATATTCATATAGATGTTACTACATGTGGTTTGAGGCCTCTTTGGAGTAGTGACAATGTAGATGGTGCACATATTTCACTTCAACCCCAAAACTCACCTTCTTATAGGGTCCTCCACATATGGTTTGGTTTTTGGTAGGATTCAACTACTTACATATGATTTTGAGACTTGACTTGTGAGAAATGATGAGGGCCACCAATACTCTTCATTAAATAATGTCAATATAGGGCTGGTGTTTAAATAAAACTGCAATAAGAAGAAGAAATATTTGACAACCTGTCCCCTCTACCCAAAATAGATACTTAAAAAATGTGAAAACAAATTTGTGGAAATTGAAATCACACTTGCAAGAAATTAAATATCACACTTGCATGAATTTAAAACACACTTGCATCAATTGAAACACACTTGTAGGAATTGAAACACATTTACATGAAATTAAATGTCACACTTGTAGGAAAGGAATTTAATTAATTGAAAAGAAATGATAAACATAGAAAACATTTGTAGGTTCACAACAAATTGTACACCAAAAATAATTACATGATACAAAGAAAAAGATAAAAAATATAATTACAGAATGAAGAAATAAACATAAACACATAGATCCATCTTCCTTGGAATGAGTGGCCAACTCATTCCTCGGAAGAGGATTTTAATCAAGACTTATTTATAAATGGATGCAACAAAACCTCAAAATGAATTGATCAAAATAATGGAGGTTATGATTTTGGTGTGGGAGGTTGCATTTATAATTCCATGCTTCAAACAACTCCTTATTTTAAGGTATACATCTCAATCAAATCTTATCAACTAAGATTTCAATCTATCCATAAAGCATCAATCTCCACAAAATATGGAGAGAGCTTATCTAATTCTAACTAATAATCTGACTCTCTTATTTTATTGTTGAGAATCAAAATGAATATTTATTCTTATTTATTTTACAAATAATAAAACACTTATAGAAATATCTATTTTTAGAATGAATTCCAAAAATAGATAGCAATTCTTCTCAAACCACCCTTGGAGTTATGCTCATCTCTGTAACTCTAGTATTCATCTCCATAGCTCTAATGTCCAACTCTAAAGCTATAATGTTCAACTCTGAAGTTATAATGTTATACCAAAGATATACTAGTAGACTCAGAAGCCAAATTAGTAGATTCCGAAGCCAGACTAGTAGACTCCGAAGCCATACTAAAATGGATATAAATTTTACATATGAACTCGAATCAAGATGATTCTTTTTTTGAACATTCATAATTTTTTGAGAGGAAACTGAATATGCAATTAGATTTGGGTTTGGGTATATTATTATAACTTTTTTTTCACTTTTCCCCAAATCCGTACTAAGGATCCGCTCATATAACTATTGAACATTTCCAGAGCTAGTATGATATGGAACTCCAAAGCTCTAAATATTATGTATGTGTACTCTTCATGCTTAGAATACTTTATAGCTTAGTATGGAATGCATATGAAAAAATTGACATCTTTTTCCCAATAATCATTAAAAACATATAACAAAGAGCTAACAATAAAGTATACAAAAATAACCATGATATGTACTCTCTATTTCATTCTAAATAAACCATAAGCTCAAACACTACACTTAGAGCCACTTGTATGTCATTTATTTAAGGAAAAATGAGTTCCATATTTTGTATATAAGGGGCCATTTTGGGGATCATCAAGACAACTAAGGTTTGACATTGAAGTACATTTCCATACCATTAAAGTACCTATAATGTTGCACAACAATTGAAAAAGTGTCAAGACCGTCTGAAGGGGCAGGATCTGGATTATACATTTGAACCAAGTTGTATTGTCCTACACCATGAAAATTTCAGGTCACAATATCATAAGTGTAGCATCTAAAGTCTCTAAACTCCCGGGTTCTCTACTTTTTGTACCTAAATATATCCTATATTACTTTATACAACTAATTTTATCTTCCTCTTGTGTATTTGAGCTTTTATTTTACTAGTTCCAAGTATTAATACATTATTATGATGTTGTAAAATTAATGTTAGAAATTAATTAGTCAGAATAAAACTTTGTAATGAATCTTAAATTCCTTTTTATTGTTGTGCATTCCATAACAATCTATTAATCTTAAAAAGGTGTAAACTTTTTCATGAACCCAAATCTTGAATGCAATGTTTTTTTCTCAAACTCTAGCTTCGTATGTTTTATTCTATTTGCATTGGTGTCTAAATCTTATAAGTTTTCATATCATTCTTTCCTATTCCCTTTTGGCATAGAAATCATATTAACAATTAATCCATTGAGTATATTGCGCTTTCTCTTCCTACTCACAAGAGTTGTAGTCTCATGGCTTATTCTCGATTACATTCTATCTATGCTCGATCTTGCTAAAGAGGTACGAATGAATGGACTTGAACTTGATAGTGAAGATTATTATGATTATAACCATAATGAGGATCACATTGTGGATCACGAACAAGTGGAAATTGTTTTTAATTTTTGTGCACAAATTTATGCAAATCCTCATCACATTGAGCCTATTATTAAGATTCTTCTTATTACCAAGATTTCTCGTTATCAAAAAGCTAATGAAACATCACCTTTTGGGACATCTAAAAAAGAAACATGTATTATTCCTACTTCCAATATGCCTATATCTATGGGGGAAAAAATTTCCCCAATGCATAATGCTTCAATTCCTATTCCTACATTAATCAATGTCCTAATTGCAATCATAGTGCTTCACATGTTTCTTCTTCTAGTATGCAAGACCTTGAAACCATTGTTCATAATTTACAAGCTCAAATCTTATAATATAAGGTACATACCTTATTATCATAATATGAATTCCGCTCAATTCTTCATAACATTCTTCTATCGGAAATGAATTTTTATTCATTGCCTCTTTTTTAATTGCTCCTAGGATTCCTATTTATGATGGCAAAAGTGACTCTTGAACACCTTCGATCATTTCATGTGGCTTGTTTTGGCTATATATCTCATGAAATATTAATTTCCAAGATTTTCCCTTAAAGTATTAAGTAATTATGGTTCTATGAACTATAAACACAATCATGGCAATCTTTCAATGCTTGGAAAATTAGTTTCTTACACAATTCTATATCAAAATTGGTAACACATTTTTTATGCTTAATTTTTTAAGTACACCAAGGATCTAATAAACACATAGTGAATATGTTTTATGTTATAATATTATTCTTACTAACATGAATAATATACTAGATGATATCAATCTTTAATATCTCATCACACAAAGCTTTCTTTCTCCCTTGCAATATTATGTTATCTTTCAATAGTTCCCCTCATTTGATCATCTATGCCATACTCTAAAGGAATGTGAGGCCAAGTTACTACATATGAATAATCTTAAGTATTTTTATCTCTTCTACTACACCTAATGTTAAGTTCCCAATCAAATATAAATTTAAAGAAAAGGATACGATAATAACACTACCACTAAGGACATTGTTAATGTCATCTCCCAACCTACTAAGCTATAGTTACAACTTGCACAAAGAAAATTTATGTGTTTACCATATACTCCCACATTATGTTAAAGAAATTACTTGAGTGTAATCTTGTGTTTCTTCATCCACCTTTTGAGGTTGATGTAAACAAGCCTCACAGTAAGAGTTTTTATGCTAATTATTATTATGACTATCAGAGATGCATTGGTCACTTACTAATTGATGTATCGAGATAAGAAATCTTATACAAGATCTTATTGCTGCCAATTCCATTGGATGGGATGAGCCCACTAAATCCTCTACTCATATCAATGATAATTCATAACTGAAAAATTTAATGATCCATTTCTTAGTCATGACATTGTAAAATATATTTTTGATGTACATATTGCTTATCAAGTGGTACCACCTCTTCCTTCTTATGACCACCCATTGGATGAAATGATTGGCATTGTTGGCCCCGCACCTTATACACTATTCATCACTTTTGATGCCTCTCATATGGATGATAATCTTGTCTTAGATAATATGTATATTCACACATCTATCAATGAAGTCCCTATCCACAATGTTTTGGTTAATACACACGTACAAGATAATCTATGTACTCTCAAGCTACTTCGTTCTCTCAATTATTCTAAAAATCACAAATGAAAATTGTTACATGAAATTCTAATTCTTCCTATAGAAATAATATTATACCCATTAATATTGGCTTTATTACTACATGATTCCATTTCTAGTGCCTTCCAGTCTTAGCTAAGGTAATATGTATTTAGGTCTTCCTTGGTTACAAACTATAAGGGTTGTCATATCTATTCTAAACCAATATGTTAAGTTAATTCACCAACAACAAGTTGTCACAATCCGTGGTATTCATTTTGAGGATCATCTTCCAATGTTGCCTCATCATACTTCTACAATTCCTATATCTAGGTCTCTTGATAGGCCTTTTAACACACATGTTATCTCTAATGGCTATAGCCTTTCTAGGTCTCATGAGAATCCTTATACTACACACATTATCCCTAGTGGATCCAACCCTCCTAGATATATTAATAAGTATTCTTGCACCCATGTTATCTTTAATAGCTCTAACCCTCCTATGTATCTTGTGAGACCTTCTCACACACATGCTACATCTAGTGGTTCTTGCCCTCCCATGATTCCTCATAAGTCTCCTAGTGTACATACCATATTATGAGGATTTCACTCTTCAAGTCCTTCTCATAGACCTATCCCATTACCTACGTATCTCATGGCACTACTCCACCTTTCTCTCCTTCTAGGGTGTTAGGAAATAATGGTAGTATTTACATGAGTTTAAATGTTAGTTGATTAGAATATAATATTTTGTGAGTAATATTGTTGTGAGTTACAACAATATTACGTATATAGGTATTTGTTAGATTGAGATATTTAGGGAGATTTATTGGTTAGGTAAATCTCCTTAATTATAGGAAAGAATTTTCCTATATATATGTATTCTTGTCTAAAGAAATATAGACCAAAAATAAAGTATTATTTTTTGCAAAGCTATGATCCTTATGATAGGGTTCCTATGCACATGACTACTTATGCACTACTCACATATGAACATTATTTATTTGAGAAATTGAGGTAAGCGACTCTTGTTTCTCCTAAATTAGGTTAATATCCTCTTGAGGATCTCATTAGGTAGCTCTTGTTAGACCCCTCTCTATACATAACTATATTTATTAATACAAATCATTGTAATATTTATAAAAATATGAAACTAGGAGCTATATAAATAGCTTGATTAGTTAGCACTTTACATTACGTATGTTGTTTTACACTATGGTGTGGTTGATATCATCTCTTCCTATTAAATACACACATTTGTTTATGATGTATAATGAATTTTATGTAGGAATCATAGCTCATTACATGTTAATATAAAATACCTTAGTTCCTTACATTACATCTCTTGGGGCATCCTCTACACCTTTGTCTAAGTGTTATTATTTCATTATAGTTTATTTATAATTCCTTATTATTATTGACTATATATTTTGTGTATATATTTTTTTTAACTAACATGACTAGAAATGTGTCATGTGCAACATTGACATAGTTTGTTTCATGTGTTTTCTTACTACTAATTTTTCTCTTATCACTATTTCATATCATTGTTTTTACATGGTTGTTAGCTTATTATGTTTACAACCTGACTTATTCCTTTTATCTAGCATGAGTGCCTTACTTGTCTTCTAACACCATGGGTGGCCCATGTTTGTGGCTCTATTCCTTTCTTGTGTGACATTGTTTCTCTTGTATGTGGCTTAAGTGCCTTGATTGTCTTGTGACAATGTGGGTATCCACATTTACAACTCCATGACTTGATGTGACTTTTCTTTACATGTTATAGCTTATTTTTTCTCAATTGATTGTTTTTGTATCTATACTAGTTCTATTTCATCTATGCTATTGATACTATTGTTATTCTTGTTTCTATCATTACTAATATTACTAATATTTCTATTGTTTTTGTCTCTTGGTGTCTTATGGTTTCCACCATGCAGAACCCCTTTATAGGTATATATTCTCAATGGTGGCCACCACTTTAACATTCCAAATTTTCCTATAGCTTCTCAGAATTATAGTACATGGGCACACATCTATTATTTTTAAACACACAATCACATGATTTATCACACGTGCCTCAAAAGAGGAGGAATTCATCAAGATATATTCTACACTTACAAGCATAATTATAGGATTAGACATGTGGTTTCACTATGAAAAAGTACTTAGAAACAACTACACATATAAAATTTTGGTAGAAAATATACTGGGTCCAATATCGTATAGACATTCTTGACCATACCATACATTTATGTCGTGGGGAAGAAATACACCAAATTTCTCTATAGTTTGACTTTCTCTCTAGAACAAATTTTTTTGGCACAATTTTAGACTTAGTTGGCACAATTCAAATTATTTTATTGAGGGCATCAATATTTCACTCCTCCACTTTAGATAATAAGTTATAGTTACAAAGTAAATGTACTTTGGGGGAATGGGTATCCTTACGCATTAATATTTCAGCATATTACATACTCTTATTCAAAGAGTACGACACATAGGAAGATCTCAAGGAAATCAATCTCTTTTATACCTTGTATATATATATTGAGATAGTGGGCCTAGAACATTTATAGTGGTGTAATCCATGGGGTTATGGAAATTATTGAAGTGGCTAAGTTTTTTTAGGTATTATTTCCTCATTTTAAGGGGGAAGATATCGGTGTTACTAAAATCTTTGATACATACTATTATTCCTTCATGGGGTTCATTAGAGCCTATATCTTCTTCTCTCTCTACCTTCCATTTGGTATTGGGTTGTATGCACCCAATAATATAGTTTCTTCATCCACACAATTCGGGTTTAATCACCCCAAATATTTCAACAAATCTCAACAAAAAACAATCTAAATCTCCAAATACAAGCAAGGAATGAGAAGCTCTTCCCTCTACAAACAAAACAAGTGCACCCTCTCCATGTTTTACATATATTTATTTTACTTTATGAAAGTTAAAATTCTATAGTTATATTTTAATTTCTACTATAAATATTAGCTACACTCTATGTTATAGGTTTCAACATGGAGCATGCCAGCACCAACACATCTAGATGACAAAAACTTTGAGCGAAGACAACAATGTGTCTACACACTCGGGTATCTTTTCTTTTAATCATGTAATTTTAATTTCTTACTCAAAGGGGAGGAAATTTAGACACAAAATTTTGAAAATTCACCCTTTGATACTGCTAATTGTATTTTTCATTCTTGGCTAAGAAAACACCCGTGCATTCTATTCCCATTAAAAGTGCATTCTTTATCTCTTTCCAAACTTTATCATTTACATAAACCTATGTGTTGATTTTTTAATGTTAATACATAATAATAGTTCTCAAACTCTACTTTCCATAGTGTAACTTTCATATTGTACCTTCTTCTTCCCTATCTAAAACCATACCATTCGAGTTAGGTTGTATAATCCATTCTTGGCTAACTTTGTATTGTATTGTAATGAATCACTTTCAACTCTATTTTCAATGAAATATAATTTTTCATGTAATTTAATCTTCTTGGGTCAACCTTATCATAATAATTTACCTTCATAACCCTATAAAAGAAAGTTAACATTACCTCATAGGAACAACTTGGAAATTTATTGACAAACTCATTTGTAACCCTCACAAAAGTTACTCAAGGCTCCCTAAATATTCCCAAATATGATGCACATCCATTAGGGAATCCACCACTAAAAATATAAAGTACTCAACTAAGTCAAGGAGTCTGGATGACCTCATTTCTAAGCACACCAAGTTACCTACATCAAAATATTAGAAAGAAAAAAATCATATCGAGCATGATCAAATTAGTTCAAGTTTCCAACTATTTACATTCATATATATGTTACATGCTAGGTAGAGAACTACATGTGGTTCGAGGTATCTTTAGCTTAGTATCATCATATGTAGTACACAAATTATACTTCAACCAAAAATAAAATTTTTACAGGGTCATCCACCAATGGTTAGGATTTTACGATTCATTTGATTACAATTGATTTTGAGATTGTACAACATATAGGGTTTGACATCGAAGTAATTTTTAGAGAACCAAAACACCCATAAAGTTGTAGAAGTCAATCCCAAAAGATCCAAAATCATACAAAAGGGTAAAGACCATATAATACATCTTGACTAATCTATATGGTCCTATCTTGAGGAAATTTTAGGTCATAATATAAAAATTGAGACATCTCCAGTCTCTGATCTCAGATTCTTCCCTCTTGTATTACTATATACATCTAAGTTTATCTTCATCATATGTATTTTAGCTTGTCTTCACTAGTTGTAAGTATTAATGTTTTATTTTAATGTTGTACAATTAATGTTGGAATTTAATTAGATTACATTCCTTTTAATGGTTATGTATTCCATAATAATCTATTAATATTAAACATGGTTTAAATAGGTTTTGCTTTGTGATTATACTTTCTATCATACAACACCTATATATACATCTATTGCGATTCTTCCTCCTTTCCATAAGCACATACGATTATGTTTTTATAGCCTCTTGATCTTATGCATGGTATTTTACCTAATATACTTGATAAAGAGATTGATTCATCTAAATTTTACTTTGCATCATCCTCTTCATCGGGTGGAACGTAAAAACTTCCATTGTATTAATTGAAAATTTGATAATGATTATATGTGATATATCAAAACTCAAGTGTCTTGAGAAAAAAGGAATTATATCTTTTGATATATGATATGATATTAGATCTCCTTCTCCTCCCACATGACATTGACCTACGAGAGGATATGATCTCCCAAGATGATCCCCCTTAGATAAGCTTGTTTCTCATCATCTTATGAAATATGTACCTAAGAATAGGGCTTTAGTAATCAACCATTATATAAATATAAATTTGAATGGGCATAGACACCAATTTTTGGTACCCTTGTGCCCCATCCCATGTTCACTCCCCTTTGTTATCACCTCATACATTCGTACCTCTCCTACTTATTCAAATTTCTATTTTCCTCCTAAAATCCCATTTATTTTCTCTAATTCCCATTTTCCCTACCCTAATCCCATTTTAATCCTATCATTATTTATACCCTTAATCCATCCCTAATCCCATTTAATTACCCATTAATCTATCCATTTTCCTAGGATTCCACCCATAAATACCCCCATTTATGGTCCCTAGGATTCCACTTACACCCATTTAATATCCCCTTATCCTCCCACTACCATTTATTCCCCCATTCACCACTATCTCACCAAAATAGCTAACCCCTGAATCTTAGCCCTTTTCATCCTCTTTCCATCGAGAAAAAAACATCCCTACCACCCAAGTGGATGGTCTTCCATAGTCTTTAGGGTCCATGTGAGTCATAATTGAACCTATTAATATACCTCTACCCATCCTCTCAAAAGGATGAAAAATATTGGGTGGTTTTACTATCTTGCATGAGCTTGTTGTGTTATTTCTCTTCTTAGAAGCTCTGACCATCAACTTGGAGATTTTCTTAGAACATTAACATGCTATCCATGGAGGATTGAATATTTATAGTTTTCTTGGAGTAATTTTTCTTTGTCACTTATATCTTTTAGGTCTGCCACAGATTGTTTTGGAGATTTGCCCTTTCGTCGACCTTTTATGATCCTCTTCATGTCCCTTTTCCCATCCATTCAACTCATCTAAATCCTAAATCTTACCCCAATCATCATCGATCTTGTCCAGTCACCATTGAAATGATCAATATCTATATCAAATCTACCTTCGTTGTATCCTCTTAGTTCCTCACCATCTCACCATCGGACCTAACATCATAGAGCAGGTTTGAGATCTATTTCCTATTTATCTTTTTATCGTCTCTTGGTCACCGCAGACCGTACCAATCATCCTTAGATCACCTTCGACCCAAAAAGGTTTGATTTTGTTTATCAACATTTACATTATCACACCTTTACTTCAATATATCTAGCATACTTTAGATCTCTGTTTCAAATTGTCATCTACATCTTATTTATCTATTATCATTTATCGATCATTTTATTAAAGTGGGTTGACATCCATCCCTAGGAAGTTATCACTTCTCGGGACTGACCTTGTCAGGAAACCCACCATCTTATCTACTAATATTTTTTTTGTTTAGTTTCTCTTTGTTGTGCAGGTTATCGAGCTCACCGTGGAGAGGATCTTTTGAGTCAATATAATCATCATCATCACTATCACATATCGGAGGTAGCCTTAAACCCTCCCATAGTTTATGAGTTTCTTGATTTCTTGTTTCCTTTTCATTAACTTGTAATAGGAGTGGGAAATCTCGTCAAACATTCGGCATGATCGGTGGGACCTACCCTTTCTCTTTGGTGAGTTATTTCTTTTCATTATTTCATTTCCATTTTCTATTTCTTTCTTTCGCTACTAATCCTTTAGGTGGAGATTATTTTCTTGCATGTATTGGGAACCTTGCTTGCTTGGATCAACAATGCATGTGCTAAAATTATAAAGTAGCATTATTCATGGATTCTCATCTTATCCTTATTTTATCCTTTTGCATTACTCTCCCTCCTTTGTTTGTGTCATCTCATCGAATTTCACACTTCATTTTGGATTTAAAAAGAGCGCCTTCATACTTGATTTCTCACCTAGTATAAGTAGGAGGTAATTCATTACATCCACTTCTTTTACACACATCCAAACTCACAAATAATTCAACATATCGAAACATCTTCTACCAGATGGAACTATTGGGATTTCATCATGATAGGAAAGCCATCACAATCTTTTGTTCACATTATAATTTTTTTGACTATTGGTATATCGGCTAAGTTCCCAACACCCTTATCACTGCAATGTGTGAAGTGGGAGGGTAGGCCCTTATATTAAGCCATGTAGTTGTATTCATCACAAACATGTTCCTCATGTAACATAGGGTATATCGAGGACACCATCCTAAACATCTTGAAACTATCCTTAGATTGGACATTTATTAGGTTCCCTCTAAGCCTTTCTTTTCTTCTTCACACTTTTCTAATTAAACAAGATAATTAACACTTTGTTGCATGATTTTTTTGTCATAATAATAACCATCATCAATTCTTGTTTTCTGTTTCATGCCCATTCTCAAATAAAAAAATGGAACAAGTTACCTCATCTAACATCCCCACCTCCAAAAATCCTTCCCAATAAACATCCTCTCTTACCATTATTTTTTCTACCCCTTTTATCACTTCCTCTTCACTTTCCTAACCTATCATTTCTGCAACTCCTTCTAGTGAGCCTCATATGGTGGACCCATTCCCATATGAAACTAATTTTTTCATCTATCACCATTCTATTCCTTCTAGACCAGCCACACCCCCATCTGCTACGTGTACTTAGAGACCTTTGGGCCTCCCAATATCCCTCATGGATACTCGAGTTTCGGGAAATCTTGGACGCTAATCCCATTGCACTTCACTGACTACATTATTCGTAAATCCACCAACCCACCCATCGATGGACCTCCCTTCAACAAGCGTGTGTGCCTATGATTTGTAAACATAAAATAAATTACCTCCACTAAAATAATTTTTTGATTAAAATTAATCAATTTTAAAACTCTAATTGATCCATTAAAAATTGACCCAAATCTGATTTTGATTGATCCAAAATTGAATTTTAATTCACTTTGTTTGATCAAAGTCATCAATCATTAGATTTACACTTTACCAATTTATCCAAGATATCACTATTGATTTTTAATATGTAAATTCTAATTTAAAATGCAAAAATGAAATCAGAAATCGAATGTAATCATCATAAAAAAATGACACCAAAAATTTGATAACGGAGTTTGGCGCGAAAGCCTACGTCTCCGGGTTACGTTGAAGAGTTGATCTATTAAAATTGCTAAAATTATAAGTACAATAACCCTCATAATAAAAAAATATATCACAACCTATAAAACGTACTTTAGGACCTTCGAAAGACATTGACATAATTCAGTAAAACATATTTCACCTTCTTAAAGCACTTGCTGAAGTTTCTCCTTTAGGAATTATGTAAATAATGACTTTCATTTGAAAAAAATGACATCACAAAACTTGTAAAATGGAAAAAGGATTACACCATTGGGAGCATAATGGAGTTTTGAAAATTTCCCTTTTTACTCCAAAGGCTTGTTTTGAGCGTAGATTCTCCAAAATAAAGGATTTCACCAAGTAGGTCTAAACTGCCTTTTTGCTTGCTTGCAACAATACCTCCTTATATAGCTACGAGATCATTTACTAACTCGCTTGATCTCCTTGGACGTGGTAGTTAGGCAAATGTTTTGTTATTTGGTGGTTGGGGGTTCAAACCACCCTAACCACACACCAACACATATTATTCCCTTTTGGGAATAATCCCACATTTTTGGGAGAGACATTACAAAAGCCTTTAAATAGGCTACTACCGCAAGTTTTAATGTGGTTATGACCACGTATTTGTGCATTTTTGACACCTATGTATATGGGCCAAATATTGATTTTCCGCGTAAGTAGTTGTGGCGGTTAGGCATTTGAGCCATGTGGTTGTGGCGAGGCGGTGCCTTAGGGTGTTAATACCCACATGGATTGGTGACGTTGGTGAGTTAAATGACCCCTCAGGATTGTTTAAGAGGCCATGCATGATGGTGGTAAGGTAAATTATGCTATCCTTCCACGTGAAAACAAAACCCATCTATTTTGATAAACACATTTCTTTGAGTTAATGTGATAGTGGCCAAAGCTATTAAAATGGAAACAAGCTGGATAATGGCTCGGGTGAGTTGCTCGACCTTACATAATATAATCAACCTAGTAATAAAATGATTATAATGCTATATATATATATATATATATATATCTCCCACATTGATAATAAGGCATATATAATAAACTTGTGTAATGCGATAATGAACAATGAATGACAAAGACACCCCTCCTTCAAAAGAGTGTGTCGAACCTAGTTGAGGGTCCCTAGTCAACAAATAGTGGGGCCCACCATTTTTTTATTACAACCATCGAAGATTGATGTTATAAAACAAATTTTAAATTTTTTACCCATAGTCCATTTTTTCCATGTGTCATGTCCATATTGGCGTTGACCCATCTGTGCCCTTTTCAAACTAAGACCTTCTGCGGATAGTATTTCACTTTGATGGAGTCTGTTTCATGCACACACAAATAAGTAATGGAAAGCTCTTGGAATGATGTTCTATCTTGTAATGGTTTAGGGAGATTTAGGGAATATACAAAGCTCCAAATTTCCTCCAAATCACACCTCCCCCCTTTGAAAAGGATTTTTTTCCCACAAAAATCTATTTTCATCCAACAAAAACACATACATGACAATATAGGAATAACAAGATGGGTTAATTAAAGAAAATGTTGAGTAGCTAGTAAAAAAATTGATAAGTAAAAATAAACAATCATAAGCCACACAAAAAAAGCGTCCCTTTGATACTCTGTGACCTTGTCAACTTCTGCAATTAGATCAATATAAAAGGACAAACCATTTCCCAAGTAATAGGTGAAGCGCTTCATCGTATCTAGTAGAATTTCATCCCAATGTAATGCCATCACAACCAAATCATTAGATAAAACACCCGATCAAATATAGAAAACAAGTGTCTAATTGATTATGTGATATGACCCATCATTGAAAATACATTTCCAACCAAATATATATCAATATAAAAGACATCTAAAATGCCCACAATAGGCTAGTTTCCACTATCCATGTGAAGCTATGCAACACCACGACAACATATCACCAATTTGGCCCAGAATAAACATGCAAAAAATAGAAACAAACTGAATCAAGTGAACTGCCAGTGAAAAATAATCTATCCCCATAATCTGCATTGTAAATAGGATAGAAAGAAATTGTCTGCATAAAGCTGAAATACCCAAAATAGTGAACTTCCATCAAGTGCAAAGATCACTAGGTACACTCTACAAACCAATTTATTAGTGTAATCAATATACACCCTAATTATAACCACAAAGGATAATTACAATAAATGCCCAAAATGAGGGACTTTAGAAAATGTGTAAACATCATGTATGGGTACAATGAGTTTGTAAGTTAATTACAAAAAAAAATGGTGCCCAAAATGGGTCTTATAAGCATCCATACTTTGCAAAATAAAATCAACAACAGATACTAAAATGCAAGTTTCCAAACAAAAATAGACATTTCAACCATGCCTCTTTGAACTTGCATATTTTGGTAGAAATCCCCAAGTTGAAACATGAGTTGTACCCAGCTGTACCAAAAATCAAGGCTGAAATAAGGACATGTAAATGGAATATTGATATATTTTTTAAAATTAAGAAACCTAGCTGATTATGGTAAACATGTCCCCCAACATTTCTCACAAAATCTGAACTCTAAAACCATTCAAAGCTAAATGGGAAAAAAATTCCATACAACAATAAACCAAAATCCCATAACACAAGCCCTGAATTAATTGCATGCTATAAAAAATCAAGAGCTATGCAATATAAAGTTGAAAAATTGTTTACCAACCCATGCCAATGGATTTTCATCTATAGGTATCACCTGATCCAGGGTTGTAACATCAACTGATGGTGGATCTAAAACTTCATTTACCTTTGAAACAAGTCTATACTCCATCTTTGGCTTGCCACTACAATGATGGCGAGATGGATGAAGTTTTTGACAAAATTTCACTCGATGTCCATCGTCACATGAATTCTTAGCAACAGAGGAATTCTTCTTTCCATCTCTCACTCCTGAATGACGAGATTGGTCTTTTCATTTTCCCAGTTCTTAATGAATGTCAAAAACTTCTTCAAAAAAGTCCTCCTCTTCCAACATCTAAAAACATAATGATTATACATCCCATAAAATGTACAAGGAAACACATCCATCATTTTCTAAATATCAAATCCAAAATTCTCAAATTGAAAGAGTGGATCAGAATTTTTACAACCTTTATGGTGCTTATGATTATGGTAAGAACATGGAGGTGGAATCTCAATACCTCTTTGTTGAAACTTCTTACTAACTCCATCCTCTGATGAAGAAGCACCTAATTCCTGCACCAAATCTTCCTACAGGACTAGTGGGGTATTCTCTTTGCTTTTAGAAGCTTGTCTCCCATTAGCATGCTTGGAGCATTCTCCAATATCCTTTCCCACACTAGTAAAACCCAATCCTGCAAAACGAGGATGATCCTCGACCTATATTGGGTTAGCAATGCCTTGACTATATTTTCCAAGACCTCTTCCATCAAAACCCATCTTAAATAACAATTTGGATCTAATTCCTCTAGTATGATTTTCAAATGAACCAAAGACATCATTACTTGAATCTGAAATTGAATGGGAGGAAGAAGAATATTCTCGTGGTGAAAAAATTACAGTGCACTCTGTCATGGTCACTACATCTAAAGTAGAAGGAAATTCCTTCTTCTAATCACCACATTGCAAACTAATCAAGAGATCATCTTTTGATTCTAGCTCCTTTTTCAACCAATCAAATTTCTCTTTGAGGAGTAGAGCTTACATCGTAGGAATGAATTTTCTTCATGGACTTATCTATTGATGCTCTCGATCTCTTCCAATATATCCATATTTAATGCTTTCCCCATGATTACTGTAAACCAAATGATCCCCAAAATACTTGAAAAATTTCCAGATAAGAATATCAACCCAAATAGTGTACACCAGTGAGATTATAAAATCACAATTGGTATAAAAATGCAACTGAAGCAATCATGAAACCAAATCTAATACCAATTTGATCCTGTAAACATGTAGCAGAAATTACCTCCACTAAAATAATGTTTACCTGATTAAAATTAATCAATTTTAGGACTCTAATTAATCCATTAAAAATTGACCCAAATCTGATTTTCGATTGATCTAAAACTGAATTTCAATTCATTGTTTGATCAAAGCCATCCATCATCAGATTCACACTTTACCAATTTATCTAAGATGTCATTACTAATTTTTAATATGTAAATTCTGATTTAAAATGTGGAAATGAAATAAAAAATTAGAATGTAATCAGCGTAAAAAAATGACACCAAAAATTTGATAATGGAGTTCGACATGCAAGTTTATATCACAACCAATCTATTAAAATTTTCTAAAATTGTAAGTACAATAACCCTTACAATCAACAAAATAGATCACAACCTACAAAATTTACTTTCGGACCTTTGAAAGACACTAACATAATTCAAGTAAAACATCTTTCACCTTCCCGAAGCACTTGCCGAGGTTTCTCCTTTAGGAATTTTATAAATAATGACTTCTGCTATGAAAAATGTTATAGAAAAACTTCCAAAATGGAAAATGTATTACGCCATTAAAAGTGTGAGGAAGTTTTGAACAATTCTCCTTTTTACTCCAAAGGCTGGTTTTGAGCTTAGGTGCTCCAAAATAAGGATTTCCTCAAGTAGGTCTAAATTGCCTATCTGCAAGCCTGCAACAATACCTCCTTATATAGCTATGAGCTCATTTACTAACTCGCGAGCTGTTTGGACATGGAAATTAGGCACATGTTTTGTTATTTGGGGTTGGGGTTTGAACCACCCCAACCAACACCACCACATATTATTCCCTTTTGGGAATAATCCCATATTTGTGGGGAGAGGCGTTATGAAAGAATTTAAATAGGATGCTACCGCCAAGTTTTAATGTGGATATGGCCACATATTTGTGCCTTTTTCATGCCCACAAATATGGGTTAAACATTGATTTTCCACGTAAGTGGCTATGGCGGGTTAGTTGGGCCACGTGGTTGTGCAAATGGCGGTGCCGAGTTGTTAAGACCCACGTAGATTGGGTCAACATTGGTGAGTTAAATGACCCCTCATGTACTGTTTAAAAGGCCATGTATGTTGGCGGTGAAAAGGTAAAAGTTGCTATCCTACAAAGTGAAAACAAAATCCATTGAGTTTGATAAACACAACGTTGAGTTAATGTGATAGTGTCCAGAAATTTGTTAAAAGGGAATTCATTTGGATAATGGCTTGGGAGAGCTGCTCAAAATTGCATAATATAATCAACCCCTGTAATAACATGATTATATATATATATATCCCACATTGATAATAAGGAAAATATAATAAACTTGTGGTAATGCAATAATGAACAACGGTGGCAAAAACACCCCTTCATCAAAAGAGTCTCTTGAACTTGGTTGAGGGTCCCCATTCAAAAATAGCGGGGCCCACTATTTTGATCCCAACCATAAAAACCGGCGTCTAAAACAAATTTTTCATTTTTTCCCATACTCCATTTTTTCCACGTGTCACGCCCATATTGGTCGATTGACCCGTCTTGTGCCCCCTTTTCAATCGAGACCTTATGTGGATAGTATCTTGCTCCAACGGAGTCCACTTCACGCATAAAAATAGGTGACAAAAAGATATCATAATGATATTTTGTACTATGATGATTTATGAAGATTTAGGGAATATTCAAATCTCTAAATGTTTTTGGATCAACCTATCACTCTCAACCCAAATCCACCCTCGTCATCACTTCTCAACTTGTTATATTCTTCCCTAGATCCATGAACGAGCTTGCCATATCCCAACATGAACATGGATCTTATGATTCTTCTACCGTGATACCTCAAACTCACCAATCTACCCAATTGGTGGTTCCTATTCCACCAAATCTACCTCGCATCAACACTACTCCCACACCTTCTATCCACATCACTTATTTGTCTATCATGGTCATTAACGCTCTTAATTAAACATATCAAAAATATCATCTACTTATTCCACCATCCGATTATTATCTTCCGGTCTCGATGCCCATATCGATATCCCAAATCCATACTAACATCGTCATCTCGCAACCCCACCCTTCAGAGTCAACCCAAACCAATCAACCTCCACTCAAAGCACCTTCCAACACATGATTCCTAATCACCTCATCCAAATGCCTTAACCACTTCATCCAACCCATCCCATATCTAATCCCCCTATCACACAATAATAACCACCTTGATCGCACCCATTCATCTATGTCCCTTCCCAACATCTTGGCTTCCAACCTATCCAATCACAAGCATTTAACTATCTTCCCCTTATCAACCAACCCCACAAAATCCAACTTATCCCCAACAATATCAATCTCATCCCAAATCTATTCCATATATAATATTATCCTTTGGGCCTCCAACTATCCCTCACAAATGCTTGGAGTTTGAAACTCATGGACACTAATCCCATTGATCTTCATTACTATATTATCTATAAACCCACCAACTTACCCATTGATGGACCTCCCTTCATTAGTTGTATGCCTATCACTCTCAACCCGAATCCACCCAAGTCCTCACTTCTCAACCTATTATATTCTTCCATAGAGCCATGAATGAGCTTGCCATATCCTAACATGAACATGACTCTTATGAGTATTCTACAACAATCCCCAAACTCACCAAATACCAAATTGGTGGTTCTTATTCCACCCAATCTACCTGCATCAATACTAATACCACACCTTCTATCCCCATCACTTATTCATCTATCATGGTCATTAGCGACCCTACTCAACCTATCAAGAATCTCATATAATCCTTCCACTGCATGAGCAACATATTCAAAGCTTGGTGCCCATCTCCACATCCCAAATCCATGCCAACATCGTCATCTCACAACCCCATCCTTCGGATTCAACTCAAACTAATCAACCTCCACTCTAAAGCACCTTCCAACATAGGTTTCCTAATCACCCCATCCAAACACCTCAACCACCTCATCTAACCCATCACCAATCTAATCACACTATCACATAACAATAGCCACCTCGATCACACCCACTCATCTACATCCCTTCCCAAAAACCGGTTCCCAAACTATAAAATCACAAGTGTTTAATTATCTTCCCCTTATCAACCACCCACAAAAAATTCAACTTATCCCTAACAATATCAATATCATCCAAAATCTAACCCATCTAATTCTTATAATCTGCAACCTCATCCATCAACTTCTCATCCCCACACATCCATTTACCCCTATGCAACATTTGATAAGTAGGTTGGCGAAGCTAGAAGATGCCACTTTAGGTCCTAAAATACCATTCACTTACGAATAAATTTTCAATGATCCCATCAATCCATTAGTCCTCGTCAAACCTTATCCTCCACACTTTGGTAACTCCCTATTTTTTCTAAATTCAATAGTAAGGAGGACCATCAATAAAACCTTCATGACTTTAGGCACACATGTTATCTCATTACGTATGATCAATACCTCATGTTCCATACTTTCCCCATGTTGTTGGCCACACCCGATTTGGATTGGTGCAATGGAATTCTCGTAACACTCCCTTTTCTCGTTCACCTAGCTCACACAACTCTTTTTAGAGCATTTATCCATTAATATTGTTTGCAAAATAACCATCACCAATATTTATTCCATTATAAAATTTGATGAATCCATCACAGATTTTGTCGCATTTAGATGGCGTGGCATCATGAATCAATTATCCTTATCCCTTCCCCAAACCGATCTCATGAAATATTCTCTCAATCATGTGTGAAGCATATCTCATTAACTCTTCAAATCCAATCTTTCCAAACCTTTGAAGAAGCATTCACCATGGCTCACAAATTGGAAATATATGCCCTTGAGTAAGGTCATGTCAAACTTCAATCTAACAAGCTAAAATTGAATTCCCCAAGTCTTCTACCCATAATGAAAACTATAAAAATACATCTAATGCCATCTTTCAAATCTTCTTCTACATCTACCTCTCATGCCGAGCCTCCACAACCTACTCCAAGCTATACTCCCCTTGGAGAATCATATAGTTTGATCTTTGATAAAATCATGGTTGCTCATCTCATCCAACTCCCTCCTATCTTCCCTATCGATGACACGCATCCTAAACCCATGTGGTACCACAACGAAAACAATTGAAAACACCATTAAGTCCATGGTCATGATATTATAAAGTTTCATACCTTCAAATACCTATGCCTAACACCTTATCAATCATGGGGACCTTTAATTAGATAATCCTAATGCTCCTCCTAAAAACCCTTAGAAATCTTCAAGTAGCCTTTCCTTAATAATTCACTAAATAAACAAGCTGATATTTCTACATCTAAAGCACATGATGCTCATACAATCAATACTTTAAGTCAAGATTCAACATCATCACTGTACCCATTGTCCTTCATCCACCATACCCACATCTATTGCTTCAACATCTATCTCTACATCTCTGACTACATTGACATCTACACCCATGTCCACATCTATCGTACCTACATCCACCATGTCGCTTATATTACACCGACATCCCTTACATATACATCCACTACATATACTTCTTCTACATCCAAATCATTACATCCATCCCCATCCCCACATCTATCTCAACACCCATGCCTACAATTTATTCTACACCCTGGACCTCTAATTGTATCGATAGCTACATCAACATATGAATCTACTCCCATATCCACATCATCTCTTCAAACCACTACTAAGAAGAAATCATCACTTGATGCAATCATAAAGGATGTCCCAATCCTATTTCCATCTCCAACAACTACCACCACTTCTATACTAACACCTTCAAAATCCACGTAGTGTATAGCTCCTTTCGATCTCATCAAACGTATCATCCAAAAGCCACTCCAATATTCGATCCCCACATATTCAACAAAACTTATATCCACATTTCCTAGTCCCATCTCTAAAGACCCCAGTTGAAGTCATTGTGATCCCGCTAAGGGTGCAACCTTGCAACAAAAACCAAAGATCCTTGGCATCCCTACTCAAAAGTCCCTCACCCATCCACATAAGAAGTTGGATCTTCCCCCATAAACCCCATTGATCAAAGCTATCTAACATCCAAACATCTATATGGGGCCTCCACCTTCTATTTTGGGACCACACCCTTAATCTAAAACACCCACCACCACCTAATCTTAATCATTTATCCCTCCTCCCAAATATGCATCTAAATCTACCATTCCTTCTTCCAAATCTGAATCAAAATCATCCAACCCTTCCCTTAAGTCTAAATCCAAATCATTGAAAGAAATATTTGAATATAAGGCCCCTACAAAGCCTCACAAGAGTAAGGCACCTCTCTTGCCTTCATCACCATCCCCAAAACCAAATCCACCCAAATTCCATGTGACTTCATCATCACAAACCCCCACGAGATCTTATACTAAAATCCTTGGTGTCTCATCCAATCATCCGTGATCACCCTTCCCCTATCAATCACTTTGACTCATGTAGTCCAAATCCAATGTGGTTTGAATGCAACACCATATGTTCCTACCACCATGTCCCCTGGACATGACACAAAGCACTATAGATCCCTCTCGAACCCTCATCGACAATCTCATCAAAGAGGATGATCTTATCATCAAAGAAGACCGCCCTCTCCTATCCACCAGCCCATCCAAATCTAAGCCCAATCCTCTAATCAAGTCTATAACCTCTAAAACCTACAAATCTACTTCCTCATCCACATCTTTAATTGTCATCCCACCACCGAGATTCTACCTCTCCTAATGATGGTCCTACACTTTATATATAAGTCATACGTATCACCACTCACTTTAGCCCTCACGAGCCCCAACCATCATCCCAACCCAAACCAAAAGTTATCATCTCTCGATCCTTCTAATGAAACCAATCCATCCCCTTCTTCATCCAAGGCCAAGGTGTCCATCCTAGCCACACATGCAAACCAAAAAAAGCTGGCTACCATAAAAATCACTATAAAACAATTGCATCAATCTCCCATTAAGATGTCCCTCCATGAGATTATCCAAATCTCTCCTAACTATTGAAAGGATCTTATTTAATCCTTGTAGTGTATCCGGTATCATCCGATGGAGCCTAACCCTTCCCAATCCTTTTGGGAGCTCTTTTCTCTTCGCCACCATCTTCTTTGATGATTAAGAGATCCCGGACATCTTACGAAGATCATGACCTCCCTCGACATATTTATTTTCCACTCTATGATCGATAATGGTGTTAGCATCAACATCATCTTGTCCCATACCTTTGAATATCTCAAACTATCCAAATCCATTGTTGCTCAATCACCCATAGGTCTTCATGCCTTCAATGACATTCTTTCCCCCACTTTGGGCACAATTATCCTCCTTATCCCCGTTGGTTAAAAAATTCTCCATGAAATAATCTACATTATTAAGGGGGAGTTTCAAAATAACTTCTTCCTTGGACATGTATGGATTTGTGTCATGCGTTGTGTCCCATGCACTCTCCATTGATGTATCAAATACAAACATGAGGGGACAATCCATATGCTCCCCGCCGACCTTCCTCGAAAGCATCCACTAGTTCTTTTATACTTGCATCCATCAATTTCATTCAAAAAATTGGAATGAAATATGTAATATGTGAGGTTGTACTAACCACAGGGGTCACCTAAAGAATGAAATTATGATGAAGCACCGCACTACATTCCATTGACCTCCACTGTAAAGATGACTAATCTAAAATAGGAGAACTATTTGGCATATATATCTACAAAATTGAAACATGGAAGACATCACGGGCATGGTGGAAAAACTAGATAGTAAGAAATGGGCCCCAAAACCTCCAAAATCTCAAAAGGACCCATAAACCAAGGGGAGATATTAGAGCCCTTTTTGTAATGGATTGAATGCTTGTGTAGGCACACTCACAAAAATACCTTTCCACCTACTAAGAAGTGATGCTCAAACCTCTTTGTATCAACATACACCATATGGCGTGAACGTGCCTCCTTATGACATTATTTTATGAGAACAACCTACTGCTCCATGTCTTGAAGGAATGTTGGACCAAGAACTATGTTGTCATCCAACATGTCCCAACTCAAAACGTCCTACATGGCATCCCATCTAAGGCCTAATAAGGTTTCATTATGATCAAGTTGTGGTAATTGTTGTCATAAGTGAACTTAAGAAGGTACAAATAGTCATCTAATTTATTATGTTGATATATGATGTAAATTCTCAACACATCCTCAAAAACATGATTCACCATCTATGTCTATCCATTTGTCTCGGGGTGATGTGCGAGTTCTGAAGTTGAGATGAGTGCCCAATGTTATCTGAAAGGATGTACAAAAATATGACATATAAATAGAATCTTGACCGGAAATAATATTTCTTAGAATACCATGTAGTCTCACATTGTCACTAAAAATAATCAAGTTATGGAGACTTCATTATGTTTGATCTCTATAGGTGAGAAGTGGGAAACTTTGGTTAACTTTTCCACAATTACCATGATGGCATGATGATGATGTGATGAATTAGGAATTCCAACTATAAAGTCCATAGAAGTCACGTCTCACTTCCACTGGAATGTCACGGGAATAGAAAATACCTAAAGGGTGAGAGTTTTTGGCCTTCACTCTATGCCCACTCAAGAAACCATGCTATAAAGTCTCTAATGTCATGGTATAACCCATGCCAATAGTACAACTATCTTACTTTTGCATGTATCTTCTTCACCCTAGGATGAGTTGTGTAAGGAGCTCAATGAGCCTCGAAAAGAAATAAAATACAAAAATACATTTCCTTAGGCACATAAATTTTCCCCTCATACTAGATAAAGTGATCTGCATTTAGAGTAAAAGAAACATATTTTCCTACCAAGGTCCTCTATGAATCCACTTCTTGTTTAACACCCTCATAAAATATGTCACTAAGAAGATGTTAAAGGATATTATCCCAAAGATGTGATCATAGGGTCAAAGAAACGAGCTCATTTCACCATGTACTCAAGGCATCAATGATGAAATTATCCTTTACCTTGATGTACTTGAATTTCCATGGCATACTCACAAAATAACTCCATCATATGTCATTGATATTAGACTAAGAGAAAATGTGTTGTAGACTCGGGTGGTCAATCCTCAAAACAAATTTTCTTCCCAAAAGAAAATGCCTCAATGGACTAAGGAATACAATATTGTCATAAGCTCGATATCATGAGTAGGGTATTTAAGATCATAATTCTTGAGTTTGTGTGACTCAAAATAAATAACATTGTGTTCCTATATGATAACCACACCAAATACTTCCAAATAATTATTTGTGTAAATAACAAAATCTGTTAAGGTATCCATAATAACACTAATTATTGGAGAATACAAGTGATTCTGAGAAACTTACAAGTCGATCACACTTCTAAAAATGAGCTTCTTCCCTTTATATTGAAGGGAAGTGATTGGGTGTGCAATCCTAGAGAAGTCTTGCACAAACCTGCGGTAGTTCCCTACCAAACTCATGAAACTCATGACCTATGAAACTTTGGTTGGGGCTATTTAATCAAGAATAACATGAATATTCGAGGGATCTATAGATATACCCTCTTTGGAAATGATATGGCCCAAGTAATCTGGATCTTAGGGTGATAGAATATCAATTTTATAAGTCCACATAAAGCATGTGCTCTATAAAAACTTGTAAAACCTTCCTAAAATTATCCTCATGCTCCTCTACTTATCATGAATAAATCAATATATCATCGATAAATACCAAGACAAACCAATCCAAAAAATTCTTGAAGACACCATTCATGAGACTAATGAAAACTGCAAGTATATTGGTCAACTGAAGGGAACCACAAGTGAACTCATAGTCTCAAGAATGAGTTTAAAAATTCTCTTATGGATATATACCTTTGCAATCAAAGTTGGTGGCTTAATATCTAGCTTGGAGAACACTCTAGATCCCCACATTTGGTCAAAAAATTCGTAGATCTAGGAAGAGGATAAGAGTTCTTCATTTTCACCTTTCTTAATTGTCTCGAAATTGACACACAAGTGAAGAGATTCATCCTTCTTCTTCATGAAGATCATGGGTGTGCCCAATGGGAAACACTATGGTAGATGATGCCCTTTTCCAATAACTCCACAAAATAAATCTTAAGCTCATAAAGCTTAGAAATTGGCATCTTTAGGGTTCTCATAAAATGGGATCATCACTCAACATTAGGTTGATTTTGAAATCGACCTATCTACTTGGTAGAAAATCAATAATCTCACTTAGAAACACATCAACATACTCTCTCGGAATGGGTTGTTCATCAAATGCCAAGCTAACTAGAATCTTCTATAACCTATCATTAATCTTGATACAAAACATTTGACAACCCTTAGACATGCTCTTCTTGATGTACATAGCGGAGATCATATGTAGGGCAATGGGTCTTTGAACCCCAAAAATCACTACAAACTACCAAAATCATCCACGATACTCAATGATTTTGTTTTGAAAATCCACTTTGGCTTCATGAGAATCAATTCAATCCATACCCAAAACTACCTCATAGGATCTCAAGGGTAAAATGTAGAGGTTTAAAGTTATGGAAAACACACCTGGAAATCACACAACTCTCAATATGGGTATATACAAAGTGAGTTTGGCCCTAGTGGCAACCTCTACCTTCCAACTATCTAACTTTCTAGAAGCCACCATCTCACATTGTTCCATTATAAAAGGTGATATAAAATAATCAAATGCACTATAATCAAATATATAAGAAACATATATACCCTTGATAATGCATGTAGTCTCTATGATCGTGGTCTAGTGCTCAACATGTTGGATCTCCACTATAACATAGACATGATGAGTGTGGTCTAAATCACCTACTATTTACTTAGAAATGGGCATACTTTTTATATCGGTAAAAGAGAGTCTCTGTGGACATAGGTGGTCATAGTGATCAAGAGCTGTGTGTTCCACATCTACTAAGATTAAATGATCCTACTTGAGCTTACCCTAGTGGACTCTTGAGTACATGTTGGAATATTTTGTTGACTACCATGCCTCTTGTCTCTTAGGTCCATGAACTCCTCTCCCTCTACATCTATGCATATCCCGTGGGGTTTGAGACCACTATTTTTATTAACCTGAAGTTATGTGTGCTTTTGCAGAGGTTATGGGGTCTCAATGCTAACTAAGTGGGTCTAAAACCTCTTCTCATGTATGGAGCCATGCTCCAAAGTCTGAAATCCTAGTAAGTGTGATTATGATCCTGTAAATTATTCTTATATATATCCCAAGATTTCGAGCCTTTTCCTCTTCTCCTTAGCTAGGTGTGCCTTCTCCACCACACCTTTTCTAAGGTCGGGAAATAAAATATGAACTGATTTGGCCTAATCTGCATTCAAGCCCTTGATGAACTTATTAACTTGTAATTTCTCATCTTGTAAGTAATTCACATACTGAAGAAGGTCCTGAAAATGAATCTCTTAATGTGCTACAATGCCCAAACCCCGAAAAGATCATGAAACTCATCGATAATTTGTTGAATGAAGCACTATGACATATAATGGGCCTAAAATCACTCCTCAAATAGCCCTTATATCACTTCCCTTTCGAGTCAAATGGATCTTCCACACCTCATTTCTCTACCAAACACCTACCGCATCACGGAGAAGGTGTATATCAAGATGAGCCTTGACATTGTCTCATAAGGGTGTAACCTAAAGCAACTATCAAGACCAAGGAGCTACGACCTGGATCTAAACCCATTATTCACTCCCCATAAGTAATTGGCTAGAGATGAATTATATATCTAATGATATTTCTTGTTCCCTGGCCATGAGGGCAAGGCTCTACTACTCTATCCAAGAGGTAAAGGTGGCCTATTTGGCGGTGGCAACCTAACGATGCCTTGTGGATAACTCCAACAAAGTGTAGTGATCCTCTCAAAGTGTATGGACAAACTATGGGATATCACACGTCATTGTGTGTCATGTTTATGTGTCGAGGTGTGGGAACCCTCCTCGTCTTGAGTAGCCTCCAATGAATGACATAGAAACTTGTCCTCTACTGGATCTCATTACATTAGAAGGTGATCACAAAGTACTCCCATCATTTTTTCAATGTATTAAGAATATGAGGCCCAAACTCTATTATTGGTGGCTTCATGCGTAGCGATCCACGTAGTCCATGACCTCGGCTCCTAGTCGATCAACGTCTCCAGTTCCTCATTCGGGCATCCTACATACATATGAGGGGAGCGGTTTAGGTTTAGTGGAAATGATTAATTTAATGAGTACTTAACTAATCTATCTTATTAATTAATTTTTAGTTTAATCCTATCGTTCTTAGTGTTAAAGCTGCAGTTTGATACCAAATGTCATGTCATTAATGTTTTACCCATGATACCCTTCCGAGAAAACCCATAAATTTAGGGTAATTGTTTTTAATTATTCCATGTTAATAATTTTATTAAGGAGTATTGAAATAACCATAGTAATATTTTCACAAATAAATTAACTTAAGATTAATAAGTTTTCCCACTAAAGGGTGTAATTTTTTACAAGGTAAAAATAATTTAACTAAGAGTTAAGGCCAAAAGGGGTGCATTATAAGATTTTCCATTAACAAAATTAAGTTAATTAAGTTGGGCATGGGTCCCATTTAACCCCATCTAAATGGAGCCACCCAAAATTAATAAAAGTGTTTAAATTACAATTACTCACACGAATTCCAAAAGTAAGGGGAAGCCCACTAGGCCACCTACAAAATCCACCCCCTCCAAGTCAATTCTAGTAGCCCTAATTAAGGCAAAGGAGATAACATAGGTTAAATGTGGGCCCTTAGATCAAATTAATCCCCACCCTTGATCTAAAAATCCTTTAATTTCTCCTTAGATGCTTGATAAACTTTATAAACATTTGTATTCACTCGTTCTAACTTACTCTCTTTTTTATTTTTATCATTCTTTCGGTTGCGTATGTTGGAAGAGGATACTCCATGATTGAAGATAGAAGGAATATATATACACACAATGTGTGTGTGTCGAATTAGTTTATTTAAGTATACATTTTAATAATGTCCTTTTAAGGTTTGAGGATATATATATATACACACACACACACACACACACACACACACACACGTATACATGTATACATATAATATATATATATACATACATACATACATACATACATATACATATATATATATATGTAGATATATATGTATATATATAGATATATATGTATATGTATGTGTGTGTATGTGTATATATATATATATATATATGTATGTATATACATATACATACATATATATATACATATATATATATATATATATATATGTATATATGTATATGTATGTATGTATATGTATATATACATATATACATATATATACATATATACATACATATATATGTATGTATGTATGTATGTATATACGTATATGTATATGTATATATACATATATATATATATATATATATATGTATATATATACATATATATATATATATATATATATATATATATATATATATATATATATATATATGTATACATATATGTATATATATATGTACATATATATATGTATATATATATATGTACATATATATATATATATATATATATATATATATACATATATATATATATATATATATGTACATATATATATATATATATATATATATATATATATATATATGTATATATATATATATGTACACACACATGTACATATATATATACACACATATATACATATATATCTACATATCTACATATATATATATATATATATATATATATATATATATATATATATATATATATATCTACATATATACGTACATATATATACGTACATATATATACACACACACATGTACATATATATACACACATATATACATATATATCTACATATATACATATATATCTACATATATACATATATACATATATATATGTTTTTATAAATTTTATATATATATATCTACATAATACATACGTATATTACATACATATATATATAAATACATGTATAATATTTGTATGTATTTGTATTATGATACATACATATATATTTATTTATATATATATATATATAAATATATTATATATATACATGTATATTTATACATACACATGTATATGTATATCATATATATATATATTGTATGATAGATATCTATACATATGTACATATACATATATATATATATATATATATATATATATATATATATATATATATATATATATATATATGTATATACATATATATACACATATATACATATACATATATATACATATATATATATATATATATATATATATTAAATATGTTATAATGGTTGGTTTCCTCCTATATTGAAAATAATGGATTTTACTATTATATTTTGCGTATCTTAAAATTATTTTTCAAACGGAAATAGTTGAAATTTTGATATTATGATAATAACGTAATTACCTAAAAATCCATTAATTTATTTTGTAATATGACCGATTTAGTGGTGAAAAATGAGAACCCGAGTTAATGATCTTTGAAAATATGGATTCTTATAGAATTTTTGCATATAGTTTTTAACATAGTTCTTAAAAACCCATTTAATTTATTTTGTATCTCGCATGAAAAATATATATATATATATATATATATATATATATATATATATATATATATATATATATATATATATCATATAAACACTTGAATGCAACTAAATTACATAATGAAGTTTATTCTATTCAAGCTTTCATAATTATGTGTTATATATTTAATTTTAATAGAATACTGAAACACATAAATATATATGTGTATATATCAACAAGCATTTTTTCTTCAAATTAACACTCATATAAATTTGTAAATAAAGAAATTAATTCAACTCAGAAAAATATACAAGTAGTATTTTTTTTCATTTTTTCTTTGGGTTTAATTTCTTCATTTTACATAAGGGAAAAGAGGAAAATATTATAAATACATTCATTTTGTTACCAAAAAAAAATAACAATAACAAAACTTCATTTCTTAATTTACAAATACAAAATTAAAACCAACTTAAAATCTAAGTTTGACAAGCCTCTCACAAGTGGGGACAACTTGTCCATTTTTCCAAATAATATACAAATTAGATAACAATAAAAAGATCTCAAGTAATTCTTTTCTTCAAGCTCCAACTCCACCATGCAAGTATCCAAATCCATAAAATAAGGCTTGGTTTTCCACCCAAATAAATGGAATCAATACATGCCATAAACTAAGCAAACGGAGGGAATGCTAGTCTCCCTCCAAGTCTAGGAGGAGAGATGAGTATGAGAAGCCTCCATGTGTGCACAAAATGAAAGAAGTAAAAACCAATACAAGCCAACCAATGACAACCAAATGATATATTTTACAACCAAACAAAAATATCTCCAAGAATTCTTCATACTTCTTTTCCAAATGGGAAAGAGAGAAGAGTAATCCAACTCTTAACATAACCAAAATGAGTAGCAAATAAGATTTCCACAAGTTTCCATATAGCCAAAGTTTCCTCTAAATAAATCTATATTCAACAAAGCCACCTAATCCTTATATCTCTCTTGCCTTCTCCTTGTCAAGGATTTTCAAAACTTAAGGGTTTCCTTGGAAGGGAAGAGATATGATTCCCAAACCATATGGGAAAGGATCTTGTCACCAAACCATATGGAGGGAGATGAACATAATAAAAATCCCAACAAGGCTTACCCATCAAGCCTTGTAGGAATAGAGAGGACTATCCCTCTTCCCCTATAGTTCCAAATTTCACTCCTAAGAGATATGGATGGGGAAAATAACAATAAACATATCATTTACAAAAACATATATATTTAAACACCAAAAGAAAACTCAATAAGAAGAAATCAAATTTTATTTTCAATGTAATAAACAAAAGTGCAAGAGTGTGAGGCCTACCTCACAAATACAAGAAGGTTTCTAAGCTTCTAAGTTCAAAATCAAGATCTCCAAGCCCAAAATCAAAACTCTTCTTCAAAAATATTCTCTCTCTAAAAGATAGCCAAAAATGAAGTAAATAACCCCAAAAACTCCAAGCTTGAGGAATATAAAGGAAAATAATCCCCAAAATTCAACCCAATAGGAGGGTGCCATGTGTCACTCCTCCACCCAAGGTTCCAACTCACCAAAATTACTTCCTACAAGATCTTACAAAATCATGAAAGAAATGAATTCGAAATAAACCATTGCAAGTCTCCACTCGGAAACAATTGCATTCAAATCCCAAAACATTTACTTAGTTAAAAAACAATAAATTAAGGTGGTTGGAAAAATGTCAAAATGGGGGGTAGTTAGCCATTATAAATTTTGAAAAGATCATACTCATCCATAGGCATGGTATTTGGGGCTCTTCTTAAGAAAATTTATCCTCTTACTTGTTCCGCACACCCCTTAAACATCACATGTTGCCTAAAATCTAGATTTTGGGGAAGAGGTAGTCTTTAATAGGGGTGTTGGATCCACCTAATAATGGATTAGGTGATCCTAAACCCAATCAAAAATAAAATATTCAAGCTAAATAAACCCATGCAAGTGGGGAGTGATTAATTTAATTAAAATTAATTAATTTACAATTAAGTAGGGGTTATACCAAATAAACACAAGTGAGTGAAGGAAAGATAATAAGAAATTAATTAAATCAATAATCATATATCAAGGGTTACCTCCCTTTCCAAATTATCTAGATAATATAAATGACATAAAGGGAACAAAATTAAGTAAGGGGGTAAGGCATATAAGGCCAATTGTGCCACATGAAGGAGCATCTCTTGAAACTCCACATTCTCCTATAACATGAACTTGTTGCTTATATACTCAATTTCAAACATCATACATGTTTGGTATAATAATATAAATAAAGAAATCATTCACATCTCAAACAATCAAGTCATACATATGCTAACTAACCAATTAATTACAATTTCATCCATTCACCATACAAGGGATTAACAACCACGATAATCATCCATGACATATTTCACAATTCAAATATGATACATGCTAATTTAATAATCAACAAGATTAATTACCATCAACATCAAATTTAGATAACACGATAATAATCATGAATTATCCTCGTGTGCCAAATACAAACATCATGTCAAGACAGGTTAGTATATAAAAATTGATGTGAAGACAAAATAATATATATCCTAATCAAATAACCATGATAATAATGTACCCAATGTCTCAACATGAATAAGTACAATGAGTCAACATAATCAAAATAGATATATAAAGTGGTAGGCACGACATCCAAACTTAACATGCATGTAAAAATTATAACATGTGTTTTGAACTCTTGACCTTTCCCTTATAATGGAATAGACAAAGTCAATTGGCCAAATTTATATGAAGTAGATGATTTCATCCTACAAACCCTAACAATCACATTTTAAAATCCACAAGTTACTCTAGTTAGTCATGTTTCATTTGAGTAGGAAATATCATTTTGTTGAGCGAGATGGAATATTGCTCTAGGGGAATACTCATAAAGGATGCACCTGAGGAACAAGATGCATTTGAATGTGCGGAGGAATAGCAAAACAAGCGCGTGCTAAAACACTTTGAATTCGGAACTTAGCCATTTTGTGGGTCCAAGGCTATTTGGAGTTAGCGTGTTAAGCACACAAAGACATGAAGACTTGTAGTCCACGCAATGGTATTTTGGGAACAAGCATCAGCTAAGCACCATGCATAGTTTAGGCTAATAATATGATTTCTACTCAGAGTTAACTATATGAAGTCTATTGTTAGAACACTTGCATGGTTTTGCATCCTTTTGTAAAGGCACATGGCTATTATTTAACATGTGGCCTATTTTGAGATAGTGCATGGGCAGTGAAGGAAATGACCCACCCCTATATATATATGTATTGATTTGCATGGTTAAGGAAGGGTCAATTATTGTAGAGTTATCTTTGTTGGGTTTTGTCGCGTGCATGCCTCTTGGAGATACCTTTATAATGTATGAAGCTTCATGTTTTACGATATTTAATAAAATGGATCATATTGGTGGATAATGGTATTGAACATGACTCAAACTAGTTCTTGTATGATAAATATTGTTATAGTCATTGTTTAGTTCATCTTACATATATATATATATATATATATATATATATATATATATATATATATATTCTAAGATCTAGATCTAGTTTATGCATTGTGGACTATTTATTGTTGGTTATGAATATGAATATAAATATGCACTATCATGATCACATTTGTACAAGCAACTCTAAAGAGGGACTTGGTTCCTTTGCGCATTTCGGGTGAGTGCTCAGATCAGGTTGAGTGATGTGCCAACATGCCTAGGTCATTTACAGTGAATTCTAGGTTGTATCATTAGTTCCGTTGTTGGGACCTCTTTCTCCATTTTTTTCAGGATGTTGCATGATGAAGACATACCGGTTGACCTTAGCAAGTGTTGAGGAGTGGATAGTAGATCTAGAAGAAGAATACGCTCGGAGAATCAACCATTGGATCTGAGTTTGACGCACACGCGTGGGTTGAGTAGAATCTGTATGATTGCTTATATGAGAGCTTCTTTGCTATCTTTCCCATAGAACTATATGAGTGGCTAGTTGCTTATGCATCTAAAAGGAATTGGAGGTTTCACACACTTGTTTGGACGCAAGAAGAATTTTAGGCTCTCTATGATGCTAATCTAATTTAGATGCGCTCACGGATACTTTATTCCATGGTGTTCTAAATAGCTATATTTTGGAGTACTCAATTTCCACTTACTCTTATCTAGAGGTAGTTGAGTTTCATTTTTACGTTATCCCGAGGATCATATCTACACAGAATTCCACTAGTGATCAAGATCTTGATGGTAACCTTGAATTTGGAAGAGAAGTCGATGGCTAGCTAAACCCCACCACACGTGGGGGTAGGAGCAGTGTGGTGAAAGATGGAAGACCTAGCAAAAGAAAGGAAAAGAGAAGAAAGGTGGCTTAAGTTCAATGAGGCATGCAAGAGGGATTTAAAAAACCAATGTGATGTTGCGAGAATGGATGGCGTTGTGGAGAGAGATGAATCGTGAAGGATTTGGAGCTCACGCAGAGGATGTGGATCAGAGCATCTAGAACTCCCCCATTTGGGAAAGTATGACAGGGAACCCTCATCGAACTCTTTTGAGAGCATGCTAGCAGAGAGACAACATGGGTGTGGGCACGCATCGAACGGCTACTTGGCAACCTAGCCCTTGTGCTTGGTTTTCTAGTTTCTAGTACAACCAATAGTCAACAAGCTAGTTTGGGCAGTAGAGTAGCAAGAGGTAAAGTTGACTTATCAATAGGTTCAAGAGTAAAACAAATAACAAGTACATCTATGGTGGGAAGACATCTTCCTTGTTATTTGGAGGTACCTTTTAGGTGCGTTGTCGGCATAGAACATAGGATCACAAAACTTTGGACTCACCTCTGGGGGTAGTGTAACTTCACGGGTAGTGGGAGTTAAATTTAGCACCACTATTAGGACACAAGACAATGCATCATCTGGTTCAATTCTATTACATGTGGTGGATCAGGAGGCACAGGTGGCTTGGGATTTGGTAGATTTGGTGGATCTGGAGGTGGAGGTAACACATGAGGTTATGGATCGGTGGGCATGGTCCTCACCAGCCCTAAAATATTTACATGGAGATGTCACTTCATCTCCCAAAGTATAGGGGAATAGAAGATTCTGCTAAACATGTCCATATGTGTGAGATACTATGGCGTGCGAAAGGAATTATAGCTTTAGAGCGCAAGGCCACTCAGTTTGCAACTATGTTGCAGGACGCGTGCACAACCTGGCCAAGAAGTTTGACCCTGATTAGACTTGTGTGGATTATATGGCGTTATGAGATGCTTTCATCAAATAATTTTATATCCCTGAGTTCGAGAAGAAAAGTATAAGTGCACTCAAGGATATTAAGCGGTGGCACTACCGATAGTGTTTGGGAATATGATGCTCATTTAAAAAAACTTACTGTCTTAAATTTCTTATGATATCCATGTAATTCAGCATGCACAATGGTTCGTTGGAAGCTTTGATCATGCCTTTTAGAGAGGAGCTCTCCCATAAGACATATACGGATTGTGCGAAGCACTTGAAGTAGATTTGTGTCTTTGAGGTAGTTGGGAGCATAGACATGTATTAAAGAGTGAGCCCATTATTAGAAGATCAGATTGTAGTAATGGATAAATAGTTGAAGAAAATATTAGCCAATACAACACATGAGACACGCACTAGAATTTGGTGCAAAGATTGTGAAGTAGAAGGACATATTAAGGATAGTTGTCCTCATAGATCGGTGCGCTCCTTGTTGCTGGATTGTGAGATATGTCATTTAGACCATGATGAGCCACTGCCCATTATTGCAACACGCGATAAGGAAGAATGTGTCCTACTACTATAATATTTTCCATTCCACAACTCATAATACTAAAGATTGTAGGTTGATGGATCAGATCCATGATGCCATTGATATTGGTGTATGACAGACTGGAGTTGTGAATATCTCTAAGGATAAAAGTGAGCAACATGATCATGATCACACTCAAGGTCACCATGATTATAATGAGGGGAACTTTGAGGGATGTCATGGTAGAGGTGGAGGATACCATGGTGGATTTAGAGGCCGAGGTTGCGGCGGTGGACGAAGTGAGTTCCCTCATGGAACATGTTATACGTGTGGATCCCCTGACCATTACAGGCGTGAGTGTCCTCAAAACGTTACTTGTTCTTTTTGTGAAAAGAATCGTAACTATGAAGAGTGCCTAAACTTGTATGAACATTTGAGAAAGAATCATAAACAAGAGAACAAGGGTGTAGGGATGGTTAGAATAAAACACATCATGGAAAACTAATGGATCTTGAAGTTAGTGCGGACCACGAGATGGTACTAGTGAAGATTACTACATGCATCGAGGATGCACACACAGAGAAAGCGTTGCAACAAAATCCTACCATTACTAAGGAGGAGGTTTTACATGCAAAATATCCAGACCCTACACATCAGAAGGAGGTTTATCAGGAAACCATGGAGGTACTCAGAAATCTACAGGGTGAAATACAATGTTTACGAGGAGCAGTCCATGAAGTTGGGACAAAAGAAAGCGATTGAGACTTTCCAGTTGAATGTTGATGATTTGAAGGAAGTATGCAAGATGCTACGTCAGGAGAACATTATTCCATTACTAGGAATTGGTTAAAAGGAAACACTCCACGTGGCTGGTATTGAGAACAGATGGAATATTTTTCATGCTAATCTCCCTCCTCATAGTTTGGATTATGAAAAGGAGATCACTTTGAATGTTGTTGTGGATGGATGGCTTTTGAGTAATATTTTGATTGACACAGGTGTGAAAGTGAATGTTCTTACTTTAGATGCATGGGTTCAGATGGGAAGACCTCCATTATAGCCATCTTCCAATGTACTGTTTATGGAAAATCAGACTAAGGCCACGCCAATTGGAGTCTTGAAGGATGCATCCATTACTATATAGGGGCAAATCTCACTAGGGACTTTGAGGTCTTAGCACTTGCAGAAGCGGACAACTTCCTAGATCTACTTGGGCACCCTTGGTGCTATGCAAATAATGTTGATCTACGGTTCAATAAGGGATATATCATTTTTGAGAACAAGGAGGAACAAGTTATTATCCCTTTGATAGATAGGAAATATGCAATTTATGTTGATCCCTTAAGTGAAGAAGATATGAATAGAATTTATATGCACACCATTCGAGACCCAGAAGTACAAGATCCATCTAAGGAAGGAGTTCTCTAGTGGCATGATGCAAAATCCATTAGTGATACTACAAGTATTGCATATGAAAATTGGGCACATGACACCTATGAGATGGTTGGGCACGAGGTCGGAAGAAGCATAGTTGTGCACAAGAAAGGTGCGTTGTGTTACGAGGTTAGGCAACAACACAGTACTCCGGTACACTAGTGAAGGAAACCCTGAGTTATTCCTGTGAGCCATGAAAGTATAGTGGAAGGATCAAGTGAACAGAAGGAACATGTTAGTTTATACCCTACGTGAGACAAAAATGTGTTGGTGGATGGTTCATAGAGATAATATTATAAAATGGAGAGAGGTGATAATTTCTCTATTAACAAGGTTTCTCAGAAGTAATGCACCTACTCAAATTTGTGAATATCATGGTAATAATCCTATTCAGCACCACGTTTAGTAGTGTGAGAGACTCTAGAAAGAGGGTTAGAAGCTTTACCACCTTTGTTGTGGGTGCAAAAACTTTATTTCACCTTATAAGGCTACACGCATGCATGGTATGTTTATGCGGAGTTGAATAGAGAGACTGGAAATTGGCAAGACTTGATTGTAGGTATGATCTAGAATTTTGACTACTTCTCCACTAAACCTCCGATGAAAGAGGCATTACAGGTTATGAAGTGCTTGAATATGGGAGATAGTGCAAAAGTTGAAGAAATCATTTAGGAGTTACTTGGTGAGTCAGACCTAGAAGCGTGTTTTGAAGAAGTAGATGAGACAGATGCAAAATTGCTTGAATGTGCTTGCCTAGAGAAGGAGAAAGGAAAGATGGTCTACATGGTGGATGATGAAGAAGTGGAAAATTTGGAAATAGATCATTCAAAGGGTACGCGTGAGGTCTTAGATAGTGTGGATGAGAAGGCGCATGCCTACCATGAAACTACAAAGACTAAGAAAGTGAACATTGGAATAGATGTTGAACCTAAGGAGGCCATAATACTGAGATTAATGGTCCGAATATGAAGTGGCTATGATAATAGAGTCGCTCCATGATTTCAGGACTTGTTTCCTAGAGGTTGTCATGAATTGAAAGGAGTGTATGAATCTTTGGGCGAGATGAAAATAAAGTTAAAGGAAGGTGCGTGCCGGTTAGGAAGAGACCTTACAGGATGAACCCTAACTTGCACGTAAAAGTTAAAGAAGAAATTGACAAGATGTTGAACTCTGGCATCATTGAGCCCATAGAGGAATCAAAGTGGGTTAGCCCCATGGTAATCAACATAAAGAAAGATGAAAGAATTAGGATTTGTGTGGACTATAGGGAGATGAATGTTGCATGTGTGATTGATCCTTTCCCTACACCATTCACTAAAGAAATATTGGAAGGTGTTGCAGGGCACAAAATTTATTCTTTTACAGATGGATTTTATGGGTATCATCAAGTAAGAATTGTTAAAGAAGATCAAGAGAAGACAACTTTCACCACTAAATGGGGAAGTTTTGCATACATGGTGATGCCCTTTGGATTGAAGAACATGCTTGCAATATTTTCATGCATTATTGTTCAAGAATTCCAGGATTTTATTCACAAATTCTTGCAGGTTTACTTGGATGATTGGACCGTGTATGGGCTTGTCAAGGATCATTGTGAAAATTTGAGGTTAATGTTTGAGAGGTGTAAACAGTTAAGCATCTCTTTAAATATCAAGAAGTGCATATTTGCTACACCTTTTAGAACTCTGCTAGGGCATATCATTTGCAAGGAGGGTTTGTTAGTAGATCCAGCTAAGGTTGCAGTCATCTTAGGCTTGGAGGAACCTACTAGTCAGAGTGAGGTGCACGGATTCTTGGGCCACATAGGGTATTACAAATAATTTATCAAAGGATGTGCTAAGATTTTTGTGCCCTTGGAGGAGCTCTTAAAGGGTAAAGGTAAGTTCTATTGGGAGAACCGCAACAACGCGCATTCAAAGCGTTGAAGGAAAGGCTTACTATGACGCCTATTCTACATTTTCCTTCATGGAATATAATTTTTAATGTACATGTGGATGCTTCTGGCATGGATATTGGCGTAGTTCTAGCTCATCCTAGACAAGGTATTATAGATCATCCTATTTTATTTGCTAGCAAAAAATTGACTCATGTAGAAGTCTTATACAAAGTAGGTCGAGATGAAGTCTTACATTGGGGTGTGTACTAGAGCATGAGTAAATGGAAATCATGGAGGAGGCTCATAACGGTATTATAGGTGGACACTATACGGGTGACGCCACCGCGTGTAAGATTACTACTTATTTGGTTTATGGTGGGAGACCTTGACAAGGATTGTAAAGAATATTGTAAGGTGTTTGATCATTTTCGGGCGCCTTGGAAAACACAGGTAGAGAGATGAAATGCCTTTGAGGCCTATTAATAGTGCATAACCTTTTGAGAAATGGGCAATTGACTTGTTTGGTCCTATCTCCCCATCCGTGCGTAGAATCGGATCATGCTTACAACATCACTTGTAAAATTATCTTACAAGGTGGGCGAGCGGCACCTATGAAGGATTGTACAACAACTACAACACCAAGGTTCTTGTGGGAAAATATTCTTACCAGGTATGGATGTCCTTTAAGTTTGACAAGTGATAGAGGCACTCATTTCCTTAATGAGACCATTAGGATATTATTGGATGAATTTATGGTTGCACACCATAAGACAACACCCTATCACCCCAAGCAAATGGGACTGCTAAGGATTTCAATAAGATATTGAGCCAAACGTTGACAAAAAATTGTGATGTTGGAAGGAAGGACTAGGATGATAAAGTTTTTGTTGTGCTTTGGGCATATAGAACAACCTACAAATGGTTGAATAAGGCAACACCATTTCAGTTGGTGTTTGGTGCGAGAGTAGTTCTACCCATGGAATTCATGTTACTTCTTTGCATGTGCATTTGCACAGGAGGTATGGCTAATGAGCAAGAATTGGAAGAAAGAATTGACAAGTTGATTCAACTAGATGAGAGGCACGTCATAATATGATGGAGTCAGAAGTAAGAAAAATCTAGGCAGAAGGCATGACATGACAGGCACATCAGGGACAAGAAACTTGAGGTTGGGCAGATGGTGCTTCTTTATGATTCAAAGTTTTTGCGCCACCCAGGCAAGCTTAAGGTGCATTGGTTGGGACTGTATAATATCAATCATATACTTGACTCGGGCACTTGCATGCCTAGAGGCGCTTAATGGAACACGGTTGCTTGATTACTTTAATAGGAGTAGACTGAAGCCCTACTATAAATAAGCCTTCTTGGTGTTTGTAATAAGGCAATATTTCCATCTAGATTAGATTTCCCTTAATGTATTTTCCTTTAGATGTGTTTCCTTCTTCATTGCTATGCTTTGTCAATTTCGTTCTTTGTTTTGTGTAATAAGTGCTTATTTGGAAGTTGATTGCAATCTATAATGTTTTCATGTGCAGAGGACTGAACATACCCTTAGTGTGGGGTGGTTTTCATCCAAAGTTGGGTATGCATAAGGAAATATTTGTGTCAGATGGTATGGAAAGGTGTTGCTTTAGAAAGAAAATTGATCCTAATGAAGACCATAGGTGAGAAAAAAATGAATACATAGTGTAACATGAGGTAAGTTGTGGCCATGGAAACTACTCAGAGGAAGGCACAGTGGCAAAGTACTTCACCGCATGGGAGTGCATGAAAGGAGATTTGTAGCCAAGAGGTAGAAAGGTGCACTAGAAGGTTATGACTATGGTGCACAAATGTATTGCGCAAAAAATTTGGTAAATGGTGAGTTAATGTGAGGATTGGTGGTAGGTGGAGGAGAAATAAATGCGATAACTTTTTCAAAATATATATAAGGATGGGATGCATGTTCAATTTTACCTTTGTGATTATGAGTATTTGAGCGAGCTATTTGTGAATGAGCCAAGCGAGACACGTTGAAGTGCAGAGAGCTAAGAAACCAGGTGAGGATAACAAAAGTGTGCACGAAATTGGCTTGCATTCCCATTGGAGAAGGGTTTGAGTGAAGAAAAGGCATGCAGAAAGGAGAAATAGAGTGTCAGGGTTCGAGAAGAAGCTAGGGCACACATTTTGAGCTAGGGCATGGGAGTTTGGATCACATAGCTCGACAGAAGTAAAAAGGCACACCCTTTTCTTACTATGGCACCAAGGAGAGCACCTGGAGCAGGGAAAAAGGGGAAGAAGAAGGTAGAGACCAAAGTCGAGATAGAGGATACCCCTGAAAGAAAATTTTTGAGATGCAATATCTAGAAGAAGTAATCATGGGATGGGATTGGGATTCTCATATCCGCCAGAAGCAAAGTGAGTGACTATAATCATCACACAACTGATAACAAGGAGGAGTTAGATACGTGCTGTTGAACAGAAGACCAATAAACAAACAGTTGATGATATGCCCATCTACGACGATGTTGGAGAGAAGTTGCTGAAAAAGGTAGGGGTCTACTAGCTATATGAACTTCCTTATTTTGGAAAACCCAAAAACTCTACCAATGGCTCATGAGCAGAGTCCATGAGGACTTCTTTTATTTTGTGGGTCAACGGATGAGGATCACAATGCCCTTAATTACTAGCTTGACAGATTAAAGGGTACAGGTACATAAATTAGTAGTGATTTAACTGAAAAGGTAGCTATTTTGGCCACAGATAGGAGCTGGGTTATTCAAAGGGTCCACATGGCATGGACATCTACAAACTGAGGAAGTATCTGTTGTGCAGGTGGCCGCACACCTGCTTACAAAACTAAATGACCAAGAGAGATGGTCACAAGTGAACACCATGTGGCTCCACATCACTAAGAGGATGTCGCAAGGAGAGATATATAATCTGGAAAGATACATAGCTGATACAATAATTGAGGAGGCGTGCAAAGGTGAGAAAATAAGCTTTGGTGCTATTTTATTATCTCTTGTATTTATGGAAATTGGAGTGCCCGATGGGCCAAAGAATAAGATTTGGGAGTATCCTGCAGAGAAGAAGTCTCTCGAAAGGTTTGAGAAATATTTATGTGAAGGATCTATGAGTGGCATGTTCAAGCAAAGGGTAGAGATGTGGTATGACCAAATTTGCGCGACATTCGAAGAGGAATGGAGAATTCCTAAGGAGCTACCCTCAGTGGTAGGCAAGTCGGTACAGTTTGTAGTGTACCAACACTTTTGCATCACATGATTTACGATGAAGGATGGGACATGGATTCCCTGGTGAAAACTACCCTACACCTTCACAACACGGTTCTTCCAGGCCATAGTTCACTAGGTTTTTAGACATGCGTCGGTTGATATATAATGTAGATAAGGTAGATTGTGACTACCATACCTTGAGAAAGACTTACGCTTACCTAGGTAAATCTACTTACATTGAAAGGTTCATCTCAGATGATATAACCATGAGGCCAGTAAGCTTGGCCATTGGCGACAGTGGGGCTACGCTAATTTACATTCAGCTTAAGCCTAGGCTAGAAAATGGAAAGTATGTGGAGAATGAATTCATGCTACTAGGCCCGCCTAAGGGGAAGCATACAATTGGAAATTTGGAAGCTGAGAAGCCTACCTTGGCCCTAGAAGAAGAAGAGGAAGAATACCTACATGAGGATAGTGGTGGTTTAGTGCATAAGGGTCAGAGATAACCCACAGAACAAAAAGGAAAGTGAGTGCGAGGTTACTCCTCCATAGCAGCAAGAAGAGGAGGAAGTATTGGAAATAGACATGCCAGACTTGGACTCAGACCCAGTCAATGAGGAGCACCAATTCAAAAGGGTGTTCAGAAGAACTAGAACTCAGGGCGCATGACCATCACAACCTTTGCGAAAGGTCACCTCGGCTCTCCCCTCATAAGGAATCACCTGAGAAGAAGAGAAGAAGGAAGCTGAAGCTCAAGGATGACAAGGAGGATGAGTCTGGGGAGAGTGCACCAGGAACCCTGGTGCAACTTGAGGATATAGAGGAGCCTCGTAATGAGGAGATGAAGAATGACGAGGAGGGGTTAAAGGAAACAAAAGTAGAATTGGGTGAGCCATCTAGTGTGCCCCACACCGCTCAAGAAGGTGAAGGACCAACTCCAGACTCTGGCACCCGGGTTCCTAAGGGGCAAAAATCAAAGGAGGGGAAGGCAAGTGAAGAATACGTGGCTCCTACTATGGGGTATGTAGAAGACCCAAGAAAAATTATACGCACCCGATTTCAGAGCACCGTAGGGATAAAGGAATTATATGGATGGGAGTTGATGGATCTAGAGATGGCCACTGCACGTACTAGAAAGCAATTTTCTGGTCCATGCAAACACATATGGATGAACTAGATTTTGATGTATGCGAGGAATCATGTGTCTCACGGAGAGTGAAGAAAAAACCTAAAGCAGAGACGGATGAATGTCAAACCTCCTGTGATTTCCATGAACAAGTGAGCAATTCCTTGGTCAAGGTATCTGTTGAGGTTGCGTGGAGGAATGTGGATAAAGCAACAACAATTAGAGTGTTATTGGAAGACAATAAGGATAAGACTACATAAATAAAGCACCTAAAAGTAGAGAAGGAACAGGGAAGAAGCAAAGAATGAGGCTTTTGTTAGCATGGCTGAGGAACTTGGTGACCATATTCTTAAGGCCTCATTTAGAATCTCAGGTTCCTCAGAAGTTTCCCTCTGCAATGCATTATTTGTGACACTGGTAAACTTGGTTTTAGATGAAGGGCTGTTTGAATGACTGCACCAAAAGATCCTGCAGAAGAAGCAAGAGCAAAGGCCAATATTGCCAAAAAAATTTCAAGTTATGAGGCTTTGCTCCAAACCTTGAAAGATGAGTTGAAGAAAGCAGATCAAGGTTTGAACATATGTATGTGCCAAACGCGATAATAAGGATCGAGAACTATAACAACAAGATAATGAAGTTCTGAAGGTAATGAAAGATGAGACACTTAGGTGCATGGAAAGGTTATCTCTGGTGAAACAAAAGCACGAGGCCCTCACATCAGCCCAAGATCCACACAAGGATCAAATCAATGAGATTGGGAAACTTATAGTGCAAAAAATGGATTTCATGGAAGGAATGGTGTTAGGTATGACCAATATTGTCTAAGTGCTACAGAATGAAAAAGAGAAGATAACTCAAGATGAATTAGATGCCATAGTGATAAACATTTTAGAGAAAACAAGGGATGCACTGAGTGACTGGAAAACATTGGAAGCCGAGCTTAAGGGTGAATATCCATAGTTGATCCTACCTATAGAAGAGGGAAGCT
Source organism: Taxus wallichiana var. yunnanensis (assembly GCA_018340775.1). Lineage (NCBI taxonomy): Eukaryota > Viridiplantae > Streptophyta > Pinopsida > Cupressales > Taxaceae > Taxus > Taxus wallichiana. The sequence goes on along the minus strand of CM031234.1, from coordinate 392,092,363 downwards.
GAGAGTAAAACTTCATTATTTCATTTCTTTATTCTTTGTTGTCAGAGAAATAAGAGGGAATTACCCATTTCGGGATGACAATGTACTTTAGTGTGGGGTAATGTTGAGTAGATGGAATATTTCTCTAAAGTGAAGACACATAAAGGATGCGCGGGAGCAAGGCACATTTGAATGCGTAGAGGAATAGCAAAACAAGTGCGCGCCAGAACAATTTGAATTCGAAACTTAACCATTTTGTGGGTATAGGGTATTTCTGGAGTTAGCGTGCTGGGCACACAAATACATGAAAACTTGCGGTCCACGCAATGGTATTTTGGGAATAAGCATCAGCTAAACATCATGCATAGTTTAGGATAATAATATAATTTCTACTCAGAGTTAACTATAGGAAGTCTATTGTTAAAACATTTGTATGGTTTTACATCCTTGTGTAAAGGTCCATGGCTATTATTTAGAATTTGGCCTATTTTGAGATAGTGCATGGGCTGTGAAGGGCAAGTCCCCACCCCTATATATATGTATTGATTTGCACAGTTAAGGAAGGGCCAATTATTATAGAGTTATGTTCTTTGGGTTTTGTTGCGTGCATGACTCTTGGAGATACCTTATAATGTATGAAGCTTCTGTGTTTTATAATATTTAATACAATGGATCATATTGGCTAGATAATGGTGTTGAACATGACTGAAATTGGTTCTTGTATGATAAATCTTGTTATAGTCATTATTTAGTTCATCTTATATATATTCTAAGATCTAGATCTGGTTTATGCATTGTGGACTATTTACTGTTGGTTATGAATCTGAATATACATATGCACTATCATGCTAACATTTTGTACAAGAAACTCTAAAGAGGAACTTGGTGCCTTTACGCGCTTCGGGTGAGCACTCAACTCAGGATGAGTGATGTGCTAGTGTGCCTAGGTCATTTATAGTGAATTCTAGGCTACATCACATTGCAACTTTCAAATCTATGAACATATTCATTTAACCCATTCTAAGGGCCTCACATCTTTGGTTTCCTAGGAGATCACAACAAATCACCCATTTGTTCAATCAATATCTTAAGTAGATTTAACTAGCTTAATAAGTTTGTACACATTTATTTTAACCCTAAAATAAATAAATAGGTGTTTTGTTTATCAAAATTAGGACTAAGATTGCAATAGGGAGTAAACAATAAATTAAGATCACATACATCATATTATACATTTAGAAACTACAACTTTATGAGAACAATTATTTGATAAAGCAAGTAAGAGTATTTGGTCAAAGCACAATGTTGTGTCCCACTTCATGTCCCAAAAACGTGAGTAAGAAGTTGGGCGGGATCAGAAATCGAGGGTGTTCGCATGAACACCCCTTTCACGTGAACCCCCTTCGCCTGAACTACCACGTAGGACAAAGAAACTAGTTCGCGCGAAACACCCCTTCACGCGAACACCTTGAATTCAAATAATTTTGGCGGCAAAGAGTTATATATAGATATTTATATAGTTTTGGGTGGCAGATTTAGGGTTTAGGGGGGTTCGGGTGAAGGGGGTTCACGTGAACCCCCTTGCTGAATCCCCTATGTGGCACATTTTGGCGCCAAATCCATTTGGAGGATAATTTTATGCCAAAATGTGCCACTTAGGTGCCACGTAATTAGGGTTAACGAATGAATAAAATTACAAAATTTTAACACAAAATACAAAATTTTATTAGCTTTCTAAAAATATAATTTTCATTTTTAAAAATATGTTTTACTATTTATTTTTTATATTTTGCTAACATATGGTATTTTAGGACAATCAATCGTACACAATCAACCCAATTTGAAAAATAGCAAAAATATCAATTTTTTTGAAAAAATTAAAATTACTATTTATTGAAGTCTTCTTCTTACCTGTGAAAAAAAATCAATTTCGATATAAATCTTAAAAGTTATTGGCATAAACATTTGTACGCCATTTATTTGAAAATATTTTTACTAAATAATTAATTAAAAAAATATAAGTCCAAAAATATGAAAATTTGACAGCACCTCAAAATTCAAATCTTGAACATATATCTAAAATTTCATGGTGAAAAAATAAATTTTCATTCAAAAAAACTACCCGAGGACAGTCATTCCTCTTTTATAACATAAGAATCAACATATGAATAAAATTAAGAAAAAGACCATTTTTGCAATTTTTGCAATTTTTTAAAAAAATTTACATGTATTCTACACTCTAAACACAACATTTCGTTAGTTTGTGGAATTTCATGAATGTGTACGGTTTTATGGCTATTACCTTTAGAAAATCAATGAAACTGAAAATTCATGTTTATAATGGTACAAAACATACCAAAAAGTGGGACATTTTATTGTGGTTCTAAATATGTCATTAGTGGATTTGGGAAGTGCACGGGTTTTAGAATGTTCCCAAAAGCTCATTTTGTTCTTGAGTGCAAAAATACTAGACTATACATCTTTTTATTGGACCGTATAATGACTTGTCCCCTATCGAACAATTTCAAACCTAGATTTTGTGCATCTCTAGTTTTTCACTATGTTGTTTCACATTTTTTGTGTCATGTCTTGAAATATTTATATTTTTGAAACCCTCACCTTTGTGTCTCAGTATGTGCAAAAAACCAAATTTCTTGCAAAACTCTTCGAGCACACATTAAATAAAATAAAACAAGAATAGGTGCTTAAGTTGGTGAACTTGGTGGTTACCTCATGTGAATCGAGTAATTGTTATGCTACATTTCACACTCCATGTAGTTCTCCTAGTGTACTTGCATGATTTTATACAACCAATTAACTTGATCTAGTTTTTCCCTTGTGCCTCAACACTGATAATTGGCTTACTCAAAGTGTCCAAATTGAAATCCTTTTATGTATATGTAAAACACTTTGAAATCGAGTAATTTTTCCATTTTTTTATGATCATGATATGTATTATAAAAGTTCCTTGATTTTATCTATTACATGGATAGTAGATAGGTGATTACTAGGTGATAAATTTTCATATAGTAAACTTGTATTTTTAAGAGTCATTCACTTTGAAATTCAAACCTAATAGTGCATAATGTCAACCCAAAACATAGGATACAAAATAAAAAACAACAACGAATAGGCCCAATGCACATAAAATAACAAAAAAATTAGGACATGTTGCTTCACTTGAAACTAAATCGTATGATGGTTTGGACCAAGTTGAATGGTCCCAGACTAAAGTCAACAATGCAGTGCCCAGATTTTACGCACCCAAATACAACGGAAAAAATACCGGGATATTTTTTTTTGGACCTACAATGCACGCTACACACAACACAATAAGGGCTCCAAGCACAAAACTCGACACACATGCGACAATCACATAAGTCATCGACTCACATAGACACATGCAAGCAACATCGACATGTCGATACCACACTCTTCCCAATGAACGAATACTAGGAAAGACCCAACCACAAGAAACGTGACTATAGGAACGGCGAACCCACGACATATCATTACTTTAACTGTATTTTTGGTTAAAGTTAACATTCCAAGGACATTTCGAGCAAGGATAAATTTCCTCGTTTGTCCACCTAAATTTTCTTAAGTTTGTTCCGCGGTAAAAAAACAATTCCACCTTCTCAAGTTGGCTTCTTATACTTTATATAAATTTCCATAACTGACATACATATTTGGCATAAATCAAATTGCATACAAAGTACTTAATTATCTTATTATTATGTACAAATATTCTTCTCCAACGTTTATTTTTGGTTGCAGTTTTACCCTTACAACTCAAACAAAAGTGACTTGATGTCCAAAACGCAATCAAAGGATTTGACGGAGATATTAGATACAGGGCAGCTTTGCACCAAAATGATTCTCGATTCACACTGAATTTATTTCTCTACCATTGTTATTATAATTTGAAAACTTATTGAATTCCTATAAGATTTATATATATCTATATATACATATCTTTTGTTTTCTCATAGTTTGGTCGCACCAAGGTGACTTATATTCTTTGAAACACATGATTATGTTTAATTAAGTTTTAAGGACTTCATGAGTGACCTCCATCCTAATCTTAAATCTCGTTCTCATCTTAGGATATGCTTATACATCGCACTATGGTCTCGTTCATAGCATTGTTGTGTAATCAGGAGTTACAGAAGTATTTGACTACCATCAGGAAAGGGGTATATGGTCGGAAGAATTGTAAACCATACACGAACCACAAGTGACACCTCCTAATCAGCTGAGGTTTGGTTTCTTCCATTATGCACTCAATGACCTACGCCTCAACTATATAAGAGTTTAAGGCAGGTGGACAAAATTATACTAAACCACATTCAAGGACATACCAAGGTGTTATTTTGATAGAATCCAGGGTTGCACCGCTTAGTCGTTCCTTCGAACAAGGACTCATAAGGTGACTTCTAAGGTGATCTTCAACACTCAGCATGGTGTTGGACCTGAAGAGAGGACATTCTTCTCGCGATTACCAAAACTAGAAGGAAACCGCATACTCTGGATAAGGTTGGACCATGACATTCCTAAAATATGGGTTCACGACAATATCGTTAAACCTACTGACTATGACGGTAACTCCAGCTAGGGTTTTATTTACCTAACCTAGGAGGTCTCATTGAGTGCAAGCTTAAGTTCGTTCTACGGTCTTAATTTTCTTATATGGTAAAAAGGGGTCATACACACAAGCAAGCTATACACGAGTATTATATTAAGGTTGAGTGTTCCCATTAAAACTCTTTATTGTGTTTGCAGGGTAAGAAGGTAATCTAGTAATTAATTTAATCATTTATGGAATACTGAGAAAGGACTACAATGTATTAACTTTGATTTTCATTTACTATAAATATATCAAATCTTCCTTTTGCCATACTCAACTAAGAATCAAATTGAACCGGTGAATTAGATGCACATTTCCTAAGATATCCCTAAAACTAGCATCTCATACATATTAACAAATTTCAAATATAACTTTTCAGTAACAAGAGACTACATTATACAGTTATTCATTTTACAATGACCTATAAAAATTACAATAATAATAATTAAATTACACATCACCTTTTTCGTCGTCGAACTTCCATCCTGCAAAACCCACGTGAGCATGATATCAGCGATAAATCGCTGGCATGGCATCCACCCTAAAACAATCATAATTATCATTTTTCAGTTCCCATTTACATCTGACAATAACTACAATATGCAATCGAAATAAAAATAAAATCTAGAAACATGTAATCATTGCATTTCATTTTTTCTTCATTTTATAAACTCAGAAGAGAGAGAGAGAAAGGAAGAGAGAGAAAATATCATTTTGTCTAAAGTTCCAATACACACAACAAGTTTCATTCTAGTGTTTTAAACAGTTATTTACGTGTGTTGAAAGTTTCCAAAGGGGATTTGGCAACCCTACGAGGGTCCGCAACTTTCTACTTTTACATTTTCTCACTAATTACAAAAACGTTCAAAACGGGCTCGGAGGCTAAGAAACTGCTTCCAAAAGTTATCTTCCGATGAGCACGCACGTCAGGATTAACTTTCTACGTGCCCCCAGATATACCAAGAATTCTTAGTAACTAACGGAATTGAAAAAGAGCGAATGGTTTGCGTTTGGCGGTTAGTTCTCCAGGGGCCACTGGTCGTAGTTCACCCAGTTATAAAATGCCAAAAGTTAACTCGAGGGCCTAGAAACCCGCATCCATAACTGACGTTTGAAGGAGAAGCACGCAACGAGACATCTCCTACTAGTTCCCCTACATAAGGAGAGTTCATCAGAGTCGACGGGACTGAGAACTAGTAAACCATTTTCAAATGGTGACAAGTGTTCTGGAGCGACAAGACGAAACTAGACCAGTTTGACCTCGTCAAACTACGACCGGAGGCCTACAAAATGGCTTCGCCAAACTATCCGAAAATTTCTCTTTCCTATACAGAATGCTCCATGCATTTGTCTAGTATAATCGCTAGAGGTTTGTGAAGACGGGAAGTGATTTCTCTTTCCAGGTTTCAAATGGCGATCCAAAACGAAAGCCAACTTTCTAGTTTTAACAACTTTCTACTATTGTAAACCAGTGTTATAGGGCTCATATAAGGGCGTCAAAAGGATGACATATGATCGTTTCGGGTCAAACCAAAAATCAAGGCGACTCCTCGTATACCAAGGTACACGAATGAAACTTCACATCTCGTTTCCAGAGTTACGTAGGGTACTTGGTGAGTCTCTGAAAATTATAGAATTTAACTATTTTAAGCAGGAAGAAGGTCAACTTAATCAATGGAGAGTCAACTTTGTTTGGTCGATAAAACAATACTGGAGAGATCAAAAGGGGTAAGAGTTTTCTAGATCATCTCGAAGCGAGGGCGATAGTTCATGGTTTAAAGTAGGTGAGTTATAATGGCTTGAGAGTTCGACACGACACTTTATTGTTTTGCAATGAGTTGAAGAGACAATTAACTGTATTAAAAAAATCTAATACTTAATATTCTATTTAGTTGCAAAAGAGAACTAAAACATGAGAATTATGAGAGGTAAGGAAAGAAGAACCATGCTTGGGAACGAAGTCGGTCAAAGCCGCAGGCTTGGGTTCAGTCTCTTGCTTGGCACTTTGTCAACTAGACCACGAGCGTCCCCAACTCCACCATTTAACATACATGTCTTCTGGATTCGACCCACCACTTGTTGAGCATGATCAAAGGGTTTCTTATTGTTGTTGTTTGGATAGGATGAGATCTTCCTCCTTTTGTGCGTAGCCTCAAATCTTGCAACCATTAGACCAAGATCTTTGAAGGCGTTTAGACAAACACTTCACATGCCTTAAGCATGCCTCCACATTTTGCACATTCTCATGTGCTCATCAAAACCAGCAACATAATGATTAATTTTCGGCATGATTCTACAAGAGGCACTCATGCCAACGAAGTATTTACAACCCTCATGCACTGAACATGCATGGCTGAAGGCCAGTTAAACAAAAATGAAGCTTACATGGTCAGGGTAAGTTCTAGAAGACCACATCTTTTGAGGCATTCTGCCAAACACATCTCAGTCCCTTTGCTACACATTCATTTTGTGCATATGCTGCCATCATGGCATTCCATGAGACAACATTTCTTTGAGGCATTTTATCAAACAGTTCAATGCCTTCTTAATAGACCCATTTTTTGTTTATCCTGCTATCACTGTAGCCCAGGAGGCCACATATCTTTCAGGTATTTTGTCAAACAGTTCACCTGGGTTGTGTATGCCTTCACATTTTGCATATGTGCTAAACTGGGCACTAAATGCATTTGTTTGGAAAGGTTCCAAATGCGGTTTCAACAAAACCATTTTGTGCAAAACCCGAAATCATTACAGTCCATGGAACTACATTTCTGCCATGCATTTAGTCGAACAGGTCACATGCATACATTTTTACATATGCCTCTACTATGGCACTTGTAACTGCAACATATGACAAGGTTCCAAGGTGTTTTTGGCTCAAGGAGCCCACGCAGCCCAGGCGCAGGCCTGGAGGGGGCTTTGGCCATGTGACGAGACTCAAACACACAAAAAAATCCTCCTTTTGCTGGATCTTCCCACGCAGGTGCGGCGCGGCCTGGGAGGATGCGAAAATAGTTGTGGAGTCTGGCTTTACATGCATTGAAATGCATTTTCTTGAAAGCTTCCAAGGCCTCTTCAACAAACTCCTCCATCTTTGGTCCTCGCGCCCCAATCCCATCCGCCAGCGCCCCAAAAACCGCAATCAAACCCTAACCGCATTTTTGGGATTTTTGCCTTCTTCCATTTGCCCTAAACCGCCCAACAATCACGGGCATAATAAATTTTAGTTCTTTTATTTTATTTTTATTTCTATTATTTTATTTATTCATTTTTTTATAAAAATGGAGGCATTACAAACAATAGTCAAAAAGAAAAAAATTAACAACTAGAGATATGGGTAATACAACATAAGAACATTCAAAAGACTAAAATAATTCAACAAACGACATTCAATCAAACAATACGAAATAAAAATAATACAAACTTACGCCACTAAGTTCTAGTTTCATTTTTAAAGACATACATATACTTTTCTAAAAGCATAATGTAATAATGATTTTTTTGCCAAATTTTGTGTCTAAATTTCCCCCTTTATGCTAGTGAAGAAAATTTTCTAGTTTAAAGAGCAAAAGGATTGTACCTTATAACGCTAAAGTAGAGAAAACCGTAAGTGTGTAGAACAATGTAAGTCATTAGTTGACCCACATGGAGATAGGGAAAATGTTTCATATTTGTCAAAAATATGTTACTAGTTTTAGAACAAGCTCAAAGATACATATATTGTACTTGTGTTTATGGAGGGTTTGGGGGTGATCAATCCCCAATATGAAATTTTGAGACATGGGAATCAAGTGTCCTATCACCAAAGAATGGTGTCATGGGGGCTTTCTTGTCACCCCCAAATAATTCCTTTCATTCATAGGAATAAAAATGTACACTCATTTTATTTTATGACATGTATGGAACTTATTGATGCTAATTCCAATCACATCCTATAATGTCATTGAGTAGAGAAGAAATTTCCCAAAACAAACATGAGAGGACATGCCTAATTCTTCCCGATAATTAAAGTATCGTAATAAATATATCTTTATTTATATAATATTTTTAGTTTACTAATTCTTTCAAAACTTTAACAATACATTTATCGTTGATGTCTATCACATCTAATATGTAGACAATCACAAGACATAATTTTGAGGGAGATGGAAAGTCAAAGGATGAAAATTTCTCTTCCACCAATTAGTCATAATGGTTGTGCGGTGGTGATGTATTGATCTATTCATGCTTGGAATGAACATGCATGGTTCTTCGCATTCATGATCGAATCCTATTATCCACTCACACAATACAATGTAACAAATATGTACATTATTATCTATGATGAAGTTTTCAAAAGTTAGTCAAATCCCAATTTCTTCTATTTCTTATCAAATATGTGTTTTTAGTCTAGTAATTATAGAATACTCGATATTTTTGGAAGTTAATTACATTTGATTACATTAAATGCATTTATTTAACATTATAAATTTATGATGGAGGGTCAAAAAAGCATAATTATTTTAGATCACGCCTCTCTCATGGAGAGGTTTTGGCTAGATAAAAACTCCTTCAAAATAAATAGAAGATTTGATCAAGATATTTTTCCCCTTTAAAGAGATGTGAACGTACACAATTACTACCAAAAATAATAATTTGTTAATGGTCTTGACACGAAAATGTTTTCCATAACTTGGTTTCACTCATTTATTATGGATGTCTCATGATGTTTTCAATTTTTAGAATTTCTTATAATACCCAAATGCTACTTTGAAAACTTTGTGATATAATAATGTAGCTTTTCATATTTCCCACCACAATTGAAAGAGTCGGGTTTTTCTCGATCATTGTTTCTTCTTTCATACATGGAAAGTAAGCCAAATTTTTTTCACAAATTTAATGTTATGTTGAAATAAACACAATTGAAAACATTACATGATCATGCTCTATATAAAAATGATGCTCTATACGTGTCATAACCCATGATTATGCAATAAACATACTACAAGGATTGCCTTATGATTGCAAGGAAAATTTCATTATGATGAAAATAAATACAACAAAGGTTATAGTCGTAATATTTTCTCAAACTCATACTATGGTGAAATATGCATGATATAATGTATTGACCATATAATCATCACCAAAATTAATTCCCCTATAATAGTACACATTATAATGAATTTTCTATAATATAGTTGCATTGTTCATGTCAAATTACATTCTTCTATGACTTTCATTCCAAATAAACTTCCAAAATGAACATTACATCACATACTCATATGATAATAATGTACAACCAACATGTTACTACTATTATGATACTTGTTTGTTATGTTTATTTGCTTCTTAAATTTTTCTGCTCAACATTAGATAACGTTTTACTTGAAGTGCCCACCCTATAAGTATATAGGATAGGAGACTACCCCATATAGATATAGATTGGGGTTGCTTATACTACAATCTAGTTCTACTTGGGCCTCACCCTCTATCGTGGACTATGGGATATCGAGGAGGCCATATAGATATATAGGAACTCATCTCGACCCCTATACAAATATATGGAGCTCCTATCTATCTTGATCATGTAATTCCAATTAAATGATGACATGTATAGATATAGATAGGGGTCTCATATTGGGGTGGTCTCTCGACCAGGATAATAAGAGCGGGTGGTAAGGGGGTAAGACATGAATAGTAAGGGATCTATTCATAAATGACCTTCGGACCGAGGGAATAGGCTTTAATTGACCATTTAGTAATTTCCACAATTATTTACCCTACTATCATGCGTGTAAAAATGATGTATTCATAATATAATTGTATTGTTCGATTGAAATTACATGCTCAAGCATGATTTCTATTCCAAATAAAAATCATGAAATTAATGCTACATCACATATGCATACTATAATAATGTACGACACCATGTTATTGTTATTATGATTTCTTCTTAACATGCTAGTTTAGTGTTAGATAACCTCTTACTTGAAATGCCTACTCCAAAAGTTTCTTTCTTCAACCTTTTATGATATGCACAAGATACAAGAAGTTATGAGATCATCATAAATCATGAATATGGAAATAAAAATGAAGAATGGATTTGTAACCTTTTCCCACATGCACCCATACTTTTAGCCACTGGCCCACAAGTGGACATGTTGTCCAAGCCTAATATACGCAACTCACTCATTTATCGTTTCCAAGAAATAACATTCAATTATATAACATTTTTGCTTTGTAATGGACATTCAATTCACTCTTTTGCATGCTCACTCTTCAAATTTCTCCGCGCACATTCATTGTGTTTTTTTTTCTATGAATGTATTCAACATGATAATGAGCTTAGGAACATATGGGTTTATTATCTACATGTTACATAGCAGTTTCATGTGATCCATGAAAATCATTATTTGTAGCTAGCCTCGAGAGTGATTATACATCTCCTTGCTTGACTTTACAATTAACAAGGTAACTTGGAGCTCATTAGAATTTTTTTAAAATTATTTACATGCAAATCTCAAGATCCATGTTGAATTTTATGACACCATCATACAATTATATTGTCCTTATGCTATAATATTTTTCTTTCTTCTTTACAAAATCTAAATATTTCATATTTTATGAAAAATATATATATTTATATATAATTTTTGTTTCAATACTTTCACACCAAAAAATAGCCATTAGTAACATAATATTTATTTGTCTCGAATTTCCATTATTGTACTCCCCAACAATTTAAAAAGATATATAGTTAACAAGTTATTAAAAGGTTAAAATGTAAGTAACAAGCACTTTTCGGATCTTATGTTGTAAATAAATATTACAATGGTGTAATATTATCGATATCCAAGACAATCTCGAACAAGTCGATTCTTCAACTTCACCAACATTCTTTCCTGCCAACCCATTTTCTCGCAAACCACAAAGGATCAATCCTATCTATAGAAAAGAACTCCCGCTATCTTCCAAACAATTTAAAGACGACGGATTAAACACCCTCCCCAAGTTGGCATCATCATAACAAAACTTTGTTGGCCAAAATTCACCAAAATCGTAACATCATAATTGGCGTAAATTGTTGGATAAAGTGGGCTTCCAAAGTCCACAGTCTTACACATCACAAGTGCGTACCCATGTGCCATTTATTGTAAAAATATGCACCTAGTATTTGGATTGAAACCACATCCTATTATGCTCCTGCACTCTCCATGTACACAATACCTCATCTTCATCTCTTAATTGTTATTCGAATAAACAATATTAACTCCAATTAATTAGATTTTCAGCAAGTAGACTTCATAAAATATGTTAATTATAATTCAAAATTTACAAAATAATGAACTAATTTTTAAAATTCATTATACTTTAAAATAATATTAAGTTTCTAGATAAAATCTTATGTCTAAAAATTGTAGAAAAATTTATTTCTAACCTCCCATGCATTAAACACCTTTCATTATTACATGGATAAAAAAACAACTATGAAAGTCTTTTTTTGTTTTTAAATTTTATTTATGAAATTTTAATACATACTTTATTAGTTCCTTGTCTCATAATTATTTTTAACCTATAAAGTTATTATAATTACAAAAATAACATAATATACCTTTTTTTTATATATATGGATTATGGTTTGTGAAATCTTCATACACGTTTTTATCAAACCCACCAAATTAAAAAAAAAAAAAAACAAACGAACTTTCTAAAAATAATATTTAACCAACTAAAATTCACAACTACTTAAACCTCTTTATCATCCACTTGGTATTATTTTAATTAAATCAATGAAAATTTAAATACACAACCGACCTTCTTTCTTATCCACTTAGTATTATTTAAAGTAAAATGCACTTTTGGTTATGGTAAGAGATGTACCTATTGTGTTAACTTTGTGATTTGAACTTCTAATTTAATTTATTATATGTGCTAGATGTTTATTTTGACGGTATGTTAGTTGAACGTTGAGGAGACACTTGCCAAAAATATTAAAAATTAGTGTAAAAAATGGGATGGGAGTCGCATATCGGTGGTGTTAAGAATAGTTATTTTTTTTTCCTTTCATAATAAATATTTTAATCATTTGGGTGACGATTTTATGAATTAGGTGTATAAAATAACTACAATTTTAGATTAAGGAGTATTCATTTTGTATAATTCATTATGAATATAATTTTTCTATTAAGGAGTATTCATTTTGTATAATTCATCATGAATATAATTTTTTCGATTTTTTATTTCTCAGTTTTTACATTTCGACAAGAATTAATTCTGGTGAACTCTTTCCAGAATTAAATAACTTCACCAATAAATCAACATCTTAATGTATATTGTATAAAAAAAAAAACACCATTAAAATTGGAAGAGATGAATTACCACTAATAAGTGAGATGAATGCTTCCAACTATTTTATTTTGTACTTCAACTTTATAATTATATGATATAATAAATAGACCACGAGAGATGGTAAATTTGAGTCAGGCAGTTTTTTCTATTTTTCCCTTGTTTTGTTATGTAAATATGCATAACAACGAACAACTAACTTCTTATATATATGAATGAAATAAATTCAATTTTTGTAATAATAATACATATTTTTTTATTTTAATAGGATTCTAAAATTGGAATCAATGGACTTGTATATGTAAATTTCCACTGAAATCTATGAGAAGGAACTGAGGTGGGTGTCTCATGCAAAGGACAAGCTAAACTGCTTTAAGAAAGGACGCTGAGAAAAAAATCTGATACTTAAACATTAACATAACTCTATGAACTTTTATTTTTCTTTGAATAGATAAACAAGGAGATTTTAACACCAGAAGAAGTACGGTCCTATGAATCTCCAACATAATATTAGAAGAAAAAATTGAGGGAAAAATTCAAACACAAATTTTTTTAACGGAAACAATTTTTTTGATACCCCACTGTTTTTGGGGCTAAAAGCCTCTCCCTACACTGTAGCTGATCAAAAATTTCACGAACTGTGTCACTTTAAGGAGCAACAATAATTTTATTTTATATGAGACCACATTTTGCATATAAACAGAAGAATAACCCCTAGCATGGGACCACGAGTCTAAACATCAAAAACTAGAGGAAGAAGAGATGAAGAACGATGAATGTAGAGATGAACAGATAGTAAAACAAAGTGTGCGAATCTTAGACGCTTCAAATACTAATTGATTCAAACTTGTATAGACGCTTCAAGTACTAATTGATTCAAACTTATATCTGTGATTTATGTTTCCATGAGACTACAGTCCTTACGTTTAACTAAATTGTAAACATTTCCCATAACCAGAGCTGTTTGACATAACGCTAATTATAGCGATATTTATTGCAGAAGAACTCTGTAACTTGAAGAACTTAGGCACAACCATGGACGTTCCATTTACCAACAAAATAAAGAAATGTAAAAGGAAAAAAACTAAAAACCATTTTGCCCAAATTATTCCCAAAATTACAATTTTAAGATTTCTGCCAGAAGACATTTCCAACATTTCTGAAAGCAAATTGAACTGTCATCCAAGACAGAATATAGGAACATACCGTTCAATAAAACGGCTCCCGTCGAGTAAAATCCGACCGACCCAGGTTCAAACCCCGGCATTGTGTACGCACAGCTCCCGGGCGCAGTTCCCTGCCCGACTGCGATAATTCTCCGTCTCTTCTTCTTCTTCTTCTCCCCGCTAACACCCTCATTGTTTCCTCCAACTTCGCTCAATCTGAGCCCTTCGTCTGCTCCACTTCCACTACACTCTCCAAGATCTGAATTCACGAGCTGCAGGAGATTGACACGATCGTCGTCATCTTCAAAACTGATATTCTCAGCTTCCCCGTCCGCTGATCCCTCTGAAACAATGGTGATCTCAAAATATGACTCCTGCGGAAACCCTAAACTTCCCAGCGCAGGTCCCGGCAAGGGCAAGGCCGCATGAAGAGACATGACTTCTGAAGAAGCCGAGCCGGGATTCAGTCTTATTTTCTGCATGAGATTCGAACCCGTGACCGCCTCCCACGTAATCTCCGGCTCCGCCTGTAAACCTTTGCAGAGTCCCCATGGACGAGGACTGTTCGTGTTAAAATAATTGTAAGTGAAGGCAAATGCTGTCCATCCGTGGTCTAGAATTTCTGCTACTAAAGAAGGATGATGATCCCATCTGAAGGCCTCCGCAGAAAAACTGTATTGACTGTGTACTCTGTTATTATTATTATCATTGTTATTGCTGTTGAGAATATGCGACTGCGAGTCCGATAAGACGCCTATTCTCCGCCTGGCCGGCCTGCGATTCGAACGTCGGCCACAACTGAACATGTACACAACGAGCCCCGCCAAAAACAACGCGGCAACCGCGGCCGTTACAACGGCTGTGATGATCTGCCATTTATGCATGTAGAGATTATTTTCCTTGCTCGCATAGTTCACACAGCAGAGACACTTCCAAATCCAATTGCAGGTAAAAGATGTTTACAGATTAATTGAAAAACTTAGAACGTTTCGAATTCTTAGTTGAAACCCTTGATTTTCTTTGCGTATGTCTCAAAACTTGCATTTGGTTTGGCGATCTCGTACACAGATTATCGTCTGTGACACGCACTTTGACGTGTCGCCCTTGTCCCAGAAAACGAAAGAAATTCGACGCGGAGCGATTCGAACCCGCGACCAGGAGAAAATCAAATCGTTAAAGGTGTGTCCCTGTCCAGCAGGCCCTGTTCGTGCGACGAATATACGGAAAAGAGATTTCTATTGCGCCCGGGCTATAATCCAATCGTACGTGACGTCACCTCTTCGTAAAAATCGATATAGCTTGCGTGCATCTGACGTGGACCCGGCGGGGCCCGCACGTGGAATTTGGCGAAGCGCATTCGTAATTTTTCTTTTTATTACCAAAGAAAATGACGTTTATTTTTAAAATTATATTTCTCGAGTGTGGAAATACACGTACCGGTGGGCCCGTACGACTTCTCGAAATAAAGACCGCCTGGGATGAGAAATGGCACTTACGAAAAAAGGCAGCCACACAAAGGTATACCACGTGTCACGTCGTAATAAAAATGCAATATAAAACAAAAGAGCATCGTAACAGTAAAAGTATCGTTATATTGCGTTTCTGCTACGCATTGAATTTAAATTATTTACACCGCTCCTTTGAAAAAGTAAAACCCTTTACCCTTGTGAGGTGGTCCCACACGCCCTGCGTAAAGACAAACAAATCTAAGATTGTACATAAGAATGCGATCTTTTTCCTTTATTCTCCGGTTGTTCAAATTTGTTTTAATAGATAGGTGGTAAAACAGCTTTATGGAATTCAATTACCCAAATGCATGGGGAAAATATTAAAATTAAGCGTCACAACAAAAACACTTTATCGTAAATTTATAAACTTGGAAAAGTAGTTGAGCGCGACAATTAAATTAAATTAACAATAATCACCGACTATGGACAATTGGCTAAAGAAAAGTACAACATAAAAATGAGCAATTGAATTAATAGGAAGAAGACTATAATTTGGTGGATGCGTGTTTGTGGAGAAAGGCATAATAAATTGAGGCGTGGGAGAAACACTAACTTGATTGTCGTCTTTTATGAATTATTTGGTTGCATAGTCCTTAGAATAGCTCTGGTCGGTTTCCAACTTGTAATTCCAATGCATTGAATTGATTTTCCAATTGCCGTGTAAATTGGAGTCCATCTTCACATGGACAGTTGGACTCCAAGAACATGAAGTGCATAGTTTTACTTAGTAGAGGTTGCATTAGTCACGTTCTTTCTTCACCATGACTAATGTATTGTCTTTTTCACTTTCCTGACCATTTCCCTTACTCGTCAATTTGGTCTTTAATTTAAACATCTTAATTCATTTAATAATGTGTCTATCGATTATCGATTATTTAGGCGTGTACTTTTACAAAGTATTTACAATATTTTGAAGTAAAAGTTAAAGAAAGTATTTGTCAGGCATTTCAAAGTATTTAGAGAATTCAAACAATCATTAGAGCAATTGCACTAGTATGATTTGACGGATAATTATTTCAATTATTGGCATGTTGTTTGTGATATTTTAAAACATTAACAAGATTGGCAAATATCAAGATAACTTTTGACTAACCCAACTAAGACAACAAAACATGTCATTTTCCTTATAGTTTTAAATTTGATTACCCAATTAGGCTCAAGACAATGAAGAATGATTTTACTAGCAATCAAAGCAAAGTTGTATATGATTGAGCACCATTTGTGGAAGGCGAAACAAACAAATTTGTTTTTTAATTACAATTTTAATTTGGCACACTTTGTCCAAAATGTGACATTTACGATCATGACAATTAACTTCTTAAACACCATAACTTGGACAAAGTGCTTTGTCGACTATAGGTTTTATGGGTTCTTTTTATCTTCTCTAAAACTATAGTTTGCATTATTGTAATCTTGTATCTATCTTATGGGCACTCTCCTAAGTAAGTTAATCCTAAACTATACATATTTATTTATTTATACCCAATATAAGAATAAATAGTTAGGTCGATTAATTGTTTCACATCCAATTTAGGCCCAATAAAATTCATTAAGGATATATGTGTTACATGTTTGGAGTAAACCATTTATTCATAACATATTTTATTGAACATGTGCTCTCTTAAACCACTATAGGATTAGATATTTCTTCTTAGAATAAAGCTATTTTTATTTTTGTTGATTTTTTTGGGGTCTATTCCATTGCTTTCAACTAAATCGATTTCCCTAGCTTCGGTGGGTGTCATCTTGAACCATGTTTCATTTACATGGTGTGCATTCAATGTTTGATTGACTCATCTAATACCACCACAATTAATTCAACCTAATGATCTAATTAGAAAGAGTACTATGATTAATCATGAATGTATTGTTTTTGGTGAAACTCCTTTGATAAATTTTAGATCCTACTCAAAAAAGAAAGTGGAATATGAAATGGCTAGTGTTTCTTCAAAATTTGTCTCTTCAATTGTAAATGTAATGTTGTTTCTTTGAACAATAATATGATAAATGGTTTGAAAATATATAATTCATGTGGTGTAGATCATGGTAAACAAGCTTTCTTAGGTGAACAAAATCTAGGAACGAAAATCTTGTACATTTTAGAAAACATATCATGAACTATATCAAAAATGTTGCATGCAAATCCTAGATAAAAAATTCTAAGATATGTTTACGATTCAAGAGATATCTTTCAAGGTGGATAATGGATATAGAGTACGCATAACATGGTTCAAGTACTTATACCATGTTATGGATTCTAATGCATGCCTCATGATATATTCATTTCTTACACTAATTATGATTCTCTTCATGTTTAAGTTTCTCTTGTTTGTAATGTTGTTTATGCTTCTTCTTCTTCTCATTTCATTCCAATTTCTTAAGATATTTCTATTTCTTCTCGATTATGCCAATTTTACAACATGTTTAGATTGCTTTCCTAATTCCATTAAATGTGTTTATAGTTATTTGTTCTTATCAAAATATTTTCATTGATAATTCAAAAATATTCTACTCGTAATTTACATCTAACTACCAATTTATCTCTTTTATTTATTGTTTCTCTTCTAAATTATTCCAATTCTTCTCCTTGTAGTACTTCTATAGAACCTCCTAAAATTGTTGCTATGATTAATGTCATGTAATATGTGTGGTTTAAAAACTAAAATCAAGGTTCTTTAGATCAAGGGTTTCAAAAGACACAAAATAGGGCTCACTTCTAATAAAATCTTTATAAATCCTTTGGCTTATGAAATGCTTGTGTTGGCACTCAAAATTTCACCCTAGATATGATCTTGGAAGATCATAATTTTGGTCCAACATGGGACTGTCTCCAAGTGTGGGATTTGCAAATTGAGAGAAAATTTGAGAGAAGGTTGGTTCATCTACCTATCCTAATGCTAAAACTAATCTTATAATCTGAAAGAAAAACTATATAAGATTAATCTAAGCATTCATAGGGACCATGGAGAGAGAGATACAAGGAATGAAATCCTAAGATATGAAAGAGGCGATGACAACAAGAAAAGGGGGATCATTCTCCATGAGGTAGGAATGAGAAGGAAAAGAAGGAAAGAGAGGGTAGACAAGTGTGCCGAGACCCGTAATGAGAAAACCTATTCATTCCACACATTGAAAAACAAAAATAAAAGGAAAACATGCATGTTTAACTCATACACAACATAAATGAGATAATGAGAGATGTAAGAGACAAAAAAGTGTAAGAAAAGGGCATAGAAGAACCACAATGTCCATATTTAATTGTTCCAGAGTATACACAATCTATTACATCCATTTGGGAGGCATTGCAAGCTCCAAAACAAAAGTTTGCAACTCAAATTTGTTTGGGACACCATTTTGACATGGTGCCTTTGCAAAAATGGAGATAGATAAATTACAATAAAAATGAGTTGCATAAATAGAAGAAGAGGAGGAGAGAGAGAGAGAGAGAGAGAAGAGAGAGAGAGAGAGAGAGAGTTTGAAATTAAGGAATTCAACTACCTCTTCATCCCCTCAAGACCAATAAACATTCAAGTTTGTAGACCCAACACGAGTATCATCATTTATTTGCGGAACCCATACCCGAAAAATGACCATGAGTTCATTTTTACAATTTTGGACCAATAAAATATATTTTCATGACCCAAAACTACTTCCATCATGCATTAATCTTCAATACCTTTCTAACGGTATAAATTTTGTCTCATTTGGTGATTTGGATCAAAAGTTATGGGTGTTTGAAGATGGTACATTGATCTGCACATGAGATAACAAAAATTCAAATTTGCAAAATGCAAAACTACGAAGCAACTCTCAAGACCCAAAACATGCAAAATTGCGAAACAATTCCCAAGGCCTCGAAATATACAGAATCGCGAAACAACTCCCAAGGCCTGAAATATGCATAAATTTGAAAAAGTTCCTAAACCCCGAAATATGCAGAACTGTAAAAAAGTTCCCAAGGCCCAAAATATGCGTAACTACAAAATAGTTCCTAAGGCCCGAAATATGCAGTAACCGTGAAAAAGTTCCCAAGGCCCGAAATATGCAGAACTACAAAATGCAAAACTATGAAGTAGCTCCCAAGGCCGAAACATGTAGAACTACGAAAAAGTTACCAAGGCATGAAACATGCAAAACTATGAAAAAGTTCCCAAGGCACGAATATGCAAATTTTGAAAGATTTTTACGGTTTTTTGGGGAAAAGGTGGCTTTCTCAATCAAGTGAAAATGCTTTCGGAGATTCCCAAGTGCTTAAAATATGTGAGAAAAAAGTACTCAAGGGGAAAATGGTACTAGTTGCCCAAAATGAAGTGTGAGCTCATTTTGGTCAACAACTTGCATACTATTTTCCCATTATATTTGTCACTCCAAAATTTTAATTATTTAATGGAAAAAGAGATCCATCTCATAACATCATGTTTTTTATGCCTCTTGTTCAAAAATTTCTCATAAAATTAGACTATTAACAAAATTATTTCTAAGAAACTCGAAAGATTATATACTTCCAATTAATTTTATGCTTTATAATATAATTTTATATAATATTATACAATATTAGTTAATGTACATCTTAACATTTTTACTTGATAATATACTCCATAATAAAAATTATTTTACACAATCATTTAAAATTAGAAACGGATCAAATGAGACTATTATTGAGTATGTGAATAGGTTTAAAACTATGGTTAAGTTAACTTTCTATTCCAAAAATATAATGAATCTTATCTTGTAAACCGATATCACTAAAGGGACAAGGAAGAAAGTGGAGAAAGGGACGGAGAAAAAGGACAAAGTAGTGAAGGATTTTTTTTTAAATTTGAAAGATGTGAAGGGTGGAAGCAAAGACAATGGGAATTAGAGCTGATGGGAATGAGGATATTGGTGACCTCATTACCATCATTTTGGTAGTTCAAAGAAGGTTTTTGTAAGCGATTTTTAATAACAATTTCTAATTTATGAGGGGGAATTTATAGATCTTCTATTCCATTGGGTGATAGATTAGAGTATGAGGAGGAGGAGGCAACATAAAATACTTTGAATCCTCATTTGTATCGAAGATAAGATGTAAAACTTTGCAGTTTCTTTTTCTTCTTGTCATAGATGACCTTATAAACCAACCTAGATATGAGAAATGGAGAGATCACATAGGAAAATATAAAAAGGGTGAACCTTGTCGTAATATAGGACTTGATTCAAGATTCATTTGTTTATAAAAAAGCATGATCAAGAAAATTAAATATAAGAAATGTAGAAAGGACATTGTTTCATTAACATTTATGACAACAATAAATATTGGAGCTAGAGTAAACAACATCCCTATATATATATATATATATATATATATATATATATATATATATATATATATGTAATCAATGACATCCTAAAAAGGGTAGAGAGAGGATATTGAGAATGGCCACAAAGAGAAGGAATGACAAGGCATCAAAACCAACAAGGGGCCTATGTTGTCGAAATGCAACAATTCGCATGAGCTACACTAAGGAATAGACGAAATGTGTTTTGCAATGAAACAATTATTTATGTAGTTACCCTTACATTTTTGAGGTCTAAGAAATATTTTCAGTTATTAGTGATGTAACTCACACATTTCCTCCTTCATTACAAGCGTGTTTGATACTTTTTAGGGACTAATTTTAGATTTATCATTATAAAACATTCCTATGCCACCAATTTCAACACAAATATATTTACCCGAATTGAATACTTTATAGAATTACAAACGATGATTTAATAATACTTTTTGATTTACAGGGTTAAATATAATTTCGATTGATTTGTTATTTTTTAATTTATAGGTTTACCTATGAATCTATTTATATATTAAAAGTATGTTGATTTTATTAATATTAAATAAGTATGTGTCTATATTTAAGTTTTTATTTTTCTAATTATTTAATTTATTCGATGATATATCAGGGCAGTAGCAGTTTATTTCGAAAGATATTATTTCTACATCATTTACAAAAGTTTAAGAGTTATTGAAAATAATCTTATACACATATTATATTCATATAACTTTGTCGCAACAATTTCTCGTCATGTTTTTGAGCTGCCTTTGCGGTTTCTCGTTATCGATCATCTTCAAGAATACTTTGAAAATACAAACCCAAGAAAAATAGGGACAAAATATCTGATGAGACAACTATTCTCTGTCTGGTTGGCCTGGGATTCGAACGTCGGCCGCCCAGTAAATAACTGAACGAGTAAACAACTAAACCCACCAAAAACAACGCGACCAAACGGCTGTGACGATCTGCCATCTATGCATGCAGATATTATTTTTCTTGCTCGTATAGTTCACGCATGGAGGACAGCAACAATGTTTACAAATCCAATTGCAGGAAAAGATATTCAGAGGTGATTTGAAAAACTTGAACACTTGGAATTCATAGTTGAAACCCTTGATTTGGTCCGTGTATACCTCTAAACTCGCATTTTGCCCTGTGATTTCATACACAATTAACCTCTGTTACGCGCACTTTGACGTGTCGGACTTGTTCCAAAACCAAAGAATTTCGATGCTGGGTGATTCGAACCCGGAACCGAGAGAAAATGAAATCGTTGAATACGGTAAAGAGATTTCTACAGCGTCCGGGCAATAATCCAATCGCATGTGACGTCATCTCTGGTTAACATCGACATAGCTTGCGGGCAACGGTGCATCTGACGCGGATATGGCGGGGCCCGCACGTGGAATGTGTTGAAGCGCATTACTTGGTACAATTATCAAAGAAAATGACATTTATTTCAAAATTATCTTTTTCTTAAATATATATATCTACAGTCCCAATGCCTTTGCTGGTAAATTGAAATTCTCGTCCGACTTTTCGAATAAGACCGGTTGGGGTGAGAAATAGTCTGTACGAAAAGGGTTACAATTCAACGGTATGCCACGTGGCACATCGAAGATTGTGAAAAAATTAAAAAAGAGTATGTGAAAAGACTATAATTCAAACGTATGTTAGGGAGTCCTTGAGGTCAGGATCATGCTTACTAGATTTTGAAAGTGTGGATGTCCCTTATAGGTCGTCAACTCATCGTTTAGTTGAAAGTGTTCATTGATTTAGTTTGTATACTTACTCAATATTATTATTTCACTATATGTTTCTTCCAAAATAAAGGCAAAGATGCCAACAATTTATGTAAGCTACTACCCATTATAATACTTGAACATTGAATCGAAAAAAATTTAATTTAATTTACGTATATCAAATATCGCTTTTGTTGTGGGTTTTATCACATCTTAGAAAAAAGTTAACACCCTTACCCTTTTTATGTGGTCTCAAGACAAACATATCTAACATTGTACATAAAATGTAATCTTGTTCCTCCTTTCCATTAGTTTAAGATATTTGGTAAAGGTTAATGGATAATGGAATTCAACTACCCAAACATATAAACGTACAACATGAACACTTTATTTAAATTTGTGAACTTTGAAAAAGTAGTTGAAAGCGACAATGGAACTAATTGTACCATTATCATCGACTGTGGACAAATGTGGAAGAAAGGTTTGCATCATATACACCCTAAAAATGACCAATTGAATTAATAGGAAGAGAAGAGTATAAGGCATAAATTGAGCATTAGGATAAGACAAAGAGTATGAGGAAAATCGATATATGACAATTGCCATTTTTCAAACCCCATGTCACTCATAACATTGATCTCATTTGATGCCACCAAAATTATTTTGATGGGAAAATTTTAAGAGCCCTTAGAAATTTCAAGGTATTTTTTATTACTAAATCTATTTAGATGTATTTCAAAATTATGGTGAATAGGAGGAAAATGTGTATAGTTGTGTAGGTCATCAATTGCGAATAATAACAGTTGGGAAAGTGCCGAAATGCAAAAGCAAATACTACAAATGGTCAAAGCATGTAATTGGTTGTCCGGTGTATGTTGTTAGACCTCTTTTTTTGTAACTCATCGATTATGCTTTATAATGGGTGGACACATGTCATTACATGTCCGCTGCGCTACAAAGCACAAGCGATCGATACAAGCCATTCCACCAAATACCAACCATTTGTTCACAGTCGCCTACACACCGCAACCGGTTGATGTCGACGAGCATTCTATCAAAGTGGATATATGTAAATCTATCTAGTTAGATGTAACCTATCATGGGCCTAGTTAACTGGTTGTCGATTGCAAACTTTGTATGTGTCAAGTTGTCGCCAATAAGAAGCCTCCATGAGTCCAAATTTCTTTATAAATATTGTCGGAGATCTTATTTTATCACTTTTCTCAAAGATTTCTTGAATGTGACCTTGTCATTCCAAGACCTAATGACTCGCCCACACCTACCCACCACAAAAACAACATTTCCTATTATAACAATGGCTTCTCCAACAACATTCATCCAACGTAAATTCATATTCGAAACCTAATGTGCTTTGAAAAATCATAAAACTCTCGACTTAAGTAATCATACAACTCACAAGTTGAACAATGTAGTTTTCAAGGACTATTTTACATGCATTAGTATGATACAAACACCAATTTCTCAACTTTCTCTTATCTAACTATGACATTGTTGAAGCAAAATTTAATTTTACAATCGACAAACGTGAATTTTCTATAGGAATGTCTCCTCAAGATATCCATTTTTGAGGTTACCAAATAAAAATGTTAACCCTATCACAACCAAAGCCTCGTTAATCGATGATGAACAAAAGTACATGGAGTCTCACTATTGTTTACAAATGCATACCTCATCCGGTAAGATTGTATTTCATAATTTTTATTCAACATTTTTCATTGTTGTTTCAAGATATTGATGTAATTACAAGTTTTCCATTTCTTTACAACCATATTTAATTGATCGAAAAGGGCATTATCAATTCAAAATATATCACACACATTTCTAGAGGCCATAGTTGAATTATTCCATGCAATAATTATTTGCAGGATGACCATAAGACATTCCTTTGTGGGATATTCTTTATGTGCTTTGTTCACTTAGTGGGCAAATATATGACTAGTGTAGACACCAAAATTGGGTCACACTCCCCTTGGTGCCCCGTCGAATAACCAACCTAAACATACTCATCTAACTACACCCGCCACATTAATATTAATTTAATTAATTTAATTAAATTAATACCCATCCTCACAATATTCATCATTTAATTACATTAATTGACCTAATTTCCACCTCACCTAGACACCTCATCCACCACCTCACCCTAGACCTATTCTTGGCATGTTTCCATAACTAACTAAGACCTAATCTTACTTGCCTTAATGAGCTAAGATTTGGTCAACCCTAAAATCAATCCCTAAAATCTCTCTAACCACATTCCTGCCCATTAGAAGGGAAGTTTCCATTCTAATCCGTGAGAATAAACTAACTGGGCCCAAGAAATTAGAAAGATCTACCCATTTTAGTAAACCTAGGGAATCCCACCTTAACCGACACCGGTCACACCTAAACCGATGCCGGTCAACCCGGAACCATCGTCGGTTACCATTTATTCACCCAAACAACCTTATTTTTGGGTTGGCACATTCTGAGAGCAAGAAGGAGAAAAATAGAGCTGCATGCAAGCAGAACGAGCATCCTTTCACACATCCAGACATCCAGAGCCATCACCAGGATAGATTTTGGAAGCATTGCACTCACGGAATCATTCGAGAAGAGCCCGCTGCTACGATATCTAACACTATTCTTCTGATCAACAACCACCTTCATTATGCCATCAAAACCTGCATCACAATAAGTACATCTCTACCAACATTGTCTATTTCAGCATAGTTAACTTTTTTCATTCTTGTCATTAGTTTATACTTTGCATGTTCATTCCTCCATTGCTTATTAGCTTGTAATTCAACCATTTCCCTTACCCACACCACCAAATCACCATTTTGACCTAATATTCATTTCGAGCATACCTGAGATCTCCACAGACCTTCTCATCCACTCTCCTAACCTCATTTGACCTCAGATCAGCCCCTTCCATTTGATCTATTCGAGTTTCTTTTACCTCGACCATACGACGCCGGTTATCCACAACCATCGTTGGTTCCACCTAAACCGACATCGGTTATACCCAACCGACGTCGGTCTCTGTGTTTTATACCTTGACCAAGAACAGACCCAACAATCATCTCACCAGTTGACCTAAACAACCCAAAATCAGACCCTGACTAGTCCCAACACCCTGACAACCACCTACCTTTCTGATCTGACCATAGCCTAGCCTGTTATGTTAAGATTTTCTTATTGTACTTGAATGAGAAACCTAAATCATATCATCTACAATAGGATTTCCTTTATTTCTGGCATTAAATTGTTTTAAACAATGGATTGACAACCATCTAGGAAGTATCACACTTCCGGAACTAGCATACGCTAGGCAGTCCACTATCATATATCATTTAACTATTTTTGTGGTCTTGTTTTCTATTACAGGTAGTTCCTCCTAGCCAAAAGGAAGTTCTTCACAATCGGCATTGGATCAAGAAGTCAAGCGTGCACGTAACAACCATCACCGACCCATTAGCATAAATAGGTATTCCTCCTAGCCCTTACCCTTATCTATTTCATCATTTCAAAAATGTAAAGAAAATGGTGAAACATTTTGGCATGCCCGGTGGGACCCATCAGGGGTTCTATTGCATTTTCTTCATTCCTAGGCAAAGGTTGTGTGTTTGTTTCCCTTCAAAAAAAGCTTACACATTAATCTTCTTCCCTGGTAATCTTCTCTTCTTTCTAATTTCTCTAAAGGATACATTTTCTTTTGGTGCATTTAAAAAGAACCATTCTTCTTTTTTTTTGCATTTAGTGAAAGAGCATACCCTCTCCTATTCATCTTTTTGTGTCATCGAACATAATCTTTCGATTTGGGCTTAAAATTGGTTGCATTACATTCTGATTTTCTGCATTTAGCTCACATTAAAATGAGGGCAACCTATATGTTGGAAGTCATGCCCAGTTGATGGTTGACACAAAGAATCATAGAAAGCACATTTCTCTCTCTTCTGTGTCTTACCAAACTTGCAAAAAATTAGAATATACACATCTTTCTTAAACAACATCTTACCTGGGAACACTGTTCTGTGATCACATGATCAGATTGGCAGGTACTCCCTAGCTCGTTGCCTCTGTCAAGTCATCATCTTAGAGGATGGCCCACCCCCGCCATAACATACCTGAAACCTCTCCTTTTAGATATCTTTCTTCATAGGAAGCCTTCCTCACCAAAAATCTATTCTAAAATTCATGAGTCTAGTCTTATAAATAGCATAAGCTCAATACATTAAAAATCACTTGTTAGGAGCATGTTTTTAGTGTTTGATTGATGTGTGTTTTGAGGTGTGAGGATACACTTCTCCATTTTTTAAATTTTGTTGCCTTACACACTCCACAATCATAGTTGGAGTATTCGACTTCCTCTGAGTGTGTTAGGACTTCATTGCATCATCTCCAGACCTCTGGGTTGGTGGTTTATCTCATTAAAAACTCATAACAATCCATATTTCTACATCTTTCCAGTTTTCACAGTAACTGACATCGGTTACCCCTAACCGGCATCAATTTTATCTTAACCGACATCGGTTTTTATTCTTTTGGGTTAAATTGCCTAAAAGAGCCCTTATTTCATTTTCTTTTTGTCGAGTTCCTGTGAGTCCTGTACTCTCTCTTCTCTGGTCAACAATCATCATTCACTTGTTCATCTGACCATCAACAATCTTTGCTTCATTTGATAAAATTGTTCTTGTTTCACAGTAACCGACCTCGGTTACCCCTTAACGGCATCGGTCAACCTTAACTGGCGTCGGTTACCCTGTATTGAACATCAACTGATATATTACCCAAATCTACCTATAGACACTTGTTTTCTTCATTCTTTTCTATCTTGTTGCTTTCTGTGTCATCTACAAAATACCAGTCTTACCAAGTCAGTGCTTGTTCACATGGTGCTGACTCGCATCTATCTAGACTAATGCCATCATATTCCACGCTAGTCGCCAACAACTCCCATCTAGTCCCTCACCGCCTTCCATCTTGTCACCCATGGATCCAACCTTACCTATCACCATTGCTATAGGCGGGTGATGAAGAATTTACATGACTCCTTGACTAGAATCCCGACGGCCTTATAGTTCTACCTTTCTCACTCTTCCACCCAAGACTCCTCAGGTCAGTTGATATATGGCATGCTTGTATCCATCTCTCCTACCCTTATTCCTACTTCTGCATCAGCCCCCTAATAATGTGGCGTTACCCTCACTTGCTTCACCCCTAGTAGTTTTACATCTAGGACCCATACCACCATGACCGTTGCTGTATCTTCCATATCACTCGCACCTGTCATATCTATTGTCCCCTCATCGACCACCCATACCATAGCCCAATCCGCACCCATTGTCTCACAAATACCCATTGCAACACAACCACCCGTGGTGTCGGTGACCCCTACTCCATTCTAGAATCTTGTCCTCTCCATCCCACAAACATTGCCCCCAATCGCTACTAGAGTCACCATGACCATCCCACCTACATACACATACTATCAACCACCCCCTATCTCATTTATCACCCATTTGGGATATGTGCCTTCTATGTCGGTGCCCTATTCTCAACCTCCCTATCAGGTTCAATATCCACCCCCTTATGCCACGGAGGTGTCCCTCCATCACTAACCTACCAATGACCTCATCAAGTTGATGATGGAAAAGATCGAGACAATTGGAAGCATCGGTTTCTGGCTCGCAATTCCCTCACCTATGATGAAATTTGTAATGAGCCTATTCACCCATCCATTCCTATTTGACCATACCCCGTACATTGGGAAATGCCAAAGTTCAACCACTTCAATAGCAAAGAGGATCCACAACAACATTTGTGGTCCTTTAAACATGGGTGTTACCTGATTGCCCATGATGACGCTTTACTTTTGAGGACTTTCCCAATGTCCTGATAGGACCTGCATTAGACTGGTACAGTGGGCTACCAAGACATTCCATCTACTCATTCAATCAAGTAGCCTAAGCCTTCTTAGACCACTTCTTGATTAATATTGTCAAGAAGGTTACCATGACTGATCTTTATTCCACTCGACAGTATGATGATGAGTCTATCGCTGACTTTTGTCACTCGTTGGCACAACTTAATCAATCAACTCACATTTCAACTACCTCAAACTGAACTCATAGAGTTATTTACTCGGGCCTGCTAGACACATCTCACCAACCCTGGGTGTAGAACCTTCATACTTTTGATGAGGCATTCACCATGGCATGGAAATTGGAAATTCATGCTATCGAAGAAAAGAAAATTCAGCTTCGTAACAAGAACATCACGTTCAAATCAAATGAGGCTTCTTCATCTTCAAAACCCCAAAATAACTATTCAAAACCCAAAGGGTTCTGCCAATGCCGTAATTCTCAAGGCTGGTCCCCCTCATCAATCAAACCCAGCCAAACCTCCTTCTAATCTCTCTCCTATCCAAGCTTTCAGTTCAGATGAGAACAACGAAAGTACACTTCGATAGGAGAATCTTACTCTTTTGTTTTGGAAAATCTTGTTAAGGCTGGTGCCATTACCCTTCCACCTATAAAACCACATACTAGTTTTGACCCTGAGTGACCCATGCCCTCATGGTATAAGGAACATGACTTTTGCAACTATCATCGTGTCAAAGGTCATAGCGACAATAACTACATCACCTTCAAGAATATTTTCAAGAAATGTTAGACAATGGAGATCTAGTCTTGGATAGCCGAATGCACCCACTAACCAAAACCTACATATCTTCAAGAAGCCATTCCCTAATCATGCCCCATCTTCCAACCAAGTTGGTGACACCTCAAACAATGATAGCAATGTTCGTGAGGTCCATGCTATTTTGATGACATACCAGTTGCTTCCCAATTGCCTCATGTTCCTTCCATAGATGAGATCTTAGCTCGAGCTCCCTACCTACAAGAACCAATTTCATCTACTCCTCCACCCATAGAGAACCCCTTCATTTTCTTCTTCACCCATGGAAGAGCCTATAATTATCATGCCACCTTTGACCCCTCAAATTTATGAGGAATTGTCAGTGGAACCTCTCCTACTCATAGAAGATGCAAGTCCACCTACACCAACACAAGAGAGTCACTTTCTGGCCCATCCTCTCCTCTACCCATGGAGGATTCTATAGAAGTACCAGTGTCCTTTAGATGACCCTTCACCATCGAACTTTCAAGATCCCATTGATCTACTTTCGGCTCTCTTACCCACAGAGTCTGAGGCTAGCCATTTCCTGTATCTCAAACACATTTTACGGGGATTTCCACTTGATCCACGTCGCCCCACCTACGTTAGTACCATTCTCACACTTGGCTGATCACCTGGACTATGTCGATAGAGCCTTACTTTGGGGATGCCTTCTACTTCTGTTTCAACACAAATGTAGTTGTCGCTCGTTGACACCTCCATTATCTATCCAAAAGTGTTTCGAGCGACCAAACCAAACACAATTACAACTATTGCAACACCTTCCATGTCACCACCCTTGGCCCAACTCACACCTCTTCCCATAGCCCAACATACATCTACACCCAAACACCTACCCACGCCTATTTCATCTCCCTTACCTAAACCTATCACTACCTTAGGGGTCATACCGAATGACTAGCCTTACTCACCCACCCATCAAATTAGATTTAGCCACATCCTCCAAAACTGACACTAAACTCACCCTAGCCCCTAAAAAGAAGACCCAACCTCCTAGACCTCATACACTGACCTCTCCTACCACACCATTATCACCTTCACCCCTATTGTCCATCCTAGGACCTCACCCCTTGACCCTGGAAAAACAACCCCATGTCACTGGTAAACCAAGAATGTAGCAACCCACCTCCTCATCACGAACCTCTAATGTACCCAAGAGACCCACACAACCTCTCCATCACCCGTAACCTTCTTACCACCCATACCACCACTACCATCCATAACTGCTTCACTACCCATGACATTTCCCTCTCTTTCACTCACACCTTCTTCTCGGCCCTACCACCACCACCCCTCAACACCTCGATTACCCCCATGGGTAACCCATCCTCTTCCACCATTTGCTTTTCCCTCTACATCTCATACACACGTGTCACCTTTGCCCAAAAAGATGTAACCTAAAGCTAAAAATCCGTTACCCTCTAATAAGGTAGTTAAACCAACCAAACCTTCCATCGCTAGTTCTTCTACCTTGCCCCTACCCAAGCAGAGATACGACCAACACCTAAGACCACACCACACACCAAACTAGTGAACTAACCCATTCCCTCTCCTATAAAGCCTCTTTCTCCATAATCAACTGTACCTGTACCCAAACCCACATTCACCTCCCATTGTGATCCACTAGCAGGGTCCTATGCCAAAATCTTAACCAATCTCCTCGAAACTTCTGTCATAACATTACCACCTCTTAGACCTTATGACCCACTCAAACCCAAACCAAAAGGGTTTGATGAAACCAAAATTTACGCCTACCATCATGTGTGCAGGACATGATGTAGAGAACTGTAAGGCCTTAAAAATTGCCCTTGTCAATTATGTCCTCCGAAGAAAATTTTGATGATGATGATCTTCTTGATGAGGACCCCATTTCACCTTCACCAATTTCCACAGATCTTCTCCCATTACCTACTCAATGACCAAAATCTCCACCCCCACAACTCTTTGATCCACCCCAAGATTTGAGATTAACATGGTTCGTATAAGAGAGTTGGCCAAACCACCACCAAAATGCCAATGTGCCCTACTCATTTCATAAGGATTGTATTCCCCACTAGGGTTCTATCCCCATCATGTTTTATACCTTCCATGACACACCCTCTTCATCCACCTCTCCTCAGATTAACATGATCAACATTGCCACCCGTGCTCAGAAAGACAAGGGCAAGGAAAAAGCAAATTGGCCCATCAACCAACCCTGTACCCAACATACCATCGCACCCATACCCAAAGTCATCATTGAGGTCCTGCATATCCTATTTCCGATGGGGTCACACATCGCACAATGCTAAAACAACTACACCAATCCCCCCTCAAAATGTCTTTATATGACCTCATCCAAACCTCAGAGTCACATCATCAAGCCCTCATGGAGGTCCTTAATCTATTGAAGTCTTACCAAATGACCCCACACCCATAGCCTCCATCATTACCCCTCACCATGTGGCCTCTCTCACTAGGTCTTTCGCCTTCCTCTACACCTCCACCTACTCACCAAGTGGCTGCCCTCAGCTTTTTAGATGAAGAGATTTCTCCCTTCAGTCGATGACCTTGACCCCACTCTTTTCATCTCCATCTTTATCGATAATATATGCATACGACGTGTTATGATCGATGGTGGTGCTAGCATTAATATCATCTCCTCCCATGCATACGACCAAATGTGGATACTGCCAATTACATGCATGGTAACCTATTATGTTATGTTCCTTCAATGATGCCATGACCTCTACCCTGGGTACCATTGTTCTCCATGTCCGCGTGGGCCCCGCACTATCCCAAAACTTTTCTATGTTCTAGAAGGAGAGTTCAATATAACTTGTTACTCGGCGACCTTGGATCCATGTTATGGGTTGTGTCCCTTCGACTTTACATCGATGCCTCAAATTTGAACACGAGGGACATAATTACACCATCCCTATTGACCCATCACCTTTCAAGACTGTAACATGCTATATCAGCCCAATGATGTGCTTGTGCCTTGGTCAAGGCATCTACCACTGTCACCACTTCACCTTCACCCATGAGCCCATCCACCAAAATTGCCACTACTTCTATTGCATCTAACCTTCTTATATCCCCTACGGATGGTTGTAGCCTCTACCACTAACGCCCTATTTCCCCATCATCTAGTGAGCCATCTATACCCGCTACCCACATACCAACTACTGATCCCTTAGAAGGTGTTTTCAATGCCTCACTCTAGGGGAATACCACCTATACAATATCGATACCTTCCTCACCCCACAAGAGTATGGGAATCTGTGTCAACACCCCATATGACATCCGCATCGGTGACGTTTTCCCTTATGGCCCTCCCCACCTTCGCACCAACCTAACGTATGGGGGACTTGATATGGCCACCTATAAACCCGAACCTCCATCCCAAACCCAACCATTTTCATCGACCTACACTCCCTCACTAACCACCTGCTTTTGCTCACACTTTCCTCCACCGGTGTGTGGAAAGGATTTGGCTTTTCGATTTTTATGAACAAGGCCACCATACTGTCATTTCTTGTACCTCTCGTAAACACAATGACCGTAGTGGCATTGGTTTTGATGCTCCACCCTCCAAGAAGGTTTGATGTTGACCTTATCAGGATGAGAAATCTTCCCCCTCTCATTCACCCACATTACCATCTTCACCCATGGAGTCCATAGATCTGAATCTATTCCTCCTAACTTTTTTTTTTCGTAAACACCATTTCCCTGGGACTTGACCTATCAACGTGATGGTGAGGCTCCCTCTTCTCTCCCATTCTTATATCCTGACATGATCGATGATGATACACCTTGATTAACGTTCATTGATCAATCGGGATGATGAGTCCATCCTCACCTACCTTGGTGCAGAAGACTCTTATATTCATCGGTCGTTACCCTCTGAGACACAAACCATGTTGAATGAATGACCATCGAAATCAACATTAATACTCAGGATGACCCACACATTCTAAAGATCGGCCAATCTTTAGACGCTACTGAACATGAAGCCTTCACCTCTTTCCTTTGGGACCATAGAACAACACATTTGCCTAGTCTATGCCGATATGCCTGGTATTGACCCAAAATCATGGTTCACAATATTGTAACCATTCCTGATGCCAAACCCATCAAACAAAAGCTGCGGAAAATGCATCCTCGCATTGCTCTTCTAGTCAAAGAAGAGCTTAATGCCTTCTCTTAGTTTCCTTCATTCTACCCATTGATTATCCCCAATGGATTTCTAACATCATTCTGTCATGAAAGTGACAGGGGACTCCGCATTTGCATGGATTTCCATGACCTCAACCTCACTGTCCCAAAGATGATTTCCCCTACTAGGCATTGACCAACTAGTTGATCTCACCATTGGCCATGAAATGTTATCGCTCATGGATGGTTTCTCGGGCTATAATCAAATATTACTAGCTCCGAGGATCAACACAAGATTACCTTCATCACCCCTTGGGGGACTTTCTACTATCGAGTCATGCCCTTTGGCTAAAAATGTTGGTGCTACATATCAGTGGGCCATGACTTACATCTTCCATGACATCATGCATCACATATTGGAGGATTATGTAGATGATCTTGCTTGCCAAATCCAAGCATTGAACTAAACACCTACCCATTCTTAAAGTCATCTTTGACCGCCTCATCAAGTATTGTGTTCATCTTCACCAAAAAGTGCATCTTTGTGGTACTTTCTAGAAAACTCCTAGGTTTCATCATTTCTTTGCGTGGCATAGAAGTTGATCCTACTAAAGTCAAGGCTATTCTTGAAATGTTGCCACCACCCACTAATCTCCATCAACTTCATATCCTACAAGGAAATTTGCAATCAATTCATCATTTTATCTCACATGACTTTCGAATTTATTCAACCATTCCATCATCTTCTCAAGAAAGACATGTTCTTTCAAATGGGATGATGAATGCCATAAAGCCTTGAAGCCTTGAAACAATACCTCCTTCAACCACTAATGCTCATTCCTCCTAAGGATGACCAGCCCTTCTACCTATATATTTCCCCACTGACCATTCTCTAGGTGCCATGCTCGCTCATTCGATGACCAACACCGAGAGCAAGTGGTTTATTACATAAGTCATACCCTTCTTGACTACAAAACTAGATATACCCACACCGAAAAACTTTTCCTAGCCTTAGTTTTCATCACCACCAAACTCCGCCATTACCTACTCAACCACAAAACCTTCGTCATTACTAATATTGACCCATTACACTATATGTATGCCAAACCTTATCAAAATCAATGTGCACGTTGGCTTATGCTTCTGGCTGACCTCGACCTTGAATTCATCCATAAAAAGTCCATCAAGGGCCAGGCTATTGCCGACCAATTGGACAATGCACCTATTTTTAGGAATCAACCCTCTAACTTTGACTTCCCAGATGAGTCTATAGCTACCCTTTCCTGGATGAACCCGCTTACCAAATGACACTCTTCTTCGATGGCTCCAAGTGTCAGCGTGGGGGTGGGGCTGGTGTTATCCTCATTCCACTTGATGGTGAACCTATGCCTTTGTCTTTTAAACTTGATTTTGATTGTACAAACAATATTATTGAATATGAAGCACTTGTATTGGGTCTCAGGTTGCTTATGCCTTAGATGTTAAGTCAATCAACATCTTTGGTGATTCTCAGTTGGTCATAAACCAAGTCAATGGTATATACCTAGTGTCGTAATGAGATACTTCAAAAGTATAAACATCACGTAGACATACTTTTGACCACCTTTGATCGTTACGTGCTTTAAACCACCCCACGTTCTACCGATAAATTTGTAGATACCATGGCCCTTGTGCTTCTCAAATACCCGCTTCGCCTGTGACTCTAAAATCTTTGTCACTATATAAAGGCTATAATCACCCTCTTATTTACCTCATGAAGTTTACTCTATCGGAACTATTGCCCCTGACCCACGTGACCTTTGGTATAAGCAATATGCAGACTATCTTTCCCTTTCCATTCTACCCATTGATCTCACTCGTAATGGACAACGTGCCTTTCTCAAAAGTGTCTCCCATTATGTCCTCATGGGTGGTCTTCTTTACAAGCGTGGCTTTGACAACATTCTCTTATGATGCCTTACGAGTTCTAAAATTCCCTACACCATTAAGGAAGTCCATGATGGAATTTTGGAGGTCACTTTAGTGGTTTAGCCATCGCAAAGCATGCATTCTTTGCCTAGGCTATTATTGGCCAACCTTAAACCACGACTATTGTCATTATGTCAAACATTGCGTAAAATTCAACAACATGCTAATCTTCATCACACAC
Source organism: Taxus wallichiana var. yunnanensis (assembly GCA_018340775.1). Taxonomy (NCBI): domain Eukaryota; kingdom Viridiplantae; phylum Streptophyta; class Pinopsida; order Cupressales; family Taxaceae; genus Taxus; species Taxus wallichiana. Next base: position 392,056,713 of record CM031234.1, on the reverse strand, counting down.
CTAGTCACGCCTTACAGGTCACATGAGACCTTTGGCCTTTCTCTCAATGGGGTTTGGATCTTGTTGGTGAGATCAACCCCCATTCTTCACAACGCCACCAATGGATCATAACCACTACTGAATACTACACTAAATGGGTAGAAGCCATTCCCCTCATTTCTAAAAAAGCTGAGAAGATATGTGAATTCATCAACCATCACATCATCTGTTGCTTTGGTGTCCCTCACCGCATTATCATTGATAATGGAAAACAATTCAAAAACAAAACCCTCATGCAAACTATGTGATGCTTTTGGCATCCAACTCAGTTTCTCATCACCTTATTACCCACAAACCAATGGCCAAGCTGAATCCACCAATAAAACCTTGAAAAAATTCTTATGAAGGTAGTCAACGATATTGGGAAAGATTGGCATACGCACATTCCTTTCACCTTGTGGGCTTATCGCACTAGTATTCACACTTCGACTGCTGCCACCCCCTTTTCTCTGGTCTACGGTACTGAGGTTATCTTACCTCTCGAAGTCTAGATTCCATCTCTCCACATCTCACTACAAGACATGCTCAATGATGATGACTTTTCACCAGGATCATTTGGTGTAACTTGAATTATTAGATGAGCATCTCAACATGCTCTTGACCATCATACAAATCTACCAAAAATGTATCAAATATCCTATGATAAATGTGTTCACAAACAAACATTTCAGGTCGGTGACCTCGTCCTGAAGGAAAATCAACATGTAACCAAAGAGGAGAAAAGTAAACGGGGAAAATTTGCTCCTAATTGGCTTGGACCTATATCGTTACCCATGCCTATGGATTAGGTGCTTATCGTTTGTCTTCACTCGAAGGTAAACCCTGAACTGAGCCCCTTAATGCCTTACATCTTGACCATTCTATTGTTGATATCAAGTCCTATATCACTTTTGTCAGTTGATTGCTCATCCCTTGAGCATTGTTCACCTTCCATATTACCCATTTTGAGGATCCACGACTAAACAAGAATCATGTGATTACCATCACCTTTTAGCCTTGTCTTCAATATGAGTACCACGACTCTACTCATAGCATGATTCTCATGGATACTTTTTGTCTTCTTCAAGATGGAATCCCATGGTCGTTCATCACTGAAACCACCTCTTCCACAATTAATCTTTGTGTGCTACGTTCTTGTCTTCTAAACAAGAACCTAATCTTCCTCTATAGTCTTGTCCATGACTTAAACATCTCTAAAAAAAAAAAGGGATACAACTCCTTGAGTCAAACTTCCAGCAAAAGATAACTCCCTCAAAAGGGACATCTCTTCTTTCTATTCTACCACTATAAATAGATTGCTCCCTTGAAGGAAAACTATATAAAGTCATTAAAAAATATAATAAATATTCAGAAGCTTCCTCGCATCGATCAACTTCATGAAGACCTCAAGGAGATAATATACCCATCCCATATAGACTTCCCACATCGATCAGTCTATTAAAAACAAACAAATAAATAAAAGATGAAATTTTCATCATGGACTTGCCTATTTTGGATTCTAGGTTTCTTGTTCGAAAAACACATCTTGTCGTACACTAAGTTACATTAAACCACCCATTCTCACCTCATTTACCTTCTTATCCTAACTCCCTCTCTACTCAAGGGATTCTCCTCAACCGTGACATTTCGTGATCATGTGATTTTTCTTCACCCTTAGAGTAGCCCATTATGCAAGGCTTGTAGGGTCTTACGTTCATAAGCCCATCGGGGTATGGTATAATCATTAGGGTTCTTATCAATTAGGTGGTTCTTTTGCCACCTCTTACCTTTCTACCTTCTTTATCACCTATTGATTCTCCTATAACAGGACCAACTCATCGACACTTATATTTAAAACAACTCAATCATGCCTATGACCTACACATTCACCCATGCCTAACACCTATCAATCCATTCCTCTACTTCATCATAATCTTCCCTAGCTTATGGGAGAACTACATCGGCTGAGGTCCCTTTTTGCCGGGACTATGTAGGCAACACTCGAGGGCATGGGGCCCTTGGAGGTTAGCTCAGCCACTCTCTACCCTAACCAATTCCCTCTTCCCCTTTCCTATTCACATTCTACCCTAGTTAGTTTCCTTTTTATATCAATAATTGGAAATTAAACCAAACAAACAACAATTTCTTAACATCTTTACCATCATAACTTACACATTCATTTCATCTTGTCTACAATTTCTTTACCATAATCATACATTTCCCTACAAATCATCTTAACATGATCCACATCATCATTAATTGCAAAAATTAATGAATTAGAAACTCAACCATGCCTAACAACAACTCGACACGATCCATGCCTAACAACTCGACATGATCCATGCCTAAACCAACCTAACTCAATCCATGCCTATGACCTGACTCCATCCATGCCTAAACAAACCTAACTCCACCATGCCTAACTCAACCTTACTCAATCATGCCTAAGTCAACCTGACTCAATCCATGCCTATGACCTGACTCCATCATGCCTAAACGACCTGATTCACCATGCCTACATGACCTTGACTCTATCATGCCTAATCCACTTGATTTCCACCTATATATATATATATATATAACAATGAAAATTAACACATGTGTACCATCCATACTATAAACACCATCATCTATAAATCAGATAGTCTATATTAAAATACATGTGAACATATATCCCAATAATAATCACAATCATATCAAATCGCTCAGATACATCCTCACCATCTTCGGCACGCAGCCGATATATCATCAAAAATCTCAAAAACTCTCATGTACATCCTCACTCTCTTGCACGCAAGCCGATATATATCAAAAATACACAACTATACAAAACAGGAGGTATATATGGCTATCAGACATCACCCTGTTGGATATCCTCCATATTTGTCTCACTGTCTCCTCCTCCTCCTGCTCCCGCATGATGTCAACTAGCATCTCACCACCCACCATCGGTCCTGAAGGATATCTCTGTTGGTACCTCACCTAGGGTTGGCCTCCATGAACTAGTGGCCTCACTCGACCTTGTCTCGGGGCTCGATGGCCCCCTATGCTCTCTACACTATGGGTACATGACCTGGTCCTCTCACTCGAGGCATGTTGTGCTCTATACTCCCCATAGGACAGAAAATCTATCCCTGTGGCCATCAAAATATCAAATAATATCGGACCTCACCTAAGGCATGTCTTAACCAACCTATTGGTACTATCGTGGTGGTGCCATTGGCCTCGGCCCCTGTACCTATCTCTCGAGACCTGTCCCATTGATACCTGTAAAGAGGGACCCTTTCCCTATGCCTGTGACTATCCTAAGGGACCCTATCCCGCTCCCTGCCAATATTTTGGGCTGAAGGTTCGCATGACTTGCTTGTGTAGTGCGGTGTGGGCCAATTGCAAACCTGTAATCTACACCTATAGGGTGGCCACCGCATACCCCATCTACATCTCCACCCTATGTGGGTACTCTATCCATGCGCTACGTCAACTTGTGTAGAGTGGCCACATGTGCCTCGAGCTGTCAATTTGCCTCTTGTACTATACCCAATGGTATGTAACTAGGGTAGCCACTACCCTGTAGGGCGTCCCTCTACACTGTGATGGTGGATAAATCCGGTTGCCTCGGCCTCGACCGTACTACTTGTAAATGTGTAGCCCACCACTATCTGTATCTATTTGTAACCCCAACATCATCAATCTACTGGTCTCTCACCTGCTCCTCCTACCTCGTTGGAATGTCGGTTATGGTAGACAGTGGCCTCTCCACATCATCCCTCCTATACTATGGGAAAGGTGGCGGTATATCTGAAGCAACCTAAACTTTTGTCTAACCCTATCCATAGGTATCATCTCGTGCTCTCCTGCACATCACCCCTCTATCCACCGGAGCAGCTGTAGCTCTTGTAGCTCCTCTGCCATCCGCCCATATGATGGAAAACCCACATAGGGCCTCCAAATGATGTCCACGCTGGAAAACCCCTCTAGTAATCACCTATAATAGGATACATCATGTGTAGCTCTAGCTACTCGGCACTCCCCAATCGCAGGCACCCATCTCTTGAAGCCCACTCGAACAAAACCTGGCTTGAATGCATCATCCCGGGGCATACCAACTAGATGCACACACACAATGTGCTCATATGCCCAGTAGTGAAGTAGGAAAGTACAACACAGGCTAAACCTCCGTAGCCACCCATAAGCCCATAACTCTCTATATAACTGAACCAGAAATGTTGGCACCCATGCAAAATGGGTCCTGTCCTCCACCATGTCGTGCAGAACCCCCATTAAGGATTGTGGGAATCTCCCACCCTCTACATCTGGTAGTGCAAAGTAGCAGACTACCTCCATCAACAACACTACCAGCCTCATCTCCTTCGGATGGGCTTGGTACATATCTCCATAGCTCATACTGGCGCTATGGAACCTCATCTCCACCAACCCCTTGCCAAACACGGTCAACATCAACTCCTCAGAGGCCTTTAAGGAGATATAATACACCTGCATCCCCACTATTGGTAGACATAGGATCATGTACACATCCTCTAGGGTGACTGTGATCTCACCCGTCAAAAATGGAAGGTATTGGTTCGTTGAGTCCCATCTATCGATGAGAGTGACCATCAAACTCGGCTCCCATACCACGTGTCGGTAGTAGCGTCTGACCCTAATCAGGCCAACCTCTGCAACATGGTGCCAATTCTCAGTTATCATACCCCCTCGCACCTCCACTAGAAAGGAGGTACCTATCCCGCATTGTAATTGGTCCCTCGCTTGCACCCAACAAAACACACTATTGTCAAAACCTTACCATACCGAACACACCCCTTACCTCATAAACCTTGTATCCAACCCTCACTTCTTATCATTACCCACCCAACCACTTACCCCTTGCTAGACCAATATATTCATGCCATTTATACCTACTCCCCTATTTTTCTCTCATGAAACCTACCCTTACATCTCCTGACATATCCTTACCTCTTACCCTTTGCTCTCTACTGCCCTATTTTCCCATAAAGCCAATCGACACCGGTCAACAACGACCGTTATCGGTCATGTGTAACCGACATTGGTCACCCATTACTTGACCGATGCCGCCAAATACCACCGACGTCGGCCAACACTTGACCAACGTTGGTCACTGTCATGATGTCAACAACCATGCAAACCCCTACCCTACTTTTCAAAAATTCCCAAAATCTACCCTAATCCTCCACTCTAACCTACCCAAACCTAGCCTAGCTTTATTCCCAATCCTATTTAACCTACATTGGACCTTCCCACCCCTCATTTCCTTCCTTCTTACCCATACATTCCCAATAATAAACTTACACCCAAATTTTCACCCAACCCCATTTAAATAGCCTATTTCAATCACAAATACAGGATCGGATAGAATCCTACCTCATCTCGATCTTTGTCTGCGTGATGGACACGTCGTCGGCCATTATCTTTGGTGGACCACTTGAACCTTCTCCAACCTCTACCATGTCTAATCACCAAATCCAATCCTCTTGACCTCCACCCAATCATAATCGATCCCCCTGTGCTCGTGGACCTATCTACCTGGCTCTCTAACCAACCAGATCTCCCCACCTCAGTAGTATATCGTCCCTCATCCTTTCCTCCTAACAAAGCACAACTTGTTTAGGCTCTGTTGTTTTCACAAAATCCAAAACATACAAATGAATCCGTATTATATGGCTTTTTCTTTTTATATACCCACGTCGACCTAACCGACATCGGTTATAGCTAAATCGACATCGGTCTGTGCCCTAACACACCATGGTCGGTTATACCCAAACTGACATCGGTCATCTGCCCTAATAAACTGTGATCGGCTTACCTAGACCATCACCGGTTACGTATGACTGACATCGGTTACCCGTCATACTCTTTCCCATACCCTTTCCCCATTTTGACCAACACTTAACCAAACCGGCCACCGTTTGACCTTACCCACCCTTATTGCAACCAACCTCCATGCCTACCTTACCTATACCTATCCTTAATTACGTTTTGGGACTTGTTATTTTACCCATACCTCGGCCTTACCCGTGTCATGACCTAGCTACCTGGACCTGGAACATTGTTACTGACCTATGACCTCATGTGCTCACTATACCTTGTGACATTATTACCCGTGTTGTTTGACCTAATGACCTTACCTTTCTTATTTTTGTGCCATTTATCCTGACCTTACCTTTGGTGTACCGGAACATACCTAAACGTTCTTGTACTTGACCTACGAAGTGCTTCGCACCATATCCTATACCTTAGATACCGCAATCACCTCAACCTTGTTTGGATAAACCTATCGACCTTGGACGATGTAGAGTTTGCATGCTCTTTAACCTGGTACCATGTCGTAGTTTATATGTGTGCGTACGTTTGACTATCACTACCTTTAACCCTAGCCCATTACCTTGATTACCTAATTGGACCTTTCCCCATCACCCCTGTTGTCCACCTTCCTGTACATCACATCCACCTTTATCAAACCACTCACTGATTCTATCTTCTACCTCATCAGTTCCTAGTTTGAGGGGGATCACCTTCACCCCCACATGGGCTAACCACATCTTATTTTTGTCCGTGTTGCTTACTAATACAAGCTATGCAACAAAAAGGGAAAAATGTAGACACCAAAATTGGGTCACACTCCCCTTGGCGCCCCATCAAATAACCAACCTAAACATACTCACCTAACCACACCCCCCTCCACACCACATTAATATTAATTTAATTAAATTAATACCCATCCTCACAATATTCATCATTTAATTACATTAATTGACCTAATTTCCACCTCACCTAGACACCTCATCCAACCACCTCACCCTAGACCTATTCTTGGCATGTTTCCATAACTAACTAAGACCTAATCTTACTTGCCTTAATGAGATAAGATTTGGTCCAACCTTAAAATCTCTCTAACCACATTCCCACCCATTAGAAGGAGGTTTCCGTTCTAATCCATGAGAATAAACTAAGTTGGGCCCAAGAAATTAAAAATATCCACCCATTTTAGTAACCTAGGGAATCCTGCCTTAACCGACACCGGTCACACCTAAATCGGCGTTGGTCGCACGGAACCATCGTCGGTTACCATTTATTCACCCAAGAAACCTTGTTTTTGGGTTGGTACATTCTCGAGAAAGAGGAGAAAATTAGAGAGCGTGCATGCAAGTAGAATGAACATCCTTTCACGCATCCAGACATCCAGAGCCATCACCAGGATATATTTTGGAAGCATTGCAATCATGGAATCATTGCACGAGAGCCACCTTGCTATGATATCCAACACTATTCTTTTGATCAACAACCACCTCCATTCAGCCATCAAAACCTGCATCACGGTAAGTACATCTCTACCAACATTGTCTCTTTCAGCATAGTTAAATTTTTTTCATTCCTGTCATTAGTTTATACTTTACATGTTCATTCCTCCATTGTTTATTGGCTTGTAATTCAACCATTTCCCTTATCCACACCAAAAATCACCATTCTAACCTAATATCTATTTCTAAGCATACCTGAGATCTCCACAGACTTTCTCATCCACCCTCCTAACCTCATTTGACCTTAGATCAGCCGCTTCCAATTAATCTATTTGAGTTTCTTTCACCTCGACCATACCAATGCCGGTTATCCACAACCATAGTCCGTTCCACCTAAACCGGCATCGGTTATAACCGAATGATGTTGGTCTTTGTATTTATACCTTGACCAAGAACAAACCAAACAATCATCTCACCGGTTGGCCTAAACAACTCAGAATCAGACCCTGACTAGTCCCAACACCCTGACAACCACCTACCTTTCGATTTGACCATAGCCTAGCCTGTTATGTTAAGATTTGCTTATTGTAATTGGATGAGAAACCTAAATCATATCATCTATAGTATGATTTCCTTTATTTAAGCGTTAAATTGTTTTAAACAATGGATTGATAACTATCTAGGAAGTATCACACTTCCCGAAACTAGAATATGCTAGGCGGTCTAATGTCATATATCATTTAACTATATTTTTTTGGTCTTGTTTTCTATTACAGGTAGTTCCTCCTAGCCATAAGGAAGTTCTTGCAATCGACATTGGATCAAGAAGTTAGAACATGCACAACAACCATCTATCAACAAGCATAAATAGGTATTCCTCCTAGCCCTTACCCTTGTCTCTGTTTCATCATTTCAAAACGTAAAGAAAACGGTGAAACAAATGGTGTAATTACTTATCAAACGAAATAAGAATTGACTTGAATTATTGTGTTTTGAATGAAAATACTACAAGTTCAACCATAAATTTTATTTTGGTTTTATACTATGAGGAATTATATGACTTACGAGTGGTGTAAAAATTCCAACTTCACTCAATGAGAAAATGAACACAAGTTCATTGTCCATTAATGAGCAAGACATTAGTTTACAATTTAAAAAACCCGAATATCATTATTTTAGTTATCAAAAATAATAATCTCGTTCACTTCTTACAAAGGAGATCCATTGTATTATGCTCAAGAAGATACATTGCGGTGATAGGACATCCTCCTCCTAAGGGATTTGCATATTCAAACATGGATGCAAAATCATCTCCACCAACATTTGTCGGATAAAAGTGCATGATGAGTTCTCTAGATTCCCTTTTAGTGAAATTTTGACAACCCACATCACTACTTACAAGTTTTTGAAATCTCAACCTAATGTTTGATGCCCCTATAATACATAAGTTTTCATAATTTAATGTATTCATTGTTTTTGCAACTTCCACTAACACCAATTTTGGCCAACCTTCTCAACTTCAACAGATCTCAAGGTATCATCAAACATGTTTTGGGGAAGTATTTTCTCAAGTTCAAGATCAAGCCCAAGGAACATTAGAAATTTTTTTCTATGCTAATTTGATATTAATATTATTTTATGGATTTTCGTAGAAAATTTCTAATGTCATTTCAGTTTGCGAGGCCCCTTCCATCTCAAAATAATTATTCCTCGATCGCCACCATGAAGACAAGTTCAAACTAGTGGTAAATAACGCACATTATTGACACAAAGTGCAAGAAATTTACACACTACAAATTTTGAGTTCCCCAACTTTTCCTTCAATGGTGTGCCAAGTGTAATGGGTGTAACTATTTTACAACAAATTGATCTCGACGATGAATTTATGGGGACCGAGAAGTGGGGCCACAAGCCATTTTTAATCCCCATGACATAATACAATGTTCATAGCCTTAATCATATCATCCTCTCACATCGACTACCCCATCTAAAAGTCCACTCTACCACCCAGTTCTACTTTTTATTATTTCAAAATATCTTTTTCCCATAATGAGAATCTACTTGCAGACAATTTTTTTAGTGAATCTTCAAGAAGTTACTATGAAAGATATAACTACATTGAAAATATGGAATTTTAGTATGGAAACATTAATCAAAGAAATAAATTCCCACTTTCATAACCACTCTCAAAGATATTATTTATATTCATTAGTACAAAATGAACCAATAAAAGTTGATGTTTTAGTGAACCAAGTTGAGTCTAGTATAATTTTAATCACCAATGAATATGAGGACACAATGTTGGATATAATGTTAAATAAGATTGAAAATGTAAAAGTAGAAGTGCAAGCCTACTACAATTGATGGGCTTGTGACAAAAGCTTCTTCATAATTGCTAATATTGAGAAGGAAAATTTCAGTAACTTACTCCTTTTTATTTATCATATTTTAATAATTGTCATTTGAAGTTTTAACTCTCTCTCTCTCTATATATATATATTTGTTGAATTGTAGTTAAAATATGAAAACCTAAAGAATGAAGTGTTGATTCTTGATGTCCATCTTAAAAATTCACTTAAAATTTTTAATGCGTCCATTTTGTTGAAGGAGAAGATCGTGTTGCCTAGAAAGTAAAATAAAAATTTGAAGAGAATGACCAAAGAACACAACATGGATCTTGACATATTATTCAAGCATAAATTAGATGTGGATCCAATTTTTTTCAGTAGGAGATGCAAGCAATGAGGAAAGATCAAATATTGCAAGTATGGATTTTGCAACATAAGATCTATTAAAATCAAGAATATTAAAAGATGATACTAGCCAAGGTGAGGCTACATCTTCTATGATGGAAACACCAAAGGAAAATCTTCAACGTCAATGAGATATAGATGTTATTGTAATATTGTAACTCAAATGAAAATATGAGTTCAAAGTTTGTGTACAATGTTTTTCAAGTTTTCCAAACAAAAATGAAAATGTTTCCATGAGTTTATATCTTAATATAAATACTATGTTTTTACTTTTTTTATTTTATTTTCTATATTTTTTGATATATCCAAGATTGTGTTGAAGTTAATATTGATTGAATTTTCTCTTTCTTGTTCAGATTAGTGAAGTAGATACTAAAGAAAACCAAACAACTCCAAAATGCAAGGGTTTAAGGTACCTTGATGTATGATGGATGTAAATGGATGAGTATAAAGTAGATTACCTTGTTGCAAACTTGATGAACTTGCAAAACAAGGATAACTAAGAGGAAAATGGATTAGATGGTAGATGAGGGGCTTCTCAACAAAGTTGGTTCCAAGAAGCCTTAACTTCCTTATGAGATGTCAACCCTCGTATAGAAAGGATATGATAAAAGAAATGATAATAGACAAAATAATATGCAAAAATTAAGGCACACAGAAATTGAAAATATAGAAATGTAAGGCAAATACAAATATGATCTAGATTGATATAAAATAAAGTATACTTGGTTGGGTTGACGGTGACCTGTGTAGTAGAACGAAGGTCAACGACGACACCCGAGTAGATGGATCTAGAAAATAAGCTGAAAATACCAATTTGGAAGGATCGAATACAAATAATGTGACTATGGAGGCTCGAGAACACCGACAAGTAACATGCGAGAGGAAGATATGAGACAGAGAAATAGAAAGGATGTAAGAAAACATTATATTTGGATGGATTGGATGGAAACAAGACTTAAGTCTATGAAAACTGGTCTAAGTTGGCAACAAATGGAGACATACATAATAGATTTAGACTGAAAATGAGATAGGATGACATATCTCGAGAGATGGGTATGATAATAGAATAGAGAAACACACCGATGAAAATATAATAGACATAGTAGATGACAACACGGGGTTGGGTTGATGGCAACCCGGGAGGAGTGAAAATGACCCTAAAAATGTCAATCAAAGATGAGGGTGGATGGGTTGGATAAACAACCTGCACATAAATAATCGAAAGAGGAAGTCAAGATGAGACTCTAACGGTAGGTAAAATTGTGAAACATTAGTTCTGAAAGATAATAGCAATAATAAGAAATGTAGCATAAACCAACACAAAATAAGGATAAAATTCCCAAAGTCTCCATAAGAGATTTAAGACAAGCTCAAATGGACTCCAAGAAGGTTGAAAAATGACTAAAAGGATGCTCAAGCTTGAAGATAAGTTCACACAACACAAGAAAACTCGATTATGTCTTGTTTTGAAAGGGAGGTGAATATAGCTTTATAGGGTTGATGACAACTGGGTGGGTCACTTTGAAAACTATGGGGAACCATCCCTTTAGATGGTGGATGAGTGATTTATTCGAGGTATGGGGATTTTAGAGATTAGGATGAGTGTTTTAAAGCATATATGTGGGTTAGGGTTTCTAGGGAACTGATATGGGTAGTGGGAGATAAAGATATATTAGATAAAGCATAGGGATATGGAACTAGGTAATTAGGGATGATAAACAACCTAGGGAGGAGAAATGAAAGATAATTACAGGTAATTAGCTAAGGAGAGGAGGATTATAAAATGATTAAATTAAGATTAATTAAAAATTAAATTTGATAGGTAAATAGGTAGGAAAGGTGAGAATAAAAATATGAATTAGGATTAAAATAAAGGGGGTCTAGATAGGACCATGGTGAAATTCATAGACGTAGGCAACAAGGGTAGCGATACCAAATTTTGGTGTCTACATTGCCCTTTTTGTCAAGTGGTTTGCACTAGCAAGCCATGAGACAAAAACAATAAGAGATGACAAGTAAGATGAGGGATGACAAAGGCGAGGAAAGATGCCCCAAACGAGAAGGATTTGAACAACAATAAACACTATGGTGGTGATTCGATATCACTTTGGTAAGGAAAAAGATGCTCTCAATGGAGACAACGTAAATTTCTTACATGCTTATGAGTGGGCAAAAATTACAACAAAAATAAAGGGAATCCAATGGGAAACCACTCAAATGGATGCAAGTGTGGGGATGAACATGTCATAGGAACACATTAAAACTATGCGCAACTCAATGCAAAATCCTTCAAAGATGAGTTATCGATGAGAGAATATGCATCTAGGAGGGACGAGAATGGAAATAATGGTGTCCCTTAAAAGGACACGACAATGGCTAAAAAGGAAAAATATAAAAAGTGATGATATAAAATTCCCAAGGGAAATAAACATGGCCACAAAGGTGTATTTTAGACAATATGAAATGAAGAGATGATGTCCTAGTAAAAGAGCAAAAAATAAATGAAGAGAGAAATAATGGTACCCTAATAAAGGAAATGATAATGGCCAAAGAGGCGAAATATAAAAAGATGAGGTATGGTGCCCCGAGAGGGAACACAAATATGGCCACAAAGGTGGACTTGAGATGAGATATGGATGATAATATGGTGTTCTAAAAAGGGCACAACAATGGCCGAAAAAGGAAAAAATAGGAAGTGATGATAAAAGATGGAAACAATAGGGAATAATGTGTTATTGGTGACACACCAAAAATAAGATGGAAGGAAAGATGTTATACATGGATGATTTAGATGAGATAAATGTTATTGTAAAGAAATAAAGGAGAGATGTGGAAATATTAGAATAAAACACAACTTGATGATTGGTGACCTAAGGGTATAAATGATGCTACATTGTATCAAGGAACACGCGAGGAAACAATGCCTCCAACTATATAGGAGGTAGACAAGAAAGGGACCCAAGTAACACAAGGCACATGCGACCAAAACATGTGTTAACACATAACCAACGATAGTTAGTTATACCTAAGATCATGAAAGGAAATATGGATGAACTCATAAACCTAATTTTGACATTTAAAAAGGGGTTTGGATGCCACTTGTACATGGGAAGAGGGTTCTTCATAAGTGGTGGTCCCTAAGTCTATGCCCCACCTCTAGGTAAGGGAAAGAGAGAAAATTGATCAACGTGGGAAATTTTTTAGAAGAAAGATGATCAATGTGGGAAGCTTTCTTAGGATGATGATAAAATAGAAGGCTAATCAACACGGGAAGCCTTTGATTCCATGATACAAAAGAGTAGCCATCCTTCGAGGGTATGGTACACTTTTTACATATATGATATAGATGGTGAGAATGATACACATGATAGCAGTCCTTTGAGGGATCGGTCTATTTATTTAATTTGATTTTTTTGACATGAATAACTATCCTTCGAGGGAGCATTTTGTTTTTGATAGCTTAAATTTTGATAGGAGCATCCATGAATTTTGAATTTTACGTGGGGAAGAGTTGGGAATAGCTAGGTAGACCAATTCTAAGGGGACAATGAAAGTACAAGAGACACCCGCGGACCCTTAGTGTGGTTCTAATAGGTAATCAATAGGGTGATGGATGTAATGATCGCGAGTTCTTACCAATAAGGGATAACCTATCCATAAGGAAAATGATATGGAAAGAGCCATGGTGCCCATATTTAAGGTCATATCAAGGAAAGTAATGGTAGACCACATAAATCCATATCATTACGATGATAGATGGAAGAGGCTATGATGGAGGGATAATCTAAGGATATGACTAAGTGCTCACCAATGATAGACATGCTAATAGTAGAATGACCACAAGTATAATCTATTAAGTGGTTCCAATTCCGGTTTAACATCAAGAGAGGCCAAACGATAGGCTCCCAATCCATATTTATGTGTGACAATGTATGGTCCAATCCAATTGGGGGTAAAATTTCCATGTTGGCTCCTTTCTAGAGTAGTAACATTATGATTTTCTGTAAGAACAAGGTCACCAACATTAAATTCGTGATAGGATAGGATGACAAATTATAGAAGATGGGATATGATGAAATATATGAGTGAAGATAAATCTATGCAATAACCTTGATGAGACAAAGGAAATATGAGTCCCCAACGAGATGAATAGATGACCACAAATGTGGGATTAGGATGAAAATATGGTGCCCCGAGAAGAGCACAAATATGGCCACAAAGGTGGACTTTGATGAAAACATGGTGCCCTAAAAGAGGAAAAAATATGGATGAGATGAGATGATAGATAGATTTTCTAGCTAAGGTGAGACAATAAACTAGATGGGATCGGATGACATGGGTTTGATAAGATTGGATGAGGTAAACAAGGAAGTGTCAAAGATGAAAAGAATTAACCCGATGGTACAAATATCTTAAAGTGATGTTCCCAAACGTCTAGGGAGTTGTTGGATGGATAAAGGGGATGAGTGGATGTGGATAAGATGTGAGGAAGATGAGAGAGGATCAATAAATACTATATTACCTTAGGGAACTTAGATGTAGATGAACTAGTGTATGTCAAAGGAGATTGGATGGGATCGTTAGAAGGAATTTCGATGATAAATTTAGATTTAGATTAGATAGATGGTTTAGCAAGACAAACAATATCGATGAATAAGGGAGGACCCTCTTTAGGAGAAATGACACGTGGAGGAGAGATGATAAGGGATGATGTGGATGAAGGAGGAGACCTAGAAAATTCAATGGATGGGGATGTAGAAATAGGAATTGGGTTAGCCATGGTGGATGGAGAAGGAGTACCCCATTGGATGAGAGATTAATCATTCTCAATAAGAACGTGAATGATGGTTTGGAGGGACTTACAATGCTTAGTTTCATGACAAAAGTGCGGTGATAAGCGTACATACGATTGGAGTCGAACTATGATGGCTTCTTGATGTGTGGATTGAAGGATTGGATAAGAGGAAGTGTGATGGCAAAAATTTGGATTAAATGTTTAAGGATATTTACATAAGATCCAATAGAAGTGGGTTAGGGAAGATTACTCTGTGAGGCTTGATAGGAAATTTAGATTTGGATTTGGTATAAGGAATGGATGTCTATGTTGGAGGCTTAGGTTTGAGAGGTAAGTTAGATGTCTTAGTATTTTGAGATTGATTGGTGGTGGGTGTCTTAGGTGAAGGGCCTGGACCTACGATTAATGTGAGCGCTCCTAAGAGAGATGATGTGGCATTGAATTGCATGGGAGGTGTAAGATATACCTTTTTATGGGGACATGAAAGATACCTTTGAGGAAAGGTACCAAGGGTTTTAGATTTTTCTTGTGAAGAAGTACCTTTGGGAGGAATGAAAACGATCTCAACTGGAGGATATGAATATTTTGTGGTTGGTATTGGTGGAGGAAGTAATTTATGCTTGATGAGATATAAAGAAGGTGAAGTTTGACTTGATGTGGGGATGCTTGATCTTGTGGATGAAATAGGGACATCATAAAAGTGGACAAAAACACTGAAAAAATAAAAACACATACATGTTCTATTATGATGCGACCATGTTTTAAATACTTAGGTTTGGGATTTACCAAAGCATAACGCATACGCGTTATGTCTACTATAAATAAAAAAAGAGGCCTGAGCCTCAAACGCGAGTTTTAGAGCTTGATCGTGCTCTCACGTTTTTTCATTGGCTAGATCTCAATCTCAAAGGATCATTTCTGGATCACCGGGAAGATCTGAATCGATGATGGCACCACAGAGAAGAGGTAGGCACAATTATTTTCTCAAAATTGCATTGAAATATGATAATTATAGATTAAAATTTGAATTGAATACATTTTTTTATTATTATAGTTGGAGGTCGAGGGAATCAACCACAACCAAACCCTGTTATTCCTATTCATCCCTCCCAACACTCCCACAATTGCTCAACATCCCCCGGGTAGTCAAGAAGATTTAGCAGCCCACATAGTTGAAAACAAAATTGAAATTGAGGATTTAATCAAAAGAATGAGGGATTCACAATCTACAAACCCCCACCACGCCTCTCTTGCAAACACATTGGAGGCATTACTTGCTCAAGTTGACGTGGAAATGGGGAAAATTGATGTTGGACAACTTACAGAGAGGGTTGTAGGGTTTATTATTCCAAAAATTGTCATATGTGGATGTAAAGAAAAATAAATTACAAAAGACCTCATATGTGCCTTATTCACGGACCCCCACACTAATTTTCCTGTTCTGTTGTCATGTAAATGGTTTCCCATCCATTGGTGTAATAATAATTTGATTAAAAATAATTTTTGGACCGATGGTGGATGGTGTTTGATTTTCCACCTTGTAATAACAACGAGGTGCCACTATACTTTTTATGAGGAAACTCTATTGCGAGTTTATCCTCAATGAGATCCCAAATTATTTTGATTTTTGAGATTTCTAGGGCTGAGGAAAAGGATCTGCACAAGATCGACTAGGTGCACAATGTGCACCTATTTAGTAGGGTAGATTCCCACACAAAAGTCCCCCTCACCTTGAGATTGTCCCTCAAGTAGTGAAGGAGACAATAGAGATTGATACACTCCACATGCACTTTAGGGGCTATCTACGACCCTTGTTCGACATACGAGGGAGATTTCTGAGCCAGATGCTCATGGAGGTACACAAAGTATTCCCTAGGGAGTACTAGCATGAGGCCACATCTTTGCTCGTCATGTGGTAGCATATGTTTGGGGCCCGAGGAGGACGATACTTTCATGCGTACTGATTTTGGTGGAGTTGGTGCTAGGGGTGCACACGATAATGTCACTATGTCAGATGTCCTTTTGAGTGAGACATTTGGATTACAGTCATCGGCGTCACCTTCGTAGGTATTTGTTATGTTTTATTATGTGTGTTACAAAAATTTTGGAGTACTTGATTTACTTATATATGTTAAATTTTTGAAATAATTGTATTTGTACATGTACATGCATTGATATTACAAAGTGCACGGGAGGCGCATCTTCATCCCGACCATAGGTGGCGAGCACCATGCGTACACATACATTCACAGAGGTAATTTAGAATGTTAATTATGTAAAATTTTCACATACATGCATATATATATATATATATATATACATACATACATACATACATACATACATACATACATATACATATATACATATATATATATATATATATATATATATATATATATATATATATATATATATAGTTTTGAAGTCAAATATATGTATGTTCTTGTATGTCCATCTAACTCATGTGATACATGTTTGATAAAGATGTTGACTTCACTAGACACCCCACCATCTCTGTGACAAGTAGAGAAAGGTGTTGCCACTATGATTTCATCTACGCAACAACTCACTGAGGTATTCAAACAACATGTAATTTTGTTTTTTAAATTTCTCGTGTAATTCATATTATGTTAAATTACATGTTAGTAATGTCTTTCATTGTAGAATTATTAAATTATGTTAATAATGTCCTTCATTGTGTATATGCAGGAGTTACTGCGATGACAAGTAGCACCCTGTTCATTTGATTCATAGGTGTGGTGGGGTAAAAACAATAGTTCTATATTGATAAAATTAGTTAAAATATTGTCATTATGTACATACATGTACTTAGTTCTATTTTGCTAATTTTGATGTTAGATTTTCTGATCTTATGTGTATGTAGGGAACTTCAACCCCCTCCATTTTGACTTCGAGGGCATGGACTCCTCCATCTCATCGTCTTCATACCCCCATTTTGTACTCTAAGAGCTCCCGATGACTCATCTGAGCGTGAGATGCAAATTCGGCGTGATCGAAAACTTGCGGTAAGTTTGTGTATTTATGTAAATACTTTCATTCTAGCATGGTCTTAAATACATGTTGAAAACATATATAAATTAAGTTTTGACAAAAAAACATTGTTTGCATTTACAGGCTCATCTACAGGTGAGTATTCAGTGGAAGAGGACTCGTAGCATGGGCTCGGATGATCCAAAGTCATCTCATAGATCTCCATCTTCATCTAAGGGAGGGCCTTCTTCGAGCAAGGCCAAGAGAGGGATAGATTTTGATGATTAGGAAATATATATATGTCTTACATGACATTTTTTTGTATGCCTATGTGCATGGCATTATATGTATGCCTATATGGCATTTGAAATTGATGGTATATGACCTATTTGGGAATTTTTATATTTATTATGCACATTAAAATACTATTTGGAACTTGATATTTTTGTATGAGACCTTACATTTTTGAGATTATTTTTGCATGAAACTAATATGATGTGCACTTGACAATATTTAAGACATTATGGATTATTTTTTCATTTATTGGTGATGTACATGTACTAGCATTTTCAATGTATAATATGCATCAAACTTTGGAAATCAATATTTATATAATGTATGTATATAAAGAGTTACCTAATCTCGAGTAATTATTCATTCAATTTATCAATGTGTATATGTGTATTTACCTTACTTGCACTTCTTCTTGCTCATGGTCTCTTTTTGTATTGGTTCCTATCTTATCATGCACTTTACTACATTCTTCTATGCTTCTTAGTCTTCTCCCCTGTTAAAACACCCGAGAGTCATCACAATTTGATGCCTTTCATCTGTTGATATTTTGAGAATGTCTATCCATATACATCAACTCCAATGCATATTTGAGAATGTCTCTGAGATGCAATCCTAACATTGTTATTACCTTTAAACACTCAATGATTATTTGAAATCACATCAACCCTTCACTATTTTTGATGACTACCCCTATCCTTTTAAAGGCACTTTTGAAAGCATCCATGGGTTTATCATAGCATAAATTATCAATGAATGGAAGGTCACTAAGTTGTAGGCCAGCTGACTCCCATTCAGAACTAAACAAGAAAGATTTACTAGGTGATTGATAACTCTCGTGTGTTCTTAGACATTCCCCTATCAAATTCATTCTTAAGCCAATCTAAATATTCAAGGCTCTTAAGGGACTACACTCTAACGAGGTACTTTTAAAGCATAGGGGTAATATAGGGAACCAAAAAAAATCCTCCACTAGCATTTACCTGGCCACCCCGACGTGTTGGCGTAGTTGGTTCGGTGCCAAGAGCTTCTAGCATAAAGTATTGCAATGTGGAAGAGCCTTACACTAAACCATTGCAATATTTCATGCATTTTCAAAAGTATAGGACAAAAAAGAGAACTAGGAATGGAGATGATAAAAAACTCGAGATGATATTTTGTAGAGGGCCCCTTGACATGGAGGTTTTGGATCTAATGAGATGTCTCTAGGCCACGGAGTCCGAGAAATCACCCGTCGAAGATATAGTGTGTTTTGGTCTCAGGGCTCTTAAGGGACTACGCCCAAACGAGGTAGCCCGAAATAATGGGGAGTGTAGGGAACCAAAAAAATCCTCCACTCATTTTACCGCACCCTAACATGTTGGCGTAGTTGGTTAGGTGCCAAGAGCTTCGGTTTACAAAGTATTACGTCTGGAAGCCTTACACTGACTCAAACTACAATATTTCACGTGTTTGCAAAAAATAGGACAATGAGAGAACCGAATGGAGATGGATAAAACCATGAGAGGATTTTGTAGAGGGCTTTGACATGGAGGTTTTGGATCTAACGAGACATCTCTAGGTGCCATGGAGTCCGAGAAATCACACTTGTGAAGATATAACGTGTTTTGGTCTCAGGGCTCTTAAGAGACTACCAGACGAGGTAGCCCGAAAGCATGGGGGAGCATAGGGAACCAAAACAAAGCCTCCACTAGCATTTACCAGCCACCCCGAATGTGTTGGCATAGTTGGTTTGGTGCAAGAGCTTTCGTTCAAAAAAGTATTGCGTATGGAAGCCTTACTTACACGACTCAAACTACTGCAATATTTTGCGTGTTTGCAAACAATAGGACAACGAGAGAACCAAATGAGATGGAAAAAACCATGAGAGGATTTGTAGAGGGATTTGACATGGAGGTTTTAGATCTAATGAGACATCTCTAGGTGCCACGAGAGTCTGAGAAATCACCCGTCGAAGATATAATGTGTTTTGGTCTCAGGGCTCTTAAGAGACTACGCCGAACAAGGTAGCCCGAAAGCACGGGGAGCGTAGGGAACCAAAAAAATCCTCCACTAGTGTTCACTAGGCCATCCTGGATGTGTTGGTGTAGTTGGTTTGGTGCCAAGAGCTTCCGTTTGCAAAGTATTGTGTCTGGAAACCTTACACTGACTTAGACTGCAATATTTCACGTGTTTACAAACAATAGGACAATGAGAGAACCGAATGGAGATGGAAAAAACCATGAGAGGATTTTGTAGAGGGATTTGACATGGAGGTTTTGGATCTGATGAGACATCTCTAGGTGCCACGGAGTCCGAGAAATCACCCGTTGAAGATATAACATGTTTTGGTCTCAAGGCTCTTAAGAGACTACACCTGAACGAGGTAGCCCAAAAGCACGGGAGCGTAGGGAACCAAAAAATCCTCCACTAGCATTCACTAGGCCATCTAGATGTGTTGGCATAGATGGTTTGGTCCAAGAGCTCTTCCGTTTGCAAAAAATATTGTGTCTGACAACCTTACTCGACTCGACTCATCGCAGTATTTCATGCGTTTACAAACAATAGGACAACGAGAGAACCAAATGGAGATGGAAAAAACCATGAGAGGATTTTGTAGAGGGATTTGACATGGAGGTTTTAGATCTTGATGAGACATCTCTAGGTGCCACAGAGTCCGAGAAATCACCCGTCGAAGATATAACATGTTTTGGTCTCTAGGGCTCTTAAAGAGACTACACCCGAACGAGGTAGCTGAAAGCATGGGGAGTGTAGGAAAAAAAAAAATCCTCCACTAGTGTTCACCAAGCCATCTAGACATGTTGGCGTAGTTGGTTTGGTCCCAGAGCTTTGTTTGCAAAATATAGTGGTCTGTGCAACCTTACACGACTAGACGCAATATTTCGTGTGTTTGCAAACAATAGGACAAATGAGAGAACCAAATGGAGATGGAAAAACTGTGAGAGGATTTCGTAGAGGGCCCCAAAAACATGGAGGTTTTGGATCTAACGAGATGTCTCTAGGTGCCACGGAGTCTGAGAAATCACCCGTCGTCAAGATATAATGTGTTTTGGTCTTAGGGCTCTTAAAGAAACTACGCCCGAACGAGGTAGCCGAAAGCACGAGGAGCGTAGGGAACCAAAAAAATCCTCCACTAGCATTCACCAAGCCATCCGGACATGTGTTGGCATAGTTGGTTAGGTGCCAAGAGCTTTCGGTTTGCAAAAGTATAACATCTCGAAACCTTACACCGACTCAGACTTCAGCACTATTCATGCATGTTTGCAAACAATAGGACAATGAGAGAACCGAATGGAGATGGAAAAACACATGAGAGGATTTTTGTAGAGGGATTTTACATGGAGGTTTTGGATCTGATGAGACATCTCTAGGTGCCATGGAGTCCAAGAAATCACCCGTCGAAGATATAACGTGTTTTGGTCTTAGGGCTCTTAAGAGACTACGCCCGAGACGAGGTAGCCCAAAAGCACGGGGAGCATAGGAAACAAAAAAAAATCCTCCACTAGTGTTCACCAAGCCATCTGGATGTGTTGGCTCAGACGGTTTGGTCCCATGAGCTACCATTTGTAAAATATAGCATCGAAAACCTTTACACGACTGACTCAGACGTACAGTATTTCACGCGTTTACAAACAATAGGACAACGAGAGAACCAAATGGAGATGGAAAAACCATGAGAGGATTTTGTAGAGGGATTAACATGGAGGTTTTGGATCTGATGAGATGTCTCTAGGTGCCATGGAGTCTGAGAAATCACCCATCGAAGATATAGCGTGTTTTGGTCTCAAGGCTCTTAAAAAACTACTACGCCGAACGAGGTAGCCCAAAAGCACGAGGAGCGTAGGAAAAAAAAAAAAAAATCCTCCACTAGCATTCACTAGGCCATCCGAATGTGTTGGCCTAGAATGGTTTGGTCCAAGAGCTTCCATTTGCAAAGTATGCATCTGATGACCTTATAGCCTACCGACTTAGATTGCTAATATTTCATGTTTACAAACAATAGGACAATGAGAGAACCAAATGGAGATGGAAAAAACCATGAGAGGATTTTGTAGAGGACCTAACATGGAGGTTTTTTGGATCGATGAGATGTCTCTAGGTGCCATGGAGTCTGAGAAATCACCCGTCAAAGATATAACGTGTTTTGGTCTCAGGGCTCTTAAGAGACTATGCCCGAACGAGGTAGCCCAAAAGCATGGGGAGCGTAGGGAACCAAAAAAAAGCCTCCACTAGCATTCACTAGGCCATCTAGATGTGTTGGTTAGACGGTTTGGTCCCATGAGCTACCATTTGCAAAATATAGTGCATGCAGCCTTACACGACTCAGACTCGTAATATTTTCACATTTTGCAAAACAATAGACAACATGAGAGAACCAAATGGAGATGGAAAAACCACGAGAGGATTTCATAGAGGGCCTTCGACACATGGAGGTTTTGGATTTGATGAGACATCTCTAGGTGCCACGAGTCCGAGAAATCACCCGTCGAAGATATACATGTTTTGGTCTCATGGCTCTTAAGAGACTACGCCCAAACGAGGTAGCCCGAAAGCACGAGGAGCATAGGGAACCAAAAAAATCCTCCACTAGCATTCACTAGGCCATCTGGACGTGTTGGCCCAGATGGTTTGGTCCCCGAGAACTTACCGTTTGCAAAATATAGCATCTCGACAACCTTACACTGACTCTGATCGCAATATTTCACATGTTTGCAAACAATAGGACAACGAGAGAACCAAATGGATATGGAAAAACTATGAGAGGATTTCATAGAGGAGCCTAAAATGGAGGTTTTTGGATCTAACGAGACATCTCTAGGTGCCATGGAGTTCGAGAAATCACCTTGTCGAAATATATAGTGTGTTTTGCTCTAAGGGCTCTTAAGAGACTATGCCCGACGATGAGGTAGCCGAAAGCAAAGCATGGGGAGTGTAGGGAACCAAAAAATCCTCCACTAGTGTTTCACCAGCCACTTTGATGTGTTGGCATGATGCGTTGGTTTGGTGCCAAGAGCTTTTGTTTATAAAGTATTGTCTCCAAAACCTTACACCGACTCATCGACTACAGTATTTCATGTGTTTGCAAACAATAGGACAACGAGAGAACCGAATGGAGATGGATAAAACAACGAGAGGATTTCATAGAGGGATTTGAAAAGACATCTCTAGGTGCCATGGAGTCTGAGAAATCACCCGTCGAAGATATAGCATGTTTTGGTCTTAGGGCTCTTAAAGAAACTACGCCCGAACGAGGTATCTTGAAAGCACGGGGAGCGTAGGGAACCAAAACAAAGCCTCCACTAGTGTTCACTAGGCCATCTAGATGTGTTGACCCATAGATGGTTTGTCCCAAGAGAGATTTTGTTTGAAAAGTATTGCATCTCGTAGCCTTTACTATTGACTCAGACTACGGAATATTTTACATGTTTACAAACAATAGGACGAGAGAACCGAATGGAGATGGATAAAACTGTGAGAGGCTTTCATAGAGGGCCTTGACATGGAGGTTTTGGATCTGACGAGACATCTCTAGGTGCCATGGAGTCTGAGAAATCACCCGTTGAAGATATAACGTGTTTTGGTCTCAGGGCTCTTAAGGGACTACGCCCGAGACGAGGTAGCCCGAAAGCATGGGGAGTGTAGGGAACCAAAACAAAGCCTCCACTAGCATTTACCTAGCCACCCCGATGTGTTGGCATAGACTATGAACTTAGTTTTTTTTTGGGAGACCACCAATGTTCCAACTGTTCATTTTGAAAGAATGAATATCTTCAATCAAACAAGAGAATGAAGAGCCTGAAAGGAATCAAAGTTACCAAGTTAATATAAATCCCATAAAAAGATGTCATATGTGGCCACCTACATCAAGCCATAAATTTCTTGTCATGACCACAACAACCAACAATTCATCCTCCCTCTACTTTTCTACTTCTACAACTATCAAATACATAAATATACCTAGTAGTACATACATACCATAGTCACAAGTATGATTCCAAGCAACATGTATCCAAGCCTTTTTTAAAAAAATTGAGCTAGTGAGGCTCATAGCTGAATCACACACATCATGTTTTTTGCATTCGTCTAGGTTACTACTCCAAGGATAAAGGAGTATTTCCTTTCATCTCCCATTTCTACGACAGATATCAAGATAACTCTATAATTTATATAGTCTCAACTGCTCATGTTGTTCATATTTGCAACAACTTTCATTGAACGACTACAAAAATCTAACCTAAATAGTCAGAGTAATAGACTAAATCAGCATTCTATTTCTCACATATCAAATGAATTTCTTCCTTCAAAAAATAAACTATGGGTGAATGCTCAATCAAAAAATAAAGTACAATTCTAAACGAGTTTCAGGCTCAATTATCAATACTTCATTGCAGTTTTTTTTTGCCAGTTTGCTACTTTTGGAACTGCCTGGTTTGATTTGTGAAGTTGAAGCAGCTGGGATTAATAAAAATAATCAACTTGGCATGTTGTCCTTAAGATTATCCATGATTCTATCGACAACATCACATAGATCTTCCATTCCAGTTAAGTTGTGATCCTTCCATGCTTCCCATTTTTCCTTTTCTTCTACTCTTATCTTCTCTTTAAGTTCTTCAGATGTTTTTGGGTAATCAAAATTGACTCTTTATGACTTTCAGGAGGCATTTCTTCTTGAATCATAGTGACATCTTCACCTAATTGTTTTTCTTCACGATGTTCATTGTCATCTAAAGTTGAAGACTGAAAATTTATATGGCCTTCGACTTCTTTTTGGGCACAAACAACCTTTTGTAATGTCCAAAAAAATTTAGGCTCTTCATTCTCTGTTTGATTGAAGATATTCATTCTTTCAAAATGAACAGTTGGAACATTGGTGGTCTCCCCAACAAAACTAAGTTCATAGTCTATGCCAACACATCGGGGTGGCCAGGTAAATGCTAGGGGAGGCTTTTTTTGGTTCCCTACACTCCCCATGCTTTTGGGCTACCTTGTCTGGGCGTAGTCTCTTAAGAGCCCTGAGACCAAAACACGCTATATCTTTGATAGGTGATTTCTCGAGACTCCGTGGCACCTAGAGATGTCTCATTAGATCCAAAACCTCCATGTCGGGGCCCTCTATGAAATCCTCTCGTGGTTTTATCCATCTCCATTTGGTTCTCTCATTGTCCTATTGTTTGCAAACGTGCGCAAAATACTGCAGTCTGAGTTAGTGTAAGGTTGTCAGATGCAATACTTTGCAAACCAAAGCTCTTGGCACCAAACCAACTATGCCAACACATTGGTGGCTAGGTAAATGCTAGTGGAGGATTTTTTTGGTTCCCTACACTCCCCATGATTTGGGCTACCTCGTCTGGGCGTAGTCCCTTAAGAGCCCTGAGACCAAAACACACTATATCTTGACGGGTGATTTCTCGGACTCCATGGCACCTAGAGACATCTCATCAGATCCAAAACCTCCATGTAGGGGGCCCTCTACAAAATCTCTCTGGTTTTATCCATATCCATTTGGTTCTCTCGTTGTCCTATTGTTTGCAAAAACGTGAAATATTGTAGTTTAGTCGAGTAAAGTGTAAGGCTTCCACAATGCAATACTTTACAAATGAAGTCTCTTGGCACCAAACCAACTATGCCAACACATGTCAGGGGTGGCTAAGCTAAACATGCTAGTGGAGGCTTTGTTTTGGTTCCCTACACTCCCCATGCTTTTGGGCTACCTCGTTCGGGTGTAGTCCCTTAAGAGCCCTGAGACCAAAACACGCTATATCTTCGACGGGTGATTTCTGGACTCCGTGGCACCTAGAGATGTCTCGTCAGATCCAAAACCTCCATGTTGGGGCCCTCTACGAAATCCTCTCATCAGTTTTCATCCATCTCCATTTCATTTTCTCTGTTGTCCTATTGTTTGCAAATGCGTGAAATATGTAGATCGAGTAGTGTAAGGTTGTCCATTCCAATCACCTGAATAATATAGGTGGTTCATACAATATAGGTGGTGAAATGATAATTTTAATAAGATATTTTTACAATATAGGTGGTGAAATGAGAATTTTTGTTTGTTGTTCCTTTCTAATATTTAATTTCTCTTAGCACCACTAACCTACATAAACATGTTAGTAAGCAATTAAATAGAATTTTAAATCATACAAAATTTAAACAAAATCATTTAAGTAAATATTCAAATTAAATTCATGAAGAACATACCTTTGCAAATTCAATCCAATGAACCACAAGGATCAACTCTACTCTTGATAGTAGCAAGAATTGCTTCATGATTTGATTCATGAACCTTCCATAGATTCTTGTTTAATGGTCGACCTCGATATTTGATCAATTTAATATTTGTTGCAAGGACCAAATGTGAATAGTGAAGTATCTTTCGATGTACTTCATAGTCTTCAAACAACCAAATGTTTGATTTTTTGATAGGATATCATCGAAGCCAAGTTCTAGTGACTACCATTGACCCAGTGGGATACTCAAGGTCTTCACCATCAATGACCGTGGAAGTCAATTTTTCCCCTACACAACAATGAGACAAGAAGTAGTTTGTTCCCTCTTCGTTAAATTCCATCGCAATAACTGCAAAAATGTGCCCTATGTATCACAAAGTAAAATTGTTTAGTCAAATTTAAAATACATTAAGAGTTGACCATTTAATAATTTATAAATCTAAAACATGGCATGTACATATATGTATGTACCTTGTTGCACTAAATTAGAGACTTGGTCAAAGTCAGGTGATGTTGTCATTTGATCTGAAGACCCTGCAAGTTGTAATGCTCATGGAACTTGATGTGTGTCGAGTGGAATTAGAGGTCTACAAGTCCATTCATCCACCCATTTTGTGACTCACATTCATTCCATATGCAAAATCAATGCATGATATACAAAAACATGCCATGCACCTAGTATAAATAGTCCAAGCATTTGCATCTGAACTATGGAATGAGTGCATATCACTTGATCCTACAACTGTCATACAATCTTCAAAGTTTTTCAGATGTTGTTCCTCTATCAACCAAAAATATCTATGAACCATTGATCTCTCTTGAGATTCATGGCCCATATTCTTGACACACCAATCAACAATGTTTTTTTGCATCTATAAATTTAGCACCATCCTTGAACTTTAACTCTTCTCTTGCAAGTGCTCTTTTCACACATGCTCTGCACCATCATGCTCTCCTTTTCCATGCCCTGCCTCAAGTAAAACTCTAGATATGTTGTACATTTGTTTCTTTGTGCATCCTGCTTAGCCAATAAAACATCCGTGCATTCTTGAATTGTGATGTGCAGTTGTCCGACCAAATGTAATGTTGATCGAAACTAATGTTCCTCTCATTCAAGTTCACATAAAACACCTGGAAACACCCTTGTACATATTTTGTAGAATGTGTCCGATCATCATTGATGTAGAAATGATACTCTCTTAATATTTTTTTATCTTTGTTAGTGCTTTTGGAGAGTGCATGAATGCTATATGCACAAAAATAACAACTTGCACTGAGTTATAATATTGAGACTGAACCTCCATTTGTGGTTGCAATGTGTAATTCTTTGTGAAGTCAACTACTGAAACAATAGTACCAAGTGGGAATGTGTCCTTGCTTAACTTGAATTGTTCATCCAACCATCGAGCTCTATGTGTGTGCCTTGCATACTCATAAAAAAATTTCTCTCTGAATTTGACCATATATTCTGATATAGGTAATTGTTTTGTAACAAGCTCACACCTCTTAGATTCTTTTCCATCTTTTAATTGATATGCCACCGATTTATATTTGGTGAAATCAACCAATTATTTTCCTATTGAATTTGTACTCTCCTCATGGATACAACTTTTCAGATTTGGCAAGCCACCACATACATTGCGTTCCATCCAAACATGCTTTGTTATAAAAAAATTGTCTAGTTGATTTTTCACAAAAATATTGTCGGAATAAATTCCCTTGAATATTTTGGTGGGACATTTAATCCACACTCTGCAACATGATGTTAGTATGCAAAAACATGACGTATTTGACAAAAAAACATCATAATGCATTGAAAATTCAACATGATGCCTGCAACAACAAGTGGTACGTGAGTGATTGATTTTCACATAAAAGGGTTTGCTCATTTCAAAGAATCTTTGGCTAATGTTAATTTGTGGATTTTCATTCTTAAACTTAGAGAACAATTGTGTTTGAGTCATATCTAAGAAATGTTTTTGCACACGATTCACGATTACAAGAACCTATTCTTCTTTTTACTGTATCTCTTCTATTCGGTGACACCCTTGTGTTCTCATTCCAAAATTTTACAATTAATTATTTTAGAATATCAGATGTATTCTTGTCTTTTCATGGAAGTCTGCTAGAGAAATCCCAATAGTCAAGTGTTATTGACTGACTCAAGACATTTACGTCTCTCTATTGCTTTCATTAGTGTTTTTTTGTTTAGCTTCAAAGCACTGCTTGTTTTTCTAATCAAGCATTTATTAATTATTTTATCACTTACTATACAATTAGTAAGTGCACGCCATGTAGCATTACTATCTTTGGTGCGTCTTTTCCACCTATAGTTTGGTATGCTTTATGTATGTTTTCAACAATTGACACATTTTGATCAACAACATTAGATGTTCTTAACCCTGGGTCTTCATTATAGGTCTCATCTTAATTAATTTCATCAATGTAACAAATAATTGACATCTTTGTGTGTCATTTAAATTCTCAAAGTAATTATCCCAAATTCCACTAGCTTTTCTTCTCGCATTTCTTTCAAGACATTTTGTTAGGCATTGGTTTTATAATGTTTTCATCAATTTCAATTAAGTGAATTGGTTTTCTTCACAAAATGGAAGGAGGTGTTCTTAGAGGTGAAGATTCATTTACAAGGTTACTTTCTTCATTCAGTGTTTTCATACAAATTTTGGGGTTAACATTTGGATTCTCAGGTAAGGGTTCAACAATTGGATTCATATCAATTTCTTCATCCATACCAACATTATCATTCAATTCAATATCATTATTCATTGCAAAATCATTATTCATTGCAAAATCATTATGTATTTCATCCCCATTTTCTAATACATTAGCTACATTTGATATAGCAGATGTACCTTGCCCTGCACGAAGTTTTTGCATTCTCTTCAATTTCTTTATTCTCTTCTCTTCCAATTGCTCGGTGTCTTGTTCTTGACTTTCCTCTTGTCCTTAGCTTGAATTTTATCACCCATGATTAGAAAAAAATCAACTAGTGGGGTAGGGGACAAAATGAACTACTAAAAAATCGTGCAAGAATGTAGAGAAAATTACAGACCAAACAAAATGTTTGCAGAAATTCCCGTGAAAGAGATGAAAGGGATGTTGGGGGGCCACAATATATAAACAAAGAATAACACATTACGTTATGTTTTTTACCTTTTCCAACACATGCCTCAAGGCTTGGGATCGGTTTGGATCCCCAAGCTTGAGGCATGGACTTGCACAAACAAAACAAACCGCGTGTTTTGTAGAAAAACACAAAAATCCAACTTCCGCCATGATAAATCAACATCAAATGATCGATTTGTTTAAAAAAATTATACCACGATGTAAAGCAGAGTTTCTTCTTTGTATAAATATTATTTTTCAATTTTTCTAACAAATACAAGGTTTCCATATTATTTATTTTCTTAACTATGCCTTTTTATAGCTATTTTTTGAAGTTTAAACATGTCTATCTTTTGTTGTGTATCTTTTTTTTTTGACTCATCGAAATTGAATAAAAAATTTTTTTAGGCACAAACTAGGTGTAATTATATACATATTAAAAAAACTAATTTTTGATATTTTTGAGGTAGTTAGGGGGGCACATCGTGAGCTCTATTATTTTTCAAAACATAAAATTTTATGTACTAGAAAATCATTAAAAAAATACTCGCTAAAAAAATCTAAAAAAATTCTAACACAAACTAGATGCTCCTATCTATCTTTCTACCAAAGGGTTTTCAAAAATACTAAATGGTGCTCAAAAAATGGTGGGGGGCACGAAAGTCACTCTATTATGTTTTTTAACAAAAATAGGAGCACTGTTGGTATTTTAGTTATTTGACCCACTTAAACTTATCCGTTTTCAATAAAATTTAGTAGCTTAGAAACTAGACTCAAAATGCTACGATTCATATTTCTACAACATCTTCCAATTTTGAGTGTAACTATTTCAAAAACTCATACAAGTTGAAGTTTTGGTGTATATGTGGATATTTATGGAGAAAGAGGTGTTTGTATGATGTGATTGATGAGGTCTATGTGAGACGTAAATTGTGTAGGGTTTGGGTGGTTAATTTGAAAACAATAGGTTTTGTAGAGGAAACATGAACACCCTTAGTGTTTTTCTAAGGTGGAGGTGTTTGTGTCGTAAATGTTTCAAGAGGTATCATTGATATGTTTGTAAATCAAGAAGATGTGATAAACGTAGTAGTGGGTTTAGATGTGGAAATGATGGTGTTAGTGTGAAATCACAACACCCCCAAATGAGTTCTAAAAATCTACTTTTCTAAGGCGAATCATCTGGTGTGATTGCATAACATTGAACTTTCCCCAAGGTGTGGGACCTTGCAAAAGTGGGAAAGCTCTCTAGAGAAGGTTGGTTCCTCTTCCTAAACTACCTACCACAAGCTATTCCAGTGTAGGCAAGCTAATCTAATCCTAATCTAACTTCCAAGGAGACAAGGAGAGAAAGAAAACAAGAAAAAATAGATCCTACACTAAAACAATGATACACCAGAGAAGGAAAGTGTTGATCATCTACTAAACTACCATGGAACAAAGAGAGGTGAGCAATGGAAAGGATGGACAAAGTAGCATCACATACCATAGATCAAATTCACACAGAAAATGTTCCAAAACCCCATGAACACAACTCCTAGATCTATAAATGAACATTCAAAACATGCACAGATACCCTGCAATGAAGAGAGGCAAGAAGATGCAATAAAACAAGCAAAGGATGGACAAATGCATCACAAAAACATGTTTTTATTGCTCCAGATTTACACAGTGCACCATTTCATGGGAAAGAGGTAAAAATTCCATTATAGAGTAGGGGAGGAGGTTTAAACTCCATTTTCGACCACGGGAAGAAAATAATGGGGAGGCAGAGAATAAACATGAACAACCTCTAACTAACTCCTTGAAAATGTGCCTCTGTTTACATTTTATAGAAGAAACACGAGAAGAGAGGAAAAAATGTGGGATTTGTTCCAACCACCTTTAAAAATGTGTTTTAATTCTTCATCTATTGATGGGCTCGATGCAAAAGCTCATATTTCCATGTATCTACTTCGCAGACCAAAGAAAATGACCCATACTTCATTAAATTTGGTAGTTGAAACTGGGTTTTTTTGTCTTTTCCGTGCCAAAACGTGTTTTACAATTTTCTCCCACAAATCTTTACCAAAATGCAAAATTGAAGATTCCATGATGAAGAGAATCTCCAGATCTTTCCATTGGTACCAAGATTGTAGAAAATGGAGCTCTAGATCAAAAGATATGGCCCTCTGAGTATTTCCTTCTGTACATAATCTGCTAAAATTGGCTTAGGAAAATTTTGCACATTTCCCCACAAACCTATTGATGACATGGCATCCATTGGGGTCAGCGGAGGTAGGGGCTCCTTTTTTTCCTTCTGATAACCTGCATCCCCACATAAACTTTTAATGGGACTGCGGGTCACATTTCGATTTTATGCCTTTTGGAAGAAAAGACAATTTTTCACTTTTTCCTCCAATGCCCCGACATTTTGAGTTCCTTTGGCAAAAAACTCTCCCGAGCTTTGCAAGTCCGCTTTGGGAAAATTTTCCCTTCTAACTCCACCGAGCCATAACGCAAAAATACAAGGAGTTAGAAAGAGTTCTTTACCTTTCTGGAAAGGGGAAGAAATTCTCTATTTGATGGAGCAATTTCCAAAATTCCTTGAGTGCTTGAAACTTGTAAAATTATGACTGAAGCACAAAAGGAGGTAAGTTAACCCAAAATAAGAGGGAGCTTATTTTGGTTAACAACTTTGGTGACTCACAGGGGTCATCTTCCTGCTAGATGAATGATCAATGGCCTTAGTTACATCCATTGGGCATGGAGTCAAGCCTGATAACCAATTCTCTGATCTAACTCTGAAAATATGACCTCTGAATCACTTGGGAACCCATGAACTTGGAGTTGAACTTCACCAAAAGCCAACTGAAATGGAATGT
Source organism: Taxus wallichiana var. yunnanensis (assembly GCA_018340775.1). Classification (NCBI taxonomy): domain Eukaryota; kingdom Viridiplantae; phylum Streptophyta; class Pinopsida; order Cupressales; family Taxaceae; genus Taxus; species Taxus wallichiana. The sequence continues at coordinate 392,024,367 of CM031234.1, read as the reverse complement.
GCAAGAGCAAAACAACAACACCAAAAACTATGTACAAACTGAAAATCATACATACCCCAAGTGGGATATGCAAAGTGTGCAAAAGCACTTCTTCTACTAAAAACAAACCTACCTACTCTACTCTAACCAAGAGCAAAGGGAACTCAAACAAAACCTACAACTGGTAGGGAGAAATAGCTTCCCTTCCTAAAAAATGGAAGCCATGCAACTGATTTGGCACTGAACATGGCTGGTTGGATGAGTGAAAAACTAACAAGAAGCTGGTCCTCCACCCAAATAACCAAAGTACCAGCTGGAGACAAATCAAATACCTCTTTTAGTTGCTCTACATTTGGATTGAAGAGGTATGGCAGCTGATCCTTGGTGCTTTGCATATCATCCTCATGCCCTGAAATGGACATGACTAGTTGTGGCTGCTCCTTTGGCTCCAATGAAGCCAAATATCTGATTGGGAAAGGTCTGATCTGATTGGTATGCCCATAGCTCTGATTTCTAACTCCAAAAATGGATTCCTCTTGTAGACCTTCCTAGGTGAATGATGTGGAAGGAATGGTGGAACTCTTCTGCTCTTTCTCTTCCTCCTCTTGTGAAGAACATGGAAGGTTTAGATCTTCCAAACTTGATTCCAAAGAGCTGTTGTAAAATGTAGGTTGTTGCCATTGAATACTCTCCTCCATGACAAAAGCACACATGCTTGGAAGGTGGATGATGAAGGAGAAAACAATGGGATTTCAACTGGTTCCTCTCCATCAAAACAATCTTCCAAATCAGACAAATACATTGTCTCATTGTTGTCCTGCTGCAAATGTTCAACTTCCTCCATGGTATCTTCTTGGTTTGAAACTTGTTTACCATGGTTTCTTTCATCCTCCAACATGAAGTTTGAAAGATCAAAATCTTTTCCAACATTAGAGCTCGAGAGAGATGAAGTGGAAGGAAGAACTGAAGGTTCTTCTATAGCTTGTTTTGTGCTCAAAGCCTTTGGATCTACATTTTTCTCCTTCACAAGTTGGAATGTGCTCCTCTTATTTTAGATTTGGAGTAGATTATCCTTCCTCTAGTGCTTAAAGACCATATTTCTCTTGATATAACTCTTCATCTATCATGAAGTTTTCCATATCAAACTCCTCAAACTACTACTCTAGAGGAAAAGTTAGGACTGCAAGATTTCTTTTAGAGCTTTCCTCCAAAATGGATTCATAAACCAAAATATACCCTTGAATGAAAGCAAGAAACACCAATAATGTCTTCTTCTTCTACTACTATAAACTCTGATTTGGTCTCATCCACTTGCTCCTTTCCAATGGGACTTGGAGCTGATTTGTTTTATCCTTCGTTAGCTGATTGGGTAGTTTGAATTGGATCAACATTCTCTTAACTTAAAGTTCCAACATGGACACTACATTCTGAGTAAATTGACTGCTGATTTTCTTCTTCCTTTTCTTGTTCTTTCTCTGTCAGTAAATTTAGTCTTAGCCACCACATGGCTCTTCAAATTTCTTCTCCTCTCGAAGGCTTGACTAGCAAAGGAATCTTTTTATAAAAACCTAAGATCTAAGCTCACTAAGATTTTAACCATTTCTTCTTCTTTCACTTCTTCTTGTTTCTATCCTTCATGACTGATTTTTAAAATTTCTTCTTCTCCACATGGAATTGGGAAGGCAAGAGAAGGATTGGGTTGGGATTTAACCATTTTTTCATTTGTTTGTGGTGGTGGAAGAGATGAAACTTCTTGTTTCCTTGGAGTCAAAGGTATTTATTTTTGCTCTTGTGGAGGGGATTTAGATTTGGAAGAGAAGATGGCAGAAAAACTGAGATGGGATGGAAGACTAGGGGATGGAGAAATGAATTTCAAACTTGGGGCAACATTCAATGGGAAGCTTGAAAATTGAAGCTCAACTTGATATGGTGATGCTTAAGGATTGAGAGAAAATTACCAAATAATGGTGTAGGATTTACCCATGGAAAAGGATGCGACACCAAATTCATAGGCCTCTATCTCTTTAGTCCATTGTGCAAGTTGGGAAAAATCTCAATCATGAAGTCTAGCTTCTCCTACGGGTGTAGTGTCTTGGAAAAGGGCATTCTCATGGACAAGGTGCCCTGTAACCAATTTTAAACACCTTCATTTGAGTGTAGCTCTTTCTTCGAACCATGCCAATCTCTATTTTTGGATCTTCTCCAACAGACCAACATTTTTTCATAACATTGAACTTTCCCCAAGGTGTGGGACCTTGCAAAAGTGGGAAAGCTCTCCAGAGAAGGCTGGTTCCTCTTCCTAAACTACTTGCCACAAGCTATTCCAGTGCAGGAAAGCTAATATAATCCTAATATAACTTCCAAGGAGACAAAGAGAGAGAAAAAAAGAAAAAATAGAGCCTACACTAAAACGGTGATACACTAGAGAAGGAAAGTGTTGATCATCTACTAAACTGCCATGGAACAAAGAGAGGTGAGCAATGGAAAGGATGGATAGCAACATCATAGACCATAGATCAGATTCACACTAGAAAATGTTCCAAAACCCCATGAACACAACTCCCAGATCTGCAAATGAACATTCAAAACATGCACAGATACCCTGCAATGAAGAGAGGCAAGAAGATGCAATAAAACGAGCAAAGGATGGACAAATGCATCACAAAAACATGTTTTTATTGCTCCAGATTTACACAGTGCACCATTTCATGGGAAAGAGGAAAAAAATTCCATTACAGAGAGTAGGAGGAGGTTCAAACTCCATTTTCAACCCTGGGGAAGAAAATAAGCGGGAGGCAGAGAAGAAAAATGAACAACCTCTAACTAACTCCTTGAAAATGTGCCTCTATTTACATTTTATAGAAGAAACACGAGAAGAGAGGAAAAAATGTGGGATTTGTTCCAACCACCTTTAAAAATGAGTTTTATTCTTCATCTGTTGATGGGCTTGATGCAAAAGCTCATATTTCCATGTATCTACTTTGCAGACCAAAGAAAATGACCCATACTTCATTAAATCTAGTAGTTGAAACTGGTTTTATTTGTCTTTTCGTGTCCAAAATGCGTTTTGCAATTTTCTCCCACAAATCTTCACCAAAATGCAAAATTGAAGATTCCATGATGAAGAGAATCTCCATATATTTCCATTGGTACCAAGATTGTAGAAAATGGAGCTCTGGATCAAAAGATATGGCCCTCTGAGTATTTCCTTTACGTTTTCTGCTAAAATTGGCTCAGAAATTTTTGCACATTTCCCCGCAAATCCGCTGATGACGTGGCATCCATTGGGGTTGGCGGAGGCAGGGGCTCTTTTTTTTTCCTTTCGATAGCCTGCATCCCCGCATAAGCTTTTGATGGGACCGTGGGTCGCATTTCGATTTTATGCCTTTTGGAAGAAAAGGCAATTTTTCACTTTTTCCTCTCGATGCCCCGATGGTCTAAGTTCCTTTGGCAAAAAACTCTCCCAAGCTCCGCAAGTCCACCTTGGGAAAATTTTCCCTTCTAACTCCGCCGAGCCATAACGTAAAAATACAAGGAGTTAGAAAGAGTTCTTTACCTTTCTGGAAAGGGGAAGAAATTCTCTATCTGATGGAGCAATTTCCAGAATTCCTTGAGTGCTTAAAACTTGTAAAATTTTGACTGAATCACAAAAAGGAGGTAAGTTAACCCAAAATAAGAGGGAACTTATTTTGGTTAACAGGTGGATGTTGAAGGATTATGTGTTGAATATTGGTATAAAATAGGTGATGTGTCAATGAGAAAAGATGACATAGGTGAATTTTTGATGCGACAAATATATGGGTAGCTAGAATTGATTGAGAGATGGGTACAATTGGGATGTTTAGGGTACAATTGATGTAGTGATATGTGTGTTTGGTGTAGACGTGAGAGGTGTATGGATATGTGTGGATATCAATGGGGCCGAAATAGGTGCTAAGGATGAATTCATTGTGATAGATTGGGGCATGATAGAAGTGGATATAATCAAATCTCGATGTTGATCGATAAGGGTAGGAGTAGATATAAATATAGGACAAGTAGTAGAAGTTTATATAGGTGTGATAATTGTGGATATGATAGGTGCTAAATAAGGGGTGGGAATAATGTCTAAGGTAGGAGTAGGTGGAGTTGTTGATGAGATGAGATCTTGATTGATGGTGTTAATGGTGTGAGAATTTGGTAGTTGAGATGTAGAAGGGGTGGCTTGATTTGTTGGTGGTTGATTAGGAAAATGTTGTTTAAACATGTCGAGGGGTTGGCTAGGTGAAGTGGTGGAGCTGTCTATTTAGATATCCCCCTGATTTATAAGTTGTTGGATGTGATATTTGAAGGAACGAAACTTCTCAATGTCATGACCTCTGAATCGATGATATTTACAATAGTGGCCCTCGTGATACCAAGTGGGCTTGGGTTATGAGTCATCCACGGGTCATATGGGAGGAAGTTGGATGAAGTGGACTTCCATCAACTTGTCAAATACTAAACTATAGGATTCCCCCAAGGGGGTATAGTTAGGAGATGGTCTAAAATATATTTGTGTGAGAGGTAGATGTGGATGAAGATTGAAACTCAATGCATTGCCAGCAGTTTTAGAATTGTTGCTTTATGTGTAGTGAGTTTGGTGAACTTGGTCTTGGGCTTGTTTTTTGAAGCTTGAGTTAGCCTTGCTCAAGGGCGCGTGATTCAAGTTTGCGAGCTATAGTGAAGGCTTCTTCAAATGTCTGAAATGATTGGATTTGTAGGGTGAATGAGATATACTTCACATAAGAGTGTGAGAATAATTTAATGAGCTCTGTTTGTGGAAGGGTAAATGATAATTGAATGACAATACCACACCATGGTGTGGTGAAATCTACAATAGACTCGTCGTAACATTGTCAAATGGAGTATAAGTTTGTAATGGTGATATTGTGCACAATGTTGATTGAAAAATGTTATAAGAAGAGCCACTCAAGTTGGGTGAAAGAGAACAATGAATGTTGGGTGATGTTGTTGTACCAATCTAATGTGGGATTGACCGAGGACATAGGAACCATCCCTTTGGATGGTGGATGCGTGATTATTTGAGATATGGGGCTTTTAGGGATTAGGATGAGTGTTTTAAAGCATATATGTGGGTTAGGGTTTCTAGGGAAGTGATATGGGTAGGTGTAAGATAAAGATAGATTAGATAAAGCATAGGGATATGGAACTCGGGTAGTTAGGGATGATAAACAACCTAGGGAGGAGAAAAGAAATCTAATTAGACGTAATTAGCTAATGAGATGAGGATTAGAAAATGATTAAATGAAGATTAATTAAAAATTAAATTTGATGGTTTAATAGAAAGGAATGGTGAGAATTAAAATATGAATTAGGATTAAAATAAAGGGGGTCTAGATAGGACCATGGTGAAATTCGCAGACACGAGCAACAAGGGTAGTGATACCAAATTTTGGTGTCTATAGTTAACATTAAATATGTTAAAATAATAATAGATACTAAAAATTGTTTTCAATGATGAACCCAAATATAAAAGAATTACGTATGTGATTCTAATTTTTGAGTGATTTAATCCTATTTCACTCCCTTTTAAGATTTTATGTGTTTCTAACTATCATACACAACAAGGATGAAGTAATACAACAAGATGCTACTCTAATTTAATTAAATTTCAATATTAAATTTCTGAATCATAATAATTATTTATAAAGTGACTATTGATCTAGGAACTATCAAAACACAAAGGAGAGATTGCACTTAGCTGATTTTGTGTCGATCGGGAAGTTCTAAGTGATATGAATGAAGCAACAAGATGATCTAAAATTGAACTTGGTTCATTTCTAAAACAAGTGATTTAATAGAATTAAATATTTATCATAGGATTGAGAGCAAAAATTATTGTAGACACAAAATCAAACATGTGGGCACATTTATAGGTCCTAAAAAATTCTATCATTTACATGATTCATAAACAAGATAACTAGTAATTGAAAATTCCACTTAGCCTTTTTCTTTATTTTGTCTACTTTTTTGGCTTGATACATCTATTATTCTTGCCAACGCTCGATTGTTTTATTTTTCTATTTCTGTAGACACAAGCACCTAGTTCCGATAGTAGGGCCAAACGCTCTTATCATACTGTGCGCTCTTGTCCCTCTTTATCTATTTTCTACCCTTTTTTGGACCATTTCAATTCTTAATTATATTATATTACCTTAAGTCAGCCTTTCAGTTGTCAATTACAAAATTCTAAAAAGTGAATCATATAAATACACAGTTATGTTTTCAAAATCAAGGACCAAACACTAAACATTACTATTATCACCTAAGATTGCATTTAAAAGTCACTAAAGTACTCCAAAGACATCCATCTAGCATCCATACAAGGGACAAGGGTTGCATCACTTTTGCATACATTGCATAGGAGGAGGAAGTCTATTCTATTCCATCGACACATACTATTACATTGTTACATTCTAGATTTATCCTACTATCATTTGTGTAACTTGTATAAGGGGAATCCTAGGGCATCAATTCTTCACACATACATAAGAACTACATGGGGTCTGAGATGTAGTGCAACACTCAACAATAAGTTCACTCTTCGGATGACGGTTAGGTTAGTCGACTCCACATTTTACATATTTTTATTTGATTTGATGTGGTTTGTGGACATGTACAAGTAATCATTCTATTTTTAGGTTATAGGTACACTTGGTGATTATAGTGTGAACATCAAATGATAAATAGGAGCCAATAACGAAACCCTAATGACATAGAAGAATTCATATTTTGAGAATTTGCATGGCCACCAGCTCTTAGTTCCAATTGCTAGCACTAAGGCACCTCTCGCCCTCCCAGTGGATGCCCTTGTCTCGGCTCTGTTCCCAAGTTCTAGATTTTACGGTGAGCGGTGATGACCCCTGTTTCTACAACCTTTTAACACTCACACCTACCTAGATCATGTTGGCTAGATTTTATGCATAGCTAAAAACCTAGGTAATCATGAGATAAATCTCCCTCATTTACCGGTGAGGCTCCCGTGTAATATTTTTGTCAATTATGTATTCTAATAACTATCTGTGGGTTTTACTTTAACTGTGAAGCTCATGAACCATAGCTAAGCAATTATGCAACAAGTAAGCAACTGTAAAGAAATATTTGTAGAAGGGGGAATAGTTGAATACGGGAAGAAGGAAAAGAAGATGTGTAATCCAACCAATAGTTTACAGAGTTGGTCTCATACACATAGATAAAAAAATAGATCTCACAATGCAGAATCAAAGGAAAGAAAAGCTTCTAATATAAATCTTAGATAATGCAAAGTTTATCTAAATATCTACACAAAAGTAAGAAGCCAATGCACTGTTGACACAAAGTTCTCCGGAAATATACCTCTATTCAATTCCTCATCTTTCAGAAAAGATATCAAGGGTTTCAGCACAAAGTCTGGAACTCAAGAATATTGATTACAAATTCAGATCCTTTAACCCACAGGCTCTTCCTCTATTTATAGTGTATAGAGGGAAATTACAAATAGGAATATTTTTTAATGAATTGCCACACGTGGAAGCTATGAAAAAGGGAATAAATTGGCAATATTTTTCCTCGAATTCCTCTCTCGCATGATGTGCATGATTTATAACTAAAAATAGAACCTTCTATTTTTCATGAATGCCACCTATTTCCAAGTAATTGACTTCTTCCAGTAACTTGAAGTAACAAATTTTATTGCTAATTACCTAAGTTTTACAATTTTAAATGATTGCTCAATTGTTTTGTCGAGAAAATAAGAGAAAGAAGAAGAAAGAGGAGAAGAAAATAGAAGAAAGCTGCACGTGCAACACTCCCGATCTTGTTCTTCTTCCATACTCTACATGGTGATCCAACTTGTATTGCACTTCTAATTCATGAATGGTCTCGAGTGATATGTCTTCCTTGAATCCGAGATGCCTTTTCTTTTCATTTGTTGTTGAATCCTTTCCTTTGATTCTCACCAAACTAGATCTACAAGCAAATGATCGAGATTTTATTGTGGGTGCTTCCTTTGACTGTCTTTGCCTATTATCCTTGAAGCTTTTGAAATTTTTCTCTAGTATATGCACCAGTAAAATGCTTTCCGTAAACAATTTAGACAAAACTCATCATCTTTTATTTTTAATTGCATATGAGCAATTTTAAATTCTGAACAACACTCGGTGAAGGAAAATACAAGTAAATTCAATGAAGGTTTCAACTGGAAGATTGGGAGCACATGCATAAGCTCTTGAAAGGAATTTTCCATGTAATGACTTCCACATGGGCTGCATTAGAAACAAGAGAATGAATTTTTGCTGGAAGTCTTTGCAATTATGAGAGCTAGATCTATTTCTTCCTTTGATTCTGAAGATATATTCAATGTATCAGACATTAACTTCTTCTTTCTTCACCAATATGGGCATAAATGAAGTATTTCGTAAATAATTCAGACACACATGAAGCTCATAACATGAATATCTAATTTCTTCACCAAGATCTGATTATAAAGCCTGTTGCCCTCTATTTTTAGACTTTGCTTGCATGCCAAGCAAACTAAAAATATTATTTTATTCACCTGAGCACTTATACCAACATGTAGATGCTCTAAATAATAAAAAGAAAGCTTCTCCAACCCTAGGCACCAAAACTGGATGCTTCCCGACAATTAAAAAAAAGTCAACTTTTAGGCATTTAGCTATGCTAGAATGGGTCGCACTTTTTGGCTAGAAGATATGCTAAAAATAAGAAGTCAAAGTAATGGGATTTTTTACCCTGCCAGAAGCTCCAAAAATCCCATCCTTCACTTAAGTGATTTGTCTTTAATGATGGGAAAAACAACCTTCCAGGCAGGCATAAAATTCCCACCTGCCTGCCACTACCAAAATTCCCATTGGCAGCTTAAAGTCTTCCTTCCAAAAAGTGTGACTTGCATAAAAAGAGCTTCTTTCTTAAAAATGCGACTTGCATGGGTGAATAAAACTTCCTTGATGGGAATTCTTACCCTTCCTAAGCAGCTCTAAAATTCCCATTGGTACTTTAAGTGATTTATCTTTCATAATGGGAAAAAACAACCTTCTCAGGTAGGCATAAAATTCCCACCTGCCTGCCACCACCAAAATTCCCATTGGCAGTTAAGTGATTTGACTTTAATGATGGGAAAAAACAACCTTCTATGCAGGCATAAAATTTTGACCTACCGCCACTACGAAAATTCCCAATGGCAGCTTAAGTGATTTGACTTTAATGATGGGAAAAAACAACCTTCCATGTAGGCATAAAATCCCTACTTTCCTTCCACTACCAAAATCCACATTGGCAACTTAAGTGAGTTGACTTCCATCATGGAAATTTTTCACCTTCTAGGCAACGCCAAAATTCCCACTGGCACTTAAAAGCCATCCTTCAAAAAAATGCAACTTGCATGGAAGAAAGCTTCTAACGTTGCATGAAAACTCCAACAACATTTTATTTCTATTTTTTGGATTTTTAACTCATTAGCAGCATTTTATTTCCATTTTTGGATTTTTAGTGAAGTAAACACAAGCAAAGAATAATTTTTTCCATTTTTGGAAAGGGTCCAGAAAGATGTAGCATCAAAACTTGCAAGTGCCATTAATTTCTCTAAGTGGCTCCGTTTTAGGTGCCATTTTCTCTAAAAGTGCATATTTTCTTGAGATCTATGCATTGATGGCAATATTTTCTTATTTTCATAAAATCCATTTTTGCACTTTTTTGGACCAAGCAACTTCTTCGATCTCTTGAAAGAATCCCGAGCTCGATCACTGTAGATAGATTAGTAATTAAAAATAATGGATAAATTTTCAAAATCCTAGGCCCGGGAAAGATATGATAGGAAGAATGAATAGGCTAAAGGAATTGCTGAAGAAAAAAACCAACACACAGACAAAAAGAAATAAAATAAAACAAAAGAAGCTGCAGGAAATTACTCAAAATATTTCTCCAATTAGTCGATCTGCAAAAATTCTTCCCCAAGTGAATGTTTGGTGGTAATAATGATGGGGTGAAGTTATATATATAACCTAAATCCTCCAATTTTAGATCAATCTATTTTTAAAAGAAATTTAATTATTTAATAAATAAATAAATTAAATTCCCTCGATAAAACCTGGCGAAGGGATAGAGTGAGATTTGGCATGTGGGTATTTGTTGAATTTGGCTTTTATGATTTTTGGGGATAGCTTAGAGAAATGCAAGCAAATCGTAGGCAAAACAAACACAAAACAACCTGTTACTTGAAAAGAACAATTTTTTTAAAAAGGAGTAGTCCCTGATTTCAAGGTGAAATCTTGGGAACACTAGATCATTTCCAGTTCATTCAAAACTCAACTAAGTCCTCTTATTTCCTCTCTTCTCTCTTAGGGTTCCATGTTTTGCATGCTTATTTGCTTGTGTCATTACTATATTTTAGCATTCATACATTAGTTACTATGTAATTAAATTTAATTAATTCAAAATAAATTAAATCATTTGGTGAACCCAACGCGTGAACTCTACCTTCTTTATTTTTATGCCCAATATTGTAATGGTCGTTTTGATTCTTTTACGCACATTGAGCTTCCTCCCTCTACTTTTTGGTCTTCTAAATCAATGGATGAATCTTCCAACCCTTGAATCCAACAAATTTCCACTTGAAAACATTGAAACTTCTGATAGTGAATAATCATATGATGAAGATACCATCGTTGATCAAGAGCAATTAGATACGCTTACAATTTTTTTCTCTACTTTAAACAATCACCCTACACACATCCCACATGTCTTAAATGCTTTACTTACTGCTAAACATGCTCAAGATGTTACCTCTCAACCTCTTGTAGGTTCCTCCTCGGCTTCCATGGCCTCCATATTCCTACTACTACCGCACAACTCCTTACTCCCAATACTTCCAACACACAACTTGGTTCCTCTTCAGTATTCGGGACCTAACTTATTTATACCGGGATCAGTAAATCCAAATTTTTCAATTACATTAAGCCACTTCACATGCCTCTCCATCTCTATATTCCTCAACTTATTCATACCACTTTTGTACCCTTCATTTATGATTATCCCCTTCCTCCTAACTTCATTACACCTAAGATACCAACCTTCAATGACCATGGTGACCCTCAGGAGAATCTTTGATATTTGCATGTGGTATGTCTCGATTATGCGAGATGATCATATAATACCATGTAATTTATTTTTGTAGACACTAAATCACACACTTGGGTACATTTCTAGGTCCTAATCACATACTACTATTCATATGATTCCTAAGCGAGAAAACTAGTAATTGACATCTATCTTTGGCCTCTTTTATGTCTTTCTTGCTTTCTCTTTGGTCTTACACACCCCACAACCCATTCGATCTTCATTGCTTTATCTTTCTTGAATTTGGATATCAATGTCAAACCAGGACGTCAACGCCTTGAGATGCTCTTGTCCCATCTAGGTGCCCCCGACCTCTTTGTATCTTACTCACCCCTTTTGGGCCTCTTTTATCTTTTAGGCATCTTGTTTTCTTATATGGGTCGAATTTTAGTTTTCAATTATGAAATTCAACCAAGGGAATCATATAAATACAAAAATTTGTGTCCATAATAAGGGACCAAGATCTAAACATCTACTTTCATCACATAAGGTTGCATCCAAAGGCAATTTAAGAGCATCAAGGCATCCATCTAGCACTCACTTAAGGGACAAGGGGTTGAATTTTTATAAATACACACATAAGAGGGAAGTTCATTTTTATATTCACATATCTATTTACATTACTACACCTAGCTATTTCTCACTATCAAGTACATCTTGCACAAGAGATTCATAGGCCATGATTATACACAAACGCATAAAAACTACATGGAGCACGAGATGTAGTGCAATGCTCAATTGTAAATTCACTTTGTCGGGTGATTGCTAGGTCAAGTATGAATCCCCATTGCATATTTTTATTTTTAGGATTTGATGTATTTTAGGGTTTTACCGAGAGATCTTTTGTTTTATAGGTTACATGAGAATTTTGTAGACATAGTGCAACATATATGTGACCAACGGTGAAGGTTAGCAACCACCTTCTGCAACACGAGAAAAATCAAATTTTGATCCCTTACATAGTCATAGGTTTCTACCAAAGGTCTTTGGTGCCTAGGCATCCCATTCCCATTCCAGTGCCTTGGTTCAACTTATTCGTAGTCAAAATTTTTTCTCGGGGTATGGTTGCGATAGTTTCCTACTCTTGTTTATCAGTTTTCCATCCGGAAGACTTCAGGATTTATTATGAAATCATATAATTATTTTATCCTCTCTCTTGCACCTAGGTTTTCGCCATTTACTTTTTTATTTCTTGTGTCAAATTTGTGCTATAAATTTTATTTATCATATGTGACTCTGCAATATCTTAGGCTTTAGCATATATTTCAATATTTGTTAAATCATGTTTGGTGAACCCATCTCATTCGAGCACTCTTGGGTCCTCATATCATTACTTATTTCATTTTTTATAGGATTTTATCATCATGGATATCTCCATTCCTGATTTCTTGCTAGCCAATCTAGATTTTAGAGCTAAAATCATTTCTCTCTTAGCTAATACTCGAGTTCTTTCTAGTACTCATCCCGACATAGTATATCATTCTTTTGTATATGCATTCTCTCGACAACTTACTTTTCTATATGATATAGCTGATAATATTTCTATTTATGAAAATGATCCTCCCCTCTATATACAAGATCACATATATCGCATGGGTACTAACCAAACTTTAATCAATAATAGATTTGAGCTCAATATTTGTACCTTATAGCTCATTCGAGAATCTCACCCTCTCATCAGCCTAATGTTAGCCTATCCTCCATTTATATTCATGCATATGATTCTTCTACATGTCTGTGCATAGGAACTATTAATTTACCTTTCACAATTGGGCCAAAAATTGTTCTCATGGTATTCTTTGTTATTGATTTCCTAGTTCAATACAATTACTTACTTGGTAGGGCATGACTTCACTCCATGCAAACAGTTCCTTCTACAGTCCACTAGTGTGTTAAATTATTACATGAAGAATTTTAATATACCATAGTTACTGATCATGACCCATTTAAATATTTCCACTTAAACACAACCACTGCATTACATACTCCAACTCATGCTACTACCGTTGATGATAAAAACCCTGGACTATCTCGTTAACTTGCCTCCACTCAAAGGAAATATTTTTTCATTGGACACCATCCCATCAACATCATCATCATCCCATCCTACTAATGCTATGGTACTTTACTAGGATTTTATCCATACACTGAATTTCATACCACCTTCCTCATTTTCTCATGAGAAACGTGCATTTGCACTTCCTTATTTCACATGCACTCTCTTTACGAAAGATTCTTATTGGCCACATATTACATTTGATCCTGCTTTCTTTGACATTTTTGCACATACGATGGTTTATCTTGGTTAAGATACACACTCGATGATCTAACTCCTTTGCCTCATTCTCCTCATCTCTATCATGGATACATTCACATTATTACTTGCGTATGGCCTCCACGTCTCCATTTGTCAATCCTCAGTTGCACATGCTTCTTGCTCATCTCCACTTATACTAGGAAGTCTTGACTTGACTACATTGGTGGAACTTTGGTTCCTAATCATACTGATATATCATTCCCCATGCCTTTCGGTGTGTTTTTATTTGCAGTGATTAATTCCTCGATAATTCACAAAATCGTACTCATTGGTATGCAATTGGTTTTCCACTACCACTTTTCAATGAGTAAGAATACGTAATGGGCATGTATAATTTATATATATGATCAACCACATACTATTGCTTACTAGGGCTCTAACACATCTCCATTTGGCTTCAACCATGAAAATGATGATATGTTAGATGATGTTACTTGATTATTCTTCACATTACACACTTCGGGGCATCACGCTTATTCCCCCTCCTAGCATTATCAAGTGTCTAGAATTTCTACTATTATGCTCCATGTTTAACATCTCGTCTTCCTCACACATCGTACATACATTGATACATCTCTTATATCATCATTTCTCGATGACAAAATCTTCGATTATAGTTCACACGTGACTATTGAGGGAATACTACCTACATGAACCTCACACACTATGCATTTTATGCTCGTACTTTATGACATACATTTTTAGCATTTCCTTCTCACATATCATATTATAATCTTTTCTCTACACTTCATATTTCATATTTCTAGTGAAAATTCATCGTAACACTTCCCTATGACGCACTCTAGTTCCACGGTTCATACTCAACTTTTGAGGGTCTAAATCTGAAATGAACCTCATCACATTCAATGATGCTATTTACACTATATGCTTCATTGATCATATATTTTTAGTACACATGTTCAAACCATTTCTTGATGACACACTATTGTTTTATGGTTCATTCTTGACTATTGAGAGGTCTTTTATAAATTAACATTTGTACACATCCACTTTGGGGGCATGTTGCTCCCATCACATTCACATTGCATATCATTCCATCTCACTCACTCACAACATATTGCATATATTTTTACACATTACTCTTGTTTTCCTACATTCACATGTACACTTTCCTTACTATGCTTTGGTACGATATCTAGTATGTCATTATATTTTTCTATATACACATGCGTGTTCATTTTTTCTCTAGTTGTGAATGCATAATTTACATAGATATTTACATGCAACATGGATTCTTGGCACTATACCTCTTACCAGTCCCATTGAGGATCTTGGGGGCATATACTTTCGTACACACTACATGTGCTATTGTTTCATTTTATACTATTTCCTATTCTTACTAGCACACTACTCTATCGATATATACATGTCTTGAAATACTTTTTATCTTTCTAACATGCTAACGAGTGCTTCATGTGTAACATTTTATTTGCAGGAACTATTTTCTACCATGGTTAGTTCGATACTTTGCTTCCTACTATTTCCCATTGTCTTTGATTGTATGCCATTGTTTGCGGGCTTTGACCAATGTATTTCTTATTCATTGCTTATATGTTTTTATCGCCTTGCTTCAACCCTAATTATCTTATGATAATGTGAGATATGTCCCATATTTGAAACCCACTTTTCGTGGTCTACATTTTCTTCTTGCTTGCTAGATTACACATTATATTCTATATGCGTATTCCTCTTGTTTGCACTAAAACATTTCATAGCCACTTTGTTTACATGTGCTTTGATTTCTACCATGCACATTCCCTCCCTGCTAGGTATTAGTTTTAGACGTTGTCTCGGTCCTCTCTTTTGGGCTACATCCTCCTAACGACTTCACATGCACCCCAAACGAGTGGGGCATGCATTGGATGAATAAGTCATCGATATAATAGTACGATTATGATTTAGGCCAACACATTACATGAACATAATAGTCTATAGTTACAGAAACAACCTAGATTTTGACTTGGGTCCTTAGTTTAGCACAAACACCAGCACCTAGATATAGACATTAGTGACTGGGTAATCCAACCTTTCACGGGTGCCTATGAATAAAGGCAGTTATAATTATTTTCTCATATTAGTGTAATTTTAATCATTTCAAAAGTAGTTTGCATAGTACATGCACAATCCTCTAACAATCAAAATGTATTTTATCTCCTTTTTCATCTGTTTCTACTTGGATCGAACTAGATCAAACTAGAACAACATGGACCACATCATTTGTAGAGAACAACACTAGACCTTTCTCCCCAACACTCTTCTTCCGTAGAGTGAGATTACCCCAAAAACTCACACTTGGTGTGAGATTTCCAAAAATCACTCTTGGCATGATATCACCCAAAAAATCACTCTTCTACAACATTTTCAAGACACTTTCTATCTTTTTCACTCATTATAGATCAGGTGCACATGTTCCTTCTACTAATTTTTCACATTTTTACATACTTTTACATGCTTTTTACAGAGTTATCATAACACATGAATTCGAATAATCATTTTCTCTTCTTTTTGTAGGTTCGTTCTTATGAGAAGCAAAAGTGAAATAAGCGAACACATCAAGCGACAATGAAAACATGTAAAATGTAAAAAAACACATACGATTCACCCCTAGGGTCATTTCCTCTTCCTTATCTTCAATGCTTTATTTTATCACTTCACACTTTTTCTTATCTCCTCAAAGATGCTTCTACCATCAATCTACATGGTTATCGTGTACACATCTCTTATCTACTTGATGCTATCGATTATTCATTGACAACATAAAGTGGAGGCAAATGTAGACACTAAATCGCACACTTGGGTACATTTCTAGGTCATAATCACCTACTACTATATGTATTATTCCTAAGTGATAAAACTAGTCATTGACATCTATTTTGGCCTCTTTTATATATTTCTTTCTTTCTCTTTGGTCTTACACACTACAAAACCCTTTCTAATCTTCATTTATTTATCTTTCTTGACTCTGGACACCAACACCTAGCCATAATGTCGGTGCCTAAACACCCTCTTCCCCTATGGGCGCCCGACCTCTTTGTATATTAGTCACCACCGTAGATACCAATTTTTGGTATCATTCCTCCCTTCACCCCATGTTTTATCTCTTTCATTAGGCTTTCCCATTCGAATTCATTTTACCTCCTAAATTCAATTAATTTAAATTCCCACCAAAAATACATATTTAATTAATCAATGTTAATTGATCTCTTTTAAATCCCTAATCCTCATTACATGCTAATATACTCCATGTCAATCCACTTGTAAATTTAATATTTAAATCTAATCCATGTCACTCCACTTGTAAATTTAATATTTAAATCTAATCCATGTCACTCCACTTATGAATTTAATATTCAAATTTAATCCATATTCATCCAATTATGAATTTAATATTAAAATTTAATCCATATTCAATCCACTTGTGAATTTAATATTCAATTTAATCCATATGCAATCCACTTATGAATTTAATATTAAAATTTAATCCATATTCAATCCACTCATGAATTTAATATTCAAACCATGTCCCCCACTCACCTAATTAGGTTTACTTTTTCTAAATCTTGATTACCCAAAACCCTAAATTAATCTCACCCTTAGGCTATAAATAAGAGCCTTCCCTCTTTCAATCAAGTTATAAATCATATCAAAACTCGGCATTATTATTTCACCAAGCTTTCCACTAATATCATCCTAATGTCCATGTGATTCCCCTTAGTCATCTAATTTTCTTACATCCTTTCTACTTCACTTTGTTTGGATCTTCTCGCACATTCCTCAACATTTTTCCATCTCTGTCGTGACACCGCACATTTTGGATCATTTCTTCTCTGGTCATCATCGACCTCACTTTGCTCGTGCTCTTGGGGCACCATCGACCTTCTCTGGTTTGGATTTTATTTTTGATATTTCTAGTATCAGTTATCATTTCAACTTATTTTAGCTTATCAAATATACTTCAGATTCATTATATGCATACTTCCATTTCATCATTAGTCATCTATCTTTATTAAACATGTGGGATGACATCCTTTCTAGGAAGCTTTTGCTTCCCAAAATTGATTTCGTTGGGCAGCCCACCATATACATTTCTAATCCTTTTTGTGTTTAGTCCGTGTTGTTGTGAAGGTTTAAAAATCACGACAAGGAGGATCATTTCTTGTGCACCTGTACCATTCTATCACCATTCACATTAGGAGGTTCCATAAACCCTCCCATATTTTGAGGTTCCTTGATTTCTTGTTTGGTTTTCACTAATATGAAGCAAGAAGCGCAAAAATATTGGTCAACATTCGCATGCCTATTGGGACCAATGTACAACCTTTATTATTGATCTCGTATTTTCAAATATTTCATCTTATTTACCATTTCTATATTATTATGATGATTTTTAGTTCGTCATTCGATTAACTCATACATGGTAGAATTTTTTTCTGTTTTAGTTGTATTTTTCATACTTGTGAAGGTTTTTTTAGAAGATCCTATTATCGCTGAATCATAACACCCTTAGGTTTGCACAAGTGTGTTTTCTTGAGCTCACGGTGTGATTGGATAACATGGGTACTATCTCCAAGTTGTGGGACTTGCTACTTGAGATAGACCTCTAGAGAAAGTTGGTTCTTTCTCCTAAACTACCTACCACAATCTACTCTAATGTAGGAAAAATATCTTGTCCTAATCTAAATTTCCAAGGGACTAAGGAGAAAGAGTACATGAAAAAAATCCTACACTAAATCGGTGATACACAAGAAAAGGAGAGAATGAGTATAGTTTTCCAATGTGTGAAAAATAGGGGGAAAATTGCATACTAGAAGGGGTGATAACAATTCTCCACAGTTTAGGAAATGCATTCACAACAATACCGCATAGATGCACAATGATAATGAATCTCGTAAGAGTATAAATAGACACAATATGTATGCAATGAGATTGAAGGGGGCAAAGAGAATGCAAATAAACACAACAAGGGAAGATACATCCACAAACTCGTATTTATTGCTTCATTGATATGCATAGTTCAATATATTACAAAATAAGAGCCTAGATCACCATGTAAGGAGTCCACTACAAGGGCCTGCAACACATTGGCTTCACAGAATAATTTTTACAGAGTTTTTCTACTCAAAACTATCTCCTTTACAATGAGCCCAACACTCTAATTTATAGAATTCTGAGAGGAGAGAGAGAGAGGGAAATGAAAATACTAAAATATATCTTTCAACCACTTGTAAGAGATAGTAAATAAAGTGAAATGATGTTATGTTACTTGCAAAAGGGCCCCCATACTATCCCATAACTTGCAGTAGTGAAATATGTCTGTCCATGCTTCATTGAATACACCCCAACCACCAAATAAAACATTGATATAAACCTGGATGCATTTTCAAAAAAATCTCCATCAATTCCTCATCAAATTACAGATTTCTTGATTTATGTACATTGGTCTTGGAACCAAAATTCCAACAGTACCAATTTTGTGTATTTTCATTGGGAATTGCAAAACATATGAAATTCGAGTGTAGGTAGCTGTTTTGGGTCTGCTGCATTTGTCATTTAACAAGAATGAGCATTTGATTGACTGGAGCTGAAGATGTTTCCTTTATTTTCATATACCTACCCTCATTAAAAATAAGACGATGTAAGGAGTCCACTACAAGGGCCTGCAACACATTGGCTTCACAAAATAATTTTTACAGAGTTTTGCTACTAAAAACTATCTCCCTTTACAATGAGCCCAACACTCTAATTTATAGAATAATGAGAGAGAGAGAGAGAGAGAGAGAGAGAGAGAGAGAGAGAGAGAGAGAGAAATGAAAATCCTGAAATATGTCTTTCAACCACTTGCAAGAGATAGTAAATGAAGTGAAATGATTTTTATGTTACTTGTAAAAGGCCCCCATCTGTCCCATAGCAACAAAGTGAAATATGTATGCCCATGCTTCATTGAATGCATCCTAACCACCAAATAAAACACACGTTATAAACCTGGTCACATTTGTAG
Organism: Taxus wallichiana var. yunnanensis; assembly: GCA_018340775.1. NCBI lineage: Eukaryota > Viridiplantae > Streptophyta > Pinopsida > Cupressales > Taxaceae > Taxus > Taxus wallichiana. The sequence goes on along the minus strand of CM031234.1, from coordinate 392,004,898 downwards.
AAAAATATCTATCAATTCCTCATCAAATTCTATATTTTTTTATTTCTATGATCGGTCTCGGAACCAAAATTCCAACGGTACCAATTTTGTGCATTTTTGTTGGAAACTGCAAAAGATATGGCATTATGAGTGTAGGTAGCTATTTTGGGTCTGCCAAACATTTCTGTCATTTAACGGGAATGAGAATTTGATTGACTAGAGCTGAAGATGTTTACTTTATTTTAATATACCTACCCTAATTAAAAATAAGAAATCTAGCATTTGTGGCATAGAGGACGTCGTGCCATTGCAGAAAAAGTCATATTTTGTGAAAAATAGAGCTTTGGGTCAAACGTTATGACCAGGTGTGATGTTGGGAGGTCAGGCATTGAATTTTTCTTTGTTCTATGGTGGTTGTGGGTTTTTCAGGGAACTCATGTCCCGTGCGTATTCGAACGGTCTAGGCCTCCTTTCTCCACATTGCCCGATTCAATTTTCCCTGTCCCAACTATCCCGCTTTGATCGGGCCGTCGGGGCCTTTGACCTCCACTTTTACCACATCCCACTTGCCTACGACGATTTCAAGTTTTGGGTCCCATGCATCCAATGTCCCATTTGTCGGCCCCAATGATCGCTTGGGACAAAAATTCGCATTCTCTAATTCCTTTGTTGTGTGTTGGTCTTGCATTTTGGGTCCCGACTGTCCCCTGTTGAACTTGTTCGGCACTGGGACACTTTTATGAAAAACCAGCAATACACTGCATTTTTCTTTGTATTTCGGACCGAACTTGGTATGAAGAACCTCGGTACAATCCGCACTAGTACCATCCATAGCCTCTAGACCCGTAATGCATTAAAACAAGCCCTTGACTTCATTTTTTCGGATTTTTCAAATTTTTCTAACTCCTGGATTTTTTTCTTAGATAGGAAGTTAGAGGAAAGCAAAGAGGTACCCAAAAATCAAAATATTTTTCCCTTCACCATTTCTTCTTGCTCCAGCCTGAAGGAATTTGTGCAAGTTATCCAAAATTACCTTGGGAGTGAATTTTGGATAACAGATCCATCACTAGATTTGTACACCCGTAGACCGTGTCAAAAGTACCATATTCCATGCTTTATTAATATACTCAATTTCATTTAACTAATGTATGCTTTAATGGATTTTTAGTGTTTATTGATCTACGGTGTCATTTTATCATTTTTATTCATCATGTTATGTGGTTTACAGGATTTTATCATAGTAAAAAAAATCGATATAGTTCATTAGCGGTAACATTTGATGTTTAGTGTTTTCATCATTTTTCTATGTTCTTGCAGAACAAGCTGTTGCAAGATAACTCCGTTTACCACAATCTAGCTAGAATTGTGCATCTAGGAAAGCTTTTTCCTTCTTATGAATTCCTCGACGGCTTACAATTCCATTGACCCTTGTTCTACTAAACCGTCCATAGCCTCGCATCCATTAACCCTGCAAAAAGTAATTTACAGAGCCAAAATCGATTGTGTGTATACAAACCAAACCAAGTTAAACTAGATTCAAGCACTTCTTATCCATTCCCACATTGAAAATTCTTATCTCTTCCATTCGTGAATCATACAACATGCTCTCCCCACTTAGCCTAACTCCCATCCCACGTTAGCCAAACCTCCTTTGAGTCTCTCGGGCTCACCAAATCTAACCCCAACTCTCTCGCACAACGTCCGTATCCACACTAAAACCGACTATCACTCTTTGTGACGCCCTTTCAAGCGACCTATCCCAGCCATCCACACTGATATGTTCCTCATCTCTCACGTGCCATGTAATCTGACCTCCTTTGTGTTAATTGGGTTTCTTTTATAAGTTGTTTTAATTTTGTAGTGTATATCAGTTAGGGGTTCGTATTCAATTTGTTTTCCATTTTTAGGTGGTGGCACATTCTTCTTCTTTTAAATACTCTTGGTATTTTGTTTAGCCATGTAAAAACAAACAAAATCATTCTCATTTCATTAATAAAAGATCGTGTTTTCTAGTTTCGGGTTGGCTCACGCCTTAGCTTTTTAATAATTATAAAAATATATTATTTGGTTTTGATCGGATCGACGCCATTTTTAAAAAATAATTAAGAAAGGAAAAATGTGTTTTTGGTTTCTAGTCGGCTCCACCACCATATTTTTAAATAATTATATTTTTTTAGAGCAATTTTTTTCATATTTTTGGCATATCTTTGTCATTTCATTTCTTTTGGCCCCCATATTTCCCTAGTACACTTGTAAATCCATTTCACACAATTCCTTCCTTGGTACCTCCTAACCCCATTTCACCCCCATTAGCCTAAAATTACAATTTTCCCTTTTTTACAACTTGCGATAACTTCCTTTTCCATCACACACTCTGAATTTTTCACATAGTGTTCCTTTCATCATTATGCTCTTGTGAACGTCTACATTCAATTTCCCTAAATTTCCCTTCCTCTTCATCCTAGTCCTCTAGAGAGCCTCCCAAAACCAATAATTGTGCCTTTTCACCCTTCATTCTGACCCAAATCCCAAATCACCATTACTAAACGTGTGTTAGAACACATTTCTCTATCCATTGCCAAAAAAAATAATAATAATTTCATGGTCATGACGGTGTTTATATCTTTTATGAGCTAATCATTTAATTGTAATTAGCTTATTAATCACTGCATTTTATTATATTCAACTTCATTTTCAGTAATCATAATTAATTGCTAGATTTATCTACATTTTAAAATAAATTTTTTGATCGTGTTTGTGTATGCTCTTTTCTTGCACTTTCGGGTGATCTTGAAAAAAAAACAACTATTGTTTACTATCCATTTATCTAATCTTTGTCTACATGGTAAACTACTAACCTCTTTTGTGCAGGACCATATCATTTGAAATATTATCATGCAAAAATAACATCTTCTGCATGATCCTCATACAAATAGGAGTTTACTTTGCTTGCTCGTTTGCATTGTGGATTTCTTGGATTGGATTTTGCTTGTGTGCTTCTTTTCAAAATCAAATAAAAAGGAAAAGCAAAAACCAGGTATTCCCCTTTTGTCTTAGTTTCTCCTTTTGCATCATATTTTCCATTTCTTGTGTGGTTGTTCTCATCAAATCTCCATATTTGGTTTTGGATTTAAAACAAACCTCTTTCATTCTTTCTTGTAAATATAGTGTAAGTAGGGGCTTAATTGGCCTTGTTTAAAACTTCTTCACACACATACAAACACACAAACAAACCAATTTACATATCTCAAAAATCCCTAACTAGGTATACCTTATTGGGATTTCATCACCCAATAAGAAAGATGTCGTGATGTTCGATTGCATTATAAATCCTATATAGACTTGGGCCTTACGTACCTTCGGGTATATCAAGGATTCCACATTCAAAACTACCTGAAACAATCCTTAGAATGTCATTTCTTAGGTACCCTTATTATCCAATTTCCTCTTTCTTTTTCACACTTCCTAATTAATCAAGATAAACAAAACATTGTTGTTTGACTTGTTTTCTTTAATTAGAAATCAACATAGTCATTGTTTTCTTGTTTTGTTTCATGCCCATTATCACACACTCTTTAGCTAGGAAAATGGAACAAAACCTTGCATCAAACAATCCCATTTCCATCATTTCATCCCAAAAAACTTCCACTTTGGCCATTGTCTCATCCGGGCCTTTGGTCACGTCTTCTACGGTCACCAAAATTTTGATCATCAATCCCCCTCTTCAAGAACATCTTGTCTAAACTACCACACATGATGGAACCAATCCTATCATCCCATCTAGGCCAATCATGCCTCAATTTTCCAAATCGGTTGAAGCTTTTGGCCCTCCCATTATCCCTTGTGGATGTGTGGAGTTCCAAGAGCTCCTCGATGCTAATCCCATGGCCCTTCATGATTACCTTCTTCGCAATTCAACCCAACTTCCTATCGATGGGCCACCTATCCAAAAAATCTAGACTTATCATTCCAATCCCAAAAGAACTCAATTCCTCTCTTCGCACTTGCGATGTTTTTTCCTAGATCCATGACTGAGTTTTCTAGAGCCCAACATGAATTTGACCCTAATCAACCATCTTCTTCCAATCTAAATAACCACCAAACTACTCAATTGGTGGTTCATATTCCACCCAATCTACATTGTGTCAACACCACCATCCCTTCTTCCATCCCCATCACTTCACTCTTAACCACAATCACTTCTCATCCTATTCAACCATCTCAAGAGTAATCCTTTCTTCCTCCTATATATGAACCAAATCACACTACCTTACCTTTCATTTCTACCTCACATGTCTACACTAATGTAATCACCTCACAACTTTAACCATTCAATTCAATGCAAAATTATCAATCACCCCCTCATAGTGCTTATCAATACATAATCCCCTTTTAACCAACTCAAATATCCCAACCACCTACCAATTACATCCCAACCAACCCCTAGAAAATCAATCAAACGTTCCTATTTCACAACAACCAACCCAATCAAACCAATTTTACCATATCCCCATATTTCAACATCAAGATTTATCCCAACCCATTCAATCACAACCACTTAATTATATTCCCATTTATCAACCACCTCCACCAACACCAACACATCCCCAAACTTACCAAACATACCAACAACCTAACCCATCCACCTCATATGCATCTCAAACTCATCCATCAACATCTCAACCATCTAATGATCCCTTACAAGCATTATTGAGTAGAATGGCTAACCTTGAAGCCATAACTTTGGGATCAAAGACCACATTTTCATACAAACAAATTTGTAATGAACCTATCAACCCATCCGTCCCCTGTGAAACCATATCCTCCTCATTGGGAATTAAAAAAATTATCCAATTTCAACAGCAAGGAGGATCCACAACAATATCTACAAGCTTTTAAACATGCATGCTATCTTATCACCCATGATCAAGATCTCATGCTTCACACATTTCCCATGTCATTGGCCGGTCTTACATTAGATTGGTATAACAAGATTCGACAAGACCCACTATTCACATTCACTCTGAAATGGCGCAATTATTTCTTGAACATTTCTCAATCAATATTGTGTGTAAAATTACCATCACTGACCTTTATGCCATTCAATAGTATGACAACAAATCTATCACAGATTGTGTTGCACAATGTCAAAAATCATTAACCAAATATCATTTTCCCTTCCACAAACTGAACTTATTGAACTATTCTCATGGTCTTGTGTGAAGCACATCTCTTCAACTCTTCAAATTCAATATTTCCAAACCTTTGAAGAGGTGTTCACTATGACTTGCAAACTTGAAATTTGTGCCCTTGAGCAAGGCCACCTTAAACTTCGATCAACAAACCTAAAACCGAGTTCAAAAACCTTCTACGCATAGTTATAAAACCAATAATTCTACTAACGCCATCATGGTCAAGTCATTTTCCGCTTTGCTTCTCACACAGAGCCCCCACAAAGATATCCTAGACCAACCCCCAATTACACCCCTTGTAGTCACAAAATCACACACTTACTATTACATTTATACCGCCAAGTATGTTATTTTATATATGGATCTCGCGTAATAAAAGTATTCACTAATGGAGCATCCCCTAGTCCTGTCTTCAGTAGTTGGTCATCATTGTCACTTATCTCATACAATCCTTAGTTTTCTATACAATTTAGGTTGCCTCTCAAAAGGACTCAGTTGTCGTTATTTGGTTATTTTTCAGCTTTAGTATCTCGGTTAGGATGCCTGGAAAGGTTTTGGGGCACCTGTTGACGCCCAATCTGTTTTTGGGCACCCATATTTGGTCACACTTTGTTTTCTTTTAAAAGTTAGAGTTCAGTCTTTACGATTTGTTATTACATTCCCCTAGGTGCTAGTCAACATTTTCGGGCCATTAGTGTCAAAATTTGAACAAGAGATCCTTATATATACATAACATACTCACTATATTAGGGGCATACATCCTACTATAAAGAACTAGCTATCTACTAAGGCAAATGACCACATTTTGGCATCTTCTACATCTCGTATCACATAAGCATAGGGGAAAGGGTTGTATTCATTCTATTCCATCCACCATTTTTTATCTTACATATAGTTATTTCCCCCTACTTCTACGTCATTGACACTAGGGCACCCTAGGCACAAAATTACACACACACACAATCACTTTGAACTACATTGGATGTGGAATGTAGTGCAACAATTAGTTGTAAGTCCACCATTATGCCAGCTAAGGTTAGTTCGACACCTTCATTTTCATCTTTATTTTTTAGGAATTTGATGCTTTATATGGGGTTTTGTAGGTAGATTTTTAGCACACAACTACAACAACATTAGCGAGGCCATTGTGACAACCAGAGACGAAGAGAAAGGTAGTGCAAAGACGTTGCAACACTGTTGGAGCTAGACCCTTAGCTTTTATTAAAACTGGAGCACCCAGATTATAGACTAGGTTGCCCCCAGGTGCCCTAGTCCTCTCCCATGGTGCCCCAATCCAGAGAGATATTTGGTTGCTGAAATTTCCAGGGTGGCACCATTAATCTCTGTCCTGTCGCACATCACTTAGACTAGTCCTACACAAAGTGAGGTAAGTCAATTTCAAGTTAGTATCTTACTCCCTTTTATTTCCATTTTTTCCTTCATTTAAAATATCAAATAAAATTGTTTAGCATTTACATTACATGTATATCAATTATTACATTGTTGTTACTAGTATAGATTAACTTATAAAATACCTATTTTAGTTAATCATTTTGGTGAACCCGTCTCTTTAGAATACCTTTCCCTAGGATCCAATCCCTAATGGCTAAGCCTAGCCCATCTTCTTCTCCTACCATGTCTCATGTTAGTGTTAACCCTATTTATGATGAGGCTTCCATTGTTGAGCTTAAAGCTCTCTATAGTTCTCCTATTACCACACCAGACCATGTCAAACAACAACTTCAAGATGGACTACAATATGTACCTACTCACTTTGAAGATTCTCCTATAGGCATTAGTATTGTTGATGATATAGTAGCCTTTTACTCGCTATACACCATGTTATAAGGTTACTTGTTATCCACCTTTCGATATTTCATCGGAAACATTAGATGATTCTCTTATTAAATACTTGCTTGGTATTATCACTCATTCCTATGAACATACTGATTTTCATTCTACTCTCAGGTCACCGACATAATTCCCTCTCATGAATATACCTCTTCTGACATTACTTCTCATGATACATCCCCTCCTAATTTGTATACTCCTTCACATTATGTTGATGATCCTATTGATGGTGCTCTTAGTGATATGTTCATTTCTGAGTCCTTATCAAATACCAGTGAGACAATTGATGGTCATGATTCTCCTTCTTTCCATACTACGGAGTGTGACTCATCTACTCCATTAGTATCTTCTCCTGATATTACATCTAGCACTATGCATGAATCGCCACCATCTATCACTTATTATTCTCCTACCATCTCATCTTCTCTTGCTAGTTCACCTATGTCTATTAGTACACCTTCTCTAGAAGTTTCCTCTCTGGTCACTTACCCTACTATTGATTTTTTTGATGCTATTCCAACCATTTCTATGATTCTTCCATCTATATCTCATACCATAGCTTCCTTGGCACCTACTAATAGTGTGCCCTTAGCATCAAACCTTTCTTCATCACCCTTAGACATCCCTATGATCACTCACAATGGTAAGCTCCAACCACTCAATACATTGTTACCATCTTCCACCATCCCTTCATAGGATATTCTTTCTCTCATGGATTCCATAGGATAGTTAAAATATCATTTTCAGTCTATCACTTTAGAAAGTAGGGCTTATTATGTTTCTATAACAAAAATTCATTACATGGAAATCCGGTCCCTAAGAAAATTCACAATTCTGCATTCCCTCATGATTTTACCATGCCTACTTTCACATGTTTTGATGGTATGGGTGACCCTCATGTCCATCTCCTACATTATGTAGGGCTATGGCCTCCTATTATAATGATCGCTTATTACTTAAGGCTTTTTGCTATAGTCTTATCGATGAGGTGTTACAATGGTAAACTCATCTCCCCTTTGGGCCATTAACAATTTTTTATGATATGGAGGACACCTTCCTCCTTCATTTTATAATCAATAATGTCCTTAAGGTTACTTATGACCACTTACCTTCTCTGCATTAGGGATCCATGGAACCTATCAAGGACTATATTCTACGATTCAATGCTTGTATCCATCAACTTGTTTTCCAACCCATAGATCTTGAGAAGTAATTTTTTTGTCATGGCCTCATTCCTCCACTTAAGAAATGATTGCAAGTATGATACATGTGAGTCATTCACTCTTCTATGCTATAAGGTTATTGACTTAGAACAAGATCTTCTCTCCACACCGACCATAGATCCTCCACATACTTTTGTGGCTATTGCCTCATCTAGTTCTCCACCTGAGCCTCTAGTCGAGCATCCTACACAGTCTCCTACCAAAAAATAAGAAAGCTCAACCCTCTTCACCACTAAAGCATTCCTCCGACTCCATAACGAGACACTCCTCCTACCACCCCACCTAGGTCACATGAACCTTTGCACTTCTATCACCATGCATGACCACATGATGTGCTGCATGTATTACTCAATGAGTGATTAATTCACTTACCTTCCAACCAACATCATCCACAACACCAATTACAATGTCAATGTGACCAACACTATTGTAATTATCATCGTATAAATGGCCATAGAGACAATGACTATCTTTCCCTTCAGGATAGATTGAAATAATTAGAGGATAAGGGCTTCATCTCCTTTAATTCTTGCCCATGTGAGCAATCTATTTCTCCTTTACCTCGTGAGAGATTTCCTACTACAATTTAGTCATCTCCTACATATGGTACTTTGACTATGATATATCCATTGTAGTCTACTCTTCATACGCATTTCCCACCACATCCATTACATTCAGTACATTCACCTCATCCATCAAATTCACGCTATCCACCACATCATGCTACTACTTCACACTAGGTACCACAACATCCTACTTTTGCACATCCCACCACAACTCCATATGACATTTTGTTGGTTCATACACTCACTTAACTTACATTCCACATGCTTCCACCGCTCCATGCCACCTTGGTATTTGGTAGGTGAGTACTCTCACCTCACCCCTTGATGATGCACTTGTGTTCTTACAGTTCTTACACAACTATTAAAGTTTTTTTAAAATAAATTTTCATCACGTGCTACATCATTCATCGATGCACTTCAATCTTTCTCGATGATGCACTCTTGATTTTTTTGTGGTTCATTCTTGACTGTTGAGGGATCTTAATCAAATGAACCTAATCATATATATGTTGGGGGCATCGCTAATTTTCCCCCTCCATTCATCACATTGATATATTACGATTACATTACATTATTACGACATACATTCATCACAACACGTTAGTTTGATAATCATATATCATCTCTTTTCACATACATTTTTCTATCATTATCATATTAACTACACATTACGAATTCCATTCAACACACATTGTGCTTAACTCATCATCATACTACGTGTTACACATTTTATTTACTAAAAATTTCACTTAGCTCATTCGTCATAATGCATGTACATTCCATTTGTAATTATTCTATGAATATTACATCAATCAACACTAACAAGATACAAAAACATCACACACATTCCAATAATCACCAACTCATGCAAAACCGATACAACACAAAATAAATCATGCATGTCCATACATAGGTAGCAAATATAATAATCATTGGGGGAAATTCCCCTACATCATACACAATTATAATAATCAAACCTCATCATCACTATCATCAGGTACTACAAGAGCCCTAGAACTAGATGCCTCACCACTCACTCTACGCCGTTGTTCGCGGCCTCGATATCACTCCACTTTCCTATGCAATAATGTATTCTCCGTAAAATGCTTTAAAAATTGAATTTGAAACTCCATGAACCGTATAAATACATCATGTGCCAAAGGGCCATAACCCACCTCCTTACGGGATTATTGAGTCTCCTCGCGTGCCTCATCCCTCGGCTACTAATACAATACATGTAGCCACCGCTACAACCATTGGCTCAAATAGATGGGCATACTCACTGCAATATCATCCACTCACTCCAATATACCACCACTAAGAACATCGGTCAACACATTTCAAATTAATGTGATGATATATGTATACATAATCAATGACCAATACACATTGCCTACAAACACAAATTACACAACGCGTTAGACAACCACATATATAACAATATAAGCATACAAAAATGAACACAACTACACAAATACTTACACTCTGCTATAATGCCGCCCATAGGGTCTGGGGGACATGTGCTTCCCCCACTCTTCCTCCTCCTACATGTGGCAACCCCGCTAGATTTTCCAAATACTAGAAACAACAATACCCATCGATGTGTCACCCACCATGCACAATACTCCTATGTACTACTAGCATCATCTGCATCTATAACCTCTATCGTTGCATCTACCTCATCCAGACTAGGAGGTGCTAGTTACTATCCAGGCCCTGTCCGGCCCCATCCCTCCTTGGTGCTCTGATAGCTCTCAACCATATATATGGATCTAGGGGCACATCCTGAGCCATACCAAACTGATGTGATACTCTCTCCACCTGAAATAGCTCTGCCACACCTGGAAATCTATCCTCTAGCCACATCATCCTCTGAATAAACCTTATCTCTACGACATCCTTGGGACATATTCCATAATCATGGTATGGCCTCATGTGATGGCACATCCTATCTATCAATGCCTTATAAGTATCATTATCCATCCTATGCCCATGGATGTTAATCCATATCCTTGCATATATCTCAGGCTTGGACCACTCTCCTCATAGACCCCCAACTGGCCTCAACAATGCTATATGCTCATATGCCCACACATATAAAATTTTAGTGGCTCATATCCCTCCTCCATGCTAATCATGAGTGAATTACTAAAATCTCGGTATAGGTGCACTAATACACATTGGGCCCACATATATCTAGTAAAATCTCCTCCTCTATACGCCGAACATATATCATTCATATTATACAATATTCTCACACCATCTCCCTCCACCACTATAGATGAAGTAATAACAACCACTATGAATTTCCGCAAGTGTGAAACATTAGACCTCAGAATAACATCTAGACTGATATGAGCCTCGATAGGTGTCCGAGTCCCTACAAAGTATTGTCTCACCACTCACATCTTCCTATCCATGTCCTCCAATGGCATCACCTGAACCCTCTCCCCAACAACTGAAAACCATAATATATGATAAACATCTTCTAATGTCACATCATCATCCCCCTAGGAAACCAAAAGGTACACATGTTTGCACACCATCTGTCACATAGTGTAGTCAACATCGGCATATTATAGGGAAAATTCCCCATCCATGCTACATGCCACATGATGGCATAGTCCATAACATCCCAATCATCATCTAAAAAACCCAATCCAAGCAATGTACTCAAATTATGCCCACCACAAAACTCCTCAAGTGAATGTCCCTCTACACAACACAAAAAGAAAACAAACATGCATTAAAGAGCCTTATAAGTACAAACATAATCACTTCTCATAAGAAATCTACATAAAAATATAGGTTTCATCATGCTAGGATAAACACACACATTTTGAACTAGGGAGCCTAGATGCAAGACTAGGGCGCCCAGGACCAGGACACCAAGTGCACCCGGATATGGGAACTCATATTCCAAGGGTCACTAGTGCCCTCTCACTATTATTATTTAGGATCAAAACGCTGAGAAAATATAAATTCTCAAAATTGTGAAAATTCTATATAAATGCCTAATACACCATACATTTTGCAAAAACAAGGCACTTACCAACTCCGCAATCATGTGTGATGCTACGGTAGTCGCCACTCTCTCAAACCAGTTAAGACATGCTTCTCTCACTTATGACATTCTCACTTACCTCGTGCTTACTCTCACAATCACGTAAATAACAAATGAAATGACTAAACACTTTTTCACCTTACTGTTTATAGTCACTTTTTCATCAACCACTTTACTATAGTTATTATTTCGTGTTTCTTATCGCGACTAATACACATTACACAATTTTCACCATATCTCGAACATTTCTACTCTAATTTACACCCCGTTTGTGGCATTATTTTTAGGAATTATGAATACCATCGTATTGGACATATTACATGCACATTACCTTGCAATAAAATTATCTTCCAACCAAATCATACACATTTTTTTGATTTCTATCACTTTCCTGCCAATTTCGTTTTTACTTTTGGCTTAGGGTTTGTTCTCATCATCACTTCCCCTTTTTTGCCGAAGGGGGGGCATATCATTGGGATCATCCTATAATCACCCTTATATCCTCATGCATTTAAAACATTACAAATTAGACAATTTTAAAGACATTTAATAATCCATAATGCAAAATTTCACCGATCCTCCCCTTAATGACCTAATATGGGGGCAAGTTAATAACACAAATTTTTCTATATGACATTTCATCACTCTCCCCTTAATGACCTAACATGGGGGAAATGAATTATTAAGAACATTTCCATGTGGTCATTCACCGATTTCTATTGATTCTCCCTAATGACTAATTCGGGGCAACTAGCATAAAATATCTCCATGAGTAACCAATCAATCAATCAATCAATCAATGCATTCACATTCCTAACAATCAAAATCATATCATTCCATCAATACAAATTCAAAACAATTGGCCTCCCAAATGACATAACTTGGGAGTTACATAAACCTCTAGATGACCTAACTTAGGAGATTACATTCATTTCTCACTTCCAGATGACCTAACTTGGAAGCCTTCTCACATTTCACACTTGCTTCCAGATGACCTAACTTGGAATCCATCCCACCCTTTTAGTTTTCTTCAGGATGATATAACTTAGATTCCATTACATTGTGAAGAAACCCATGGAGTGGGGGAAAGAGTGCCTTTCCTATACCACTCCTATATGGGTCAAGTGTTTGATCAAAATTTTAGATCCAGAAAACCATCAAATCTTTGATCTGAGTATTTATGTAGCAATGGCTAGATCTTGAGGATGTAGTTAGAGATTGGATAATAACACACTTTTCTCCCTACACTCTTCCTCTTGTGGCGATGACACACAAATCCTTTGATTAATTATTTTTATACACATGTTTGGCTTGGGAACTGATCACTCCCCACCCCATCTCATCATCATTATACAACGTTCAAAATCATCTAACATCATAATCATCACTTTCATTTAGTACACTTCATCACGACATTAAATTATTTTCTACATTTCATGGATTAACTCAACTGATCCATGGATTAACACACATTTTTTTCTTTTCGCATGCTTCTACTACACATCTACACACTTTACTACACCATGGGATTATCTCGAATTTCTCTCCGGTATGTATCTCTATATAATTTATGTTACTAAGATTTTGCTCACCAACATAACATGGGGGAAATGTAGTCAAAAAATCATGCACTTACTATTACATTTATACTGCCAAGTATGTTATTTTATATATGGATCTCATGTAATAAAATTATTCACTAATGGCTCATCCCTTAGTCCTATCATCAGGTAGTTGGTCATCATTATCACTTGTCTCATATAGTTAGTTTTCTATATAGTTTTAGTCATCTCTCATAAGGTCTCAGCTATCGTTATTTGGTTATTTGTCATATTTAGTATGTAGTTAGGGCTCCCTGGAAGGGTTTGGAGCGCCCATCGACACCCCAGTCCTCTTTTTGGGTGCCCTAGTTTTGGTAACAGTTTATTTTCATTTAAAAGTTTGAGGTCGGTTTTTACGATTTGTTATTACATTACCCTAGGTGCTAGTTGGCATTGTTGGGCAATTAGTGTCAAAATTTGAACAAGAGATCCCTATATAAACATAAAATACTCACTATATTATGGGTGGACATCCTACTATCAAGAGCTAGTTATCTACTAAGGAAAAGGATTATATTTGGGAATCTTCTACATATGTATCACATAAGCATAGAGGGAAAGGGTTGTATTCATTCTATTCCATCCACTATTTTCATCTTACATCTAGTTATTTCCCCCTACTTCTACGTCATTGTTGCTAGGGAACCCTAGGCACAAAAGCTGCACACACAAACACATAGAACTACATTAGGTTTGAAATTTAGTGCAAATCTTAGTTGTAATTCCACCATTGTGACAACTAAGGTTAGTCTAGTACGATGCCTTCATTTGCATATTTATTTTTAGGAATTTGATGCTTTATATGGAGTTTAATAGTAGACCTCAACACATAACTACAATGACATTAACAAGGAAATTATTACAACCAAGTGACCAAGACGAAGGTACTACAAAGACCTTATGACATTGTTAGAGCGAACTTGAGATTTTTGTGGAATGGAGTGCCAATATTACGGACAGGAGCCCCGGACACCCTAGTCCTCTCCCAGAGCTCCGGTCCAGAAAGATATTCTCTTGCTGAAATTTCTGGGTGTCACCATCAATATCTCCCTATCCTATCGCACATCACTCGCCTAGTCTTTCGCACACATTGAGATAAGTCAATTTCAGGTTAGTATCTTACCCAATTCAATTTCCATTATTTCCCTTCATTTAAAATATCAAATAAAATTTTATAGCATTTACATTACATGTATATCGTTATTACTAGTATAAATAAACTTGCAAAATACCTATTTTAGTTAATCACCCCTCTTGGAGAATAATATAGTTCAATTTTTAGCAAATTAATAACGGTAAATCTTATTCAATTTCCACCCATTCGACGAGACACCACCTAAAACGACATGGTATAATGAAGAGAACTATTGTAAATATCACCAAGTCCACGACCATGATATTGAAAGGTGTCACACATTTAAATATCTTGGTTCAAAAACTCATAGACTCGGGTGACCTCCAAGTGGACAACCCTAATGTGCCACCTAATCAACCCTTGGATGTCTTCAAGCAACCTTTTCCTAACCATCCACCTAATAATCAGACTCAACCTTCTACATCCCAAGCACCTAATGCACACATCATTAATAATGTAGACCAAATTTTGACATCATCATCCACAACATCATCATCTACAACACCTACATCTATTTCAGACCCCTCTCTAACCATCATGACGTTGACCACAACTTCATTGGACTTGATTATAACCACTCCTTCATCTTCACCATCTATAACTTCATCTATTGGATGCCTTTATTCATCTACTATGCCAAATTCTACCCCAAACATGACTACACCCACATCAACATCTAAGATTACACCTATGACTACACCATTACCTACTATGAAAACTCCCATAATCAATACAAGCATAAGTGACACTCCAATCATATCAACGACACCTACAACACTTACACCCACTCATCCTAAAACCACACAATCAACCACCCCTTTAGACATCATTAAACACATCATGCAGAAACCCCTCCCACCATCAATATTACAAACATTTCTACCAAAACCAATCACCATGGATTCTCTAACCAAAGATGCCACTACTTCCACCAAGGACAAATATCCACAAGAAAAAACTAAAAACCTTGGTGTCCTTACTCAAAATCCTCTCACACATTCATAAAAAAGATAGAGATTCCTTCCCCTAATACCAATCCTCCTAAAGCCACACCATCTTCTTCTATTTTGGGATCACCCCCTTCATTTTATTCTATTTTGGGACCACCCCCTTCATCAAAAACCTCCACCACTAGTAAGAAAACACAACAAAAACCTTCTTCTAAACCATCTCCCAAAACCGAGTCTAGGTCATCCACATCATCAACTAAGATTCAAAATCAAACACAACTGTCTCCATCCTCTTCAAAATCTAAGACAAGATCAAAAGCTCCCATCAAACCACCTCAAGTCAAACCATCATTAAATTCATCACAAACCCCTTCACCTATAGCCACATCATCACCTATTCCCTTGGGGTATTATACAATGATGTTTTACCAATTACTCCAAGCTTCAACAATCACTTTACCATCAATCAAACCCTTTGATCCAAATGCACCAAGACCCTCATGGTTTGAATCTAACCTTATTTTCACATACCATTGTGCACGGGGCATGACACCAAACAATGTAAGGCCCTTCAAACCATCATACATAACCTTATCAATAAAGATGACCTCCTTGATGAGGGGGAACCAACCCTTCCACCAACAATATCAACTTCCTCAAACCTTCATCTACTAAAATATCTAAGTCACCCCATTCATCTAAGACTTATGTCGCCATTCCTCCACCTACTTCAGCTCCTCTTGAGGAACGTCCTCCTCTCTACATTGATGTTGTTCAGGTCACCACCCATTCTTATCGAGAATTTCCTCCACCCACTCAATCAAAGTCCAAGGTGGTTGTCACCACTCCTCCTAAAGAGTCTACCCAACCATATTCATCATCAAAACCCAAGGTGTCCATCTTAGCTACCCCTTGTCTTGTTTCTTTTAAACAAAGTATCGCAAAACAATGCCACTAGGCTTCAAGTTAAGGTGTAACTCTATGATCTTATCCAAAGCTCTCTGGATCATAGGAAAAACCTCATGGAAAATCTTAAATGCATCCCTACTACTAATGACGAGGCTCAACCATTCACATCTCTTGTCCAAATTTAGAGGAGTAGAATATTAAAGGAATAGGAGATTTTTATTTTGGATTTTGGATACCCTAGTCAATGATGTATTAAAAGGTTTAGTATGTAGGATTTGTGGATTAGAGGATGTTGTATTTGAAGATGTTATATTTTGAGATGCTTTGGATGTTCTATTCCTCTAATACTCTCTCCTAATCCTCTAATCCCCTAATCCTACATCCTCGTTTATTATCTAATCCTCAAATCAAATATCCTTCACCTCAACCCCTTGATCGGGAATCCTATAATCCAAACCATTCAATCAATTGTCTCATCCTATAATCCTCAATATCCTTATCCTCTCTCATCTACTAACTTGGGTCTATCCTCTTTTCGAGTGGTTACCCAACTCATTCCTTCATCGCTTAACCATTAGATGGGAATCACTTCTTTTCTTTTCTTTTAATTGTCATTTCTCCACAATAACACTTCAAAGAGGGAAAAAATGTAGGCATCTAAAATGTCGACATGATTAATTACAATTAATCTAGCCCATAAATATCCCAACATCATCCATATAATAATTAATCGTAAGATTAATTATTATCCATTTATATCGTATTTAGCCCTTTATCATTATTTATCATTTATCCCAAATCCTTTTAATTCATCATTTTATCACATTTTATCCATAATATTTTAATTCATTAATAATATCCTATCATCCCACTAATAATCCCTATTAACATTTTATAGGAATTTAATATTCCTACATCTCACCTATCACCTACTCTATACATCCTTACACCTATTCTTTCCATGTAGTCTCACACCTAATAATCATTTATTAACATAAAATAATTCTAATCCTAATCACATTCTCACCTCTAAATCCAGAGGCTTATATTTCTAGAAGCCTCTCTAAATTTCCGTCTTTCATATTTAAAAATTCAAATACATATCCCTCCCTCCATTGAATTTTTAATTCAACGAAGACTTCTCTTAAATTCTAGAAATCTCCATTCTAGAATCCTCCATTCTTCTCATGCGTCCTCCACCCTTGATCTAAATCCAACATTGCTTCATCTTAGCCATTGAATCCTCCACCCACAATATATAAATTAAGCTCTCCTCCTCCATGAGATCCATCTCTCAAATACATAACAAATTTATGCTAATTTTATCAATCATCCATTTTATATTCAATCGATAAATAATTCCATTCATCTACAATCAATCTATCATCATCCTTCATTAAAGCAATCCAATCACAATCAAGGGGAGGTGCTGCCCAAGTGTCTCCAAAAAAATGAAGCAAGCACATACAATCTAACATCTTGAGCACATCAAACAAATCAAAGGGAGATCTACTTTGGTAAGTGAAGGTATTTCATTTTATTCCCTTTTCATCTAGCTCAATCTGAGGTAGTGTATTAAAGTGTTAGAATAGGAATAAATTTTATTTGATCTTCAGTTTCAAGTCATGGCTACAAAGATCAAGCAAAATATCATAATCAACAAGAGGGGATCAATTTCAAGTAAGACTCCATTTGCTCAAATATTGAGAAAAAGCCTCTAAGGATTTTTTAAACAAATTTGGTCTAAGAAATATTTAGAACAAATTAATGCTATATAGGTGGCACACGATATAATCACTAGAACATTATAAGCTTATCTTCTAATCCCAAATAGATTTTAAAGATAGGAGGGATGCTTTACATCAATGCCTTGATATTGTTCCTTGCAAGCTATCTCCCACTTTGCTAAGATTGAATGTGATGCCCCTCTTTCTTTCAAAGAGTTCATGTGGCCTTAGAATTAATGTATAATGATAAAGTGTCTAAGATTGATTAATTTCCTTGTGAATTTTATAAGGGTACTTGACATTTATTTGGCCATATATTTTACAAGTGTATAAAGATGATTTAGCTAAAAATTCACTTGGAGAAATTTTAAATAAAAGAAATATCAATTCATACGTATGGGTGATGTTGTAAATATCTCCCCCCCGGGTAGATATAGACAAATAGAAGAATATGGAAATCAAAGAAACTCAGAGCCCAATTTTTATTGCATCACCAACAGCCGAAGGCGTAGGTAAGAGGCGCGACAGAAGGTGTCGACACGAAAATGGATGCGCCCTTGGTGCAGGTAAGAGGCGCACGACAGAAGGTGTCGACACGAAAATGGATGCACCCTTGGCGTAGGTAAGAGGCACATGATAGAAGGTGTCGACATGAAAATGGATGCACCCTTGGCGCAGGTAAGAGGCACACGACAGAAGGTGTCGACACAAAAATGGATGCACCCTTGGCGCAGGTAAGAGGTGCACGACAGAAGGTGTCGACATGAAAATGGATGCACCCTTGGTGCAGGTAAGAGGTACATGATAGAAGGTGTTGACATGAAAATGGATGTGCCCTTGGCACAGGTAAGAGGTGCATGACAGAAGGTGTCGACACGAAAATGGATGTGCCCTTGGCGCAGGTAGGAGAGTGTCGACATGGCAGAAGTCGCGCCTTGGCGCACGTAAAGGGCACATGACACAGAATGTTGACATGAAAGAATTCACACCTTGGCACATGTAAGGGTATGTCAACATGAATATGGATGCGCCTATGGCGCACCTTCAGGAGGCGCAACATTCTGAGCGCTGACAGGAAGCAGACCCTGACCCAGATATTCAAACGGCCATAACTTTTCACAGGAGCTGATTCACGCAAGGTTGGACTTTTGGAAAGCTTACGAGGTCCTCTGTCTAACTAAGACTGGATATATTTAATTGGGTGGGAAAAATTTCTTAAAAATGCAAAATAAAGTTCGTCACTTTTTAAGTTTGCTAGGGTTCTCACCTACCACCATAATGAGATAAATTAAATGCAACCCGGAGGTGGTTGGGGTAGATTTGGATTTCCTCTCTCTTCCCTGTCTCATTATTCCTATAAATTATAAGGAGGGATTCTTTCTAAAGGTTGGAAATTCTTGTTTTGCCCCTCCCTTCTTCTCTTTGGTAGGTGAATCTGTGGAGTTCAAACCTTCCATTAAAAACTATAATGTAACTTTTCCTCTTGGCATTTTGTAGTGTGTTGTATCAATCTTTGGAGTAAATAATGCATGTCTATGGATGTTTCTCAACCCTCTCTGTGTTCATTTGCATCCTCTTGATCTTTCACCTGAAAAATATGATTATCTGTGCATGATCTTGCATTGCATTTTTATGGTTTGTGTTTATTGGCAAGACAGGTGTTCTTCATTCCTCGGTGCATCACCTTTGTAGTTTAGGTTTTATTTTATGCATCTTCTTACCCTATCTCCTTGGCAAGTTAGTTTAGGTTTTGAGTAAACCCTCTACATTTTTACATGTGCATCTGAACAGAGGAATAGGAACCGGCCTTCATCCGGAGAGCTTTTCCGTTTTCGCAAGGTCCCACACTTGGGAAAAGCTCCATGTTATGCAATCGCACTGAGAGTCTCAACCCATCAAGTTGCAGACATTCAGGGGTGCTGTGATTCACCATCAATAGGTGATAACCCTAATATTATCTCCGATTGAAGCCCTATTACTCTATTGAATGTATCTTATAAGATAATATTTAGACAGTTCACCCTTCACGTCTACCAAATTCTTGTTACCATTATCAAACATGAGAAGAATAGTTTCATCAAATGCCACTACATTATTGATAATATGATTACTATTTGGGAAGACACAAAATGCACTTAGGCATCTTGACAAAAATGTATTTCTTAAGATAAATGTTTTAAAATCCTATGATCATATCAAATGACCTTTCATTATTTCCATGTTAAAATGTTTAGGATTTGATAAATGTTTTGTGAAAACTGTGTAGAATCTGTTATTTTATTCCTTGGCTTACTTAACCATTAATGGTCATAAGTTTGAGTCTCTTAGAATCTTTAATTCCATCCAACAAGGATTTATACTAGCCCCCATGCTATTTTTTCTTACCATTGAAGCCTTTGGTTATATTCTTTCTCATAGAGCTTAAATATGGGGAATTAGGGGAATTTCTCTTTTGGACCACTCTTTCGAACTCATCAATGGACACTTTTTTCATGAATAATTTATCATCCTTGTATAAAATGAGATCAAATTTAACAAAACTATGCTTTGTATTGATACATTTTACAAGGAATCTAGTAGAAATATTCAATGGTCCTAAACTTTGGATTACGAATACAATTTGTGGCCCATCTTTGGAATGGTTAAATAAGTTTCCTTGGAAATGTATATTTAGTGGAGAAAAATTTAAATTCATGGGGATTCCATTATATTTTGAAAACACTTCCTCTAAATTTTGGAAATATGAGCTAGATGACATTGAGAAGAAGATATCTTCTTTGGATTGCTAAACCTCTTTTGTTAGATGAACAATTTCTAGTTTGCACCTGAATTCTTCCTACTAATCATGTATATTATTCACCCTGTTATGAAAATTTGGCCAAATAGCTCATATATTTCCTTTGGGATAGTGATAAACAAGCCATATGATTACACTTAGTTGTTTGTGATGTACTGCTTCCTTCCTAGAGAAAAAATGTGGCATGGACATCCTAGATTGTTATATATAAAGTCTTGTTTTAAGTTCTAAATGGGTGGTGAAAGATATTAAGGGAAATGCAACTTAGATCTTAGGAATTTTATTACTTCATGTGCTTCTTATGGTAAGAGGTGTTTTGGAAATTTTGGTTTGTATACCTTTCTTGTCACCTCGGATCCTATTAATATTGAAGGTTTGTTTATGGTCAAAAGCATCTAGAAATATTTTGAGGTTGTAAAGAATTTTTAACTAGGGTGGGGATGGGTTTTAGTCTAGTATTTATTACAAAAACCATAATATATGGTGGTTACCCATTGTGTCTAGTGACAACATCCCTCTTGCTGAAACACCGAGTATTAAATCACTCATATTCTTTCAAAAATGAATTTACAACATTTGTGACTTGGTCTCTTCTATAAATTGAGCTCCTTGGCCATAGCCCAAATAAAAATTCAATCTTGGTAATTTGGATTTTCCTTCATTTATTTGAATGTAGGAGGTCATGCTAGATGTCATGCTTCAAAAATTGGGCCTTCAACCTCATAAGGCATGGTGGCTAATTTGGAGATAGAATGTTGACATTACTCTAAGCATTAAAACCCATGGATGTTATACTAGGCTGATGAATCCCTTTCCCTATCTCTTAGAAATTTAAACGATCAATGAAGTTTGAATTTATCTCCTAAAACTTGGATTTTTTACCGCAAGAAGGTTTGGAATTACAAACTTGATCCAAGATTCAATAATTTCTTTGTGGTGTTCTATATATCAAGGTTTTGCTTTGGGGGAGAGACTCAAACACAAAGGTACTTATAACCCTAAGTGTCTTTCTTGTGATCATCCCGAGTCTTTTAAGAATCTTATCTAGTATTTCCGTCATGCCCAATATGTTTGATGTTGGATCCATTCTCTTTTCTATCCTTTCCATCCCGAGCCTTTCCATTGGAAAATGGCCTTTTTGGTGACCACTCAAGTTGGTCGACCTATATATCCTTTATATGGAATTTTGTAGATTTATAATACTTTTTTAGTTATATAAATATATAAAAATTGCTATTTTTAGCAATGATGATATTTCTAAACAATTATCTCATTGTCTAAAATAAGCTCACTCTTATTTTTGGTCAACTAACCCCCTTTTCCCCCTTTTGTGCTTCAATCTGATTTTTATATATTTTAAGCACTTAAGGTTTCCTAAAAACATCTTCATCAGATAGGAAATTTCTTCCCCTTTTTGAAAATGTAAATAAGTCCTTCTAACTCTTCATATTTTTCAAGTTACGGGTCAGCGGGCATGGGAAGGATTTTTTGCCAAATGCAGATTGGTGGTCCTAGGGAAGAATTTTCACCAATGGGAAGATTATGGGTGGTGCAGGAGGCGGGAGATACTTTTACATTTTTGTACTTTTTCACAAAAGGAACAAGTGGAAAATGCGGGCTAGCGGGCCCGAGGATGATTTCTTTTGCTAGCAGGTATGCGGAGGAAATTTTTCCCAAGTATAAATGTGAGCCGATGAGTCTGCGGGGCATTTTGGAACTTTTACAACTTTTCACAAAATGGTGTGGTTTTCAAGTACGGGATTGCGAGCCCATGTGGGTCTTTTTCCAAGAGTGGAGTCCAAAACAAGGTTCCCAATGAGTGCCATATCGCCACATGGCTAGGAGTCAAGACAGAGTGGGAGAGACCGACCGTTGAATCAACTAAGTGCAATAAGGTCGGCAGAAGCCTCCATGTGTTAGTCGACACAAAGTCAAGAGTTTGATAGAGGAGCAAGTCCCAAAACAAGTGAAGATCCACCATTTGTCCAAGGTTAGAAAATAGTCTCCTAATCCATTGAAAATGTCATAGAGCCGTGGGTGTAGCTACGTGTCCTAATGACACAACTCCAAAGGTTAATCCCAGGTGGACAATCTCTAAACAAGCGCGGGCTCGCCACATGGTAAGAGTCAAAATGAAGATAGAGTCAGCCATTGAAGAGTCCAGGACCTGTGGAAGGAGCCATGTGTCAACTTGGCATAAATTCAAGGTTAAAATCCGAGTGGGTTCCTAAATGTGCGCAGAGCTTCCATGTGTCCCAAGTCTGAAAAAAGGGACAGAGTTGACCGTTTAATCGACTAAGTATGGAAGGGCCAATGGAAGCTTCCATGTGTCTCATCGGTGTAACTTCAAAGGGACAACCCAAAGCGGAGACTCAAACATGCACCAACTGCCACATAGTCAGGGACCAAGAAAGGTAGTAGGCCCAAAATGACTAAGTATAAAGAACCACCGAAATAGCAGCCCTCCATGTGTCTACCCAGAATCAAGAATGATAGAATTGGCCATCAAAAGAGGAAATATAAGAAGGAAAGTGGAAGGAGCCACATGTCAACACAACGTAACTTCAAGAGTTATAATTGGGAGGTAGGCCCCAAATGAGCGCCAACCCACCATGTGGTTAGAGTCCAAAAAGGTAAGGTAAGGTTGGCTGTTGAAAAGTCCAAAATCCTGTGGAGGCCTCCACATGTCTCATCCATGTAACTTCAAAAGTAAATCTGGGGTCAATTTCCAAATGAGCGCGAAACTGCATGTGTCTTAGGTCAGAATAGTGTCTTCGCCAATAGGAGGGACTCGGGTAGAATATAAAAAAGCTCGAGGATCTTGCGGAAGCTGCTACATGTCGATTCGACACAATTTCAAGAGAAAGAGAAAGGGTTTAAATCTTCAACATGCGCGGGTATGCTAACCTGGGTATCGTATGGAGGGGCTCTTTAAATATTGTGAGCCCGCGACCCCGATCTTTCGACAACCATATATTTCAATTGAAAGCTAGGATTTGAGTGGGAGAGGACTTTTTAGAAAGATCTCGGTGCCTGCTACTCACCCACCACCATTAATGTTTTATCCCACAATTTTCGAGGATGTCAAGTCTCCCACCTGCCACCATGATGAAGAATGGGTTTCCTCTCTTGCTCAAAGCAAGGAACAATGACAGGGGGCATGGGTGTTGCAGTGGGACTCATCATTGTGGCAGGGGAATTCAATGCCCCTTTAGGGGCGGTTGGAATAGGGTTGGATTTTCCCTCCTTTCTCTCTCTCATTCTTCCTATATATTATACAAGAGGGACAATTTCAAAGGGTTGGACATTCTTGCTTTGCGCCCTCCCTTTTCTTTGCTCTGCAGGTGAATTCGTGGAGTCTTGAACCCCTCCATCTAAATTGTAATGCAATTTCTACCTCTTGGCTGCTATAATGTACTGTATCAATTCTTGGAGCAATAGAATAAGTCCGTGGATGATTTCAACCCTCTCTTATGTTTTATTTCTTCTTCTTGATCCCTCATTGCAATCTTGGTCATCTGTGTATGGATATTGTTTCACTTTCTAATGGTTTGTGTTTAAAGGAAATGCAAATGTTTAGCATTCCTTCGGTGCATCATCTTTGTTAGATTAGGTTATAATTCTTGCATCCCCTTAACTCCCTCTCCTTGGAAAATTAGAATATGATTTAGGATAGACCCTCAACAATTTGAACACGTGCACTTGAATAGAGGAATAAGAGCTAGCCTTCATCCAGAGAGCTCTCTCGACCCGCAAAGTCCCACACTTTGAGATATGCTCCATGTTGTGCATTCACATTGAGAATATTAATCCATCATGTTACTGATTTCGGTGGTGCTATGATTCTACAACAACAGTTTTGGCACGCTCGGTGGGACAAGAAGTCTTCATTTTACTATGACAAGGTTGATGTGCACTTGTTGTAAGTTACCAGCTTGTAAGAAGCTATGAAATTGCACATCTAGTGACTCCAAAAGAGGTAGAACCCACTGGTTTCAGCATTCCAAGCTTGTTAAGTTCATGAGAAGAATACAAACATGATCAAGAACTAGAGAAGAGGGGCTATTTATCTATTTACATTTATCCTCGAAAGAGCAAGGAGAGGAAGAAGGGCTCAAAGGTCTCCATCTCCACCAAACAGAACCTTGTCAACACCTCTACCTGGTAGGCACTTCATTCAATTGACTAGAGTCCTCCAAGCAATCAGGATGGCGTAGCCCAAGCCCTACATCAACTTCACTGGAAGCAGCCCACACGGATCTTAATGCACATAATCCAGTTCCAGCTGCAACACATCTTGAAGAACATCCCATATTTTACTAGAGAGAACCAGATGAATCCAATTGACCACATCCAAGATATTGCAAATGTCTGTGTAATTCATGAGATCATTGAAATGGATGTTGCGGTCAAGTTGTTGGCTTCATCTTTTAAGGGTAAATATTTATAGTGGTTCAGGAGTCTAACCGTGGGATCCATTTAGAATTAGGACCATTTGTGCATGGCTCTTCACAATCAATTTAGAGAGAAGGGAGATAATATATCATTGTTGGAACAATTGATAACCATCAAGAGGGATCTTAATGAGTAGTTGATTGATTTCAACTTCAGATTCCAACGTACATGGGATAGGATTCCGGTGGCCATGAGACCAATAGATGAAGGTGATTTTCTATACTTCCTTAGAGCTTTAAATTTTGATATTTCCATGATGATTCAATCAATGGGAGGTAGAAATTTACCCGCCTCATATAACATTGCTATTAGAGCTGAAAATTGCTTAATTCAAGCTGGTAAACTTGCACCTAGGCCACCTATGCCTCTATATCCGAACTAGGAGCTCCAAGCACTAGTCAAACACCCACATTAGCTCCCATACATTCTCTAAGGAATTAGAGTTCAGATGAATCTTCCACCTCATCTTTTAGCACTTCAAAAGAGCTACAAGAGGTTATGAAACAATTATAGAACCTAGGAAATGAGCTAGTGACTATCAAGAGACAAAAGCTCAAAGTTCTAGGCCATATCAACCTCAAACCCAATATTAAGCTAGACCCCTATATCAACAAAATATATCACCAGCTCAAGTTGCAAATCAAAGCCAAAACTAAGGGCGGCCTCAAGTCATGTTAGGCCTTTCTGACCATATGATCCAAACACAACTTCAACATTGAGTGCCTTGGTTCCAACATAAAACAACATGGCACAAGAGTACCACTGGTGTTACCCTTGTAATCTAATTCAAAATCAATCAACATGTTTCAATGGTGAGTTAAACCAGCCTTGTTGGTACATACCATTGGTGTGTCCCAAGAGCCTAGTCAAGAAGAAAATCAGCAGCAAGAAGCTTAGCAAGAGGCACCTCCAAGTGAGACCATGCTTGTCAATTAGCAAGCTGAATATTTCTGTGGTATGAATCAAGCACCTCCTTATAGTGTGGCAGTAAATACATGGTCCAAGAAGAGGAATATTGGAGACGGGCAATCCTCCAATTCAAACGGTCCACATCCCTCTGTTACCCCAAAAGTGTAACTCCCAATGTGCATAGTCAGCCCAAGCCACCTTCCAGACCCGCTCAGGCACCGGTTGTAATGACCCATGTGCAAGGAAATGGGCATCAACAAGATAGCTCATCATCCCCATTTAACATCATTGAACAAATGTAACATCTCAATGTGGGAGTCATTGGCTATCCCAGGATAAAGAGACCTATTGCAGGCTGCTATGGCCAATTGGTCAACCTCAAATCAACCCCTAATAAACAAGAGAAAGTGCTTACCAATGTAGCTTAGCCTGAAGGAAACCATGGAGGACAACAAGGTAAGAATCTGAATCCCACTCTGTTCTATGTTTCATTGATCATTGGGGACAAATTGGTACATAATTACATGATTAATTCATGAGCAAGTAGCTTAGTCATGCCGAAGCAAATAGTCGATCAACTCGGGTATTCAATACAAAATCATCTCCAAGCGTGTAGTGCAATTGGATGGGAAAGAAGTAATAATGGTTGGATTCATCAAGGATTTGAGCCTCACATTACACGCATGCCCCAACATGATTGTGTTGCAAGATGTATCAGTCATATACTTGCCACCACTCTTTGCATTATGTTTGTCAAGAGACTTCTTTGCAAAAATTGGAGGCTATTTATCTATGGATTTGTCACACATGCTTTTAGAACAAGGTATGGAGCTAAGGTTATGATTAGATTTGAGCCCATTGTGGATTTCCATATCGAGCCTCATGTACCCCCTAATCAATGCGAATTGTTTAACGTTTGATCAAGAATACCTCCCAAGCACTTATGAGGTAGATACCAAGGTTGGGTGTATTTTAGACTTGAATCTCAATAAATGGGTGAACAAGAGGCATAATTTTGACCCTTACAAGGAAATGGAGGAATCGAGCTAGAGATTTTATTGCTTGCATGAAGACAATCATCCTCTTCCTAACATCACTAAGCCAGACTACAAGGATGATAATGAGGTATGGCAGTTAGTCTTTGATGGCTCAAGAAGTAGGCAAGGAGCCGGAGGAGGAGCTATGCTTGTTTCACCTCAAGATACAAAATATTACTTAGCCTTCTGTTTCTAATTTGCATGCTCGAACAACACAATAGAGTATCAAGCCTTGATCCATGGACTACATTGGGCAAGAAAGAGATGGATGAAAAACTTACAAGTGTTTGGCAATAGTGAGCTAATTGCGAATCAATTCTAAGGACAAAATGCTGTCAAGAATGATCTGTTAAAAAACTAAAAGAATCGAGTATGGGATCTCATTAAATATTTCAAAGCATTTGGCATCAATTCCATCCCAAGGAAGAAGAATGAAGCAAGCAGACAGATTGGTAGCAATCGGGGTGACATTTGATGTGGTAGAGAGTATCAAGAGTGATAAATCTTAGCCCCATATTAAATTGGTTATAAGACCAGCTATTCCAGATAACAACACAAGTTGGTAGGTCTTCGAGAATGATCAACAAATTGTCAATTTTCTACAAGAAGAAGTTGAGTTCTCCACTAGAAACCAAGACAAGTTGGAACAACGTTATGGTGACCAAGTGGTGCAACTAAGAACTAACAAATTACTAAAGGGTCTTGTAACTTTGGAGTCAATATTCAACCCAAATGATCAAATTCTAGAAGGAGAAAGAAAATATTCAGGTAAAGGGTGAAGATTTAGAGCCCATTTCCATAGATGAAGGCAAAACGTTGTGAATTGGCAAGGTAAGTACTCAACAAGAAAAATCTGAATTCGTTCAACTTTGTCAAGAATTCCCAAATGTCTTTGCTTGGAATTACAAGGATTTAAGAGGTTTTAACCCAAGGTTGGCACAACACACTGTCGAGCTGGATCTAGGATCTAAGCCTTTCAGATAGAAGCAAAGGAAAATAAACCATCACATTGAACCTCTCATGAGAAAAGAGTTGAACAAGCTAATTGAGGCCAACAACATCTTCCTTGTCAAGCATTCAAGTTGGGTTACAAAATTGGTGTCTGTGAGGAAAATAAATGGAGAAATTAGATTGTGTGTGGAATTTTGTGATTTGAACAAAGCATCACTCAAGGATCATTATCCACTTCCATCAATGGAACAGATCTTGTAGGTTATAGCTGGCTCTAAAAGGTTTTCATTGCTAGATGGATACTTAGGCTATAATAAAATAATGGTGAAAGAGGAAGATCAGTACAAGATGACCTTCACCACAAAATGGGGCACATATGCTTATAAGAAGATGTCATTTGGATTGTCCAATCGGAGCAAAATTTCACTAAGCTATGGATATGGTGTTCAAGGGCTTGATCAACAAGATGGTGCTAGTATATCTAGATGATATCACTATCTTCTCAAAGAACAAATAGACCACCTCTTTCAACTCAGGAAAGTATTTCAAAGGTGTAGAAGGTTTGGAGTGTCATTGAATCCAAAGAAATGTGTATTTCTAGCACACGAGGGAAAGTTGTTGGGCCACATTGTCTCAAGAGAAGGGTTGATAATTGACCCTGAAAGAGTTGAAGCCATTAGAACACTACCACTACCACATCACAAGAAATCCCTCCAAAGCTTTTTAGGAAGGATAAACTTTTTCTGCAGATTTGTGCCTGATTTTACCACTCTTGTAAAGCCTTTAATGACGATGCTAAACAAGATTCTTTTATTCAAATGGACATGAGAAGGAAAAGAGATTTTTGAGGCCATCAAGATCACAATATC
The DNA here is from genome assembly GCA_018340775.1 of Taxus wallichiana var. yunnanensis. Taxonomy (NCBI): domain Eukaryota; kingdom Viridiplantae; phylum Streptophyta; class Pinopsida; order Cupressales; family Taxaceae; genus Taxus; species Taxus wallichiana. The sequence continues at coordinate 391,975,683 of CM031234.1, read as the reverse complement.
ACAGCCCCAACTCTCATTAACCTAGAATTTTCAAAGGACTTCATGATATATGCTTTTGGAGGGTTAGACACAATCTCAACTATCTTGGTTCAGCTTAACGAATAAGGTTCGAGAACAACCTAATGCCTTTTTCAAGTCAGAGCTTGGAAGATTACAAAGTAAAGTATTCTTTCATTGAAAAGCATGGCCTCTTGTCATTAGGAGTTTGAAGAAGTTCAGACACTTGATCTCGAACAACAAGATTCAACTCGGCTGGTGTCTCATGCCGATGTCAAGGAATTTCTCCTAAACAAGGACTTAAGTGATAAGAGAGCATGTTGGGTCACTTGTGTAATGGAGTATGATATTGAAATCAAAGTGACCAAGCTGGTTTGTGGCAAAGGTCTATGTGAGCATACCACTTCCAATAAACAAACTCAGTCAACAAATGAAGAAGAGGTCGCCCTATTAATGCAAAATGAGCTAGAGCATCTAGCTAATGATGCACCCATTCCATGTTGGACTCAAAATTTGGTGCATTATCTCCAAATAGGTTCGTGTCCTCCAGAAATGAGTAGAACAAAGAGAAGGTACTTTATATTACAAGCCATCTCGTATGCACTTTTTGATGGCATTTTGTTCAAAAGGGACATCAATGGTGTCCTATTAAGGTGCATTGGGATAGTCCAAATTGAGAAGGTATTACATGAGTTCCATGATGGAGAAGATGGAGGCCACTTTTCTCCATGGGTAACAATGCTCAAAATTATGAGGGTTGGTTACTATTGGCCTACGGTGTTTAGGGATTGCTACTCATGGATCAAGAATCACCAAAAGTGTGCATTCTTCACAGGGAAGGAAAGGTTAGCAGCCCTGTCTCTTCGCCCAATTTCGGTAAGTCAACCATTCATACAATGGGGATTGGACTTCATTCGAGTTATCAACCCAAATTCAAGTCAGAGCCATAAGTGGATACTCACAAAGATCTCGACTATTTCACCAAGTGGAGTGAAGCAGTGGCACTTAAGGAGGCAAATGAATCCAACATATTGGATTTCTATGAAGGAATAGTCACAAGGTTTGGTGCCCATGCTACTATCATATCAGACAATGCATTGAATTTCCTTGGCACAAAGATCACTGAATGGGTTGTCAATAATGGTGTATATCTCATCTCCTCTTCAAACTATTACCCTCAAGGTAATGGCCAAGCAGAGTTCACAAACAAGAACTTGCCAAGAATCATCAGAAGGAATCTTGATGAGAATCATAAGAACTTGCACACAAAACTCAAATAAGCTCTTTGGGTAGATAGAGTCACGCCCAAGAGTTCTACATGAAGCTCTCCATTCAAGATTGTATATGGAAAAGAAGAATTTCTGCCTATATCACTTGAATTTCCAGCATTAGAACTCATGAAACAACTGGAACTAGCTGAGTTTGAGCCTATGGAGATCAGGTATGCAGAGCTGATGGAATTAGAAGAAGAAAGAGAACATGCAATGTAGACCATGGAGAAGGATCAAGCTTCAATTAAGAGATGCTTTGACAAGGAGCTAAAGCCAAGACATTTCAAGTTAGAGACTTGGTACTGAAGTGGGATGCTGACCGTGAAAATCCAAGAAAGCATTCCAATTTTGATGCCATATGGAGTGGTCCATACATGATCACCGAATGCAAAGGTAGAAATGCCTTCCGGTTGGCTAAGTTGGATGGCAAAGAATTGCAGATTCCAGTCAATGGGATCTACCTCAAACATTGCTACTAAAAGGAGAGTTTCTCACCCTTGTAAATATTAGCCTAGGTTTTCAATTTCTCTAAGTGCGTATGCACATTTTCTTATTATAGTTTAGATTTCAATTTCCTAAGTGTTGGTGCACATGCTCTATTACTTCTGGTGTATGCTTGTATACAGTTCATCTCACTCATGGAAGAGGCTTGTGGCCACAAGAAATTAAATCTGAGTATCCATATTGGAGTAGGTTTGGATGTTTTCATTGCACTCCAATAGATCAAAGGCTTGCAAAAATCAAATTAGAGAGAAGTTTCCAAGTTTTAGACAACTCTCTACTCTCACAAATCTTGAATCCAAGATTTTCTTGCAAGGATAAAAGTGCATGCAGTGGAAGGTAGTTCTAGACCAAATTTAAAATTACCAGGTAGACTCCATGCCCAATGGATGCTTCAAGGCCATGGGTCATCTCATCTAGTAGGCAGATGCCCCTATGAGTCACCAAATTGTTGTCTAAAATAAGCTCACTCTTATTTTTGGTCAACTAACCCTCCTTTTCCCCCTTTTGTGCTTCAATCTGATTTTTAATATATTTTTTAGCACTTAAGGTTTCCTGAAAACACCTTCATCAGATAGGAAATTCCTTCCCCTTTCTGTAAATGGAAAGAAGTCCATCTAACTCTTCATATTTTTCAAGTTACAAGCCAGGGCCTGGGCAAGGAAGGAGTTTTTGCCAAATGCGAACCGACGGGCTTGGGGAAAACTTTTCACCAATGGGAATATTGCGGACCAGCGGGGTGTTGGGAGATAATTTTTCATTTTTGTACATTTTTGCAAAAGGAACAAGTGGAAAATGTGGGCTAGCGGGCCCTGGGATGATTTCTTTTGCTAAGTGGGTGTGTGGGGCCGCAGAGGAAATTTTTCCCAAGTATAAATGCTGGCCGGTGGGTTTGTGGGGAATTTTGGAACTTTTACAACTTTACTCAAAATGGCGTAGTTTTCAAGTGTGGGCCCATGAGCCCGTGTGGGTCTTTTTCCAAGAGTGGAGTCCAAAACAGGGTTCCCAATGAGTGCAGATTGCCACGTGGCTAGGAGTCAAGATAGAGTGGGGCAGGATCGACCGTTGAATCGACTAATTACAACAAGTTTGGTGGAAGCCTCCACGTGTTAGTCTCGATGCAAATTCAAGAGTTTGATAGAGGAGCGAGTCCCTAAACAAGTGCAGATCCGCCATGTGTCCAAGGTTAGAAAACAGTCTCCTCGACCATTGAAAAAGTCACAGAGCCACGAGAGGAGATACATTTCCCATTGGCGCAACTCCAAAGGTTAATCCCAAGGGGTAGTCTCTAAACAAGTGCGGTCTCGCCACATGGTAAGTAAAAAGAATACAGAGTTGGCCGTTGAAGATTCTAGGACCGGTAGAAGGAGCCACACGTTAACTCGACGCTACTTCAAGATTAAAATCCGGAGCGGGTTCCCAAATGTGTGTGGAGCTTCCACGTGTCCCATGTTCAAAAAAAGGGACAAAGTCATTTGTTTAATCAAATAAGTATGGAAGGGCCAACGGAAGCTTCCACATGTCTCATCGGTGTAACTTTAAAGGCATAACCCAAAGCAGAGACTCAAACATGTGCCAGCCCACCACGTAGTCGGGATCGAGAAAGATAACGAGCCCAAAAAAAGCTAAGTATAAAGAACCGATGGAAGTCTCCACGTGTCCCATTGGCACAAATTCAAAGGAATGGCCCAAAGTAGAGACTCAAACAAGCGCTGGCCCTCCATGTGTCTAGAGCCCGAAAAGGTAGAATCGACCATTGAAAAGAGGAAACAGAGGTAGGCCATGGAAGGAGCCATGAGTCAGCACGACACAACTTCAAGAGTTATAATCTAGAGGCAGCCCCAAACAAGCACCAACCCGCCATGTGGTGATTTCCAAAAGGTAAGGTCGGCCATTGAAAAGTCCAAAAGCCTGCGAGAGGCCTCCACGTGTCTCATCCGGCAACTTCAAAAGAAAAATATGGGGGTAGTTTCTAAATGAGCACGGAGCCTCCATGTGTCTCGGGTCAAGAATAGTGTCTCCACCAATGAGGTTGCCAAGTTTGTTTTACGGAGGGACTAGGTAAAATACGAGAGGAAACCAAGGAGCCCACGGAAGCTGCCACATTTTAGTTCAAAGGTGCAATTTCAAGATTGAGAGGAAGGGTCTCGAATTTTCAACACGTGCGGGGCTGCCATGTGGGTCCATCATTTTTAGGGGTGGTTGGAACAGAGTTGAATTTTCCCTCCTTTATCTCTCATTCTTCCTATATATTTAATAATAGGGACAATTTCAAAGGGTTGGACATTCTTGCTTTATGCCTGCCCCCTTTCTCTAATCTATAGGCGAATTCATGGAGTCTCAAACCACTCCATCTAAATTGTAATGCAATTTCTGCCTCTTGGATGTTGTAATGTACTGTATCAATTCTTGGAGCAATATAATAAGTTTGTGGATGATTTCAACCCTCTCTTATTTTTATTGCTTCTTCCTGATCCCTCATTGCAATCTTGGTCATCTGTGCATGGATATTGTTTCACATTTTAATGGTTTGTGTTTAAAGGAAATGTAAATGTTCAACATTCCTTTGGTGCATCACCTCTGTTAGATTAGGTTTTAATTCTTGCATCCCCTTAACTCTATCTCCTTGGTAAATTAGAATAGGATTTAGGATAGACCCTCTGTAATCTGAACGTGTGCACCTGAATAGAGGAATAGGAGCCGACCTTCATCCAGAGAGCTCTCTTGACTCACAAAGTCCCACACTTTGAGAGATGCTCCATGTTGTGCAGTCACACTAAGAATCTTAACCCATCAAGTTACTAATTTCAGGGGTGTTGTGATTTTGCAACAACATTATCTACTAATCATAATGATTTTGCAATACATTCTATGTTTTTTTAGATCCAAGCACAATCTCAAAATATGGCCTTGGAGTTTTCAAGTACTTGAAGTAGTTGTTTGACCATTGAGGAACACACTATACACTTTTAGATGAGTGTTTCCTAAAGTGTCAAGGATTAATCCTCTTCCTATGCCAACTAGGTGTAGGCACAATCATTCTCACAACTATTGTTAATCTCTAGTTCGTGGTTACTCATATTTTCTCCATTTTAGTAAAGGGGTTTGAGTCTAACTCCTTAGCGGGGTGGTTGAAGTTCATCTATTATGTAGATATGGCTATTATTGGTTCATTTCATTGGTCATCCCGACTTAGAGTGGCATTACCATGGTCGCCTTTCCTCCCCGAGATGAGGAATTATGGCCATTTGGCCTTGATGGGAAATATTCAATCTTTGGATGGTGGGATTGCGAAAGAGGTGTTGACGGAGGAACCTATGTGTATAAGGAGCTTCCTCCGAAATATGAACTACCACCACCCCAAGTAGTGTTACTACATGTACTTAATTTATCCACCATCTTCTAATGTAATTTGGTTATTGTTTTGGCAGTTTTGGATGTTGTGTTATCTCGACCTTTGTTGTTTATAGCTTATGATTTTTTTAGTTGCTTCCCGAAATCATTTTTAGGTCATAAAATTTATGATCACCCATTTGCTATAATCATCCACTATTATTTGTAATACATTACTACATTCTACTAAAGAAATGCACTTTTCAAGAAAGTGGTTGGGTTGAGAAATAATATTATGAAAAGACTTACAATTTAAAGGTATGCTACATGACACGTTGAAGTATATAATATTGGCCAATAAGCCTTTCTAAATTCAGTTTTATTTGTAACTCCCATCTTCATCGCATTGTCATCCTAAAATTATTTTTTGATTTTATTTTCAAAATAAAAACGTTCAAATCCACACACAATACTTGGTGGTAAAATCCACGTTTAATTCCTTGTCTCCTCACAAATTGAAAAATAATAACATATCAGTCATAGAGAGAGAATGAGAGTGTGTTGTTATAATGTTGAACCGAAGGTGCCGAATGAGAAATATAGCCTTGGAATTTTACATAAAGAATAAAAATAGCTTCACAACTCACAATCGAAAAATAATGATAATTGTGATCCTCTGCATGGATCCTCCTTCACTCCAATTTTCTACGTAAAAATAACAAGGACAACAATAGAGCCTTATTTGAGGGGAATAATAATAATAAGATGATTGAAAATTATTTACATGTAATAGAACATTGTGAAAATAGCTGACTGAAAGATTACAATTCAATGTTGATCATTTATATTTAAAATAAGAAGAATCAATCACACTACCATTTTGGATAATGTCTTGAAAATAAACTTAATGAATTTCATCAAGAGGTTTGAAGAATGCATTCTTATAATCACAAAATTCCATTATTAGGAAGATTGACAAACATCTCCAAAATAAAGAGCACTCCAAGAATGTCAATAAGAGCACAATCATCATATGCACCTTTTCCTTTACTTTTGATAAGCAATGTCAACTCTTCCCTAACATTTGACATGAAAGGTATCTTCATTAAAAAATCAACACAAATAACATATGTGCCTTTATTTTTGATAAACAATGTTAAATTTGGATTTTTAGAGTTGTAAAAGTAATTCCAAGATGCACCGAAGATTTTGGTAGTAAGGCATGTATTTCAAGGAAATTGTACTTGTTTTTTTGAATTTTTAATCAACCAATGAACCATTATGTTAGAAGATGGCCAATTCCATTATGTATAAAGATATCATTACGTATATTGGGGTTTGAGGCATATCTAATTTAAGATAGTAAAACATGTATAGAGAGACAAATGCATATGGTATTTTATTAAATTATGTTAATGAGATGGTCACATTCATTGTATTTTTCACCCTAGTTGACATAAAGATCATGATATATTGGAGTTTATATATTACCATATACCAAGTTGACTAACTAATATGGGATTATTTTGGTTGATAGGCCTTTTTAAAGTCAATTTTCTTTGTAACTCCCATCTTCATTGTCATTGTATTTCCTAAAATATTTTTAATCTTATTTTCAAAATAAAAACCATTCAAATCCAACTTAGAAATTAACCTAGAGAGATCATTCAAACAACACACTTCTAAAATAGCGTTCATGGTAATTTTCTCCGCCTAATAGAACATTTCAATTATGGCACAAGTAATACATTGATCATACGGTTCGATCGAGAGAGAAACATGCAAGCGTGATCTTTAGTTCATGTTAATTGTCCAGAGGATTCCATGTGAATCATCGACAAATAATGGAAATATTTTAATTCCTTGTATGACCTCACAAAAAGGCTTATGGTTCACATTGTAAGCTATAAATGATTAGTAAGATGTTCACTTTTTGAATTCTTTGGATGTTTAAATGAAGAGCTCCATTAAATTAAACAATAAGATTTAATAATATTTTTGGATTTGATCATGATGAAGATGGATCCTTTATCTAGTTTTACTAACTCAAGGTGTTTGAATGACAAAAATGGAGATCCAATGTTGCCATAGATTCCAAAGAATTATGCGAGAATCAAGGAAGATAGAACAAAACAATAGTGCAAAGTTTTTGGTTTCCTCTTTGCATTTTAGTTAGCATTGACATACATCACATACTTTTTAAAGATAAAAGTTGAAACTAAGAGAGAAGTGATTCATGTGGTTCATGGACATGACAATGATCATACACATGTCGAAAAATTAAGTGGTGAAAAGATGGGGATGAATAATGAATTGGAGATAATACATAATTTTTAGGTTGCTCCTTTTCTATATTAATTTTTGTATTTCCACCTCTCAATGTTCCTTAAAGTTTAAATGAAATCCTTATTTTTCATTCACTTGTAAAACTCGTCATAGATAAGTAGCCAATTTTTTTTGTGTGTTGCCTATAAAATCTTAGTTTGCATTGTTTAAAGCATCAATACATTCTTAATTATGGATTAAAAATTATTTGTCATCTTGATGGATAATCGGGCTATCTTTTGTCCTTTGGAGTCCGCATGTTTTTAATATTTTCCCGATAAGTGTGGTATATTATTGTGATTGACCTTTTTTTTATTTCATCTTCATTATATTTTACATGAGAGAGAATGTCATTAAATTAATGATTACTCATATAAAACATATTAAATTAGCTTGAATGCTCAAGTACTATAGGATTTTTGACATGTAAAATATATGGTGGCCCAAACTACCATAGAAAATTTTCATTAATATGATCAATATTTAATTCTTTTGTTTTCTTGGAGAATACTTTACAATACAATAATGTTAAATTGAAAACTACCGTACAAATCCTCCTTTAATACTATTATGTAGTAAATATAATAAAATTAAATTGAACTCTTAAAGAGCATCATTTTAAAATATTTCAAAGAGCATAAAATCTATACTAATGGTGCGTATGACTTTTCAAAAAAGCCTATGAAGTCTTTGGTAGTTTATTTATTTAAAAAAAAAGAAAAGGTAGGAGGGAAAATATCGTTATATTACATTTTAATGATAGTTTAAATTTAATTGTGCATCGAATTTAATCTTGGTTGAGGGATTCATCACCCTTAGGAAACATTACGAGCAATGTAGGTTGGAATTTGATGGTCACCGGATGCCTTGAAAAGGAAATTTAATGAAGCCACAAACTTAATTTACATATTTTATGAATCATTTTATTACATCTAGAATTTTGAATAGGTTTGGTTGGTTTTAAAATTGTAATTCTAATGCATTGAATTGATTTTTCCAATTTTCATGTAAAATTGGAGCTCACATTCAACACATAGAGACTTAGATTCCATAATTTTTTTGGCTTAGATACCTAACTAACAATCGCACGCAAGCAGTGCAATGTGAACGTTGAAAGGGATCAAGTAGAGTATTGAAGAGTAGAGGAGGTGTGAAGGGTTGAAATTAAAGGAAATAAATTTTTTAGTGGAATTTGATAAAGGAGAATGTGAAGTGGAGGGACAGATGGATGGAACCATAAAATGAGATAGGGAAGCTTACAAATATTGTTTTTAACCTTATGATCAAGTGTTGTAAATTTTCTTGATCTATAATTCAAAAATTTATAATGTGGATTTATTTTAAAATAGAAGAAACAATTAAATTGCTTGACAAATTAGAAATGAGAAGGTGTGTGATGTTAAGAGTTCAAAGTAGAAAACCCTATGTCAAAGCAACTTTGTTAAAGTGGGATGGATAAAATATGAACTCTTAGTAATAATGTCATTGTTATATGAGGTGTAATTATAGTAAAGGATTTTACATACGTATAAGATATGTGGAAGTGCAAACACGATATCCTCGAGACCATCATCCTTGAATATTTTGGCATTTGGCTAGCATGGAAAAGATGGGAATATTGACAATAATTCTCTATTCTAACAGTCTCACATAAAATAGAGGAATGCTATCTCATAAGACAAATGAAGGACCTAAATAAATCCATGGGATTGCATGAATGGGGTTGCCATTATACCCATAGAAAAATATAGCTGTTCACACAATGCACATGCCTAGTAGATGTGGAAACACAATGAAATTTTATATGTGGTTCCAAATTCAAACTTTTCTTAGATGACCGAGGAATTGTGATGATCCATGCCTAAGGGGGAAATACTCAAGGAATCGACTTAGTATTCATATTTTTCTCACCCTCAAATACTTTGTAGAGTCCTATAGACCATTGAATGTAAATAGGAAGTGTAGTGCGCAATATAAAATAAAATAATAATAAAATAAATTTAAAGAAACTAAAATAATATTAAAGTAAGTTTGAAAAAAATAGGTAGGGGGTGGTTGGAGAATAATGATGGAGGATGCGTGGAGTGTAGCAAGGCATGTGGGCTTCCTGACAAGGCATATGGGCACCCTGAAAATGCATTTTAACCTGTCACTTTCTCTGCATAATAATAATTCTTTCAACCTATTTGAGATCCGGAGGCTTAGACCACGCTCATACCCAAGGAAACATTGTAAATTTAGCAGTTTAGATAGTTGTAGCGATGGATGAATGCGGAGGGGGCCATAGTTTTCCTTAAGGACGATCATAGTGGTTTGCATATGCATCAAGCAGGTCTCTAACCTGTCTGTTAATTTTGCTTGCACACACTCCCAACCTATGCCAAAATGTGAGCACTAGTACATGGTAGGGACATCCAACAAGGCACAATGATAGAAGAATTTCATCAGACGCTGTAGTTGGAAGCACTCATGTAGATAGGCATAAAAAATGTCGAATCATATGCTTGGCATGTAAAATGTTTTCCCAAAATGCCTGAAAGAAACGTGGCTCATGGAATACAACTACTGTAGATTATGCAAAAATGGTTTCATTGAAAAAGCTTACAAAATTTTAAGAAAATGCAGATGAATAAATCATTCTTCTTGAGATGGGTGCCATCTGTTTTTGCCTATTTTCCACTTTCCAGCTCGATTGTGTTTGAGCCATTCAGATTTGTGATGTTTGGAGATCTGTATTGTTTTCTTTCACTCAAATATGTTGATCTTTGCTTCATTCCTAAGCTCGTGATTTCCTATCACTTCTCTGTGTGTTCCAAATTCATGGTTTCATTGAGCCTTTGTTTATGTTAAGGAGGGATAGGCATTGATTTAGCCCTATGCTCGTTTAACCCACCATTGGAATGCCTTCGAGCTTCTCATACTTATTATCGTGTTAAGACTAGGATGGAGATGCTCTAGGTGTCTACCCTAATTTTTGTTTATAAATATTCTGATGGAAATAACGAGGTCAATAATAAAATACTTGTATATGGTCAAAGGAAAGATGGTGTGTCTTTAATCCATTACCAAAGGCCTCTTCAAAGTGCAGATGCAAAATTTGACGTCTCTGTGAATGCCACTGATAATATGAGTGTGATTTGGGCTTTGGGTTTAATGAGGCCACTAGATAGTCTCCATCCATTGTACCTACCTCAAAATCATGGAGGTTCTCCTCTTGTTGCATATGGTCATACCACATTCAGGATTGTGGACGACGTAAACAAATGTTTGGGACCATTAGATTGGCAAGTAAATGACATTGCATGGAATCGACATTGTTGAGTATAAAGGGACAATGGACTCCCACCTAACCACAATGGAGAAGGATGAGGATTTGTAGATGTCATGGTGCAAGTAAACTGGAGGGAATGAATGGAAAACAATGTGGAAGGTTGGGAAACCTCGTGAACCACTTAACAAAATGCCTATTTGAGATGCAAAAAAATCCCATAATTTTCAACCGGTTCATGGAACCCCAAAACCATTTATCTTCTATTGTCAATCAATTCAAGGCATGGTTCATCTCTCCTTATCTTTCATAATTCTTGTTTTTTTAGTTTTTCATTTACAATAAAATAAAATTTGAAACCGTAGGATTATCATGCATTTGATTGTTGTAAGTAAGCTTGTTTTCAAGGCAATAAGACATCATATCATAACTTGCATAATCCAAAGATTCCTTGGTAGATAACCATGAAATCAAACCCTCATTTTGAAATGATATAGAAAACTTCCTGACCAAACTAGGTTACTACAATACCCCTATTTAGTGGCAGGTTGAAGTTGAGTTTCCTGTAAATATGTTGACCATTCCCTTGTTAAAACAAATAAATCGCGATCTTCGGAGACTCGCAAAACAACCTTCATAACTCTGGAAAGGATATGTTGAGTTTCCTACATATACCTTGTTATGTGAGGAGTCACTTCAATCCCTCAGATTGACCTTGTTTGATCATCTATGATATTTTTGACGCCATTCTAAGATCCATGTTACACCGTTTTGTAGTTGTAGGAAGTTGCTAAAAGTGAAAAGTTGGGTTTTGTTTTGGCTCGTTGTTTGAACCCTGAGAAAGAAAATGCTTATCTTCCTTTGCAAACCTCTAGTACTTTTACTAGAAAATTTCCTGGAACCTTTTGTTTGGAAAATCAAATTTCTGGGTAGTTTGGAAAAGGCATTTTGTAGGCCTCTGGTCATAGTTTGAATAGATCAAATTGGACCAATTATGCCCGGTGGCTCAGGACAACTTATCACCGTCTTAAAACCATTTACCAATTCGGTCCCACAACTCGGGAATTATCCACAAATAGGGGAACTTGTAGGAAGTTTCTCGTTCGCATTCTTCTATCGAACGCCAATTTTGGACGTGGTTTTTGAGCCCCAAGCTAACTTTTGATCTTTTTAAACTAGGCGCTTATGACCGATGTCCTTGAAACACTGGCCACCTATCGTAAATCATTTACCAATTCTAAATTCCATTAGTTCTTGTGAGTTCTTGGTGTATAGGAGGACATGTAGAATTTTACCCATGGTGTGTTTGTTCATCGAAGACAATGTTTGAAAGTGGTTTCTTCACCTTTGAGCCTATTTTGAGCATTTTGCAACTAATAGGAAAACGTAAAAGGAAAGTTGAAGGACCCTGTCAGATTACCAAACCACTGTGGAAACTTGTTGACACTTGTAAATAACTGTTTGGAACTCTACCTTGTGGCTTGTTGTGTGAAATTTGACTTTTGGGAAATAGTGTATCTCTCTCTTTCTCTCTCCTTGGTTACGAAATGAAGTGAAATGAATACATGTCTCTAACCCTTTTTCCTTTCCAATGCAAATTATTAATGTTATTATGTAAATGGGAAACTAAATATGTTAATTATGTTAGATTAGGGTGGATGCCATGCCAATGATTTATCACTGATTTCATGCTCACATGGTTTTGCAGGATGCAAGAAAGATGGCGAAAAGGTGTTGTGCAATTCATTGTTTATTATTGTAATTTATATAGGTCATTGTAAAATGTATATATGTATAATGTAGTCCCATGTTACATAAAAAATTTATTTGAAATTTGTTAATATGTATGAGATGCTAGTTTTAGGGATACCTTGGGAAATGTGCATTTAATCATAGGTGCAATTTTGATTCATAGTTACGTATGGTAAAAAGGATTGATATATATATGTTAAATGAATTTGAATTTAATATCTTGTAGTGTGTTTCTAGTGTGTAATAGATGATTAAATAATTGGTGTTGTGTTTCTTACCTTGAAAATGTAATAAAGAAATCTAACCACAATAGTCAACCCTAGTATAAGATTCATGCATAACTTGTCTTCATGTGTGATCCTTCTTAGCGTAGAAGAAATTGAAACCGTAGAATGAACTTAAACCTTGTACTTGATGGAACCTCCTAGTTTAGGTAAATAAGACCCCTAGTTTGAGTTTAACATCATAGTTGGTATGTTTAATGACTTTTTCATGAACCCATATTTTAGGAACGACATGGTCTAACTTTATCCGGAGTATGTGGTTTCCTTCTAGGTTTGGTAACCGTGCATGGGGTAAGGAGAATGTATTCTCTTTAGGTCTGACACTGTGTTGAGTGGTGAAGACCATATTTGAAGTCACCTTATGATTCCTTGTTCGAAGAAAATTCTATGCGGTGTAACCTTACCACTTATGGAGTAAGTAGAGCTATTACTCCCTTGGTATCATAATTGACTAACAATTCTTACAAAGTTAGATCTATGATATTTTTATTATCATCAAATGAATTCCTGTGGAACCCCCAGACGACACAAATGGAGAAATTGAAATAGTTGATCGATGACTTTAAGTCTTGTTAATAAACTCTTTAGCTCCTCTCAGCTAGATGTGTTACCTCGGTTACTAACAACATAACACCTTGGTATTTCATGAGGTTGTGTAGCATAAATTTTTCCTCTCACCTTAAACTCATATATAGTGGATGCGTAGATCCTTAGGTGCAATTGGAATTAAACTAAACCTCAGTTGATTAGGAGGTTAACTTGGGGTTCATGTGTAGTTAAAATACTTCCAATCATATACTTCTTCAAGATGTTAGACAATTAATTTTGTAACTCTTTTGTTATAAAGTGATGCCAATAATGAGACCATAGTGCAATGTAAGAGTAAATCATACAAGAGTGAAACAACATTCGAGGTTAGGAATAATGCCACTCTTGGAGTCCTTGTAAATCAACTAGACATTTCCTTGTGTTAAAAAATAATATGAATTTCCTTGGTGAGATCAAACCGAGTAAAAAATATATTTATAAATCTAAATAAATAAATTCTTGATTTGGAAATGTTGAATGGATTCAACAATTTATTGAACTATATTAACTAGGGTAGGGAAATAAAGATACCGTGATATAAAAAAATTTTTTTGGAAAATGTATCTTGAATCTAAATCTGCCTCAAATCCTAAGATTTCTATCTTGACATCATGTCAGATTCAATATTGTAGTAAGGGTAAAATTTAAACTTTGAATGAACATTTGAGAAACATGCCAAATAACCTATGAACGAGCGAATTAAGAACTTTGTATGTAATTTGAAATATGCCAAATAATTTTGTAAGTTATGGAGATTGTCGTAAGAGATAAAGAGCCAACTTAAAAGGTTGAACTGTAAGTTGAATGTGAAATGAATTAAAGAATATGTAGGTGGAAAAAGGATAAAATTATCCTTGCACAATAATGTTCTTGGAATGATAATTATAACTAAGATGTAATCATGGTAATGATGTGTTGTGGGTTTTCCAACCCTTGAGTCCTTTTTGTGGTTGGGTCTTTGCTAGCATTCATTCATTGGGGAAAGTGTGGCATCGACATGTATATGGTGTTGTCATGTGTCTATATGAGTCTATGAATTATGTAAGTGTCTTGTGTGTTGTTGAGTTTCTCTTCTTGGAGCCCTTGTGGTGTTGTGTAGTGAGCAATGTAAGTGATGTGGGAGCCTAACTTGCAAAGACCATAACTTTTGATCCGACTGTTGGATCATCCCGAAATTTTACAGGTGGTAGATATACATTATTACTATGTTGAGGTCAATTTTCTTGCAAGTTTGTGCCCATTTTGGCACGTTTTCAGGATCAGATTCCTTCATCAAGTGGGCTAAAATTGTATCCGAATGTTTTTTCCACTTTTGACTAGGTCTTATAACTTTAACTTTTGTTGTGCTTGTCAGAATAAGTCCAAATTTCGTGTGAGCCCTAATTTATGAATGCATATTTGGCACAAAAATTTTGGGGTCAATCCGAGTTGTTTTGCATTTTAGGGTTTGTTGGCATTTTAGGGTTTTAGAGTAGTCTTGAAATAAAAGGAGGATTGTAATGATGTAATAGATCAGTGTGAATTCCAGAATGAGAAGTAAGCTATTTTGAAACTCTTGGTTTTATTTGCAAAGTTTTTTATGTGTGTTTTTGGAGGTATTTCAACCTCTTGCAGCTGGATTCACATCAATTGGTATCAGAGCAGGATTTTGATCTTGCATGGAAATAGTTAAGGTAACATATTACATTTTTATGTGTAGTTTTTACCTCTATTTTATATAACCATGGCTAGACGTGGGAGGGGAGGTTATGCCCAGATGAATAGGCATATGCAAGAGCTACAGAGACAAGTTTTTGAGCTCATAGGAGAAGTTACCCGCCTTAGAAGGAGACATGCAAATGGGGATGCAAACCCAGATAGTGATATTGAAGAAGAGCCTCCATTAATGAATGGAGGAGATGAAGAAGAAAATGAGAGAGATGAAGAAACCTTGAATGAGAGACCATTTTAGGAGAGATCGATCAAGGCTTTAGAGGGAAATAATGATGGCATCAAGATTAATGTTCCTGATTATGGTGGAGGGTTACGACCAGAGGAGTTGATTGACTGGTTAAATCGCATGGAAAAATTCTTTGAGTGGAAAACCCTTTCAGAGGAGAAGAAGGTTAAGTTTGCATGCACTAAGTTGGTTGGACATGCATTGATCTGGTGGGATCACCTACAAAATGAAAGACAAAGGAATGGAAAGGGCAAGATCTCGAAACTAGAATAAAATGGTAAAGAAGTTGAAAGAAAAGTTTCTTCCTGTAGATTATGCTCGAAACTCTTTCGAAGGTTCCAAAACCTAAGACAGAAGGATCTCAACATTGAGGAGTATACTAATGAATTTTACAAGTTATCAATTAGGGTGGAACAAGGAGAGTCTGAAGAACAAAAGGCTACATGGTACATAAATGGGTTGAGTTACACCATACAAGATGAGTTGAGTATGCTCTCGGATACATAGCCTAGATGATGATTATCAACTCGCATTAAAGGCAGAAGAAAAGAACAAGAGGAATAATTTTAGAAGAGGTGTGAAGAGAGGTCCATCATCATCTCCAATGAGGGGTAGGGGTAGATTTGAATCTACAAAAAGTGAATCCTCTAATACGTAAGGGCATGAATATCTTGGTCAAAGCCATGCTAACTACCAAAGAGGTAGGGGTTTCAGGAGGGGTAGAGGTTATAATGGAGGACGAGGCTGGAATAGCCCTTAAAGGCAATATACATGTTACGATGTGGTGAAGAGGGGCACAGAGCTTTTGAGTGTCCACACTATCCTACATAAGATAGATGGCAAGGAGAAAAACCATTAGTAAATCTGGTTGAGGTTGAAGAGGAAGAAGAAATGGAGGTTGCTGCAGACTTGGGTGAAACCCTCATGATAAGGAGGACAATGATTGTCCTAAGGAAGGAGAAAGAACATGATGTTGCTAGAGCTGATTCGTGGCTTCGAACAAATATATTTCGAACAAGATGCACCTCTGGAGGAAAGGTATGTAAAATTATTATTGATGGTGGTAGTTGTGAAAATATGGTTTCAACTGTAATGGTTGATAAACTGAATCTAAAATGTGAGAAGCACCCATATCCCTATCATATATCATGGTTCAAGAAAGGAAATGAAGTAACCATAGATAAAAGATGCCTTATAAAGTTTTTAATTGGGAATACCTACAAGGATGAGGTGTGGTGTGATGTTATCCCAATGGATGCATGTCATATATTACTGGGTAGGCCTTGGCAATACGATAGAAATGTTACACATGATGGAGGGAAAAATACATATACCTTTTGGAAGGATGGTGTAAAGGTGGTCTTGTTACCCTTTAAGGAAGAAGAGAAGAGTGAGGGCTTATTGGCTACAAAAGAGTTTGTTACAGAAATGGAAGAAGTTGGATGTTGTTATGCACTAATGTCAAAGAAGTTGGAGAAAGAAGACTTTAATATACCTGTTGCGGCAGAAAAGATACTAAAAGAATACAAAGATGTCATACCAGATGAGCTACTAGATGGGTTACCTCCAAAGCGAGATATTCAACACCATATTGATTTGATCCCAGGATCGGCCCTTCCAAACCAGGCAGCCTATCGGATGAGTCCGACACAGAGTGAAGAGTTGAATAGACAAGTGACAGATCTAATACAGAAAGGGTTAGTGAGAGAAAGCATGAGTCCATGTGCAACTCCAGCATTATTGACTCCAAAAAAGATGGAGACTGGAGAATGTGTGTAGACAATAGAGCCATAAACAAGATCACAATTAAGTATCGGTTCCCAATTCCACAATTGGATGATATGATGGATGTGCTAGCGGGAGCCCGATATTTTAGCAAGATTGACCTACGGAGTGGTTACTACCAGATCCGAATCCGTGAAGGGGATGAATGGAAAACTGCTTTCAAAACAAAAGATGGATTATACGAGTGGATGGTGATGCCATTTGGGCTATCTAATGCACCCAGTACATTCATGAGGTTGATGAACAAGAGTACTCGAGAATACAATGGTAAGTTTGTTGTTGTCTATTTTGATGATATTTTGATATTCAGTAAGACAGTGGAAGAACACTTGTTACATCTAAAATTGGTGCTAGACTTGTTACATAAAGAGAGTCTATATGCAAACTTAAAGAAGTGTAGATTCCTTTAGAAGAGTCTTGATTTTTTGGGATTTGTCATATCGTGAGGATGGAGTGAGGATGGATGAGGAAAAAGTAAAGGCAATTCTAGAATGGCCTATTCCAAGGAATGTGACAGAGGTTCGCAGTTTTCATGGATTGGTGACTTTTCATAGGAAGTTCATCAGGAATTTCAGTAGCATTATTGCACCCATAATAGAGTGTACAAAAGGGAGGGAGTTTGTATGGACCAAGGCAAAGCAACAAATAGTTTTGAATTGTTGAAGAAGAAAGTGTTAAAAGCACTGTTTTGGTATTGCTAGATTTTAGCAAGGTCTTCGAGGTTGACTGTGATGCCTCACATGTTGGGATTGGAGCTGTGTTGAGTCAAGAAGGATGACCTATGGCATTCTTCAAGAAAATCTAAATGAAGTCAGGAGGAAATATTCTACTTATGATGTGGAATTTTATGCTATTGTTCAGGCATTAAGGAATTGGAGACATTACTTGGTAGCAAAGGAATTTGTACTCTTCATTGACCATGAAGCCTTGAGGTATGTAAACACATAGAAGAAACTAAATAGTAGGCATGAAAAATGGGTTTCATTTTTGCAAGAATATACTTTTGTTTTAAATCATAAGTTAGGTAAGCAAAATCAAGTTCATTGATGCCTTGAGTAGGCG
Organism: Taxus wallichiana var. yunnanensis; assembly: GCA_018340775.1. Taxonomy (NCBI): domain Eukaryota; kingdom Viridiplantae; phylum Streptophyta; class Pinopsida; order Cupressales; family Taxaceae; genus Taxus; species Taxus wallichiana. The sequence continues at coordinate 391,957,578 of CM031234.1, read as the reverse complement.
TGTAGCCCTTTTGACAACAATGGAAAATAAAGTACTAGGGTTTGAGGCAGTTAAGGAATTGTATGAAGGTGATCCAGATTTTGGTGATGTTGTGAGAAAAATTAAGGAGCCTACAAAGTAGGTAGTTATTCTTTTGATTATTTGATACATGATGGTTATTTGTTTAGGGGGAAACAATTGTGCATCCTATTTGGTTCAATGAGAGAAAATATTATAAGAGAATTGCATAGTGGGGTTAATTTGGACACTTTGGTATAAGTAAGAAAATTTCTCTTGTTGTAGAAAAGTATTATTGGCCAAAGGTAAAGAGGGACATAAGTAGGGTTGTAGCAAGATGTAGAGTGTGTCAAATGGCTAAGGGCCATGCACGAGATATCTTTTGGGTTGTATATGCCATCGCCTATCCCTACAGGGCCATGGGTTGATTTGAGTATGGATTTTGTGTTAGGGATTCCTAACACACAATGAGGGAATGATTCTATCTTTGTTTTGGTTGATAGATTCTCTAAGATGGCACATTTCATTTCTTGTAAAAAAACTAATGATGCTTCTAGAATTGCATATTTGTTTTTTTTTGAAGTGGTTAGATTGCATGGAATTCTAAGAACGATCACTTCAGATCGGGACACAAATTTTTTGAGTCACTTTTGGAGGACTATGTGGAAGAAATTGGGGACACAACTATAGTTCAGTAGTGCATATCACCCCTGACTGATGGGCAGACAGAAGTAGTGAACAGAAGCTTGGGAAATATCCTACATTGTATAGTTGGAGAAAAGCCAAAACAATGGGACTTAGCTTTACCTCAAGCTGAGTTTGCATATAATAGCTCAGTAAACAGGTCAACAGGGAGGTCTCCTTTCTAGATTGTATATGGTAGGAATCCCAAGGGGGTCCTAGATCTAATTGTTCTACCAGGTGAAGATGAAACTAGTGATGATGCAGAAGCATTTGCAGAACACATTCTACAGCTGCAAGATGAAGTGAGGGAAAATTTGAAAGTGAGTAATGCAAAATATAAAACAGCTGCAAATACAAGTAGGAGAGTAAGTGTATTTGAAGAAGGAGATATGGTGATGGTTCATCTTAGAAAAGAGAGGTTTCCAAAGGGGACATATAATAAACTCAAGTATAAGAAGATTGGGCCATGTAGGATTCTGAAGAAAATGAGTGATAATGCCTACAAGGTGGAGCTACCTGAAAACTTTGCTATCTCACCAGTTTTTAATGTTTCTAACTTATATAAGTTTCTAGGTCATGATGAAAATGTTGCAGAGGAGGAAGAAATAAACTGGAAGCAACAGATGCCGAAGAAGAAAAAGGAGAGGGTAATGCGTGTCTTGGACCAAAAGACAATCACTACTAGACATGGGAGCTACAATAGATATTTGGTATAGTGGGAAGGTTTATAACAAGAAGAAAATACTTGGATTCCTGAGTGGGAGTTGAAGAAAATTGACAGTGTAAAATTAGATGAGTTCCATCAATGAATTCGCAGGAGCTGAATTCTTTTCAACCAGGGGAGAATGATGCGGGAGCATAACTTGCAGAGACCATAACTTTTGATCCGACCATTGGATCGTCCTGAAATTTTACAGGGTGGTAGATATACATTAGTACTATGTTGGGGTCAACTTTCCTGCAAGGTTTTGCCCATTTTGGCATGTTTTCGGGCTCATATTCCTTCATCTAGTGGCCTAAAATTGGCTTTAAATGTTTTTTTTCGCTTTTGACTAGGTCTTAGAACTTTAATAACTTTTGTTGTGCTTGTCAAAATAAGTCCAAATTTTGTGTGAGCCCTAATTTATGAATGCATATTTGGCACGAAAATTTTGGGGTCAATCTGAGTTGTTTTGCATTTTAGGGTTTTTTGGCATTTTAGGGTTTGTTGGCATTTTAGGGTTTTAGAGTAGTCTTGAAATAAAAGGAGGATTGTAATGATGTAATAGATAAGTGTGAATTCCAAAATGAGAAGGAAGCTATTTTGAAACTCCTTTTTTTATTTGCAAAGTTGTTTATGTGTGTTTTTGAGGTATTTCAACCTCTTGCAAGTTTGGATTCACATCGTAAGTCAAAAAAGTTATTCTAGAATTTTTCACTATTTTTTTTTGTGTAATTAGTGGGTGTTACAGAAGCTTGCATATGCCCATGAACCTCACACTTAATGATACTGGAGTCCACCTTAAGAGGGGACCAAGTGGATGCATATGTAGGGTCTCCTTTAGTGACGCCTATAGATAGGAAGCTTGTTACCCTAACATACTACCGTATCTAGATATCCATGAAATTTATTTCTCCGTAACTATGAACATAACTAAATTCTTGAAAAAGTATAGTGAAAATAGAAAATTAGAAAGAAAATTATAAAATATGTTGTGTCAAACATAGATAACATAGATCTCCTCATTGTCGTGAAGCCTATCCTCAAAGCCAAAAGTGGGAATAAATCAACAAAAGAGACAAAATGGATTCAAGGAAAAAATGTTTCTCATTGTTGCTTGTGCTTCAAATGCATTTTTTTCGTCGGTGAGAAATTGTATGGATTCTTAGTCTAAAACTTCTAATTGGAAGATAGAATCCTCATTTTCTCATTTGACTAACCATTGGATGAGATCAATTATCAATGATTTATATGAGACATTACAAAATTACTAATGATAGGGTACTTGTCATATTTGTGCCTTTCGGGCCTCATATATGCTCGTTTTATCATTAGCAATAAAATGACATTTCTGGAAACTTAATGGTATGTTCTTGACTTTTTTTAAGTTTTCACATGGACGGTATCTTTCATTTCACAATGAAATTATACATCAAAGGTAATTGTTAAAACCCAATTTCACAAAAAGAGTAGATTTTACAATGGAAAATTATCTTGAATATTCACGTGGTCGCTAATTATGATATAATTTAGAAATGTAGAGGAAGGTGTGTCTCGTAATGTCTGGGTTGAGGGATGAAAAGAATAGGCCTAGAGTACTTTTCAACATTGAGTTGTGGGCTACACTTGTAGGTGGTGAGGGAAAAGATGCACAAATTTTACAACCATTTCTCGAACTCGTTTCTTCCTCCCTGCATGTATATGACCAGTTTTATTAAATTTGTATTTTCCCCTTACAATTTGATATGTAGTTTAGGTATATTATGAAGACCAATATTGTTATTTCTTCAGGCCGAAGCCATGTAGATTTTTGCATTTTTAACAAATGTTGTTGCAAGGATGAGACATGAGGTTTTTTGCATGGACTTGGTATTGGGGCTTCCACTATAATTTGATCTAAATGCCCTCATAATTCTTCTCTGTGATCAAGTTCCATGCCTACAAATGTGTAGAAATGGTGCTTGGTTTTTAGGTGCATGTTTGGGATAAGAATTGTTGTAATTTATCTTTGATATGAGAAATTATATTCATGACTTATAAGGTGGATGGAAACTACTACTATCTAATACAATAGGAATTAAATTTAATTGAAAAAGTTGCAATCTCTATAGAATGGAATCTGCTACATTGTTTGAGATAAAATAAAAATATGCTAATTCTATTATGTTATAATCCTCTATAATTTGACTCGAGGAAGCATGCGAGATAAATTCATCGGGAGATAATGAATAATTTTTTCATGGGTAATAAGGTTTCTACATTTAGTATCATATGGAAACATAATAATATTGGCAATTTCTCTATCTTAGTTCCTTTGTTTAAAAGTATCCAATTCACATAGATAACTTTTCATTTTTGTTCCACTATTAGCCAAAGAACTATTGTTCTTCCATCCCCATTTTATCTCCTACGATAGGGATTTATAATGACGGAGGTTCAAAGATGCAAACAATTAATTTTCAAATATTATACCCGTAGGTTTTGGCCTCATGACCAGCTAGGAAGCGAAACATGCCTGCAAATATACCTAAAATTTTTATGTATGATAATGAACTAATTTAACCTTGCAACAAATCCAAAAATTGGAATTGAATAGGAAAATTATGAACTTCCATTATGATAGTGCACACTAGTATAATTGGCTTTAAACCAACAATTTATTAAGCAGGGCAAAAAGGCTTTCAAAAATACACAGTTAACGACTATGAACATTTACATGAGTAGTTCGAAAAAAACAACGTGGGTTTATTGGTGACCACAACACCTCTACCTCACAGAAAAAAAACCCTTTGAACTCTTCTGCCTCACATTAGGGAAGGGTTAGAAACATACGTTTATGGGCAAAAATAGTGTTTTTCTAGGTAAATATATATTCACCATACACGAAAGAAATAGTTTAAAGCATTGACGACATGAATGGTCCTAAGAAATAACAATCCTTGAGCTCATTTGTGATTTGTAACCTCCTTCCATACACAGATTCAATTTTTTAATTTGACCAATTAAAACTGTGGTTATCTAAAATTTACCATAAATGATAGATATAACAGTGAACATCTGAGAAAAACTGACGTTGCTAATGCCAACTATACACACTACGATGAACCACATTAAAATAAAAATTGGCCTTTCACTTGAAGAAAGAGGGGTGATGGCTCGACAAGTATCCAACTTCATAGCCTGTAATGTGCGTTGAAAGTGGCTAAAACTATAGATTGACAGCCTCTGGAGGTCTGTGCACCAACTTTGTCTACGCCACAATTTCCACCATCTAGTTTTATGATTGATGTCAACTAGGGAAGGCTCATTCTCATTTAGAATGCCTTTTTGCGTAACAACCAAGCCCAACTATTGATAGTATGTAGCATTCATTTTGTTTTCCTAGAATTAAGCCACATCCTTTGGGTTCTGCAAATACGATAAACAAACTATTAACTTATTTCCTTTCTACAAGTAATTGTACACAAATCATGATGTATATAGTCCCAAAATGTTCTTGTATATTGTCAATCCTTTAAGAATAAATTTTCTCTGTAGGAATTGTTCAATGTTAGAAATGAAACACGTGGTATCTTTTCCCTACATGGCAGAGGGCCATTTCATTATTTTCCTAAAACTCAATAGTTTGGTTGTTTTTGAAGGTATTACCGCCAGCTTTGTCACCACCACTAATAGTCTCAAAAAATTGCAATCCTTGGCACTGGGATCAGATATTCAATTTTTGCCTGTCTTTTCCATATATCGACAGCCTCTCTCCCGCCTGCGAAAGTGTCGATGATGTGTCCATGGCGGAAAGAATTTTGTTCTCCTATTCTTCGTGTAAACTCTGTGTCATTTGAGAATGGTCAAGTCATTGAGTTTGCAAAAAATGGTTGGAGCAAATGAACCTAATTAGATCACCTAGCAATCAAATTGGTGTTGTTTCCTCAAGGATTGAAGATGAGATCTCACCAAGAAATGGATACAAGGCCATTTTTGGATCTTCCCATGCTCTTCAATTTGAGAGAATGGATGCAAGATGGAGAAGATATTTCCAACAATGGAGAATGGATCTAGATCAAAATTCCTATAGTTTTCACTAATGCAAATGAGGTGTAAGGAAAAAGGGAAGGAGGAGGGTTTCTTATATAACCTTCCTGTTTGAGAGAGCTTTGCATCTTGAGTGCATGTGGGATAAGGGTAAAACAAGATTAGGAATGGATAAGGTTGCTTTAGAAAAGGTAACCTTGATTTAGAAGAGTTTAATTTGTCATTAGTAACTCATGGGAGTTGGGGATGTTTTAATTAATCAAAGTGTGATTAATTAATAGGTAGATGTAAGCTTATAGAATCTAATTAGAGGAAAATTAGTATGATTTGGGGGATATAAGAGAGGAATTTGATCCAATAAACAATGATTTATTGATTTAGAGTAGTGTAATTAATTAATAATTAATTAACCCAAGTAGAAGTGGACATTAATTAACAAAAGGTCATTAATCGACATCCTGAGTGATATGAAAGATAATTAATTAGTGAAATGTAATTAATTAACGGAATAGAGGGAAAATGATGGTTTATTGATGAAGTGTCATCAATTGACCAAAAGAGAGTGAAGATCGTGGTTAATTAGTGAAGTGTCGTTAATTGACCCAATGAGAGGAGAAGATGTGTTTATTTGATGAAGTGTCGTCAATTATCCAAATGATGGGAAAGAGGATAGTTAGTGCAATTTAAGTATTAAAACTATGCATAAGTGGATTTTAGGTGTCTACATTTTCCCCTCTTTGGGGTGGCGTAAGTGATGCCACTTCAAAGATAGTAGACAAGTAAAAGTAAATTTTTAAGGGTAGAAGAAAAATTAGTAGAATGAAGGATGCCCCCTCGAGTGTCGATGGGGTGATGGAAGAGGTCGATCGACGATAAAAAAAGATGAAGGAAATGGATAGAAGAAATATGAGGGAGAGGGGGATAAAAGGTGATCCCTATTGCCCCAAGTGATTTGGAAGAATAGTGTTGATAGAAGAAAATGATAGGGAAGAAAAATGAAGATGAAGAGAATGGAAATAACTTTCATCCAACTGATGTAAAAACAACTTTATTTCATCATTTTCTTAATGATCTACGTCATCAGCGATCCTTATTAAAATATACACATACAAAAAAGTGTATAATAACATGAAAAGCTATAATATAAACATTTTTTCATTGCCTAAAACACTAACTCAATGCAACATACATAATGTAATGCAATACGAGAAAGTAAACAAGCTAACCTAATAGGAAACAAGTACAAACACACATACTCAAACAAACAACGTTCAAGACAATTACACAAATGTTTTTGTTATCAAGCTTCAATTTTGACCTGTGTGAATTAACGAAAAGGGTTAAGAATGACACCCCAAGCAAGGATACATGAGGTGAATAAGCGAAGGATGTAGAAGTCCCATGAAAAAAGCAATCATGCACTATGAAACTACCCCCCAAGCAATGCATTTGTGTAAGGGAAGATAGATATAACAAGCAAACTAAATTTTGTTGATGGAGGGTAGATCAAATGATTCGTCGAGTTGTGCACAAGAACATGTGAGAATCAAAGAAATATGTTTTGTAGGAAAATTTTTGATGTTTGAGTATGATGCATTTGACACAGGCTTTATTGCGTGCATGCTTGTTACTAATTTTTGAAAAATTTTACAATTTTTACAATTTTTTGGATTTTAAAACAATTTTTGAATTTTTGAATTTTTTTTTTGAAATTTTTACCAATTTTTTTTTGATTTTGTGAATTTTTAAATTTTTAGTATTTTAAATTTATTTTGGAAGAAAATTAGTTAGAAGAATGAAAATATATGTGGTTATTGCCAAAAAATGTTGGGAACAAACATATGCCCTAGTTAGTAGAAAGGGTCATTGGGAAGCAAAAACATGCCCCAGTGTAGCGAAAATGGTGAAAAATGACTATTTAATAAAAATAATCATCACTGATGAGTGGTAGAAGAAAATAGAAGAATCATGTTAGTTATCCCATCTGGGGGGCGAGAAGAATGAAGAATTAGGGGAAAACAACTATATATATAAGGGGTGGGAGGGGTAAAAATTCATCATGACGAGTTATTGTTACCCAAACCCTTTCATTTTATTTGTGATTTTTTCTAACATGTGAGAGAAATGGATCGAGTTTAGGACCATGTGATGACATGTTGACATAGTTCGAGAGTACATGAGGCTTCCAGATGATGGACCCCCAAGGTATGTAAAAAAATTTTTTTATTTTTGAGCTCATTTAATGTCATTTATTACTTGTAGAAGAATGTGCGGACAATGTTAAGTGCAGGCACGTAAGTGGGCGTGTAAGCGTGGGTGTGAAGGGGGCACATGTGATATACAGGGTACATGTATATGTGATGCATACATACACGTGTGGTAGCATATAAAAAGAGGTGCATATACATTGAAATATAAAATAGGCGTTAGCAAAGGGAATAGTCAAAAAAGGACATGTGCAAGTGTGAAAAAACAATGTTGGTGTGAAAATGGGGTGTTAGCTCTAGATGGCGTGCTAATGCTAAAATGGATAGCATGCTAGTGCTAAAAGAAAAAGTGCTAGCGTGAATGGTTAGTTTTGGATAACTTTAGAAGAATTTAGGAAATTTATAGAAGAACCTAGTGATGAGTAGAGGAAATTAGATGATGTGTTTAGAAGAAATGATGTTAATAAGTGGTTTTTTGATCTTGCAGATTGAATTACCTAGATTGGAGATGAGGGAATGACATGTGTGACTTTGAGCTTTCGAGAGACCTTCTCATGGCATGAGAGGATTTATTGGAGATCACTTTAGATGTTACCGACTTATCATATGTGGCTCAGATGCCACAGATTTCTCTAGATCACAACCTTCTCATGGCCTTAGTGGAGAGATGGCATAGTGAGATCTAGACTTTAGATTTGTGACTAGTGAGATGAGTGTCACATTGGAGGATGTGTGGCACATACTGAGAGTTCCTATCAGGGTCGATTGATTACATATGATGATGATCCGTGATCATATTATAGTGTATTGGGGAGATGTTTTCTCTACCCGACATATGCATCGGGGTATGTAGTTCATCTGTATAAGTTCTTTGATGATTGTCATTTATCTCATGTACAAGTTTAGGTGTACTTGATGGCTCTTGTCAGTGGCATTTTTCCCTACGACAAGATGGGAGCACACACTTTCCCTTGGGTCTCATTAGATTGATACATGGTCTCATTAGTGGAGAGGTATATTATTTGGGGTCAGTGCATTCTAGCACACCTTTACTGGGATCTACACTTGATTACATACCATGGTTAGAAGACCATGGGTCCAACCACATTACTACAGATATGGGCATGGGACCATATTGTTATTGGTCACCCATTAGGAGTTCTATGAGATAGGGATTTGGATGAGCCTTCTATGATGGGTTGGGCACTAGTTAGTGATGATATTTGAGCTCACATTGGAGACACAAACATTTTATAGGTGCATTTGATGATATCCAACTACATATGGTGACATGACACCCATACAAATTATACTAGTGGCCCGAGGATGTTGTAGAGTTGAGCATAGTAGAGGTTGAGCACTTTATCATTGAAGAAATAGGGATTATTATTGAGTGGTACAAAGTAGATCGGGTGTAGAGACAACTTGGCCATGTATAGGGCATCCTCAGGTGATGAGATGTGGTATGGTCTGCAAGTCTAGAGAGACATTTGACATAGGCCCCATATTAGACCTGACACGGGCTCAAGATAATTTTGATAGGTGGTCCCATAGCCTTGGTTGCATTTCCACAGGTAGTTGATCTGGGGATGACATAGTGACTATCATAGCATGGTATGTTATAGTGCTTTTGTGGAGATTGACTATCCCCATAGAGGCTCACCTATAGATGAAGTAAGGATCAAGTAGCAACAAAAGGTTTATACGGGGCAGTAGGGGTCTTAGAGCTGGAGCACAATCATAAGCAAGTATAACAAGATGCCTAGGAAGATCCCTAGGTGCAAGGATAGGGTCCACAAGTTTAGTAGCCAGCATACATATGCCATACCATCCCAAGGTCCATTATTATACACAGGTTGTCCCATGCCATGGTTCCCATAGGGACAGATATTCCACAAGTTCACCTTTATCACCATTATTATCATGTCGTGAGTCCACCACCATATGATGGAGGGATGGATGGGATGGAGGAGATGGGGAGATGAGGAGATGAAAAATATGATTGGGATGGATGGGGGTCCCACCTCACGATCAGTGGGTGGAGGATGGAGAGGTAGAGTACATGTTACCATAATGATCTCCTGAGAGATAGGTTATTTAAAGTTCTAGGGAGTCTAGTGATCCTTGATGCAAGTTACCTTGAGGTAACACATTACATCATGTCACTGGAGAGATCAAAGTTCTAGAGAGGATGCCGAGTTAGGTGAGCATGTGAGCATGAGAGAGAATGCAATGCACTCTAGTAGGAAGGAACAAAAGTAGGAGTCTCGGATTAGTGTTTTGAGTGTGTTTCCATCACATGCAAGACCACTTATTATAGGATGTTATATCATGAAGCCATCTTCTAGTAGGTGAGGATATGGATTATAGTAGCTATCTAGATGAATTATCAAATTGAGACGAGGTCACAGATGATGATCTCGGTTGGCGAGATTAGTAAATTGAGCCATAAACTCACTAGGAGCTTTCACATAGAGACACCACCACCCTAATAGCCACCCATGGACCTAGGCTAGGTAGTCATGGGTATGGGAGAGAGTCATGGTTGACTCATTTTTATGATGACATATTTATAGATGTATCTATTTTTTATGTATGCCTCGATATGAAGGCACATTTTGAGATGATGTATATGTATTTTTTTGGTTATGCCTCGATATGAAGGCACATTTTTATCCATGCCCATGATGGCATACATTGTATCTGATGATTATGTACTTGAGACACATTGTATATGGACATTGATATTTGACATATTTACAACACACACACACACACACACATATATGATGATGGAATTTATTATGATGTATGATTGTATCACATGTGTTTGATTTATGAGATAACATTTGATGATATCACATTGTTTTTTGATGAGATACTTATGATTGTCCATGTTTTAATTTTTGATATTGGTGAGGGGGATAGAAGGTGATCCCTATTGCCCCATTGATGATATAGGATGATATAGCTTAGCATACATGTTGGATGTTTATTTTCATGATGATGTAGCTTAGTAGTTATTGATGATATATATGATATATGTGATGTTAGATGTGATGATATAGATGATGATGTGATAACAAACAATGTACAAGTAACAAACAAGCACAAGAAAAATTTAAAAATCTAACAAATGTACACACTAAACAACTTGAAAACACAACTATGTACAAATATATACAAGCATGCAAAACACACTAAATATAAACAAGAAAGAATGAATCTAATCAAGGAAAGAATAGACCAATCTAAGAAGTATGTTAAGAAACACACTATACAAAATGTACAAGAAAATAAGAAAAATAAAGAATGTACAAAAAACAAACAAAACAAGAAACAAACAAAAAAAACAAGTAAGAAAAACACTACTATATTTTTTGTGGGATAGTTTTGAGACATTTTGTGTTGTTTTGGGAGTTTTTTGGGAAACAATGTTCTATTGTTTTTTTTTCTATGAAACAATGATTTTCTAATGTTTTTGATTTTCTAACATATTTGAATGTTTTGGAATTTTCTAAACATATTTGAATGTTTTTGGAATTTTTTAAAATTTTCCAAAGCTATGTACAGGAAAATAGAGAAACGTGGATGCCCCCAGCGTTAGATGGGAATGTACAAGGACAAAATCCATATGTACAAGATGTGAAGATGTGAAGATGCCCCCAATGTTAGATGGGAATATACAAAGGAAAACCCTTCACATATATAAGAGGAGGATCAACCGGATCAAGGCTTAAAGGATAGGCTCAAAAGGAATCTCAAATGCAAGTGAAAACTAGCCCTAGATAAAGAAAATGTACCCCTGAGATGTGAGATGCTTGTGAACAACGAATCCTCCCAAGGCACAAAAACTATTTTTCACCAAAGGACCTATCCAAAGTGCCACAATTGCGTGGTTTTCACACTTGGATGAACTGATTTCTCTTTACTTTTTTCTTGATTTTTTTTTTTTTTTTTGTATTTTTCAATTTTTTTTCTTTTTCGTTTTTTGACATTTGCCCCATGCTTAAGCGTAGAACCACTTGAGATGCATGGCATTCATGGGTTCACGCAGCTCATCTCCATCAGGATAGGAAAGTTTTTAAGCTCCTGATCCATATTTTGCTACCATGACATAGGGTCCCAACCAAGTTTGGTTCAAACTTACCTTTCTTTTCTCTTTCTTTGATAGTGTTGAACTGGTTTTCTTAAGGATGAGAGATCCCTACCTCAAATTGGTGAGGTATGATACATTTTTGTATATCCCTGAGACACTCGATTCTGATACACTTTTAGGTGGTTGAGTGCATGAATGTGTCTTTCATCTAACAACTCTAGCTCTGCTAGTCTAGCCACATGGTAGTCTTCATCTTTATCTAAGATAATATCTAAGAGATATTCTTAGGGAAGGAAGCTCAATTTCAATGGGATGATGGCCTTAGTGCCAAAGACTAGGGAATAAGGTGTAGCACTAGTAAGGGTGAAAATGGAGGTCCTATAAGCCCAAAGGTGGGATGGATTTGTAGATGCAATTATGACCTGTTTTCTTACCATTTTCTCCATGATGTGAACAAGGGTTTTATTGGAGGCCTCTACTTATCCATTACCTTTGGGGTAATAGGAGTAGACCACTTTAGGAATATCTGAAAGCATTGGCATAATGCTTTCATGGTCTTGTTCTTAAAGGACTTACCATTGTCAGCTACAATGGCGAGAAGGGATGCCATAATGGAAAATGAGATGATTCATGATGAACTTGGAGATTTGGGCACTGGTAACATATGTAAGAGGCACAACCTCTACCCATTTTGTAAAGTACTTGGTGGAGTAATGATATGGGTGTGGCCATCTAAGAAGTTGGAGTGAGACTTCCCTATGAGATCTAATCCCCACTTGGAGAATGACCATGGTGTTGTGATGGTGCAAGGATTGTGTTGGTGCATGGATGAGATTTCCATATTTATGACACAATGAACATTTCTTAACATATTTGCAATAGTTTGATTCCATGGTAGGCCAATAGTAACCTACTCTTAACAATTTCTTTGCTAGCACCATTCCACTTGTATGAGCTCCACAAACACCTTCATGCACCTCTTTGATTGCTTGGATGGACTCAGTTGAATTAAGACAACACAACAAGTTCCCATCATAGCCACGAATGATAGAGGGTGCCTCAAGGAGGTGTAATGAGATATTATTTTGGATTAGGTTCCTTTTATAGGATGGGAAATATTAGGGGGAAGGTACCATCTTAGAGGTAATTGAAAATGGGTTCATACCAAGGGGAAAAAGGACCAACAACTTCACAAACCAAACATGACTCGACATGTCATATGCAAGAATCCATATATTTTCAATGAAGAATGACATATCATTATTCCCTAGTGGAATATGAAGAAAGGATCCTATTGTAGCCATAATGCATCTATGCAGACCAATTTTTGCTCTTGGGATTTTCTCAAAATTAATGTGCACACAAAGTATTCTTTGAGAGTTTCCACCATTTTCTTATATGGGATGAGATTTTCATCCTTTAACCTTGTATTTTCATTGAATTACTTTATGATTAACTGTGAATCTCCAATGACTTTGAGTTGTCTAATATTCCATTTGATAACAAGTTTCATCCTGCATGATGAGTGCCTCATACTCCACTATGTTATTTGTACATGGAAAACCTAGATGGAAAATCTTGAGGAATGAAGTCCCTTAAAGGGGTGATGAGCAACAACAATGGCTCTGAACCATGAAAGGTGAATGATCCATCAAAATTGTACTTGCCAATGACAGATTCTTCATTATTCATCATGGAGTCATCATCGAAGATCTAGACTCAATGACTCTATTCTAGGTAGAGGGTTTGACTAGTGGGTCTGCAAGCACCTATCCTTTTATGGATTTTTATTGACATATTCAATATCAAACTCACTTAATAGGATGATCCAATTAACCATCCTTCCCATAAAGTGCTGGTTTAGAAATAGGTACTTCAACGGGTTAACTTTAGATATAAGCTTGGTTTTGTTTTAGAAGGAAAATACAACTTTTAGGAAGAAAAGACAAAATAGACAATTTTTTTCAATTTGGGGTTGATTGAGCTCATAAGAGATCAAGGTGTGACTAAGATAATAGATTGATTTCTATTTTTGATTGAGATTGTACTGAGCTAGGAGTGCACTAATAGAAAATTGGGTTGAAGATATATAGAGAAACAAATGGCCTACCTCGGGTTGGCAACATAAGGACATGTGGATTAACCATATATTTCTTGAGTAGGTCAAAGGCTTCTGACATTCGGACCCTAGTAAAAGTCAACATATTTTTAAGCAAATGGGTAAATGGATGGAACTTATCCATGCAAGATGGGAAATGAAACAATGGATTGCTTGGATTTTTCCTTACAAGATGCATGTAATTACTTGAAGTTCTTTGGTTGAGACATTTAAGTGATATCTGTGACTTCGGTTAGATTGACTTAAATTTCCCTTATTGATACAATGAAACCTAAAACTTTCTTGACAAATAACCTGAAGACACATTTCTTCGGATTTAGCCTCACTTTATAATCTTGAAGGCATTGAAAGATGCACCTCAATATTTCCGAGTGTTCTTCTCTTGTTTTGGACTTACCTAGGATATCATCAACATAGTCCTCCATAATATCATTCAACATATCATGGAAGATCACATTCATAGCCCTTTGATATGTTGCTTTGAAATTTTTGAGACCGAAGGGCATAACTTGGTAACAAAATGTCCCCAAAGGGATTGTGAAGGAGTCTTGTGTTGATCTCTTCTAAAATTTGATATGGTTGAAGCAGAAAATCCATCCATGAGGGATAAAATTTTAGCCTGTAGTTGAATCAAAAATCATGTCGATATTAGGAAGAGGAAAATCATCTTTTGGGCATGCCTTATTTATGTCTCTGAAATCTGTACATATTCTGATACCAATTTGATTTTTCTGCACAGTACTATGTTGGAGATCCATTCTGAATAATCAATAGGTATGATAAAACCTACTGCAAAAACTTCTCTTGCTCTTCTTTAACCAGGAGGGTGACACATGGATGCATTTTTCTAAGCTTCTATTTGATGGGAGTTTGTGTTTACATGCAAAAAAATCATGCACTACCAATGATGGATCTAGGACCAACATATCTGCATAAGACCAAAAATATGTCTGTCTCGAGAATTCTCATAGAAACATGAAAAGTGTGTTTCGTTCCTTTTTAGAGTGAAGCTCCCAACTTGACCATTTTAGGGTTGTCTTCTATTCCGATATTGACATCAATGGTCTCCTCCACTGATATCTTGGATGTATCCTTAATGCGCTTAAGATCAAGGGGAGATTGAGATCTTCTTACAAGGGCATCTCAATGAGATTTTCACCCTGGTTGTGGTCACTTTGTATGTCCATTGATTTTTTTATTTGTTTATCTGCTAGCGCCTCAAAGAGGTTTTCACTATACGTCTTGGAATTTTGTTTTTTGAGGCTTTTTAGAAGGAATTCTTCCTCAATTTATTTTAACATTTGTTGACCTCACATCTAAAATTCCTCTTTAAAATATGAACATGTGTCTAAGTCGATGAAGAAACCTTTCTTGTGATCACCTATTGGAATTCTATCACATATACCCATGAATTCAATGATTGCTTCATCATTTTCAAAGTGATCGATCTAGTACGTGAAGTTGTTGGTCCCAGTCTATAAACATGGGATGGATAAGGTTTACTTGGGGAACATAATGTTATAAGGTAAGGATGACTGTATCAAGGAAAAGGTTCATAGATGCAAGAGCCTCGTATTGGATATGACAGAAATCCAGTATCGCTATCTGAATTATTAGATTTATCCTTATGCTCGAGAAGAGGTAGCCTCGCACTTTGGAGGATGAGATCCATAAGGTCTAATAACGACTTAGTATCTCTATGTTTTATAGTGTAGGGTTATAACATGCTCTCTTATACATTGTTCACCTATACCACACTCGTATCCTTTATATCTCATTGCATACATAATTTTGTTGGGTAAGGGATATCTTAGGGTTTGGTAGAAGGAAGCCTTCGTGTCTTCAAGGAACTAGATTGTAGGAGGATCCAACAATTTATCTTCTATTAGAGCCCAACAAGAAGAAAGGTTCCAATAGTAAAATTTTCTGTGAAAATTTATACTGGTAACTTGGTCTACCACGCGTTTTGGGTGATAGGAAAATATTAGAAACATGGAGGGCCTGCTAAAGGTCATGCTCCGTATCCACTATAAAATACCTTCATCTCCCATGAAGCAAAGGGAGAAATGGATGTGGAAGTGTCCTTATCACAGGAACTTAGTGTGTATGGATCAACATGAGAAGTGAGAGCTTTATACTGAAGTGGTACAACAATATCAACAGAAGGACAATCATAGGTTGTGCGAGAGAATCTATTCAAAGCCCTACAATGTGCAAATGGTGCGGATCTCCTTGAATAGTAATTATTTATCCTTCATGGTATAACTTGATACATTGATGGAAGGTTGATGGTATGACCTGCATGGCATGGATCCATGGGAGGCTCAGGATCATGTTATAGGAAGTTCCAAGTCTATGACACGGAACTTGGTATCGTGATATGTAGGCCCAACTTCCATAGGCAATATTATAGTACCGGTTGACTTGATGCGGGGGTCATTTAGATTAAAATGAATCTACAATACTCAAGAGCTTGAATTTGCTCTATTACTCCATCCACCCCTGCTAGAGGATCATTAATTGATGTTTATGCAGCATCATCTGTTTTGTTCTTATCACCTTGAGGTAGCAATGAGACCTAGTGCATGTTACTACTTTGCACCATCTTGACTAAACTCCTAAAATTATAACATTTAGAGTTTCATGAATACCCAGAAGGTCTGATAAGATTAATTGGCTCTCATTTCCCCATAAAACCTTGCTCCTAAAGTTTCATGGCTTAAAGTTTTGTCTAACTCCCTCCATCTCATTTTTTCTTGTTTCTTACTCTTGAGAAACTAACTTCGTTTCAGGACAGTCCCAATTCCTTCATAACTTTTCTCGGATCTTTGTTTTAGGACTCAATTTTTTTACACAAGGTATCTATGTGTTATAACCCTCTCCACACAAAATTTCAGATCTTTAACATTCTTCTAGCTCCTTAAATCAAGCATTTACCGGTCGATTTACGAATCTTAATATTTAGATAAGCCACGGTCATGTTTTACACAAAATGAAGGTAATCTCATTGAATATTTCTCCTTATAAGTATTCAAACATATTATTCATACCTTGATAGGTGTATTTTATCTCTCATGCATTGGCTCTTGACTCCATTTCTCCAATTTAGCTTTTGAAACCTCTTACTATGACTTTTAGGCAGTCCATACAAACCCCGCATGATCGGTCTTTATATGCAATAAGGGTAATTGCTTCATTGATTCACCCTATGATCATTCAAATACATCAAAAATACATGGATCCACCTTTGATAACAATCTAAGCTCGTGCTTCATCTAATTATGAACCAAAACTTGACTGTTTGCCTTCAAATATGTGCATTGTACATTCATTGTTTAACTGAAAAATACAGTCATGTATATCTCGAGCGACACAAACCCATTCTCTTTGAAATTTTGACAGTAGTTAGATAGTGTAAATACAGAGATATCCTGAAATTTTCAGCCAATTTCATCCATCCAGTCAAAAGATATGCGACGCCCTAGATCGGGCCCGAGAGCCTTCAAATGGCTATAACAATTAAATTTTGTACTTTCAAAACTTACAAAAAATATGATTACCTTCCTTACGGTCTGTAGAAGGTGTTAGAATTAAAATTCAAGGGAAACTCACCAATTGAATTCCATTGAAGGTTTATAACTTGCTGTCCTGGCACAGTCTTCATCACAGTCACTTTAAAACATGCAATTTCATGCAAAACAGAGTATAATTCTTCTTCCAAAACATCATACATACGTTATTATTCATTGTTCCATCTTCTAAAACCTTGAGAACCTCTGTTCTACTTCATCTCCATCGAATCACCTATGAAATAGGTATTCATTAGCTAAGAATAGACTCTCTAAAGCTCCTAAACTGACTCCTAAGCCAACTCACACTCCTAGGAAGACTCAACAATCTTCTCAACATAGAAATCCTGTGTATATCACCTTGATACTCTCCTTTAATCCATACAAGGCAACTATTACATGATGTCAAGGCTTAAAAAGACCTTAATTAGCCTATATTACTCCTTAAATGCCAAGTCAAGTCACCTTATCATCTTCTTACAAGCATATATTCACTTCTACAACATACTTAACTCTAACATTCATTTATTCACACCTGAAAACATGTATCATGGTCTTGTATGACCTTATTATGTCTTGTTCCTTGATGCTCCTGCATCAGAGTTCCCTTGAGAAAAGAATTTGAGCTCCTGCTCAAATAGTTCCTCTTCTTTCTTGTCTTCCAATTCATCCTTATTGCATTTGCTGGTATAGTTTGTCTCCTCCATCTGCTCTTGCATTGCCTCTCCTCAATTTTGCTCTTCTTGCTTGCTCCTTGCTTCATCTTCCTCTTCATGGTCTTTGTCTTCAAGTCTACTTCTTGTAGGTCTTCTATCTCCTTCATGATGAACATGAAATCTGTTTTGTGTTCATAACAACCTATAGTCACTAGCTTCTTGGTCCTTGTTAAAGATAAATTCACAAGAATTGATAGCCTCCTTTGCTTGCTTTAGCACCCATTCCTTCTCTCTTTCATCCTTTCCTTCCTTAAGTGCTTGTTCGGCACTTTTTCTTCTTTCTTGTTCTCTACAATGAGAACTTCTTTCACCTCTTCTTGTTGCTCATCTGGCAACTCTTCTTTCTTCCTCAAGGCATCCTTTCTGTGCCTTCTATCTCTTTTCACCAATGACCTCACAGGCCATTTCATCTTCCCTCTCAATACTAGGCCACTCTGATGGCTCTCTTCTTCCTGCAACTGTAACCACATGGTGGTCACTCTCTTCACTTCCTCTATTTCTTTTTGAAGTGTCAATCTTCCTCTCATCTTCTTCTCTTTTCTCTTTTTCTCTTTCTTTTCTTGTTCCTTTTGATAGCTTAGGAACTTAACCAATTCACACCTGCTTGCTCCTACCTCCATGACTGATTCAATCACAAACTTTACAATATGGAGTTCTCTGAAAAATATAGATATAAATATCTTGAAAACATGTGTTTTTACCTTGAACTCCTTGGTATTGGATCTACCTTTTGCTTTCTGTTATGGTTGTCCTTTGATCTCCTATCCTCGCCACGATACCAAATGATGCGGGGGTCATTTAGATTAAACTGAATCTACAATACTCAAGAGCTTGAACTTGATCTATTTTTCCATCCACCCCTACTAGAGGATCATTAATTGATGTTCATGCAGCACAATCTATTTGTTCTTATCACCTTGAGGTCAATGAGACCTAGTGCATATTACTACTTTGCACCATTTTGACTAAACTCCTAAAATTATAACATTTAGAGTTTCATGAATACCAGAAGGTATGATAAGATTAATTGGCTCTAATTTCCCCATAAAACCTTTCTCCTAAAGTTTCATGGCTTAAAGTTTTGTCTAACTCCCTCCATCTCATTTTTTCTTGTTTCTTGCTTCTTGAGAAACTAACTCGTTTTGGGGACAGTCCCAATTCCTTCATAAATTTTCTGGGTCTTTGTTTTAGGATTCAAAATTTGTACACAAGGTCTCTATGTGTTATAACCCTCTCCACACAAAATTTCAGATCTTTAACATTCTTCTAGCTCCTTAAATCAACCATTTACCTATCGATTTCGAATCTTAATATTTAGATAAGCCACAGTCATGTTTTACACAAAATGAAGGCAATCTCATTGAATATTTCTCCTTATAAGTATTCAAACATATTATTCATACCTTGATAGGTGTATTTCATCTCTCATGCATTGGCTCTTGACTCAATTTCTCCAATTTAGCTTTTGAAACCTCTTCTATGACTTTGCATACTCATACAAACCCCTATGATCAATCTTTATATGCAATAAGGGTAATTGCTTCATTGATTCACCCCTATGATCATTCAAATACATCAAAAATACATGGATCCACCTTTGATAACAATCTAAGCTTGTGCTTCATCTAATTATGAACCAAAACTTGACTGTTTGCCTTGAATATGTGCATTGTACATTCATTGTTTAACTGAAAAATACAGTCATGTATATCTCGAGCGACACAAACCCATTCTCTTTGAAATTTTGACAGTAGTTAGATAGTGTAAATACAGAGATATCCTGAAATTTTCAGCCAATTTCATCCATCCAGTCAAAAGATATGCGACACCCTAGATCGGGCCGAGAGCCTTCAAATGGCTATAACAATTAAATTTTGTACTTTCAAAACTTACAAAAATATGATTACCTTCCTTACGGTCTGTAGAAGGTGTTAGAATTAAAATTCAAGGGAAACTCACCAATTGAATTCCATTGAAGGTTTATAACTTGCTGTCCTGGCACAGTCTTCATCACAGTCACTTTGAAACATGCAATTTCATGCAAAACAGGTATAATTCTTCTTCCAAAACATCATACATACGTTATTATTCATTTATCCATCTTCTAAAACCTTGATAACCTCTGTTCTACTTCATCTCCATCGAATCACCTATGAAATAGGTATTCATTAGCTAAGAATAGACTCTTTAAAGCTCCTAAACTGACTCTAAGCCAACTCACACTCCTAGGAAGACTCAACAATCTTCTCAAAATAGAAATCATGTGTATATCACCTTGATACTCTCCTTTAATCCGTACAAGGAAACTATTACATGATGTCAAGGCTTAAAAATACATTAATTAGCCTATATTACTCCTTAAATGCCAAGTCAAGTCACCTTATCATCTTCTTACAAGCATATATTCACTTACACAACATACTTAACTCTAACATTCATTTATTCACACACGAAAACATGTATCATGGTCTTGTATGACCTTATTATGTCTTGTTCCTTGATGCTCCTGCATCATGACTCACGTTCTACATTGTCATAGGATGTGATAGTGATGATATGAGACTCTAGGTATGCCTCGTGCGGCCCAAGTTGCTTAACTAACTTTAAAGTACAAATATTTAAACCAGACCCATTGTCCACAAACACCCATTTTATATTTTTGCGAGTAACAAATAATTCAATGTATAGGGGTAAGTTGTGTGTATGATCATTGTGTCGAACTTCATTTTGGCCAAAATTAAGGTGCTCATTTAGGAGCAAGATGCGTGACCACTACTTAAACCATAATTTCGTTAAATGTGGACATTTTACAATCTAGATTAAATACTGAAATCGGCTATGTTGGTTTTACTTATACCAAATATTGGAATTTGATTTGGCTATTATTGGAATCCAAAAAGGGTTTTTGGAATTGTATGTCATGTATGAGGGATTTCCATTTTAGGGGTTTACAATTTTTAGTACGAATAGGAAATACTTATTGGAATAATTAATACATTTATAACTTTACAAAGCATAGAAAATACTTATATTATCCATTCTCATACAAAAAAACATTTTCATCTTCTATTGAATGTGCATATGCCCATTCTCATATAATAATCATAGAAGGAAAATAGAGGTAATATTTAATTTATTTTAGAATGAAAAACTGCCCATTCTCACATCCTTTATAGTGATATTAAAATTATTAAGTTCAATATTGCTTCAATGAGTTAGAATGGTTAGAAAATAAATATGCCCATTCTCATACAAATTAAAATTGTACTATTGTGATGATAATTTTTATCATTGTGATGAGAATGAGCATATGTCATTTCTCATACTAACAAAGATTTTTTATCATCTGTTAGAGTAGGTATTTACCTTAGCTCATGTTCACCTAGATACATTATTTACCTTTATTGTATTTATCCTCACCCACTTATGTGTGTGGATATTTATTTTATCTTATTTAGATATTAGGAGATATTATCTAGTTGTTAGGTATAGTTCTTTCCTTGATCTATGGTATTGACTAGTTCTTTTCTTGATCGATGGTATTGACTATATCCTTGATGTCTAGTTCTCTCCTAAATCTATGGTCTTAACGAGTTCTTTGATGACTATTTATTTCCTTGATTTATGGCTTGATCTACGACCTTGATTGGTTCTTAGATTTTTATTCCTTGCCTAAATAAGCGGGGCCCATTCTCATTGTATTTTATTAAGTTCCATAATAATATATGATATTGTTGCTCATTTGTTTACAAAGGTTTCCATCTCGTATTTTCCTTAGCCCTTGGTCATATTATATGGTCATATGAGGGCTTAAATCTTGTGATTTATACTAGTAGGTGCTTAACTCCAGCCCCCTTTCATTTTTTTGTGGTGAAGGCAAGAGCATTTTATTTTGTTTTAGTGGAAATTAAAATAAATAGCAAAGCATAATATTGATAAGCTTGTATCTTTTGATCGGTAACTCGGTTTTGAGTTCCATTTTTTGCAAAAGTGCTTATTTTTTTGTGCTCTTTCCATTGCTTATTTTGAGAATTTCAATATAATTATAAAGTGCCATATTATAACATGCACTCATTATAAAGTGCCAAATATGGAGGAGTGTTGTAATCAATTGTGGACGTAATTTCGGCTGAGCCCGATGTCCTAAAATTTTGGAGTTGCATTCTTGTATCTATCATGGATTCTAAGAATGATATGCTTTTATTTGAAGTGTGTGGACTTCAAGATTATATTTTAAATTTTTGGATGAAAATAGATCGCTCAAGAAGTGAAATTATCTTCTACAATCACTCATTCATGATAAGGATACACTAATACACTCCCTGCAACAAACACTTGTTAGCCTATAACATCGCCATCATATTGTGGACAACCATATCCATGGTCCTAGTCCACTTGCAACTGTTGCTCTTGTACCCAATGACATTGATCTGCTAGTCTTTGAGCCTATTACTGCTCTTGATGCTTCTAAGTCTATGAGGCTTATTCTTGCATGCTCTTCCACATCTATACGTATTAGGTAACACATATTGTGTATCATACTTCTGCTCATATGCATGGCTATTTTGAGAAGCATACAACGCATTCGGTTCTCACATGTTCCATTCTATGGGTTTCACTAGTGGAGGTATTGACATACATTCACAAGGTATTGTTTCCCCTATTCCACATGTTAAGTGGAATTATCACCATGACATTGGTTTTCAAGCATATACTTCATTGGGATCACACATTGACAGAGCTCCTATTTTTGTTCGCTCAAATATTTTTGAGGATCATGAGCAACACATGAGTTCTACACCTTCACTCAGGCTTGAGAAACTTGAGATTTTAGCTGTTAGACATGATCAACCTGACACACATTCTGATGTTCCTTTACATGCACCCATTGTGCATTTTACACCAAGTCATATGCAGGCATCTTCTTCATCCATCCGTGTTTATTTGGGGTGGATATATGATTACTCATGGTGGTGACATAGGCATTCATTGAGAGGACTCTACAGGTGTGGATCCTCCACCATTCAGCCTCTTTCTCCACTTTCTATACCTTATGTATTGTAATGCTTCTTGTTTTGAGAATTTTTCTTTCGTAGGTGTAGTGTATCTCTCTTGTTTGTTGAGAGATTTTGTATCTGTATTTTCGACACTTTTGGGATGTTGAAAGTCTCTCTTATGGGGGAGTTATTCTGGTGAAGCACAATGTTATTTATTAGTGTTCAAGTAGTTGATTTTGGGAAACTCATATAGATTTGTGGTGTCACTCCACCCATTTAGCAGTATGGGAGGGTGTGGTGCTAATCCTGCTTCTTTGGGTTTTGTGTCCTTGCCTTGTTACCTTGGATTTTCTTGGATCGTGAAACTCTAGATTTTGTGTCCTTGCCTTGTTACTTTTGTTATTTTTCTTGGATCATGGAAAATCTATTTCGCAATGATTGATTGAATTAAATGTTTGGTGTTTTTTCTTGCACTTTCGACATCACCTGTTATCGGTCTCCTTGTATGGAGCTATTCTGGTGAAGCCAGTGTCAGTTTTTTTTGAGTTTTGTGATCGAGCAGTGGATTTAGACCATAGTGCACACCAAAATTATTCAACATTGTACGAATTTTTTGAGCCGAGCTTCTTGGGATGCCTTGCAGCAGTTTTTACTCTCTTTACTTTATTATTATTGGTTTTGGGTACCTTGCGGTGTCCTTTTTTCCTAGTTATTGTACATGAGTACCTCATTAGGCCTAGTTATCGGGACTCATACTATGGACATGCCACTTCTATTTTGGCCCCTAGCTTCACTTGAGGGGGTGTTAGAGTAGGTATTTACCTTAGCTCATGTTCACCTAGGTACATTATTTACCTTTATTGTATTTATCCTCACCCACTTATGTGTGTGGATATTTCTTTTATCTTATTTAGATATTAGGAGATATTATCTAGTTGTTAGGTATAGTTCTTTCCTTGATCTATGGTATTGACTAGTTCTTTCTTTGATTGATGGTATTGACTAGATCCTTGATGTCTAGTTCTCTCCTAAATCTATGGTCTTAACTAGTTCTTTGATGACTAGTTATTTCCTTGATTTATGGCTTGATCTACATCCTTCGATTGGTTCTTATATTTTTATTCCTTGCCTATATAAGTAAAGCCCATTCTCATTATATTTTATTGAGTTCCATAATAATATATGATATTTCTACTCATTTGTTTGCAAAGGTTTTATGTAAACTTATTCTGGTGAATTGCTTTCATCTCATTGATCATGGTGTTTGATTAGCATTTGTGTTCTTGGCTTGGTAAGATCTAGTTATCATTCCTTTTATCATCATGATGAGAATGGACATATGCCTATTCTCATAAAATTAATATAGAAAGAAAGAAAAATTTGGATGTGATCTATTTTAACTATGGGGTCGTGCACATTTGCATGTTGTATATTTTACATATTTTGATCATATATATTTGTATCTAATATTTCTTCTAATTTATGATATCATAAAAATTGACAAATGTTTAACTATAACATGTATTTATTTGCATAGAATGAAGGTAGAAAATGTGTTTTTATGAGATAAATACAAGATAAAATGATGGTAATGAATGAATTTTTAAGAGATAGTCTACAAAAATAAACAATATTTATATATTTTTATGAGATAGACTAAAAAAACCAATTATGTTATTGTTGATTAATCAACACAATAGTAACAAGTAAACTCAATCAAGCTCAGTATTCGTGGAAATGTGTTGTTATGATAAAAATACAAGTCATAATTCTTTTTTTATAAAATGATGGTAATAAATCCATTGTTATGAAATAGACTAAAAAAACCAATATGAATGAATTTTTATGAGAAATACTACAAAAATAAACTAAATTTATCTATATATATATTAATCAACATAATAGTATCAAATACACTCAATCAAGCTCAGTAATTGATTTTTTAAATGTTTCCAAAGATTGACGTAAATTTGGGTGTGGACCCACATGATTTAACCATGTACATAAATGTGTGAAATTTTTTCTATTAGAATGCATTGTGCCATAAAATTTCTAGCTAGTAGTCGAAATATCCGCTCTCACGTCCATTTTGTTTTTCTTCTAATGAAAGCAACAAACCGATGATTTTCTGAATAAGTCTTGGTGATTGATTGATACTTGCCATAGATTTCTTTGATTTTCTATGGTGTGCCCAAATGTTAAAATTGACTCCATCCTTGACCCATATGAACCGGTTCTCCCTCCTTGTGAACACAACATCCCTGGCATATAAGTAAGGACTTCCAGAAGACAACATTAAATGCATCAAGTGGAATAATATCATCCTTTAATACATCTATGTATTGGGTATTTATCCCAAACTGAAACTTACACTTCCTTATAACTTGTATTTCTACACCCTTCTTCACCCATCCCAGTGGGTATGGATGTGGATGCGCATAAGTCTCTAGACCAAGTTGTTTTACAACCGCATCAGAAATCAAATTTAACTGAGAACCAAAATCTACTAAAGCATTTACCTTAGTCTTCTTGATTTGGATTCTGATTTGAAATATCTTACTCATCTCTTCTTCTTCTCTTCCCCATACATGTTAGTGGCCATGCATCCCTGACCTTTCACCTACATCGTGAAATTATCCTCAATCTCCACCTCTCTTCTGTCCTCACGGTGGCCATGGATTTCTTAGAATCCTTGGTTTGGTGCATTTTGGGTTCAATTCAAATGGGTGCAACTTCCAACATGTGGCGTCAATATGTTCATTTAAATCAAAATTCTCACATAAATTCTTAGGATCTTTACAAGTATGCAAAATAAAGATAGAGTGTATGTATACCTTTCCATTTACCTCTCGCTACTTGTCTTCCCTTGTTTTTTGTCCTGTTGTTACATTGACTGGTCTCCATTTGGTTCTATTTCTCCTTGATTCTTCTCGTCATCAAAGTAGTATGCTTGTACAAAATCTTCATTGAGATACTTGGGATTTGTGGAGATTACCTTCTCTCGAAGGTGAGTGTGAAGTCCTCCCAAATACTTGGTTAGAATGTCCTCATCCTCCAAGTTCATATTAATTTGCATGGCTTGTCTCTAAAATTCCATAGTGTAGTCTTACACGCTTTGACCCTGCCCTGTCTAAAGTACTACCACTTAATCATCATGTTAGTCTTATAGACAATAGGATATAAGTTAGCTCTAATCCATTCTTTAAAACCTTTCCAAGTATCGACTTAATAGGATGTTTTTTCTTCTCACAAGTGGCTAGATGGGTTTCCCACCAAACCAGAGCATGACCTTCCATTTTGAGATGTGCAAAGGTGACCCTTTGTGCCTCAGTGACATTATGCACACTAAAGTAGACTTCCAATTGTTTTAGCCATTTATCCAGTAATTTTGCATCTACTTGTCCTTCAAAATTCTTTATTTCCACTTTTGTTTCAACTTTAAAAGGTGTATGTGTAGATTTTACCTTCTCGCTTACAATTGGCATCTCTTCATGCTCTTCCCATTCTTCCTCTTCGTGGCTCTTTCCGATACCAATTTTTGGCTAGTGCTTGAACCATCGAGTCCATGGAATCTTGCTTAACCGAAGAAATTTTTTTTGCAGATTTGAAATCTCTTCTTGTTTTCTATGCAATCTATCCATCATGGTCTCTAGCATCTCGATTCTCTGAGACCAAGTTCTCTTCCTCCATTTGAGCTTGAATTCTCTGTTTCCACTTCTTCGTAGAAATATCTGGCTGCAAGGTAAAACTTATTCACCTTTGGACCTTGTCACTATCATACAAAATCACAATAAAGATTCGAATACCACAGTCCTGGATATATAATCAGCTTTGATACCAAAATGATCCATAAACTTCTACTTTGGAACTCTACAAATCACAAAACTATGCTATTCTACTTTCAACTTTGGAAAATGATAGATTTTCTTGAAATTTAGACTTTTCAACAAGTATTGAATCGATTATCTAGTGCTATAGAAAGGAAATTGTAGAGAAGGAAATAATTCAAACTTCAACACCAACAATTTTATCCTGGAAACCTCCAATGGAGGAAAACTAGTTGGGAAGGGAAACTGCTCTTTCTTCCCACTTTTATTGGTCTAATATAGACAATTACAGATTACAATAAGTATGAAAAGAAGAAACAATGTAAATCTTCTCTCAAATTACTTGCTTGTTATGTTTCTACACCTTGCTCTTACAATTCCATTCCAACACTAAAGATCTTGCTCACTTGCTCTCATTAAACTCTACTTATCGATCTCTCGGATCTTCAAATGCCTATTCTCTACAACTTGCTCCTACAATTCCATTCCAGCATTGAAGATCTTGCTCACTTGATCTCATTAAACTCTTCTTCTCGATCTCTCTAGATCTTGAATGCCTATTCTCTTGTTTCTTTCATGCATTTATAGGCCTTCACATGTCCTCCCATGCACTAGAGAATGTGAAAGGGCATGGAAGGGAAGAGACACGGTGAAAATGGTGCTTCTAATTCACATCCATTGTATTCCATTCTTTTTTTGTTTGAAAGTATCGGGACCACCACCACCCGAGTAGACCGGTGGTTGTAGGACCGCCACTATGGGCCGGGGTGGCGCTTTCAAAATTGCCGACTCGCCTTTACCTCATTTTCCTCACTTTTCTTGTTTCTCCTTCTTGGTGTGTTGATGGAATTGATGTGGTGGTGTGTTTTTATGGATCCCTATGGATCAATGTCATTCTCTTGAATGCAAGTATGTAAACCACAATCCAATATCAACATGTTATCGTGTTATCCTTAATAATTCAGGGCTAAAAGTACGATTGAAGTATTGTAGCCTCCGCAGAGAAAGCATGCATATGTAAATTTTGGTCTTAGTATGGTAAGTGATCTAAATTCATAAAGCCTTAGAACTCCAAAGGGCAATTCTTCTACCCCAAAGCCAATAACTTCTTTCCATTGAAAACGAGATTTGAAAAAACCAAACAATAACAAAACTCATTTTCAATAAATTAAATCATATATTATATTATCTAATTTTATTGATAGTTACTTTCTTTTTGTATAAAACTATCAAATCTAGTTTTGAGCATTAAATGGTAATATATAATTAACATCCTAATTTATCATTATCTACTAATCACATCATTTGGATAAAATGTAAAGAAAACTTAAAAAATTGTAATAAACACATTTTGAGCATGACATACTAATAACCATCAATAACATTTTATTAAAGAGTATGTAATAATCACTTTAAATGGAAAATGAGAAAATGAACTACAAAAATGTAATAAACACAATTCTATATATTCATTTGTTCCACTGTTGTTTCAAGTAAAGAGTGTCCCTTTAAGATGTCTCTTACATCATCTTCAACCTATCTGAAACGGCTAGTTGAGTAAAAATGATGATATAAGACACTTATTATTTTTAAAGTCTTTCTTAGAAATGTTTGAAACACCAAAATGTTTTCTTCAGAACCTCTTTGTTGTCTACATTAAATACAAAAATTCTAGTTTCTTCCAAATTGTTTCCAAATTTTTAATAAATCTATCTCCCTCTTTTTCACAATGCTCTATACCCCAACAAAAAAAGGTTTCACATCCACTTTAGCTGAGAGTAATAGTTTCGTTGCTATTTTTTCTACACTAGCATCTGTATCCAACATAGATGACCAAAATGTTATTCAATGAAACTCTTTAGACATAGAAGTTAGAAATTGGGTAATAGAAATTCGTGGTAGGAGGTGTTCATTGTTCAATTTAAATGTATTTACCTTTTAGAAGTACACTTTTGAACTAACAATTATTCTAATTCAAGAACAAGTAATTGTTTCTTTCGAGGAACTGCAAAAAAAGTAATATTAAACTTCATTATTAACTTTTATGTATTTCAAATACGATAATAATATTTCACAAAATATTTTTACCTATTTTTGTACATATATTTGTTGGTTGTATAGATTTTCTATATTTTCTCTAGTTGTATCTTCACATAAAAATTGAAATTCAGATATATTTATCAAATCGATTCCAACTAATATTGATAAAAAAGATTAATATTTTTACCTATTTCTTTACATATATTTCTTGTATTTTCTCCAGTTGCATCTACACATAAAAATTGCAATTAGGATATATTTATCAAATTAACTCAAACTAATATTGACAAGTAAAAATATTATTAAATTTTAAATAATACTTGATACATGTTCGTGAACAACTTGTCATAATTGATGATGAAGGGTTTGATGTAGTAATTCAGTATTAATCACCATCATTGTGTTTTTTTGTTAAATTTTTGTTGGCTAGCTGAAATCGTGCTATTGTTAGGAATAATATCTTTTTCTTGTTATGGTGACATCATGCTATGCTAGGAATAATATCTTCATGTAATGGATTAACCTAATGGATTGCACTTTTTCTCCACTCACAATCATGTTATTAATAAGGATAGTATCTTCTGTAATGGATTAACCTCATGGCTTGAACTTTGTTCTCCACTCTTGATCATTTGCAAGGGCTCAACAATTAATACTAATGAACATAAATACTTAGAATATAAATTAAAAATTGTAAGCAATGAAATGTTGTCCATTCCACTTAATTACTGTAATACATGTTCTATCTTGTATTCATTGGGCATATCACATTCTTTGTAATACTTGTTCAATCTTGTATTCATTTAGTAGATAATTTTTCTCAATTAGGAATCGTAGAAGAAGAATAAAATGTTGCATACAATTTGTGTGTTTGTATGAAAGATTTGTTACATGTCTGGTTGTCGACATAGATCCTAAATCATTTGTAATCTATCATCAAGGTTAGAATGATCCAAGACTTAAAAGAATACCTTTTACTTGGTCAATAAATACTTTTCTCTAGGTCTCCACTCTTCAAAACTTGTA
The DNA here is from genome assembly GCA_018340775.1 of Taxus wallichiana var. yunnanensis. Classification (NCBI taxonomy): domain Eukaryota; kingdom Viridiplantae; phylum Streptophyta; class Pinopsida; order Cupressales; family Taxaceae; genus Taxus; species Taxus wallichiana. Next base: position 391,927,568 of record CM031234.1, on the reverse strand, counting down.
ATTTTTCCTTATGACAATTATTCATAATTGTATTATATTGGTTGGACTATCCTTGGCGAGAGCAGAGTGTTTCACTACATACCATGTGAGAGGATCAATCCTTATGTAGTTCTCCTTTTTATAAGGTAGAGAGGCCATTACCCATGATTTATTTTATACTTTCTAGAGGTATTAAAAATTATTAAGTCAATCATTGTATTGAATGTGTGGATGCTTGTTCTTCTATAGGAATTATTGAGGAAAAATATATGATTGATATATGATGAGAATGGACATATGCCCATTTAATACATGCAATATTGAACTTAATCATTATAAAACATCTATAAAGGAAGTAGTTAAAAATTCAAAATATTTCTAAATCTAATATAAAACGTTCACAGAGGATTGTTTCTAACTCTACCCATTATTCAAATTATCATATAGTTTCCTTTCCCATTCGTAGCCGGCCACGAAATTGCCCATCGTAAAAAAGTATGCTTTTAACTCCTCATTAGTTCTTCTTTTTATAAGGTATAAGGGCCATTCCCACGATTTTAACATACTTTATAGAGGAATTAAAATGCTTGATTTCAATCATTGTATTAAATGTGCGGATGCCTGTTCTTCTCTAGGAATCATTGAGGAAGAATATATGATTGATATATGAGAATGGACATATGCCCATTCAATACATGCAATATTGAACTTAATCATTATAAAACCTCTATAAAGGAAGTGGTTAAAAAAATGTAATATTTCTAACTCTAATAGAATGGACATATGCCCATTCAATACATGCAATATTGGAATATTTCTAACTCTAATAAAGGAAGTGGTTATAAAATATTCACAGGAATGATTGTTTCTAACTCTACCCATGATTCAAATTATCATCTGGTTTCCTTTCCGTTCAGGCTGGACAATTGCCCATTGTAAAAAAAGTATACTTTTAACTACTCATGTCAAGCCCATTCTCAATTAAATAATAGAGATAAAATTTAATTTGTCTTATAATGAGAAGATGTGCATTCTCACATAGCCTTATCTTATTTGTAATGGGAACAAGCCCATTCTCAAACAAATAAAAATTACCTTATTTTATAATTCTTCCGTAACTTAGAATGTTTTTAATACGCAGAAGCCCAATATCATACAAACAAACTATTTTTTATCTTGTATGCAATCAAATGTAAGGTGGAGGAGGGCAAGAACAATATGATAAAAAGGGACTGATTTAGAATGGTGCATTACAAAATTGAGCAAGAGAATTTTGGAAAAAGAGGGGAAATAATAGGAGTAGGACACAAAGGATTCAGACCCTTCCAACTGGGGTTTTACCAGTGTTAGAGAGATGTGTCTCCTACCACCTGGGACACGTCTCCAGTATGGGAGGTAGGTACAAAGATGTCTCTAATACTTGGAGAGACCTTTTAGAGACATTTAATATCTCAACTGTCTTACCTTTAAAAACATGCCACCCCCACGATGAAAACATAATCTCATTCAAAAATATATTGCACTACATATCCCATTAGTAAAAACAAAACAAATAGTGGACTATCACTGGTAGACCCAGGTGATGCACTGCATACCAATGAGAGAGATCCAACTTTATGTATGTGTGTGTGTGTGTGCGTGTGTATAATTTTGTAATTTTTTAGAATAGGTTGTGAGAATGTGAAGTAGAGAAAGAATATATAATTCATGTTATGGAATTTTTGTAAGGGCTACCAATGTACATAGGTATTAAAATGCAAAAGGAAAACTACATAACGTGAATAATATATTCTTGCTCTACTTCCCATTCTAAAACAAATTTAATTCTCTTTGAGTATGCCCATACTCAAATATTATTCACTACTTCCCATTCTAAAACAAAGTGAATTTTATTCTATTCTTCTGTGATACATATTTTATGTACTGTCAATTCAATACAAAGACAAAAATGTTTGTTTGTCGAGAATGGGCATATGCCCATTGTAAACATTCAACTACAAGAAATACTGAACTTAATCATTTTAATACCTCTAAATATTCTTAAACAAATTTAATTTTGTCTCTATTCATCTTTTATGATATCTATATGTGAATGGGCATATACACAAGAAATGTTGCACTTAATCATTTTAAGATATCTAAAAGCTCTAAGAATGGAGAAATTTTAACTCTATTCTTCTAATTAAAATTCTAACTTTTGTTTACATATATTCTATAATATGAAAAGAACTTAGGAGAAAACTATATGAAGGATGTACATCTTAATATTAGAACAAAGTAAACATTGTTAAGAATTAACATATAAATAATGACTATAATGAAAAGAACACAAAAATCGTAGAGGCTATTTACCTGGAGGCGTAGTTAGACATTTATAATATTGTTGGATCATGATCCCTCGCTTGTGATTCTCCACGATAAAGATAAGTGAGGAACTCTTTTTATTATGTGTTGCATTTAATGCATTTGTAATATAGGGCACACATTAGTGTTGCATCTCTCAATCATGTGCTCCTAAAAATGCACCAATCTCTCACATTTAAAAGAATCTTCATGGATGGAAACTCCGATTTCATTTGGGTTGATAATATCCAACAGACTCGAATGTTGCCAATATAGATCCATTGTCACATATTTCACCTCCATAGTGGTTGAATTATGAAGACCATATACGGTAAAAATCAGTCACATCCCTTGAAATGCATGTTCGCATTCAAAATTCTGTAACATCCTTATAAAAATATTGTTGTTTTTTTAAATTTTTTCATGTATATTTTTATGTAGTATCAAATAAGATATATTGTACTAATGAAAGTATAAATACGTAGACACAACTTATTGTATTTGTAACGACCCAAAAAAATTCACACACAAACAACACAGTAAAATACAGGATAATTTTTTTTTAATGACACATAACACAACACAACATGCCACCACCAAGGTCCAACTAACTCTGCGGATAACTCAATACAAGGATGACCAAAAAGGTAGCACGGAAATGTTCACACCCACCAAGGATTGTTCACTTTTCTATTAGACAAGACAACATAAGAAACCACCACATAACACACCTACAGATAGGGCAAGCCACAATGAGGAAATTATTGAAGGTTATTTATTTTTATGAAACCTCTTTCGATCCTTAACTTCAGTTTTCTAAGACTCTAGATAGGATTCGTACAATACCTCTTACAACGCTAAGTTCTTACTTTTACTCTGAAGAGAAATTTGCTCTAAGTCTTCTCTATTATGGCCTTTATTTGCTTAATTCGTTTATCAAGAAAAAAGAGTAATTTAATTCCACAAGGCCATCTATTCACCACTAACGCTACTATGACTCACTCTTGCCCACAAGACAACATGGGTTTACGTTCAACACACTTAAGAGAGGAAAAACAAAGTGCCTTGGGAAAAGGTTAGAGGGAGAAGGTCGAGTTGAAAACATCTTTAGGACCTCATTAGTTAATACCAAGCTTTAATTTGAGGCTTGAGAATTTATCCAGAATTATCAAATATTTTACAAGGGCTTCACTGAATGAGTATTACCAAAGAGAACAATTTACCTTCCAAATGGCGGAGAGGTAGAGTTGCGTGGTTTCCAAATTGTTTACTCTGGCTTATTAAATCTTATTATCTTCTAACAACTAACAACTCATTTCACCTTAGGAACGTTTTACGAATTTTCACCATAGAAGGGATACTGTTCACTAGTGGAGCTAGGGATATCATGTTATATAATTTTTACTCACAATGATAGTCTCGCCTATGATTTCTTAAAGAATTCCTTGCTCTCAAGCTGGTAACCTCTACGTTAATTTATTTGAATATAAATTTTAGTTCAACTTTTATAAGTATTAAACAACCCACGTTATTTTACTTATGTCGCATTATTACTAAGTCATAGCAAGATTTACTCAACATTTATGCTCAAGGGTAAAGTTGTAGCAACACTCATTTACAAGAACAAAACTAGGTTACATCAACTCTTAAAATACTGATAATCTGACAAAGACACTCAACAACAGTAACCAAATTTTCTTATAATTTCAATGATAGTCAAACAATACAAGGTTTCCAAAGTTCAGATGACAAAGTCCACAATACATTTTACTAAGACATTGATCCTCTTCTAAACTTTCCACTGGACGTTATCAAAAGTTGAGCAACGTAAAAAGGTTTCGAGACAAAGAATTCTCAACTGAGGTTGATGCAAAAGTTTACAAGTCTATCCCTCATCTACTCGCAAAAATCCATCTGCACAAATATTTACTAGAGTCAGTTCGCTAGAACTGAGCATGATAAGATATAATCCTCACCTAAAAATTTATGCCATCTAGCATTTACATAAATGAAAGTTTGCAATACTCCCTATCATATAATTCCTAACATGCATTCTAAAACTTAACTGCACATCACATGATAATACATTTCATTCCCATTATTTGTTCACTTCCCTAAGATCTGCTTACATATGAACAAAATTCCAAGTGGCTAGATGTACAACCTTAACTTTGCAATTAATTATACTTAAATTACAGTAATAATAATATCGCTCACTTAATACCTTCTGTCTACTTCTCCTATATAAGTATCCAATAATATTATCTTTTAATTAAACATAAGCACCAACGACATTAAGCTTCTATAATAAAAACAAGTGGCAATCTTATAATATTCATTGATATTACCCAAGTATCAAACCTTTATAGATGATCAAAGATATGTAAGTATAATTTTGATATTTATCTCACAATTTTAAGAATATACTTATGTAAACAAGGGTTCCTCCAATCAGCAAGTTCATATATTAGTTAGATATCTTTTTGGTTGCTTATTATCATGTCTTTATATATCTCTATTAGCATAAGAGTCCAGCTCATAGGAATGAATTACGATCACCAATACTGTCATATTTTGCTAATATGTCGAAGGTACATTTGGCTAGCTAAGATATGTGAGCGTGGTCCAAGCCACTATAACTACCAGTATCAACATTATCTCAACTCCTAATGAGATGCAAGTATTAATTTGTATATAATCACTCAAGTAAATACTATTGTTTATAACAACAATGATTTCCCCGAAATACCAAATAAGTAAACCACTTATAGGGATCCTTAAGTTTTCATGACATGAATTGGATCCGATTACTCATAATATTCATACGCAGTCTCCTATCACAGAAAAGGGTTTTAGTCAAATGAAATCTACATCATGATTCAATGTACTCCAAGAAGGCCATACGAAAGACCTGACCATCACTTCGTGGTCTGCCATTAATAGTATGTCCATGGCTCTAAGCAGAGGATGAATAATGTGTTTTTTTTTAAAGACGAGGTAAACCTTATTTACCTTAAAACTTACAAAAGTAACATGCCCACAAAATTTATCGATCCAATGACAATATAACAGACTTATCAGAGATTACCCTCAAGGCCCATTACAATTATCTGTTAAGTAAAAGCCGCATAACAGAACACATTAAAGCCTCGAGGTTTAGTCAAAAGAGAGCACGAAAGATGCGATGTAGAGACTCACATGTGTGACTGCACGTCACTAATAATCAACCCATTATTCCAAGCAAGCTCTTAACAGCTCAAAAAGCCTAGAGTAATGTTTACCTCACCAAAACAAGTCGGAGCATGTTCCACCAACAACTCACTCTCTTAAACGGAATTCAACACAAATAAACGATATAAGGTACCGTTATAGATTATAGAACCCAACCGACAGACAACGAAACTATATTTGCAAATAGTTTACATTGAACAGGGTTTCAGGGTCAAACAACAAGGTCTTACAACATCACCTACAGCTCCATAAAGACATCAGATAACAACTGGTTCGAAATCCTCCTCCAAGGAAGGGAATGACGACTATTAAGACACGCAGAGTACCCATAATATCAGGGAGTTCACCTTAACTAGTCAAATGATAACAGAGGTAGCTTTCACGAATGAAGAATACAGGTTTCCATAGCTCGAATCAATAGATTTGATGGAGGCATCTACAAGTTTTCCCATGATGCCCATATCTTTTCGGTGGTTTTTTTTTTTGTATTATATAAAAAGAACATACCAGGAAAAGATATATCTGAATATCCTCATAAGCCAGAGGTTTTCACCCCAAGAAAAAGAATAGAACAACAAGAATTGCACAGATTTGATTTACACAAATACTACAGGGAATAAACCATTAAGGGAGGGTTAAGAGCTTATCATGCCTGCAGCATAGAAAATCCCCAGGAAGAGCCACGAGTTCCCAACAGGTGACCTTCCCCACGCCCCCTTTTCTCCATTTTCAAAACGCCCATCCTTCACTCTCCTCCACGCTGGAACAGGTCAGGAGCAACAACAATGGAGGGGGTTTTGGCTCATGACTTGCCTTTGTTGGAAGATTCTGCGCATTACTACAGTCCACGCAAAAGAAAAAAAGAACTCCTTCCACTCTCCCCACGTGGCAGAGGTTGACAAAAAAAAACACGTCTGTGCTCTGCACACGGAAAAAAACAACCAAACAACAAAGAAAAGTTGCAATAAACTCACAAATGTGAGCTTCCCCCTGGGCGCGCGACCCCCAAACCGCTGAGCATGCAGATCCCAAAAAAAATGGCGTGGCTAGCAAGCCATTACAACTCACGAAGACAAAACACAGGTAAAAACCCAATAAGATTTCACTCACGCTTCCCCAGATCCCAGGGAAGGTCCAACACGTTTTTCCCCTACAGGAAGGCGCAGAAATGGCAGGTAGTTACTTCCTCATGCGGCCATTTTCAAAACTAAAGTGAAATCCTTCCAAAACATACGCCAGGTTGGACAATAATAATCAACACGGTTTACAAAAAAAAACGTCTATTTTGGAGAGAGATCTATGTGATACACAGATCCAATATTCCTTCCCATTCGAGCACGCCTTTTAAGATTTCACAAACCTAAACCATATTTAATTAGTTCTCCTTAAATGCCGAGCAGAATAAACTTTCGTCCTCATTCTCTGCCTTATTTTATGTAATCGCTTTGTTTCAAGAAGTCTGATAGTTAGATCTGATCTGAAATAAATAAAAGCATACAAATAGTATTATATAACGCCTTAAGCGTAAATAAACATGTATAGTTTTATGCTAGATTGAAAGAAGCCTTAACCTAATTCGATATTAACATCTCTAATGACACTTAACGTGATAGAAACAAGGAATAAATAATGGATCCACAATATCCCTTTTAAAAGACATCCATTTTATAATCATGTTGTACACGGTATCTCTGAGAAACCGAAACGTGAAGCGAAGAGCAAGGAGGAGAGCTGGGTTATGGCGGGAGCAGCGTGTTAGACTGGTGGTCAGATTCACCACTAACTTGATAATTATCTAACTTGGCATACATGGACCAATTTTATCACGGGGGAAAAGAAGAAAAAGCGGTTGAAGGCATTTACCCAAACATTTACAAAGCATACCAGGGCACCTAGATGGCCAAGGATAAAAACTTTGAACCTTAAACAAGAACACTACGTCCTTGACGATGGCACCACCCAAGAACCAACTTCCCTTGCGTGAATCGAGGCTCGATCCGTGAAGCGACCAACCTAAAACAATAAAATTGCTTATAAAAAAATTAACAACAAGGTTGGTAACAAATCGACGATCAGAAAGCGAGGTTAACATCGATCGATAAATAAAAAGTATTATTATTATTATTATTATTATTATTATTACCACTTATTAATACTTATTAATCGAAATAACAAGAGCCAACTTGCGAGCTCGATAAATCGAGCGCACAGTTTTCCTTTAATAGGAGGAAAATGAAATGGATGAGGCGGGGACACCCACAGTAAACATCGACACGACGCGAGAAGACAAGACAGAGTGGGAGAATTCCAGTCATTTTCTGTGACAAGGGCGAAGCCAACGAGAGGTCAACATGAGCACCACAACGTTAAAAGCTTAGCGACATGGTCATTGGAGAACGGGCATATACGGTAAAAATCAGTCACATCCTTGAAATGCATGTTCTGCATTCAAATTTTTGTAACATCCTTATAAAAATATTGTTGTTTTTTTATTTTTTCGTGTATATTTTTACAGTAGTATCAAATAAGATATATTGTACTACTGGAAGTATAAATACGTAGACACAACTCATTGTATTGCACCCAATGACACTCAGAAGCTCAATAATATCATTTTGTGAGACAATACTCACAAGATTACAAAAATCAACAATTACGACTTCTATAGTGAGTGGCGGTAAATGGAATTCCAAACCTCTCAATGTTCTACTAAGAAAAAAAGGATAAGAAAATTGACAAGTGAATTCATATGTATCTTGAAATCCTTGGTTGAGAATTTGTATTAACCGCAGATCACATACAATTCAAGTAGTTCAATAGCATTTTTGCATAATTTAGTAAATTTATTTCCCATGATGATGTTTTTTTCCTTTACAAAATTTTATTTTCTTCTCTAAGATCTTGACATAGTTGAGAAAAATGTGAATCACAGATGAAATTTTCTTTAATCACATTTAATGCATTGCATCCTATAAGAGAAATGTATTCTAGAACTCTTGCCAGCATATAAGACATAACTTTGGTTCTTGTTTCTCTAATCTCCTTTTCTCTTTTTGCAATAATCTTTTAGAAACATTACATTGACACCATACTCTTATCCAAAACAAAATTCACCACTAATGCATTTATCTACAAGGACATCTAATTCTTTATATGTCATAGTAAATGTTTTTGTGCATATGATAGTCTTGCTTTAAGAAGATCTAATGAATTTGGCTTGAAACGGGTCTATAGATTTTTTGGGCTACAAGGAAACCCACCATTGGTATAAAAATAAAAAACTAAAACCCACTTATCCCAAATTTCATCGGGAGTACAAGAAATGAAATTTTATCAGGAACTTTCCAATTTTGCCTTCTAAAAAAAATAAAATTTGCCACAATGATGCGCATGTGAATATTCAATAAATTTTATTAGTTTAGAATTCTATGAGAAATAATGTAATTTAATTTCTATGTGAAAAAAACTTAATACAATTTATAAATACCTTCACAAAGGTCTCACTATTTTTCGTGACCAAAACCAAGTACGTTAAAGTCTCTATCTTAAAGATTCACATTGACGGGATACAAATTGAGTCAATAAATATTGTTTTCACCCATGTTTTAACTGAAATATTATGTTGCTTTGCAAATACTAATTATTTTTCTATTGCTTTAGAAGACAAAATATGGGATGAATTTTGTTTGATTTTAACATGAATAGATGAAAATTGGGATTTGTAAGGATTTTTTGGGCTTCAATTGAATGTTGCCCATCAATAATATAGAAATGAGTTTCTATGTCATGAATTTTATGTTCAAACTCCATGTCAAAAATATCACAAGTAGATTTTTTGGAAGGAAGAATAATTACATCTCTTCAAGAGGTACTTATGGTAGACACAATGTATAGAGTACACAAGAATGAACTTCTAAATCAATGAAGGTACTTCTTGGGGGAAAAACATGACAACAACCAATATCAATTTTGAATGACTTTTCTTCAAATAAACAAAGATGAATATCTTTAGATAATGTAGATTGATTTTATTTTTAAATTCAGTTTGAGCTTGTTTTATTAATGTCCTCCTTTTCATAAAATTTGCCGATAAGAGATCGATTCACCTATTTTAAAGTGTGATTCTAAAATGTATTTTTTAACCTTAGATAATTTTTGTCTTCCGAGCATGGTAAACATTTTTAATGTAATTTTGTTGGTCCAATTCCTTATCCACGTTCTTGTGGATGAAAAATCCATGCAATCCTAATTCAACGGGTGGTCTTAACATCCGAGGCATAACAAATGAAGTGAATGCATACTAATATAGCATTTCGAATACGGTGACAATTAAATCAATGCATGTATATCTTCACTACTATGCACACCACTATTATCCCCTTTAGTGTATGACTCGATCTTCAAACCATAACTATAACATGAATCTTTGTATTTTTTTTGACCTTTCCATGCCATATTTTTTGTAAAGAGAATGCTCATATGTAATTCCATTTTATGTATTCGAGCATATTTCGATGTGACATCCACTTTTTCCACTTAAGAATACAATTTCATATGTTATAACTTTATGCTCACAAGAATGCCAATTGGTGTATGTTGGTCTCCTAAGGAATGAAACAACCACATAACATTGTAATAATTATCAGGGGTGTGAAATTCAACAAACCATTCTTCATACCTTATTCCACAATCATTTGTACCACTAATAAATAAAATTTTCAACTTATGCAGGGTCGTGGTAATAAGAGCCATTTTTGTTGTTACAAATTTTGTTAGTGTAATGTATATTAGAATTTCACGAGACTTAAATTTTTTTATAAAAGTAACAAGTTGTGATAACATTCAAATTCGCATTTTAAACTCTATTCTTTTTCTATGATTGTATCTACCCATGATAAGTTTATTTGTTTGTATTGAATGGGTAGATTCCTATTCTCATGTGATATAATTGTTTGTTTTTATTAGTGTACTACATACAAAAATATTACTAAAAACTTTACATTTTTTTATAAAAGTAACAAGTTGTGATAACGTGCAACTTCCCATTTTAAACTCTATTCTTTTTCTATGAGCATCTACCCATGGTAATGTTTGAGATGAAGTATTAATGATTGATTCCTATTCTCATGTGATATAATTGTTTGTTTATATTGAATGGGACGATTCCCATTCTCATGTTATATAACTATTAGAAGAAAACAAAGATAAAAATAAGTTAACTTCAATTCATAATTTTTAGAGTTATTAGAATGGGCAAGTGGAGTGAAAAAAAAATTAAACTTTGTTTTAGAATGGGCAGATGCCCATTCCCATGTAGGAATCATAAAAAGAAGAATAAAGATCGTTAGAGATATCAAAATGATCTACTCATTCCCATATAGGAATCATGGAAGAAGATGAATAGAGATTAGAGTTATTAAAATGAATGTAATTAATTTATTTTTTAGAAGGTCATTTATGTTACTTTTACTCATGGATAATTTACAAGTTTTGGAGTTTCAAAAAGATTTGAAGAAAATGTTTATGGTACTTTTACTCTCCCTAATTTTTTTTTCATTCTTTCCGCTTTAAAATGGAAAATTCCCATTCTCACATATAACTAATAGAAAATTAATAGAGATAAATCTATTCATTCTCATGTATAACTAATAGAAATCTCTTATATATCTAATTTAATACAAGAAGAATAGATATAATTTTAAGCTCAACATATTATATTTACATTCTTGTAACATGGGAAGGTTATTCTCATACAAACAAACATTTTTTGTTTTGTAATTATTTGTACAATGTTTTTAGGAATCATCTCCATATATATATATATATATATATATATAAACATTATTGTATTAATATGATCATAGTAAATTTTATCTATATTCTTCTTATGTAATTCAAATTATTTGTATATCTAAATATGATTAAAATGATTTTATCTCATACTCTATTTAAGTGTTTATAATGTATCATATTGGTTGGACTATCCAATAGCCAAGCCAAGTATTGCACTACATACCCATTAGAGGGATCAAGCAATTATGTAGTTCTCATCATATTAATTATTCGATGTTAGTAAAAGTAATAGAAGTGTAGTATTTCATTTCAAGACAAAGTGAAGCATCAAGGTAGTAATAGAAGTGAAGTATTTTTCTAAAGATATCAATCATGCACATATTGGTCTTGCATTACCAAACATCAACATGAATCATATATTCAGGATTAAATGATAAAATCATTTAGTATGATGCTAGTTGAATATTCCTTGTTGAAGAAATGATTAGGTGCTCATGTTTTCCTATACCCCATCCTGAAACTTGCACAAAATGGGAAATCATTCAATGCATAGCTCAAGTTCTTGTTTATAATTATATTGTTTTGGCTGGGGTAATAGATTAAGATATATTAGATGTTTAGAATGGGCATATTATGCTCTACATACCCTTGAGAGGGATCAAGCCTTATGTAGTTCTCATCTTACAAAATTTTATATATATATATCCATTCACATTTGAAACATAGAAGAAGAATAGATATTTTGAATGGCATATTCCCATTCTCATATAAGAATTATAGAATAGAATTGGAAGATGTGCCTTGTGACAATTTCAACAAGATTTGAAGAAAATATTTATGCTACTTTTACTCTCTCTACTTTATTTGTTCATCCTTTCAACTTTAAAAGAGAAGATGCCCATTCTCATACATAACTTATAGAATAAGAATAGAGATAAGTTTGCTCATTCTCATGATATAACTAATAAAATTCTTATATATCTAATAGAATAAGATTATAGATAAATTTAGTTCAAAATATTATATTTACTTTTTTTAACATGGGAAGAAATGTGTAGTGCCCACATTTTATACCTCGAGTTACTTGTTGTTCCTTTATTATTAGACATGTTTTTATACAGGGATTTGTTATATTTTAGACATTACATTAGGATATTTGATCTAATTAGACATGTATGGACATTTGGCGTATAACACCTGATTTAGCTTTATTACTATGTTGTTTACATTATCTTATGATGTCATGGATACTAATCGATTTGATGTTGTTTTGAAACGTAATTATATTGATGGATACTCAAGCCTTTGTTGTATGTTGGGATTCTATGTTTATACATGCCATTTTATCATTATGACTAACTTATGGTGAAGTATGTATAGTTGTGCACATTGTCACACTTTCGATTCCGAGAAAGATGAAATGTTAGTCTAGAATTCATTAATATCTTATTTAGTAGTTGAATTACATTTTATCGGATAAGTGCATTTAATGTGTGCAATGAGTGTGCAGTTAGGTCGCGAGGAGAACGTGGGACTCAAGCCATGCTACACAATTTTACACAAGAGCCCACGGGCTAAGTCCTAGCCATGTTTATTGCTTGAGGCCTTAATGTTAGAATTATTGTTTTGGGCACCATGGTGACCCTCATTTGTAATTAATATGTCTCAGAATTATTAATTTTGCTTAGGATGTTTAGTTGTGTTGTAAACTTGTTTTGGGAATTAATGACCCCACTTACATTAAGTTTTGAATTAGTTTAATGATGTACTTAATTAGAGGGTTTAGGGTCACATGTGAACCCTTGGGTGGGCCCCACACCCTCTAACCTTGTGCCAAATTTGCCAAACCTTGAAATTGGGTTATTTTGGACATTTTAGGGACCCCTTTTTAGTTTGGGAGTTTCCTTAACATGAAAATGAGCCCTTGGACCCTACCTAATAGGTAGGGGGCTTATTTCAAGGCTAGAGGGAGTTTTCCTCCCTTTTCCCCTCTTCTTTGGTCACATCCATGTAAGGGGTATGGATTAATGTGCTTGTTAAAAGTTGCACAAGTTTTGTTTTGTTATCATTTAGAGTAATTTGGGAGAAGAGGGCTAAAAGTCATTTTATCCTTTCTCACATTTATCTTTGGCATCTTTGACCTTGGAGGAGGAGAGGGGTGACACATGTCACCCCTCATTTGTGAGGATTTTTTCTTGCTCCTCTTCAAACTTCCCCTCATGGGAAAATAAGAGAACTATTTTTTTTTGGAGCTAATGCTTGGAGTCTTGTGGATTTGGAGCTAGAGTTTGCTTGGGTCAAGAAGTGAAAGAGATTGAAGTTTGGAGAGCTTTTCTTTGAGGTAGGCTTCTTGAGTTCTTTATTTGTTTTATGTCTTGATGTTAGTTTTGTTTTCTTGGAAATGTTTGTTGTTGTATGATGTGGATTTTTTTGTTGTTTATTTGATTTTGCTCCCTCCATCATGGCATGATGGAGTTTTGGAGTTTATGGGGGAAAGAGAGGGAAATTTTCCCTCTCAATCCTTATAGGCTTGATGGACAAGCCTTGTGGATTTAGTCTCCCCTCAAATGGTTGAGGTGGAGAAGGTGGGTCATTTGGCATGAACCCCTTCCCCATTCTTGGTAAGGAAACCCCTTTGGGGTTTGAAAATCCTTCCAAGAAGGATTGGTGAAAGGGTGGAGGAATAAGGAGGGCTTGAATGAAAATGGAGAAATAAGGAGGATATGGAGATCTTGCTTTTGTGCATTTAATGTTGGTTATAACTTTTGGAGAACTTTCTTTTCTCTTCCCCATTTTAGAGGTAGAACTTGGGTTCTCCTCCTTTTCACTTTTACAAATTTGGAGTCTTTTTTTGATATTTGCCTTGTTTTTGTGTGGATGTAATGTTGTTTTTCACCCTCTCTCTTGTGCATAGTTGTGATTAGTTGTCCTCTTTCCCATGGGCTTGGGGGAGGCTAGCATGCATCCCAACCTTGGGAAAGACATGTAATGATGCCTATGGTTGGGTGGAAAAACAAGCTTCTTCTCCTTGTTTGGATTCCTTGAAGGCATGTGCATTTGGATCTCAAAGTTGGATGTTGGTTGGAGCTCTTGGTCATCTTCATTTTATTTGTGGATATTACCTCATCAGAATTTTGGGAAATGACTTGTGGAAACTTTATCTTTTTGTAATTCCTCTTCCTTTTTGTATTGGAAAATCACTTGTAAGATTTATATTTCATTTGTATTTGCAAACCTTCTTTCAACTTGGGAAGGAGTTTTTTTGTTTTCTTATGTATTTTAGCATGATTTTGAAATATGATGTATTGAGAAATTGTTGCAAAAGAAGCCTTGTAAAATATTGTACTCCTTTAAAATACATTTAGTAGAATATATTTACATTTCTTTAACATGCTTTGTTTTTGGAATATTGTTTTGACAAAAAAAGATTATTTATTGGAAATGAAATCTATTTTGTTATATGAAGTTGCTATTTAATATTGAAAGGAACTATTTCATTTTGGAAAGTACATTTCTTTGTAAAATTTTCATGGATTTAGAAACTAAGTGGAACTAGATTAAGAAGAAAATATATTAATTGTTGGAGATTTTTACTTGTATGTAAATCTGAAGTAATCATTAGTATTACCTTGGAAAGAAAGTAACTACTCTTATTTCTTTTTGAAACATTATTAAATGGAATATGAATAGCTTAGAATATGGATATGTTGTAATGCATTTCATTTGGACTTTTCTAGTGAAAAGGTGAATTCGGAAGTTTAATACTACTATACAATATTTCCTACAAATATTAATCTAATCATATTCTCTTTATTTATAATATTTCAAAAAAATAAAACATTATATTTACCATCATATTATATATATACATATAAATAATATATGTATATGATAAAATAGTGAATTTGATTTAAATTAAATATCAATATATATATATATATATATATATATATATATATATATATATATATATTGTTAATAAAAGTAAATATAAATAAGTACAAAACGTATTAAAGTTTTTATTTAAAAAAACACAAAAAAAAAACTTTTTTTTCATACTGATGTTGGGGAGGCCGAATTAAGATCAAATTTTATGAGTTCTCCCCCATTTTCGTGATTTATTTTAGCTATCTAAAACTCCACCCCGACCCATAAACCTCCTCCACCCTATTGCAATTCCCTCCAGCTTGTCCGTCCTCCATGGTATTCTCCCAATGTATGTCATACCATTGTGCTATTCCACATCATTTTCATGTTGTTCAAAGTATAGTCATCTCTCATCTGGACACAAATTTTCAAAAAACAAAAAAAATAGTATCAAAATTTGTTTAAAAAAAAAAGGAAAAGAAACATTCTCTTGTTTTTTATAAATTGCTAAAATAAAAAATATAATGGGGGTTTTAAAAAATAAAAAGAAAGAAACTTTTGAGCTTTAACAACAATTTTTTTTTTGAGAAGAAACAAAAACAAAATGAGAAAAAGAATGAAAAGAGAGAAGAGGATGGAAAGGAGGAAGAACATAGAGAAAGTTAGGGCAGCATTAGAGAAAATTTCAAATCAAGGGCCAAAATTAGATTAGATCCAAGGGCCTATATTGCTCCTCCATTCTTATTTAAGTCATGAAGATTCCATGTTTTGGGAGTGTGAAAACCAATTTAAATGGGGCATGTGGGTAAATATATTTAAATAAGGGATGAATTTATTTAAGAATGAGTTTTTTTTAAATGGAAAGGGTTTATTTATTTAAAGAAGATATATTTCTAAATGTGTGTTAAGGTTTATTTAGGAGAAAATATGAAAAATGGGTAATTGAATTTAGGTATGTTGGTGTTCTTATTTCAAAAATCGAGTGAGTAAGTAAATATTATGGGCATCTTAGGTAATTATGTAGAAATAAATTATTTATAAAATATGTTCACACTGGGATGATTAAATGTTTATTGAGCTATCATATTAAATTTATTAAACAAGGGTTATCTTGTTTGATAAATATCATTTGATTCTTATGGTTAAGAATCGATATTACTATTATATTGTTATAATATATTATTACCAATATATTATTCAAAGACTTTTGGTTTTAATACCCGTAAAACTATTAACGAGTTATTTGGAATGAGAAGTGGTGATTTATAGGACCTTTTAGAAGATGTGCATATTTATAATGGGTATATAATAGTTAGTATACAATTCATTAGGAGTTTTGTTTTGAAGTAAATAGTATTGTGTGTTATTACACTAGTTGGACTATCCAAATTTTAGATAGAGCAAGTGTTGCACTACATACCCACGAGAGGGATCAAGCCTTATGTAGTTCTATTATTTTGTTTATAATTGTATCATTTTGGCTAGACTAACCTTAGTGGAGCCAAGTACAGCACCTCAAGTGTTGCACTACATACCTACGAGAGGGATCAAGCCTTATGTAGTTCTATTATTTTATTTATAATTGTATCATTTTGGCTAGACTAACCTTGGTGGAGCCAAGTGCTGGCACTGCCAAGTGCTACACTACATACCTTTGAGAGGGATCAAGCCTTATGTAGTTCTATTATTTTTGTTTATAATTTATCAGTTTTTGGATGGAATAACCTTTCGGTGGAGCCAAATGAAAGCACCATAAGTGCTGAATTATATACATACCCGTGAGAGGGATCAAGCCTTATGTAGTTTTATTATTTTGTTTATAATTGTATCAATTTTTTGGACTAATCATTTTGGTGGAGCTAAGCATTACACCTAGTTTTATATTACATACCTTCGAGAGGGATCAAACCATATGTATTCTTTTTTAGAATTTTGTATAATTCTATATTTTAGTTCTATAATTTCATTGGTAGAAAGTGGGCCGATGCTTAAAATATGTTCTTTACATACCATAACATGAGAGGATCTAGCCTTATGTAGTATATTATTATTATTTAGAATGGGAGGGAAATATTCAACTCAATTATTTTCATTAAAAAGCATTGTTTCTCATATTGTATATATTTAACATCATTTATTTATTAATTAAAATTTGTTTTAGAAAAACGTCTAGAGAGGGATGCTCATTCTCATATTATGTATTTATATTATTTTTTTTAGGTAATTATTTTAAAATGCACGTCTTCAACCACTGTCATATAGGAATCATTAAAGATAGTTTTTTTTTTGTAATTGCCCATCCTCATAATTGTAGTTATATTAGTTGGACTAGAATGGGAAGATGCCCATTGTCATTACATACCCTTAAGTTAAAAGCCTTAGTTTGATCTCATCTCATATTATATATATTTAATATCCATTTATTTAATAATTAAAGCAAGTTTTAAAACATATTTTGAATGGGAATTATTTACCATTCTTATATATTTATTATAAAAGATAGAATGGAAATTTTAAAACAAGTCTTCATTAACATATCATAATGGGAGTTTTGGAAAGTGAGATAGTTTTTTTGTTTAGTAATTATTAATAATTGTATTATACTAGCTAGACTATCCCTGACAGAGCCAAGTGTTGCACTACATACCCTCGAGAGGGATCAAGCCTTATATAGTTCTCATCTTCTTACACATATATACATACATACATACATTTATATGGGTTGTATATGTAATGTATTAATATTACATATTGTGTGTTGTGACCATATATTATTCTGAGACCACACATGCGAGTTTTGAGAATATATATATATGTTATATTTATTATATATTATGTTACGGACTAGGTTTTGAGAATGCATTAAATGTTTAAATTATATTTGTTCATGACCATGACATATGACACCACCATGGAAAATATATTGTTTACCACACATTCACTTAAAATACAAATATAAATTTTAAAAATAACCTAAAACATGGTTATGCTTAAATAGAGATGATGATTATTTATACATGTGATTGGAATACAACAAGAACAATAATTTAGCTAATTTAACATAACATAGAAACTTAAGATAAGTAATTGTAGGGCTAAAAAGTAGCAGTGACAAAAAAAGGAAACATGTAGAGAGAAAAATACAAAATGCATATTTAATTTACCAAAAAAGACAACAGAAGAACTAATAGTCAGATTAGTGGCCATCAAAAATATCGATTGGCTCTTCTTTGACATTAGCAAATGAGAAGGAAGAACTCACAGAGTTACCCCAAGTAGCCATATGACAGAGACCACCACTAGCAGTGGAAATATTTAACAAGAATGTGTAGGTGGGATGTAGTAGCTCCTCAATGCGTAGCAAAAAAATCATAGACTCACAAAGATAGGAAAATGAATCTACATTAAATCAATAATTCTAGGAAGATAGAGAGGCATTTGGTCGGGTCCTCGGATGTATAATAGTCTAAGATATCCTGCACAAATTGGGTGAGGCCTCGGCCCTCTCCGCCAAAGGTTCCACCAAAGAACAATGGATCCAACTAGCTTCCACATTAGACCAATGAACATGGACAGAGTGTTGAGATTACAATGCTTGAGTTCTTCATCCAAACCAACCCTATGTGAGGGAAAGATTAAAAAAATGGGAAATAGTAGCAACTTCCAATTTGTTATGGCTAACTAAAAGTAGATTGGAAACAAACACTAAGTAAATTTTGATTTGACCCGAGCTTTTTTTTGAATCACAATGATAAGCATCACCCAAAACATGTTCAATGGCTTTCACACAGATGACATGAATCAATCCTAAAAACCCACTTGAGATGTGACCAAGAAATGGAATTGAAGAAGACCATTTCTTTTTTGTCACTTCAGAAAAATGGTAGGAAGAGAGGGAACAACCATGACCTAAAGATAATGCACATTAGCCAATGTCATTGACCACTTAATAGAAAGATATTTAATAATATATTGTTATTTTAGTAAATTTTCTTGTATGGTAATCATATCTAATTGTACAATACATGATGTTATTGGAGAGATAAAATTTACTTTGTCTTTGTTTAAGAATGGGTAGTTGCCCATTCTCTCATACAAACAAATGTCAAACATTTTTTCATTTTTCTTGAATACAATTGTATCATTTTTACATGGACTAACTGTGGATGGTGGAGATAGTTTTGGTCGGATAGTTACACTACATACCCTCGAGGGGGATCAAGCTTATGTAGTTATATTATTTTGTTTTAGGAATGGGCATCTTGGCTCTGTAAAGTGCTTCACTACATTCCCTTGGGTAGATGCCCATTCTTGTATTATGTAGTTTTATTAATTTTTTTAGAAATGGCAGATGCCCATTCCCCCATTCTCATATAGGAGTAATAATGAGAATAGGCATTATCTCATTCTCTAGACATTCTAACATTTTGTTTTGGCCAAATTTTTGTCAATTGTGTTGGACTATTTAGAAATATGGGCATTTTTCCATCCTTGAACAAACAAACATTTATTATTGGGTTGTCCCACATTTTTCATGGAAGGAGGACCATTGTAATGGAAGGAGGACCATATTAGAAGAATAATTATAGTGTAAAAACATTCTAAATCCTTTAAAGAGTTAATAATTGTATCATATTGGTTGGACTATCCCTAGGGAGCCTAGTGCTGCACTGCATACCCTTAAAGGGGGATCAAGCCTCTATCTCTAAATTGTTTTTATTCTTTCACTTTTTGGGATCTCTCTCTTTTCATGAAGAATATGAAGGAAATTTTTTAGAAAAAAAATGAATATTTATAACTCTTCTCAATGTGAAGAATAACATCTAGTTTTCCTTCCATAGAAAAATGGGGGATGACACACTTCATCTTCATGTCATGCCGATTCGAGTAGACATATATGCCCATATATAGTTTCACCTTATGCCTATTTTTCTTAGTGATTCCTATATTAGAATGGGAATATGCCCATTATCAATGGGCATATGCTCATGTCCTAAACATTCTAATACAAGAAATGTTGAAATATAATGTTGTATGCTAATTATAAACATTCTAATACTTGTAATATTGAACTTAGTATGTTTAGTACTTTATATATTACTCATAGTTTGTCCATAATGCAAGATGCTAGTGGAGAGATAAAATTTACTTACTCTGTCTTTATTTAAGAATGGGAAGTTTTCATTCTCTCATAAAAACAAACAAACATTTTTTAACTTATATTGAATACAATGTAAATTTTCTAATACGTAAAAAATAATAAATTGATATGAATTGAATGGGCATATGCCCATTAAATTATAATATGAGTAATAGAAGAAATTTATTTTCATTTTAGTACTTTTATGGTAATCATATCTAACTCTACAATACATGATGTTATTGGAGAGATAAAATATACTTTGTCTTTGTTTAAGAATGGGAAGTTGTTGCCATTTATCTCATATAAACAAATGTCAAACATTTTTTCATTTTTTATGGAATACAATGGTATCATTTTTGGCTGGACTAACCATGACGGAGCCAGTTTCTGGATTGACCAAGTGCTACACTACATACCCTCGAAGGGGATCAAGCCTTATGTAGTTCTATTATTTTATTTTAGAAATGGGCATCTTGGCTCCGTAAAGTGCTGCACTACATTCCCTTGGGTAGATGTCCATTCTCATATTATGTAGTTACATTAATTTGTTTTGGAAATGACAAATGCCTATTCTCCGCCCATTCTCATATTGGAGTAATAATGAGTATAGGCATTAGCTCATTCTCTAGACATTCTAACATTTTGTTTTTGGCCATATTTTTGGTTAGTTGTGTTGGACTATTTAGAAATATGGGCATTTTCCATCCTTAAAAAAATAAACATTTTTTGTTGGGTTGTCCCACATTTTCATGGAAGGAGGAATTTCATGCATGGAAGGAGGACCATATTAAAAAGAATAATTATAGTGTAAAAACATTCTAACAACCTTTATGGAGTAATAGATTCAGAATAATATATGTTTAGAATGGGCATATTATGCTCTACATACCCTCGAGAGGAAAACCTTATGTAGTTCTATTATATATATTTCATATTTAGGAAACATAAAAGAAGAATAGATCTTTTGAATGGGCATATGTCCATTCTCATATAAATTATAGAAGAGAGAATTGGAAGATATGCATTTATTTTTTGTACCTATTGTAATAATTTTTGAATCATCATATATATATATATTATATGTATTTTTATACATTTAATATGGTCATAGTAAATTTTATCTATATTCTTCTTATGTGACTATTATTTTTTTTTATGTCTATTCTTCTTATTTGATTCAAATTATTTTATCTCTACTCTATTTCAATGTTTATAATTGTACACGTGATTGGAATAAAAAAAGATCAATAATTTAACTAATTTTACAGAACATGGAAAATTAAGATAAGTAATTTTAGGGCTAAAAAGAAATTTTTCGTTTAGTGATAAAAAGTAGCAGTGACCAAAAAAGGTAACACGAAGAGAGAAAACTACAAAATGCATATTTAATTTTTGAAAAAATGCACATAAGAAAATATATCCATATAAGCATTTGCCATCAATAATCTTGATTGGCTCTTCTTTGACATTATCCAATGAGAAGGAAGAACCATCATAGGTATTAAAATTATTCAATCTTGTATCAAATAAATATATGAATCTAAAATGAAAATATAATTAATTAAGGTTTGAAATACTTAAAATCCCATAAGAATAAAATATAAAATAAGAATATTTATTGATAAATCTAATTCATTTTCACTCTTATTTTAAAATTGATTAACTATAGATTACCATTCCTTTTCACTCATATACTTGACTTTTCCCATAGTAATGATCAAGTTCAATATTGCTTGTATTGCAATGATAAGAATGGGCATACACCCATTCTCATGCAAAAAAATTTTTTTATCTTGAATGGCTTCAATATGCCAGTCTCTTATAGGAATCATTGAAGAATAATTTAGGTTGAATTTATAAGATGAGAAATAAATATATAGAGGTTAAATATAAGTTAATTAGAAACTTGATTTCTAACCACTTCATCCAAATATCTTCATCATATTAACATAACATATATTACTTTTACAAGAATTCATCATACTTCCCATATAGTGCGATTATTAGAATGGACATCTGTCCATTTTAAACATTCTCATAAAAGGATGTAATTGCATATATTAATTTTGCAAGAATTCCTCATACTTCCATATTCCTTGACTATGAGAATGGGCATCTTTCCATTTTAAACATTCTCATAAAAGGATGTAATTTCATTCATTCTTTATGTTTCATGTAGGAGAATTTTTCTTTCTTTCTATATTGAGTTTATGAGAATGGGCATATGTCCATTCTCATCACAATGATAAAAATATTTGTTTATATGAGAAATGACATATGCCCATTCTCATCACAATCATAAAACTCTTTATTTGTATGAGAATGGGCATATGCCTATTCTAACCATTCTACCTCATTGAAGCAATATTGAACTTAATCATTTTATATCACTATAAAGGATGTGGGAATGAAAATTGTCCATTCTAAAAAAATTAAATATTACCTCTATTTTTCTTATATGATTCTTATATGAGAATGGGCATATGCCCATTCAATACAAGATAAAAATGTTTTTGTTTGTATGAGAATGAACATATGCCCATTCTATCTATGTGTATTTTTCTTCTATGATTCTTATATGAGAATGGGCATATGCCCTTTCAATACAAGATAAAAAAATGTTTGTTTGTATGAGAATGGACATATGCCCATTTTGTCTATGTGTATTGCCTCATTTTCATTGTTCTTGTTACTCACTTTTTCAGCCATTAATAATTTTTTTTTCTCAAAAAAGAATAAAAACTAATTTCTCTAAATGTTCTTCCAAGGTACCATCTCATTATTTAGAACATCTAATATAAACCTCTGATGTGAGTACTATAAGTTATATAATTTTTATCATTTTCACATCCATATTATAGTATGAGTAATAGAAGAAAGTTCTTGTCATTTTAGCGCTTCTATAGTAATCATATCTAACTCGGTGTTTGTTTAAGAATGGGAAGTTTCCCATTCTCTCATACAAACATACATTTTTTCATCTTATCTTGAATACAATGTAATTTTTTTCTCTAGAATAAAGTTTACTTCATTCTCACAACAAACATCATATAAGAATGATAGAATAAGGGATGTTGTTCACTCTCACTACCTTAGGGAAGATTCTAATGATATATTTTTAGAATTTTCATATGCATATTCTGATATAGGAATCATAGTCAAAGAATAGAGATAACACATTCTAACTTCCTTTATAGAGGTATTAAAATGGGTTCAAGCCCATTCACATACAACAATCATTTTATTTTTCGTAATGTAAAATATTATTTGAAATTTATAGGTATTATTAAATGATACAATATTATTTCTTGTATTTAATTATTAGTATTATTAATTAATGTTGTTAATTAATTAATTTTGATTAGTCCTAATATGATATGTTAAATACATATTCTTTGATTTCTAATTTTTTTGAATGATTAAAGTTTAAATATTTTTATTGGCCCATTCTAAGCATTATAATTAATGAAGCATTATAAGTAATGAAGCATTATAAATATTAATGGAGTTTATGTCGTTAATTAGTTTTATTATTTTTTTATAAAATAAAATTATTTGAAAAATGCACTATAATTAATTAAGCATTATAAATAATGGTGATTAAGTTGTTAATTACGTTTATAAAGTTTAATTATATTTTTATAATATTATTTAATTATTTTGAAATTATTTTTATTCGTTTGATAATATAATTAGATGTCATTTTTTAATATAATAATTGAAGTTTATTAGTAATATTAATTCTTGTAGTTAATATTAATTGATAGGATATTTTTTGAAATTAATTATAATATTACTAATTAATTATTTAAATTAGCACTAATACTAATTAATTATAATATTATTAATTAATATTATTAATTTATTAATTAATACTAATATTATATAATCACAATGATTTCTATTACTAATCAATGTTATTGATGATGTGTTAATTACTAATATCACATCTTGATTAGAAACACTTTGATTTCTATTGTTTCAAATTTCAAATTTTTAGATTTTTTAAATTATATAGTTTAATTTTTGGGAGGAAATTCATAATTGTCATTTAATATGTCAAGTTTCATTCAAAATTTAAATTTTTGGCGCTCTTTTTATTAGAGGCAATTTATTTTGGCCAAGTACATTATAAAAATATTGATTTTGAATGAATTGGGTTTTTTGGTTTTCACTCTATTGGGAGCGATATTTTTGTAGAGATTTAGTTGGGGAAAGATGAAGAACGTAGATGTGGTCGGAAAAATACGAAGATACAAAGATTTTACAAAAGAAAGAAGAAGATATAGCTACCGATAGCAGGAAAGATACGAAGATACAAAGATTTTGTAGAAGAAAGAAGAAGAAACAACTTCTAAAACAATGATTTTACAAGGGAGACTATTGAAGATTTCTCAAATAAAATACAACAATGGTAGAGCAGGCTATTCAAGGTTTTTATATATCATTTTTCCAAGTTTACTTATAAAGCATAAAAATGTATACTAACAAAGATCTTTTAATTTACAATCAACTATTTGAACTGTTTTTACATATATCTTGTTTATTTTAATGTATGAAAAATGTATTGATTTGTTTCCTTGCATAAACGTAACAAAAAACAAATATAGAAATCAATTTGTTTATATTCCTAAACGTAACAACTACAAATATACTAATCTTTGGTAAGGGAAGGTAAAACTTCGACATGATTACAACATTGCCATCTTTAGGGCGATTGAGGAGTTCATTGAGCAACACGTCAAAAGTGTCTCCAACCTAAGCGGAGTTCGAAAACTCTTTGGGGTAATGATAAGGAAAGTAAGAAGACCGTGGAGCAGTGGATTATAATTTTGCACGCCACATGATAACTTTTGGGAATGTTCAAATCTGGAAGAATATCAAAACCATCATTGACAAAGCTACTAAAAATTAGTTGTAGATGCTTCGTTGTCCTTGTATGTTTTTTTTCTTTTTTTTTTAGGACTGTTTCTTGCTTTTGTAGTAATTTTGCTATTTTGTTTCGTCTTGGTAGGCATTTTTGTTTTTGGCTACTTTGAACTTCATTGTAACATTTGGATTTTGATCATTTTCTCTCTGGTTCTCTTGCTTATTCTAACTTCTAGGCCTTCTTTTGTAAACAAGGGTATAGAAAAAAACTATTTGCCAATAAAAAAAAAAAAAACAACTACCAAATATACAAATCAAAATTGTTTCATTCCTTTTTAATGTCGTAAGGTCTAAAATGTGTACCTGTTTATGGTGCAAAAAAATGATTATGATGGACTCAATAATGCTTATCTCTCTCTCTGTGTCTTTTTTATGACCTCCCCAACTAGTTTTATCACCTCTGTAACAAGTTTCTTTTTCAATAATCTCTATATCCAATCATCCCAAATCCTTTCGTATACCTTCTGTCTTTCTCCTACAAAATCTCTAAATGAAAAAACCAGTCGTAATAGAAAAAAATAAAAACTCAGCCTTAAGAGGACAAAAAATAAAATCAGAGCCATTCAAATTCAATATTTTTATAAATTATTTGACCAAGGAAAATCACCTCTAAAAGAAAGCACCAAAAATTTGAAACTTAAATTTATTGTACCATAATAAATCACCACCCTTTAATGATTAAATGCCTTTAATATCCTAATATCCTAAGTCTCAAAATTTGAATCTATCATACCGTAATAAATCACCAACCTATAATGCTTAAATGTCTTTAATATACTAAGTCTATCGTAAATACTTAACCATGAAAGGGTACATATTTAAATGCTTTAATATGTTATTATCCCAATGTAATGCTTAAATGCTTTAATACGCTTTAATATGCTTAGATATTTGAATTGATTTTAAATAGAAATTTAAATAATGAAAAATATATAGTAGAATTTATTGTCATACCAATTTAGACACATGTAATGTTTTAAAAATGTCCACATTTACCAAAAATATGTTTTAATAATGAAATCATGAAATTTTAAATATTTTTTAAAATATTGATTAAATACTTTGTCCTATTTATGTATTTATTGTGTTTTAGAATGGTCACCCATTCTCACGACTTGTATAAAGTTAAAAAATTGAATCTATCCTACAATAATAAATCAACACCTTTTAATGCTAAAATGCTAAAATGCTTTAATATCATAATATCCTAAGTCTATCGTAAATATTTTAAAAGATATTTGAATTGATTGGACCCATTTTATGTTTTAATTAGATATTTGAATAATGAAAAATATATAGTAGAATTTATTGTCATACACGATTAGATATTTGTAATATTTACTATTTTTCATATTTATTGTCGTTAGAATGGGCACCCATTCTCACGGCTTGTATAAAGTTAAGAAATTGATTGAGATTTTTACATTGTCTTGTATTGAATAAATATATTCCCATTCTCATTATTTTCGTGTAAATGTGCAATGTGTGAGGAAATTAACAATTTAAGAGCATGATAACTATACCCCAATGTCAAATTTTTCAAGTCCTATCATTTCAAGATATCCATGGGTCAAATCCGTCAGTTTGGTCACCCCCTATTTGATGTAAAATTGGCCCCTAGGTGATTTAGGAAATTAAATTTATTCCCTAGGTGATTTTAAGAAGTTATGAAAAGATGTTATCTTCTAGTAGTATTGGGAAGGGCTATCGTTGGCCTTCCCAGGACTGGATCAACCCCCCAGAGTGGAACAAATGGAAAAATTCAACATGGAGGTGAATTGAAGACATTATAACATCATGGAAATTATTTTGGAAGGTTTGGAGAAGTTTTGAAAGACTTGGAGTAGTCTGAGTAAAAACAAGGTTCACAAGCCTAGGCAGTACACATGCCTAAAACAATAGTTGGGCTTCGGAAAAAGATTTTGGGAGCTCTAGATGGAGTCAGAAGTAAAAAAAAATCTATGGAAATAGGACTACAAGAAATACATGATGGGAAAATCATATTTTTCACAAAACCTTAGCGCATAGGATTTATAGGAAGGTTTTATCGAGTGCACAAGTAGATTCTCAAATCACAAATATGATTTTTAAGGGATAAAATAGATGAATAAAGGCATGAGACCCGAACCATTGTATTAAAAATTCCATTTCCAGTTAGGATCATATAAAGTTTCACCATGAAATTCCACGGGAGCTCAAGATATCGTCATTCCAAGTTACCCTCTCAAAGGCGAGTTCAAGACTTAGTCATTTTCGAGAGGACACGTGTCATAACCAAGAGCACGGAGGGATTTCATGTCCTTGATGTCCCCGAGGTCAGGTACAAAAACCCTTAAAAATGTGCCGACCTCCCATGTGACCTATGGGACCCTCATGTGACCTCCAGACTTGAAAGTTCAACCCCTAGGTGCATTTTGTAGCATCCATTTCTGTCGTCGGATCAGCGCCAGTGTCGGCTCAAGGACCACCGTAAAAAATGATGTCCATCATGTACTTGAAGTCGGGACGTCGATCATGGAAAAATAAGCCTAGCCCCTATGGGAAGTCTTTTGGTCATCCACGTGACCGACTTTTTAGTCCCAGTGCATTTTCGGAGAATTCATTCCTGTCGTCGGATCAAGTGCCACGTGTCAGCTCCAGGACCACCATGGAAACTGATTTCCCTTATTTCCCTAAGTTGAGGGACATAAATCATGGAAAAATGCACCTATCTCTCTAGGAGAGTGTTTTGGTCACCCATATGACCAGTTTCTAGCGCCTCGGTGCTTTAAAGCTGATTTTGGAGCACTCATTCCCTATCATCGGATCGCAACCACATGTCGCCATCTTGATAATTATGGAAATTGATGTCCCTCATTTACGAGGTTAGGGACAAAAAAGTGTGCCCAAATTCAACTCAAAAATTTGAATTTTTTTCTAACTGTTGGTTGCTTCTAACATTTGTGTGCACAGACATCTACATCTCCTTTGTAACTCCTCATCATCATTCCTCCATTACCAAACCTTGAACTAGACCTACCATATAGGTAATTCCCTTCACTCCATGAAATCACACAAGCTCTAGAAGGAAAATTGGAGCAAACACAGAAGGATAAGCATAGAAAGAAGAAGGAGAAAACAAAGAAAAATCCATGGCCATGAAACGAGAAGTTGAAGAAATATCCCAAATAGATGCGTGAAACAAAAATTATATTTTGTTTTCCATTCCTCTACCCAAGGCCATCAAAGAGACACCTTGAACTCTCCTCTTGTGTAATAGAGCATCCTGATGAAGAAATCCCACTTACGGCTCAACGAAGAAAAATCTAATTTCTTGTCAAACCATTGGGCGAAAGCAGTAGAATTTCACGTGAAGCACCAAAAGAAAAAACCCGTCACAATGAAATTTATTTTGTAAAGTAAACGGAGGAAAAACCAGATCTACAATTTTGAGGTCCATTAATGGCTGCCATGTCTAGAAATCTTGTTAAAAGGTTTGAAAATTAAAACTTTATAATCTTGTGGACTATTAAGCGGGTGAGCCCGAAATTTCAAAGGGCTGATATTGGGAAAAAACCCATATCAAAAACATTCATTCCACTTCAATCTGACTCCCATAAGCCAAATTTCTAAAAATAGCGGGTCTCTTACATGAGAACTACTATTTGAGAAATTCATCCTGAGAAAGAACATGCGAAGGAGGCGAAGACATTGGAGGTGCACTACAGCTGAGAATTCACGGAAAAGACATTTTTGACACTTACTAAAAATAGTAAGTGGTCCCATGGACACTTGCTAAAAATATAAAGTCACACTCAAAGAGCATTTTTGGCACAATGGGACGTACATGGATAATCATTTAGGGGGACATCATTGTTTAGGATCATTCTAGTCATTTTTCACAGGGCATTCAAGATCCATCTTAGTTCATTCAACTTGGCAAGTGTTCATGAGCTAATTGGAAGGAGTTTCACAGTGTGCAAGGAGTTTGAAGATTCAGAGTTTCACTGCATTTGGCACTTTCCATTGACGAGGACCATCAAACTTCATTGTAGGAAACATCTTCTCCTCCTCTCTCTCTTCCCTCTCCCCCAACTTTCTCTCTCTTCAAATTTTCTAATTCTTCATTGGGGTTTTCACTTTTTGATATGCCTTTAAGTCACTTAAAAGTGACTTTAGAAACATAATTTAAATTAAGTCACCTTGATTTTATAAAAGGGACTTAAATATTTTGTAGGAATATGAATAGTCTAAAGTTAGAATTAAGGCATATGGAGGGTCATGAGGAAGATGATAAGTCACCTCTCATTCTATAAATTTTAAATCCATTCCCATTTCAAAGGGTTTGAAATTGATCTTGTAAACTCAAGAGTGCATTGTACTTAGAGAAAACACGGGAGATCACCATTTTCTTCTACTTTCCACCACTCTCAAATTTCTTCCATTCCCACATTATGTACAACTTTTGTTTAAGCATCATCTACAAGAAAAATGAGTTCGTAGCATCTTTGATGAGGATATTTTATAAATTTTGAGTTATGCAATATTATCTCATCTTGTTTCCATTTGTAGGTTTGTTTCTTCTCACAAATGCATGCGATGTAATTTTCAACTATTGTAATCAAGTCTACGATTTACTACTTACTGACATTCATTTCTCTTATCTAATTTCTCGCTCCCCTTTCCTACTCTCCTAGAAAATTATTCTCTTGCAGGGTATCTGCGAAAGCTTTCTGCGAGGGTCGATGGAGTGTCCCTATTGGATCCCACTGGTTGAAAGGCCACCAAAGACATCCAATTTTTCATGTGTGTGCATATATGGAAGTTACACCAGTTAAGTAGAGGGAATTAGATTCCCAGAGCATTGGCAAGAAATCCACAAGTTTTCCACTATAAAAATTTTCTCATTAACAATCATATAGGAATCATAAACTAATAGTATGGATTAAATATGCTCATAGTTTTTAAATAGGTATTCAAATGACTAAGTATTGACAAATGTGCACATGTCCACTCTCATAAAATCAATATTACTTGTATGAGAATGTTTAGAATGGGCACATGCCAATTCTCATAAAAAAATATGTTTCAATCACGATTGTGTACATGCCCATTCTCAAAAATATAAATATTACTTGTATTATAAAGTTTAGAATGGACATATGCCATTTATGATAGGAATAATCAAATTTACTTTGTTTTAGAATGGGCAACCATTCTCACATTTTGTTAAAGAGTTATGAAATTGATGGAGTTTTTGGCGTTTTCTTGTATTGAATGGGCATATGCCCCTTCTCAAAAAGGAATCATAGAAGAAGAAGAAGAAGAGTATGGATAAAATAATCTAACAATTTTTAAATATATATAAATAGGAATAATAGAGGCATACTCATAAAATAAATATTTCTTGTATTACAATGTTTAGAATGGGCATATGCCCATTCTCATGCAAACAAAATTGTTTCATCTTGCTTTGAATGGGAATTGCATTTTTAATTTTCCTATTCTCATATAGGATTCATAAAAGACTTTCTTGGGCAGATAGGAATCATAAAAGAAGAGTATGCTTTATAAATTCTCACAAATTTTAAATAGGTAAAAAATTGATTGACCATGTTTACATTGTCTTGTATCAAACCATTCATGTTCTCATATAGGAATATGCCTATTCTCTATAGGAATCACACAATCATAAAATGATTATGGATTAGATACACTCACAACTTTTAAATAATTCAAATGACTAAGTATGAAAAGTCTGCACAACTCTCATAGACCAATTTTTTTGTATGAGAATGTTTATAATGGGCATGTAGACACCAAATTTGGGTCTTACGATGCCCTTTACCCAGTGCTGCGTTCATGACCTAACCCTCTCGCACACCTCACCATGACCAAGCCCCTAACTAACCCTAAACCAACCTAATTAAGACCTATGACTTGGTCAGGACCCACACCCATGACTCATTACCCCTCACCCGCACCAAAATGAGCCTAATAATGACTTGACCAAGCCCCTGGCCCTGTCCCTCGGGAGAAAGGAGGGAAAGATGGTATTTTACTAAAAATAGCCACTTTGACCTAACCGACATCGGTTCCTACTCGACCACCGTCGGTTACGTAACCACCATCGGTTCCCTATTAATGACCTCCTGACCAAAAGAAAGGATCCGGAATTCATTTGGGCGGGAAGAGAAGTGAAACAAGCATAAGAGGTTGCGAGAGAAGAGCATCGAGCCAAAGACTACAAGCGAGCAAGCTGGATCATTTGTCACCCTCATTCAAGCATTGGAAAAGGCGAGGATAGCTTCATCAGCTCGCTCTCCAATCTTGGATCATCCCAAATAAGCCTTCTTATCACCACCACATTCCTTGGACTGTATCTTCATCGGGAACTAGTAAGTATTATCTTGTAGTTCTTTGTTATCATTTTGCTTTAATTCATATTAAATGGGGAACTGACCACCTTCGAAAGGAAGTCTAATATTTCCTGGGCCTAAGGCAGTTCCCTCACTTGTTGTCTAACTAAAATCTAGTGGTCTTGCATTCTTATTTACAGGTAGTCCTTCCCAGACAAAAAGGAGTTCTTCTGATCGATCGATCTCTCTCAGTGCGCGCACACCTTCCCAACATTCAACAGGTATTCCTCCTAGCCCTAACCCTTATCTGTTTCTCAAGAGAATGAAAGGATAGAAGCAACTCTATTCCGGAATGGAAACATTCTATGTGAAACATTTTGGCACGCCGGTGGGACCCATTTCGGGTTTCTTTCTTTCTTGCTTGCTTTCATATAGGGAGCATACTTGTTGTTTGTTTCTGCTAAATATTCACAAAATATTTTGTCATTTTGGTAAAATAATTTGTCTTGCTTTCATATCTTTGCATTTAGTGAAAGTCATCTTCTTTGCTTCATCGAATATCATTTTCGATTTGGGTTTAAAACACGTGCATCACATTCTTGCTTGTTGTTTTTAATTCTAGTGAACGTAGATTAAGTAATGTAAGAGTCGTACACGTGGGGTGATATCCACGGTATTGACGAGAAATTAATCTTACTCTCACTGCACAACACATACCAAATCACATCATAATCAATACAACAGCTCAAACCTCCCCCCTTTCCGTGGTATTCCTCCACCCGATTGAGGTAGCCTTATGAGCCACAACAAACTTGACATCTCCCTTAGGTCTTTCGTTTAGGATTGACATCATCTGGTGTCTAAGGCATAAGCCCAAAGTGATTAAAACTAATCCTAGGGTTAGTCTATTGGTTTACGTGTGCATCTTGCTTGTTTTTAGTTCTATTTCTCTGTCATACACTGTTTCAGTGATCACTTCAAGACAGTTTGGTAGGTATATTAAGCATTGTTATCCCCAAACCAGCAACTTCTTACATCCTCTCTTTGCTTTCACAGTGACCGACACTGGTCCCATACTACCGACATCGGTTAACTGACCAATGCCGGTTACATTTTGACCGACATCGGTTATCTGACCGATATCGGTTACTGTGTTTAATAGTTCTTGACACACCAACAACCTATCAATTCCAACATTTTGTTGTTGTTTTCGTTCGGATTGATTAAATCCCTGTTGTGTCCTCTTTTCCATGGTTGTTATCACCCGGAAACAAGTAGCAACCATGGTTTCACATGCCTATTCCGTGCCTTTGCCTGAGTCACCCCCTTCGCATCCTATGGGGAATCCTACGGATACCAGCAATTTTCCCAAGATCCCTGTAGGAGATAAGGAATTTGCCAAATTTTTGGATGCTAATCCTAGCGCCGTACAATATTATTTGTCTCATACCCCTGACCAGTGCACCCGACGGTCAGCTCCTCGTTGGTATGCCTATTAGTATCGCCGCTCACTTAGCCCCTTCCCCACCTAATAACTCCGCCTCACCATCTTCATCCTTAGCCCCGTCTCCCAGCTCAGTAGCTTCGGTGGTTCATACTGCACCGATTGGTTTTCCTCTGGTTAATCTGGGACCCCACATATCACTACCGTCCACTACCCCTACCTCATCTCTCTCACAGGTTGCCTCTTTCATCACTTGCTCTCTGCCACCTATACACACGAGCTTTCCCTCACAAGTTCCGCCCACCTTTTCATTTCCACAAATTCATCCGGTGGCCTCAACCTCTTATATAGGACACCCTTATTTGGCTGCCCCAACACATTCATCACCATTATCTTATCAACATTCAATCCCACCATTGTCTAGTAGCGGCTCTTGGACCAATCCTCCTCTATTTACAACGACAACACCATCATCTAACCCAACCAATGATTTAATCAAACAGATGATGGACAAGATGTAAAATCTTGAGGCTTATGTTTCAGGAAGTCGTAACACCCTGACATATGAGAAAGTTTGTCGGGAGCCTATTCATCTTTTATCCCCCTTCATACATATCCTCCTCAATGGGAATTACCGAAATTTACTCGCTTTAATAGTAAGGAGGACCCTCAACAACACTTGTGATCGTTCAGACATGCCTGTTATCTGATTGCTCATGACGATGCCTTCTACTCCGTACCTTTCCCATGTCCTTATCAGGACCTGCCTTGGAGTGGTACAGTGCTTTAACCCAGCATTCAATATTCTCCTTTAACCAGATTAGCCCAATCTTTCTTGGATCACTTCTCCATCAATATTGCCAAGAAAGTATCCATTACCGACCTCTATGCCATCGACAATTTGAAGACGAGTCTATCGCAGATTTCGTTGGACGATGGCGGGGCCTCATCAACCAACTTACTTACGCCTTACCTCAGGCCGAGCTCATCGAACTCTTTACGCGGGCCTGTGCTAAACACATTTCTCCCACCCTCCAAATTCAAACTTTCCGCACCTTTGATGAGGCCTTTACTATGGCTCGGAAACTAGAGATTCGAGCCTTAGAGGAAGAGAAATTGAGGTTACACAACAAAAGCTCAAATTTCCGGACCCAAGACTCTACCACCAAACCCAACACCACCAATTCTCACACATCGGCTGCTTGAAATCAAAGGGGCCATACATGCTTTGTGACGGTCAAATCTCAGCTACTTTGTCTAATCAACCAAAATCTCAAACCTTATGCACAATACCCAGCCGAAAGCCACCTATAAGTATAAAGTCGAGCCCATCAACTATACTCCCTTGGGAGAAACTTATGGTGTGATCTTAGACAAATTGCTTAAAGCAGGAGCTATCACCTTGCCTCCTGTTAAACCTCACTCCGGGTTTGATTCCACCCACGCTATTCCTTCTTGGTATAAAGAAAATGACTTCTGTAACTTCCATTGCGTGAAGGGACACAGTCACGAAAACTGCAAGATGTTGAAAAACATAGTGCAGGAAATGGTTGATGCAGGGGATATAACTCTCGACAATCCTAATGCCCCGCTAATCGAAATTTAAAAATCTTCAACAAACCATTTCCAAACCATGCATCTAACAGTAACACAAATCAAGATACCTCAGCATAGGAGAAGAGTGTGCATGAGATCCATGCGATTTTCAACTCCCTGACTTAGGACTTCCATTGAGGAAATTCTGAATCAAGCTTCTTCACTAGCGAGGACTTTCGCCCCTTCTCCTTCATCAAGATGAGAGGGATAACCTTCCCCCTATTCCTTTACCTATAAAGGAATTAACCGCCTTGAGTCCTCTTCTCATGAATGAGCCTTCTTACACCATCCCTGCAAGATTGTGAGTGGATGTTATCTAACTTATCTATTTCCCAAACATCTCCTTCCACCACTCTTGCTGCAACAGAAGAAGGCTTGCCACTTTTTCTGTCACCCTTAGAGGAGAAACCCCTTGAGCCTACATCACCAAACTCCTCAATCATAATGGATCCCCTCGAACATGCCCTCCTACCTATTAGTTCTTCATCACCTAAATCTTTCCAGCGACCGGTTGACCTCTTAGTACCCATTGATACAGCGCCTCATTTACCCCCTGTATCACACCCACAGTGGACCGGGATCACAACCCATCTCTCTTCCATACCAAGGTTCCTGTTCACACGTGAAGATTGTCATCCCTCAGAAGATAGATGAGTCCTATGGGAGCGTTTGAGTACACCATGCTCTACTCAAATGCAGATGACCGATCCAGACACCTCTACCATATACTCGAGGTGTTTACAAAAGCTCAAAATGCCTATGTCCTCATCTTCACCCCCTCATCTCTACTGAATACCTCATCCACCTCTATTAACCTAACCAAACCTTCCCCTATGCTTGGGACTTCACCAATACCTAGCCTAACACACCCACCTAAACGGTTAGATTTATCCAAAAATAAAGCCGTCCATCCACCTAGGAGATAGACCCAATCTCCTCAAGTCCAATCTATGCCTCTGTCACAACTAAAACCCTCGCCATCACACCTACCTTCTATATTGGGACCTCACCCCTCCACCTTGCCTCAATACATCATACCTCCTGCGTTTTCTTTAAAATGACCTGCACCTTCTGCACCCATACAGAGATCCACGGGTGTATGAACACCATCACCCCAAGTATCTGTCCACCTACCAACCCTAAACAAACTCCATCATCAAAGGATTTGTTTGATGTCACTCCTCTTTCCCCATGGTTGTTTCCTGCCACCACGTCATCTGTGGCCTCATCATCTAACCAGCTAAACATGACTTATGTGCCGAAGAAGCCACGTTTAGTTAAATCTAATTATCAAAACCCCTTGTCTAAACCACCACCCATACGAACCAACCATACCCAACCATTACCAAAACCCACCCAATCAATAGCCTCATCTTCCTCGATTTTGACCGCTCAAAGGATCTTACACCAAGATCCTTGATATGTTGGTGGAGAATGCGACCATTTCCCTACCCCACTCGAGACCCTATGATCCATCTAAGCCTTGACCTATAGGTTATGATGAGTCTAAAATCTGTGCTTACCACCACACACCAGGACATGATGTGGAGGGATGCAAAGCTTTGAAAGCCATCCTTCATCAGTCACCTATCTCGGATAGAAAGGTTAAGAAAGACAACTTACGAAGGGAGAAACCTTTAGCTTCGATCCCCTCTCCTATACCACCTGTCCCCGCCTCACCAAGATCTATCATTATTGCAACCCCACCTCTCGAAGACAATGACTTATCCCTGCCATCTTCCTCCTCTCGTGTTCACGAGATCAACATGATTAGTATTGCTACTCGAGGGTAGAAAAACAATGGGAAAGCTAAAGAAAGCACACCTGCGGCCTCTCTTTCTCCGTCTGCCATCCCGATCGCACCACCACCTAAAGTGGTTATTCGTGGACTGCTACTACCCGTCTCGATGGAGTTTCCCATCGTACCATGATCAAACAGCTTCACCAATCACCTGTAAAAATGACACTATATGATCTCATTCAAACCTCTGAATCTCATCGACAAGCTCTCATTGAAATCCTTGAAGGGATAGAGGTCTTACCTAACGAAACCTTGCCGTTGCCTCCATTTTAACACCCAACCACGTTCGCTCTCTCACCAAAAACCTACCTCCACAACCACTTTGTCACTACGACATGACAAGCCCTCTTGTCAGTTTTTCTGACGAATAGGAAATTGTCGTCTTTGGTGCGAGAAGATCGACCCCACTCTTTTCATCTCGGCTTATGTCCGGGACATCCGAGTACGTCATGTTATGATTGACGGGCTGCTAGCCTAAACATCATCTCTTCCAAAGCCTTCCAACAAATGAATATCCCTTCTAGCTGCATGTGTGCCAACCCCACCATGTTGCATTCATTTAATGATCTTTATTACTTCTACTTTAGGCACCGTGATCCTTAACATTCGTGTAGGGCCACGTACCTTACCCGAACTCTTCTATGTCCTTGAGGGAGAATTCCCAATACAACATGTTGTTAGGCTGCCCTTGGATCCGGGCTATGGGATGCATTCCCTCCACCTTACATAGATGCATAAAATTGAGTATGAGGGAAGTCATACACCGTAAAAGCTAACTCTCCCCCTTCAAAACCTGCAATATGTTATATCACCTAATGATGTGCTTGTACCGGTCAAGGCACCCATTCATCAACCCGACCATATACTTCGCCCACACCTCAACCATCCACCTTAGCCGCACCTACACCTTGACCAATGAAACCACTACCGCAAATACCACTTCCTTCCCGCGGATAACATCCCAACCTCAAATCCCTTGGTAGATGTTTTTCAATGCCTTACTATTTGGGGAGTATCGCCTATATAATGTTAGCACTTTCCATACCCCACGGGAGTATGGACGGTTACATGCACATCCTACCTATGATCGTCGTGTGGGGAGGTGATCTCCTACGGACCACTAATTGCCGCACCAACCTAACGTATGGGGGTGTCGACGCATCCTCCGTTATCCCTGAACCTTCCCTTGGTTTGGTTCCCTTCCAATTCGATTTTCAATATCTAACAAATCGTCATTTGCCCTCACCTTCTTGACTCATTTGTGCTTGGAAAGGTTTTGGTTTCGGTCTTTATGAACAAGGCCGACATACTGATCATTCCAGGTGACTACATGCAAACACAAAGATCGTAGTGGTCTTGGATTTTCTGAAAACATTACACTAAAGAAACCTCATGTCGGTTGTATCCGGGAAGACAACGACATTACCTCTTCCCGAACCATCATCACCTATTTTCCATCTTCACCCATAGAGTCGATAGACCGGAATCTATCCCTCTAACTTTTTTTTTTCATAAATGCTATCTTCCTGGGTCCTCTCACTTATCAACGTGATAATGAAGACCCATCTTCTCTTCCCCTTCTATATCCAGACATGATCGAAGAAGACTCACCTTGATTAATGTTGTTGAGTGCCGGGATGATGACTCCATCCTCACTTACCTTGGCGCGGGATGACTCTTATATTCACCGCGCCTTACCATCTGAAACTCAAACCATGTTGAATGAGTCGACTATAGAAATCAACATCCACATAGAGGACGATCCTCACATTGTGAAGATCGGACAATCTCTTAACACATCAGAACAAACTGCCTTCACTACCTTCCTCCGTGCCATGACCAAGATTTCACTTGGTCCTACTGTTGACATGACATGCGGGAATCGATCCCGACATTCTGTCCATAACATTACTCGAAACCCGAACTCCAAACCGGTTAAGCAAGAAACTAAGAAAAATGCATCCACGCATTGCCCTCTTGGTCAAAGAAGAGCTTCAATGACTCCTTTTGTTTCCTTTCATCTTACCTATTGACTATCCTCAATGGATTTCTAACATCGTACCTGTCACTAAAGCGACGGGGGGACTTCGGATATGTATGGATTTCTGGGACCTTAACCTTGCTTGCCCAAAGGATGACTTCCCCCTACCTAGTATTGATCAACTTGTTGATCTCACTTTGCGCCATGAGATGCTTTCTCTCATGGATGGATTCTCGGGATACAATCAAATTTTGGTAGCCCTACCGATCAACATAAAACCACCTTCATTACTCCTTGGGAACCTTACTGCTATCGTGTCATGCCGTTTGGCCTTAAGAATCTTTGGTGCGACCTATCAGCGGGCTATGACTTAAATTTTCATGACATTATGCACACTATCCTTGAGGATTATGTCGATGATCTTCTTGGAAAATCTAAACATCGCGAGTGAACATCTCGATGTTTTAACCATTATTTTCGATCACTGTTACAATCTTGTGTTTGTCTTGACCAAAGAAATGTGTCTTTGGTGTCCTTTCGAGAAAACTCCTTGGTTTTATCATCTCTTTGCGTGGCATTGAGGTTGATCCAACTAAAGTCAAAGCTATCCTAGAAATTCCCCCACCCACTAACCTCAAACAATTGCGTAGTTTTGGGGCAAACTCCAATCTATCCGGCGTTTCATCTCACAACTCTCGGATCGATTTCAACCTTTCCATCATCTCCTTAAAAAGACATTGTCTTTCAATGGAGCGAGGAATGACACTAAGCCTTTGAGGCTCTTAAATCTTATCTCTTGCAGCCACCCGTGCTTATCCCACCTCGGGACGATCACCCTTTCTACCTTTACCTTTACTTGCCACCGACCATGATGTAGGAGCCATGCTCACACATCGTGACTCTGAGCATCGAGAACAAGAAGTTTATTACATAAGCCGTACTCTTGTGGATTACGAGACTAGGTATACACACGTAGAAAAGTTGTGCCTAGCCCTATCATTTGTGGCCACCAAACTCCAGACATTACCTCTGAATCACAAAACTTTTGTCATCACCAACGCTGACCCCAAACATTATATGTACGCAAAACCTCATCTAAACCAACGCATCGCCCGATGGCTTATGCTACTTTCCGACCTTGACCTTGAGTTTTACACCAAAAATTAGTCAAAGGACAAACTATCGCGAGACCAACTTCAGGAAGCCCCTTTACGGGAACAATTTACCAATTTTACTTTCCCTGATGACCTCATCGCAACTCTTTCACTCGGTGATGTGTCGTATCCAATGACCCTCTTCTTGATGGATCTAAATGCAGTCTTGGTGGAGAGGGCAGGCATTGTTCTCATTCCTCTTGATGTTAAACCTATGCCTCTTTCATTCCGGCTCGATTTCCCCTACACTAATAATACAGCGGAATACGAGGCCCTTGTTTTGGGTCTCCAGGTTATGTTACACTTAGGTGTAAAGTCTATTAACATTTTTGGTGACTCTCAATTGGTAGTCAATCAAGTTACGGGCATCTACCAATGTAAAAATGAGGAACTTCAAAAGTACAAACATTATGTGGATTCACTTTTGACCTTATTTACTCATTATTCTATCCAAACCATTCCCCGCTCAACTAATAAATTTGCGGATACTATGGCTTGCTTGGCCTCACAAATTCGGCCTCCCACCCGACTCGGACATATTTGTCTTGGTCAAACAACTCTTTGCCCCATCTTACTTAGTTCCGGATGTTTGTATGGTACATAATGTATCTCTCGATTCGCAAAGATACATGGTATCACCATTTCACGACTATCTTACAATCTCTGTTCTACCACCACGACCTTACTAGTAATGGCAAACGTGCTTTTCTTAAAATTGTTTCTCGTTATGTCGTCATGGGGGACTCCTCTATAAACGTGGCTTTGATGGTATCCTCCTTGATGTCTAACCGCCGTGCCGAGTTGCTCACCTATACCATCCAACAAGTCCATGGAGGACTTTGTGGCGGGACACTTTAGTGGCCTCGCCATGGCCAAGAGGATCCTTCACCTAGGATATTATTGGCCTACTCTAATAAAGATAGTTGCGAATATGTTAAGCATTGTGTTATGTGTCAACAACATGCCAAACCTTCAACATACTCCTAGCCACCGTTACAGTCGCATGAGATCTTTGGCCTTTCTCACAATAGGGTTTTAGACCTTATTGGTGAGATTCACCTGCCTTCTTTGCAACATCACCGTTGGATAATCACAAAACTGAATATTACACTAAATGGGTGGAAGCCATTCCACTCATTTCAACCAAAAAAAAAATCGTAGAGTTCATCAACCATCACATTATCTGCATCGTTTTGGTGTTCCTCATCGCACGATAACGAGATAATGGAAAATATTTCAAAAATAAGTTGTTCAAGACCTTTGTGACAACTTTGGTATCAAACTTAGCTTCTCATCACCTTACTATCCATAAGCAAATGGTCAAGCCGAATCTTCTAACAAAACCCTAACCAAAATTCTCATGAAATTCGTTAATGATTCTGGAAACAATTGGCCTGATCACATCCCCTTTGCCCTTTGGGCTTATCGTACCAGCATTCGTACCTCCACTAATGCCACACCATTCTCTTTGGTATATGGTACCGAGGTTGTCTTGCCTCTCGAAATACAAATCCCCTCCCTAAGAATATCTCTCAGGATATTCTCACCAATGATGATTTCCACCAAGAGCGGTTAGCCCAATTAGAGCTTCTTGACGAGCATCATCTTACAGCTCTTGACCACCTTCAAATCTATCAAAAGCGCATCAAGCGTGCTTATGATAAGTGAATTCATGAGCATACCTTTCAGATTGGTGATCTTGTCCTCAAAGAGAATCAACATGTGACCAAACTAGAAAAGAGAAAACGTGGAAAATTTGCTCCTAATTGGATTGGGCCTTACATTATCACTCACACTTATGGATCAGGCACTTACCGTTTAGCTTTGCTTAATGGTAAACCTGAGCCTGAACCCCTTAATGCCTTGCATCTCCGACCATTCTACTGTTGAATTTAGTGTTACATCACTTCTTATCTACCTTGCGCTCATCCCTTGAGCTCATTTACCACCTCATATAGTTTGTTTCATGCATCTCAAAGTAGAATCCACCTCATGTGGTTTGATCATCACCTCCTCTTAAGGATGCCTTCTCCTTTTTAGTCTCGGTCCATGACTTAAAAGTATAAAAATAACAAGTTCTCAATTATACAATTATGGGATATTCTTGAGTCAAACTTCTGCAAAACTAGATGCTTCATGTCAACACAAACATCTAGACCTCGAAGGGCTATATAAACACAGAGACTGCTCCCTCGAAGGATAGCTATGTACAAAAGCCACATCTACTACTATAAGTAGACTGCTCCCTCGAAGGACAGCTATACAAATTCAAGCCTCTATCAGAAGCTTCTTGCATTGATTAGCTTCGTGAAGACCTCAAGAACAACAAAATACATATCC
The DNA here is from genome assembly GCA_018340775.1 of Taxus wallichiana var. yunnanensis. Lineage (NCBI taxonomy): Eukaryota > Viridiplantae > Streptophyta > Pinopsida > Cupressales > Taxaceae > Taxus > Taxus wallichiana. Next base: position 391,885,629 of record CM031234.1, on the reverse strand, counting down.
CATATAGACTTCCCGCATCGATCAGTCTATATCTAGAAAAATAAAAGCAATATTCAAAAGCACTTTTGAGTCATGGACTTGTCTATTCAGGTTTGGTTCTCTTTCATTCAGAATAATCACCTTATAACAAGTTCTCTGCGCCCCAGCTATACCATCCACCTCACCTCACCATTCTTCAAAATAACAAAACTCAAGGGACGTGTGTATATCTGATATATTGTGATTATACAACTCTTTTCACCTATCGACTTCTCGCCTATGCAAGGTACCTAGAGATTCAAGCTCATCCTATGATAATACATGATTTGTTTAGCTCTTTCCAACTATGGGACATTTTGCCTCTTTTACCGAATCGGGATTATATGTTGACATTAATCGGGACACGGTTCCCTTATGCTTGGGTAAGCTAACCCTCGCTTCATCTATACCTTACCAACTCCAACAACATTACCCTACCAACATCAAACTTTTACCAACCAAAAATTTCCTAAACACAACCAAATTGCCTAAATTCATCTCTCCCCTGATCCTAAGGAGAACTACATCGATCGAGGCCCCTCCTTGCTTTGTGCGATGGGCTATGTAGGCGCACTTAGGAGACATGGGGTCTCCCAAGGTTAGCTCGACCATCCCCTACCATAACCTATCATGTGTTGTGTTTTTGCTTAAAAGTATAAATGATTTCATATATTTATATTGATAACACTCACCTTTGTCCTTTATTAATTCAAAACATTCAAAACACAAACATTTCTTATTATTATCATAAACTCAAAATCACCATACATATTCGGATTTTATTTAGATGTTAAACAAATACATTTTCCCTATCATCGATGCGCGCAGTTGGCATCCTTATTTATTTATTCTTCTACCCCTATAAAATTCACGTAGACCCCGCACCTCATCTCGAACCAGGTAGTGATGGTGATCGTCGACGTCGCTCACCTAGCCTCTCCATCCTCAAAGGTGCCACTGCTATTGGTTCCTCCCACTGATCTGCCAATCTCTCCTGTAACATATGAATACACCCTCTCGCATGGAGGAATCTCACCTCTAGTCTCTCCACTCGTGTTGTGGCAACCGCTAACAATCCATTGTCTCATTCACCTACATTTGAAGTGGTGAACTAAACCCTACAGGTGATCTCTCTCCACTGTAATCACAACTATGTTAGGATGATCAGCCCTCTCACATGTACCTTGCAGCTCTGCTACCCACCATAATCTATAAGCCTCTGTCACTCCTGCATCCATTACCCTGCGATCAGCTGATGTCTCTTCTGGTCCTTCTAGAGGTGTCGGCCGGGGAGGTGAGAATGATGCCTCGGTGTTGATCCTCATGTATGGTCTATAAGCCATGGGTATATCCTGAAAAAATCCAAATTGTTGCCGCATGCGATCTAGAGGAATCCTCTCGTACTCACTGGCTTTGTGTCCCGCGATCCGCCTCAATTGCTCTACACCCCCAAATCCCCTTTTTTTTAATTTTTACCTATCTACCTAGCTCAATTTCCTACAAAATTACCCACCCTACCGTGTTGATTTACCTAACATATCTACCCACTCCATTTTATGATTTACCTTCATTTATTCATTATTTTATCACATTTTAGATTCCTACCCCAAAACCCACATCCTAGCTAAATTCATCAACTTCACACAAATAGGGATTTAGAACCTACCGGTACGACTACACGTCGTCGCGGTGGGATAGGTGGTGGTGGTCCAGCTCCTCCCGCACCTCCTGCTCCTCAGGTTGTGCCATAGCTCCAAATCTCCTCAGCAGGGTCCTCCACCAATCAAACTCTACCTCCTGATCATTGGGGCCTACCAATCACTCACTCCTCCACTCAACTAGTGCCAACTCAGCCCACAAACTCAACAAAATCAATTCACAACTCAGACAAGAAAAAGGTTGGTACTCAAATTGACAATGTGAAAATGACACGCCGTATTTTTCTTTTTATAGGTTTTGACATATAACCGATGCCGGTTACGGCGCGCCCTAGATGACTGGTATTGGTCTTGTGACTGCTATCGGTCACACGTAACCGATATCGGTTACCTACTTACTTAACCTAACTCCCGCCCTTATCCACCAATCTCCATTTTTCACCACCTTACCTACCCCCGGCTTTACTAAATAGCCTTATTTTGAATTCATCGGCTGAGGCCAAGGCCCTGACCAACCAATCGGCCGACCGAGGCCGCACCTAACCAATCGGCCCGACCCAAGCCGCGCCCAACCAATCGGCGACCTAAGGCGCAACCCACTAATTGGCCCGACCCATAGCGCGCAACTAACCAATCGGCCCGACCCAAGGCCACCACCCACCAATCGGCTCGACCAAGGTGCGACCCACCAATCGGCCCGACCCTGAAGGCCACCAGGCAATGACCAACCAATCGGCTTGACCCGAGGCCACACCAATTAAGTACCTCAACCAAGACCCACAATTTACAATTCTATCATGTATTTGTTTGTTTCATCAAGCTCACTTGTTTGTGTTTTAGCATAACTAGGATACTTGAATTGATCAGCCGACCAACATTGCCTAGACCAAGACCGTGCCATTTATCTCAACCAAACCAACCATTTTGTCTTTGTCGAACATGCCTAAATGTTCCGGTACCTTCCCTATTATATCCCCTGGAGCTACTTCCTATGCCTTGGATACCAGGATTATATCACCCTTGTTTGGATAAACTATCAAACTTTTCCTATGAATTACTTGTTTGCTCTTCACATCGTGTACCCAGTCGCACTACTACATTTCAACACGCGTCTACTTCTTGAACCTACCCCACCATCTTACCATCATCTCACACCATTCACCCTTTATCAAACCTATCCCTAATTTCATGTCACCTCAATCTGTGATAGATTTGAGGGGGATTACCTATACCCTTAACCGGGGCAACCACTTTTTATTTTTGTCAGTGCAACTTTAAAATACAAGCTACACGACAACAAGGGGAAAATGTAGACACCAAATTTGGGTCTTATGACGCCCTTTACCCGTATCTCATCCCACAACCTAACCCTACCTCACCACCTAAAACCTTACACACCTAATGATTTATTAATTACCTTATAATTAATAAATCCACATCTTCAAACCCGCCACCTCATCTCGCCACCTCACCGTGACCAAGCCCTAACCCTAAACCAACCTAATTAAGACCTATAACTTGGTCAGGACCCACACCCATGACTCATTACCCATCACCCCGCACCAAAAAGAGCCTAATAATGACTTGACCAAGCCCACAATGGCTGATCCTTTGGGAGAAAAGGAGGGAAAGTTGGCTATTTTACTAAAAATGGCCAACTTTGACCTAACCGACATCGGTCCCTACTCGACCCTTTGTCGATTACGTAACCGCCATTGGTTCCCTGTTAATGACCTCCCCCAACCAAAAAGAAAGGATCCGGAATTCATTTGGGTAGGAAAGAGAAGTGAAACAAGCAGAAGAGGTTGCAGAGAAGAGCATCGAGCTGAAGACTACAACTGAGCAACTGGATCACTGTCACCCTCATTCAAGCATTGGAAAAGACTGAGGATAGCTTCATCAGCTCACTTTCCAATACCGGATCATCCTAACTAAGCCTTACTATCACCACCACATTCCTTGGACCTGTATCTTCATCAGGAACTAGTAAGTATTATCTTGTAGTTCTTTGTTATCATTTTGCTTTAATTCATATTAAATGGGGAACTGACCACCTTCGAAAGGAAGTCTAATATTTCCTGGGCCTAAGGCAGTTCCCTCACTTGTTGTCTAACTAAAATCTAGTGGTCTTGTGTTCTTATTTATAGGTAGTCCTTCCCAGACAAAAAGGAGTTCTTCACAATCGATCTGATCTCTCTATGGTATGCACACACCTTCCTAACATTCAACAGGTATTCCTCCTACCCCTAACCCTTATCTGTTTCTCAAGAGAATGAAAGGATAGAAGCAACTCTATTCCGAAAGAAATTCTATGTGAAGCAGGGGCACACACCCATTCTCATAAAAAAATATGTTTCAATCATGACTATAAATGGGCATATGCCCTTTATGATAGGAATAATCAAATTTAATTTGTTTTAGAATGGGTGCCCATTCTCACATCTTGTTAAAATAGCTATGAAACCGATGGAGCTTTTTAGCATTGTCTTGTATTGAATGGGCATATGCACCTTATAATTTAGGAATCATAGAAGAAGAATAAGAAGAGTATGGATAAAACAGTCTCACATTTTTCAAATAGATATAAATAGGAATAATAGAGGCATACTCATAAAATCAGTATTGCTTGTATTACAATGTTTAGAATGGGCATATGCCCATTATCATGCAAAAAAATGTTTTGTACTATTTTGAATGGACATTGCATTTTTAATTTGCCTATTCTCATATAAGATTCATAAAATACTTTCTTTGGTAGATAGGAATCATAAAAGAATAGTATGATTTATAAATGCTCAAAGCTTTGAAATAGGTAAAAATTGATTGACCATGTTTACATTGTCTTGTATCAAATGGGAAGATGTTTGTTCTCATATAGGAATAAAAAAGAGTTCTTAGGAAAGATAAAAATCATAAAAGAAGACTATGGATTAGATATGTTCAAAAAATTTTTAAAAGGTATTCAAATGACTAAGTATTAACGAGTGTGCACATGCCCACTCTCATAGAATCAAAATTGTTTGTATGAGAATGTTTTTATGAAGAATGGGAATATGCCTATTATTTTTAATTATAATCATAATATAAAGTCCATTATTGTTCATGGGGATATTTGAATAAGATACGAGATAATGTTTACTTGGTTTAGAGTGGTAACTTACCCAATATCGGCCTTTGTAGGTGTTTCAAATCCAACGTGTCGCTTTGTAATGATTACTTTGTGTCCTATATACCAGACAAAAAGAATAAAAAACTCTATGCATGTCAATTCAAAGAGATGGCATGAATTTTCAACTCATAATCATGTTCAATTATTATAAAATGAATATTACAAGATGATTAACTATCCTTTATATCTACATAGTAAATATTATCAATAAACAAGGTAATAATGCAATCTTTGTTGGAAAACAACTTTTTCTAACTAATTTTATAATCATATAGACAACTGCAAATATTATTAGCAAGAAACAAAGGACATACATCATCACAATAATCAATATATAAAACAAGGTAATAATAGTGCCAAATAATGATTTAAACGTCAACATTAAATACGATTATTTCATAGTCAATGTTTTACATAAAAACAAGTCATACATCATCACCATAATTAATTGAGATAAAATTTAATTTGTTTTGGAATGGACAATTCCCCATTATTGCAGCCTTTATATAGATCTTAAAATGATTGAATTCAATAATATAGATGAAATTTAATTTTTATTATTTTTTTGTGATTCCTATGTGAGAATGGGCATATGACCATTCTCATATAGGGATCACAAAAGTATAGATATAAAATTTACTACATTCTAAAACTGTGAAATAATTTTTTTCTCTATTATTATGCTATGATTCCTATGTGAGAATATCTCCATTGTGCCACGTAGTGACGTCAATTAAATGCCATTAATATCTCCAATTTCACTCTAACAAGTGGTCGAAGATGTGTTTTAAAACAAATATTTGTATGGTAGTCTCGCTATGTCATCGTCTAGAAAAAAATATAAATTTTTAACATTTTTCGTAGCCATGTTTTAGGTTATTTGCATTTAAAATACACTAAAAATAATATCACCTCTATGCCAGGTAGTGGCTTGGATTAAGTTCAAATTATATTTTTGTATTAGAATGTTTAGAATGGGTATATGCCAACTCTCAATCAAACAAACATTTTGTTCTTGTATTCAAAGGGGATTTTGTTTGTACAAGCAATAATAAACTATATCATTTTAATATCTCTACAAAGGTTGTGAGAATGGGGAAAAAAATAATTTCAATATAACTTGTATTGTTTTTAAGTTTAATATTTCTTTGAAGGACATTACTTATATAATAGTTGAAAATCGTAAATAAGGCTTGAATTTGTGCACAAAAATAAATGGAAATGATAATGGGAATGGTGGTAAACAATATATTTGCATAGTGGTCTAGTTATGTAATGGTGAAGAACAAATATATATTTTAAACAATATCATAGCCATGTTTTAGCTTTCTTACATCTATAATAATTTGGTACAACTTTTAATTTACATCTATAGACGATTTAATTTAATGATTAAGTTCAAAATTTCTTAATAAACAATCTTCCCATTCTCACATCCTTTAACTTAATCAATTTAAAAACTATATGAAGGTTGTGAGAATGGGAAACTTTCCATTTTAAAATGAATTAGATTTTATCTATATTATTCTTTTATGATTCCTATATGGGTTTGGGTAGTTGTTCATTCGATACAATATATGACATAATCATTTAAATACCTATGAAGGTTGTGATTATGGGGAACTTCCCATTCAAAAACAAAGTAAACTTGATCTATTTTTGTTATATGATTCTTATATGTCAATGGGAAACTTCCCATTCTAAAACAAATTAAATTTTATCTATATTCTTCATATATGATTCCTATATGACAATGGGCATCTGCCCCTTCTTTATCTCATAATAATTCAACAAAGAAGAGTTAGAATAATTCATGCCTGAAATTTTCTTCAAATATTGTGCTTCACAAGCTAAAATGGTCTTACGAAATAGAGGGAGCCCAAAGTGGAAACTTAAAGGGTCAACAAAAATTTAGTAGAGAGAACAAACAATATCTCAAAAATATTCTTCAAATCTTCTGCTTCACAGGATGAAACGGTCTAACGAAATATAGGCAGCCCAAAGCGGAAGGAAAAACAAAAAAAGTGGAAACTAGATGAAAAGAAAGTGAAAAGGATGAACAAGAAAGAGATAGCTTTGCCAACCATGGTTAACCTTACAATTCCCAATATCTCTACCATCATCGAAAATAGTAACCACCATCATTCTCTCTACCATGCCACAAAAGAATTAATTTCCATTAATTTCACCAATTTCCCTCCAACGGGTGCTTGAAGACGTGTTTGACAAATAAGTACCTTCAATTAATAAAAGGTGGTAAACAATTTATTTACAAATTAATGGTCTCGCTATGCCATGGAAAAAATGTAAATATTAAACAATATCATAGCCATGTTTTAGGTTTAATTATTGCACTTAAAATAAAATTTAAATTTTCAAAAAAAATCATAGCCATGTTTGAGGTTTTTTTTATGGATAAACGCTTTTGACCAAAGCTTTGAACCAGGGGGTTCTTGGGTCCCCTCCCTTACAAAACATTGTATACAATATCGAGAAGCAGGGAATCCCAAAATAGGAAAGAAGTTTAAGCATGGATGCCTTGAAAAAATGACAAAAAACAAAACCAAAAAAAACATACTATATAACTAAGATACGCAGGAGAATTATTATTCTGATAATTTGGAAACTTCAACATTCACTTTGACCTCCTGATATTCAGTTGGAGCAGGAACCTTGATCTGGAGCTCTGCGATGTTCTTGAGAGCTAACTTGCGCAACCCTTAGTATAGAAGTATATGAAGCCAACCCACCCCTCCTAATTTTGACAATTAGAGCTGGAACATGGCCAATTGGGAAGGATAAATATTCCAAGTCTTAGAGGGATATGTAGCCTAGACCTTCCTCAAGTTTGTCAATTCGAATTTGGTTCATGACGAATAGGGGCAGATTCTAGGGAGGATAAGTAGGCATGACCTTCCTCCTTCAATCAATATTTATGATGAAATGAATCAAAAAAATCCAAAAAATTGTGATACCTCCTTTATAATTCTTCAACATATCCCGACAAATCAAATCCCCATCAATTGTCATTGAAAATTTTGAAAAAGTTGTGGGCAAACCGAAATTGTCCATTACTTTCGAAGACCAACCACGTCTCTAGGCTGAATAAAATGCTAAGCAATCTGCAGGGCCTCATCCTTGAATCCTCCTAGGATTAGTAGGTGGGTGATGAAAAAGAAAGCAACCTCGGAATTGATGTAATCTTGACAAAAATCTTGCATGTCATCCTCTCCAATAATACTTTCTATGGCTTTCTCCACCAAGTCGAATTAATCCAGGAAGATTGTTCGAAGCACGGAAGAGGAGATATAGCCATAGAAGGCCATATCCCTCGATTCCCCCTTAAGAAATAGCCCCGATAGTGGAGGGATCACCATGGCAGCATTGAGAATCAGCAAAAAACCTAGTGTAGAGAATTAACAAAATTAATTGATACTAATTTATACTAGAGAGAGGGAGATATGCAATCATGGATAATTAGTAAACTTGTTTTAAATTTTAATAGTATTAGATTATTAATGACATGTCATATATGTTATGAATATTATTATTTACTTTACTATTATGATTGGATATAAGATTTATGAATATATTTAAATGTTTATTACATTATGCACCTTCTCCATATATTTAAATTTTTATCTTGTATTGAATGGGAATATTCCCATTCTCATATAAGAATCATAGAAGAAAAATAGAGGTAATATTTAATTTGTTTTAGAATGGATAGTTGCCCATTCCCCCATCCTTTGTAGTGATATTAAAATGATTAAGTTCAATATTGCTTCATTGAGGTAGAATGGTTAGAATAGGTATATGCCCATTCTCATACAAACAAAGAGTTTTATTATTGTGATGAGAATGGGCATATGCAATTTCTCATATAAACAAAGATTTTTATCATTGTGATGAGAATGGGCATATTCCCATTTTCATAAACTAAAGTATACATTTGCATCCTAAAATGCCTTATCATTTTATGATTACATTTGCATCCTAAAATTCCTTATCTAGCCTTCGCATGCTTTATTCTAACCCCGTTCCTCTCTTTCCTTGCATTTTGGTCTTTAGACGTACCTTTGCTACTGGGCGGTGTTACATAAACCCCATGATGATATAGATCTCCCACCCAGAAAGCACGATGAGTATACATTGGTCCTAAAATACCTTAGCGGTCTAACCCCATTAACCCCACCTGTAGGCGGGCTGGGTGGTGGTCATTGTGGTCTGTGTGCATTTTCTAGAACTTTTAATGCTTTCGTCAATGTAAAAAATCAAGTGGCACTCGTATTTCTCAACCACTCTTGCTTGCATTTAAGTTTTAGCCACCTAGTAAATAGTAATTCCTCTTTGTTTATAATAGAAGAGTTCAATTCAAACTTACCCTCTGGTAAATCAAAGTTTTATAAATACCAAGCTTGTTTACAAGCAAATGGCCCCTCTCCTTCTATGAATTATTATTCAGTGTGTTTTGAAAGTTCTTGATAAGTCTCAACAAGTTTAGATTTTGTAAAGCTTTGACCTCTCGGTCAAGGCTCCACGATTTGGTTCTAGATTATGTCCATTTGAATCTTGATTCTGCTTAGAATTATAGGTTGTTGTTTTGTCACAGGAAGTATAGATCTAGAGATTTCGGTGTGCTTGTATTGTATCCCTGTAACAATCCCACTAGGAATCACATAGTCAAGCTCTGTTCTCTTGCACTATCCTTCTCCTACTTGCATTTTGTTTGGCTTACATCCAAGCTGCCATTGTTTGAACATCTTCTCTTCTCCATTTTGTTGTCACATTCCCACTTTTCTAGATTCACGAGAACATGAAGGAATGAAGAGATCACACTGAGGGGACAAGTCACAATACAACTAGATTTTCATTGTTTTATAAACTCCAGGTTTGAATTATCAAAGTTGTAGTTATAATATATCAAATAGAATAGCAAATCATTTTATTTTAGTTAAGCTTGCTTTTAGTATTACCAGGGAAGTTGTGGGGAATGATAGCTTCTGAGAAGTTGTGATTTATTCCTCACTTTTGAGGTAAGATTGAAGGTCTTTTCAATTAAATTAGTTAGTTATTTAATATTTAGGATAAATTCACAAATGCATAGGAAAATAGCTATATCTGGCTATCTTACTTGTTTTAATTCCGTTATTAGATTAATTGTTCATTATCTTAATATGTAGAATAGTCACTCTTTAAATTTCATTCAAACCATATCTTGAAAATAAAAAAAAAGGAATATAAGCATAGTGTAGATATATCTTTCATAATTAGTTTATTTCTTTTAATTAAGTTTGGTTATCTCTTGCATGAAAATTACGGGACCCAGAGAGCCCAGGGATTACGTATTTGAACCGGTAATACCTCAGCCAAATCTCTTCACAACATTAACGGATATAGATCAAGGTCTTAGAATTCACGTCTTTCAAACAACAACAAACCCACAAGTAGTTAGTGAGAAATTGAGAGAATTGAATATTGAAGATGATAAAGCATACGCATTCTGGTCAAATCAACCCAACTATAGATTGCCTTGATAGGATATCCGCATGACCATACAAGAACCGAAAGAGAGAAACTATTTGGTTGTGATTCATTAGTTCCTGCAGCCAAATGCAGGAGACCTTCTCATTGACATAGACACAGGCTTACGTATACAAGTTGCAGAACACCCGTAAGGTATTCTGAGAAGATCACACAACTCTTGGTATTAAACATAGAAGTTGAAAAGGCTTATGACTATTGGATTGTTGGAAGAAGAGATTGATTCTTCACATGACCATAACAAGTCCACAACAACCACATGAACTCATGGTTGTGATCCCGAGTCCCTGACCCAATGGGGCTTGCTAATTAGTTAAATATTGACACTAGTTTATGTACGTTGGTATTTAGATCTTCACCACTCCCACGGATATCATAACACAATTTTCTATATTAAATATAGAAGCCAATCAAGCTAATATTTTCTGGGCTAGACAGAAAACCACCCATAGTTCCCTACAAATCCACTACACCTCTCACTACCACTTTCATGACCTTATCTGGAAATATACATGAAGCACCTACAGGTCACTTTCCATGCATCCAATAGCCAATAGATAGGATCTCGGTAGAGCTCGACATTGATTGGAGCCTCGAGAAGCTATTATATCTGAATGATCCATTACACCAATTCAGGTTAGGAGAGATTTCTTTGCCTTAGACTCACAGATCCCATTATTGTGTGTTGAGGATATCAGATTTCCCAACTAGTTTGTCTACACCCACATATATTTCATTTCCACTGGTTGTCTCGGCATGACCTCGGGAGGTCAGGTACGAAGAAAGGCTACTTGTTGATTCTCATGCTCACTGTCACTTTTCTATCATACAAAATTGGTGAACCCAACATGAAACAACAACTGCTCCCTTTTCATTTCCATTTCTTTCATCCATCTTTGCTCCTTCCCATTATTCTGTGGGTATTTATATACCCCGAATATGTCGGGATACGATGCATATGGTAGACCTCTCTTAGGTCTCGAAGCATATTATGGTCAAACAAATAGACAACCATCACCCTCACTTTCCGCATGGGCTGACAACTATTCAAGCAACTACTTGTCATCACAAAATCCTCCTCAAAGAACTAGCTCTAGTTCTTCATTCCAAATTGAGGAGTTGGATCAGCTCACACAAACACAACAACAGAGCCCTCAGGCTCTAACAATATGACGTTTACTGGAGAATCCATTTCATCTCCTCGAGTTTTGTTCAGACCACAAATCAGTAGGAAATCAGATCCACTCCCATTCTTGGATGAGGAGTACCTAGCATGCCATGCAAAAATGAGAAACACTTCAAAACATGTATCCATCTCTAGGAAGTTTGCAAACACAACCCGACACCCTGCTTCAAGAAAATACCCCCATTCCTCCACCAATGGAAAATACTCTTGGTGAACTTGGGAAGAGTAATGAACAATTCATAGTAGGATACCATACCCCTCTACAACCTCAAAGAGTACCACAATAGCCATCAAGGTGAAACACTGGGCCATCACCAATCGAGGTCATCTCAACTTTGGTTGAGAGGGTCAGAGGACTAGAACTTGCTCAAGCAAATCAAACTTCATATTCGGGGCAAGCGGGAACTCCCAACCCTCCGCATTATCCTAGTCAAATTGACCTCCTCACAGGAACAGGCATGTTAGGCATGCCTCCTCAACATTCATATAACTACCCACAACAAACACCAACTAGAACCACATTTTCAAATGCTGCTCCAGTTGAAAGTATGATACCCCCGGTTTAGTACCAAACAACCCATATCAGAGCAATGCTCCTCCCTATTTAAACATTTATTCAAAATCACCATAGGGAGATATGTTCTCTTCTCCTAGGATGTTTTCTCAACCACAGGGGTTTCCTTACACTCCTAAAATACATATGTTATGCCATATCAACAACCCATTCCACCTCTCCCCCTCAGCAGGCACCATCGATGGTTGAGACCTATGTGGTAGGGACTTACTCAGAATATTTAAAAGAACCTCTAGATTTCACCATACGAAGTGTCATGCTTCCAAGACCTCTTGATTTTCCTAAATTCAAGGGGGGGGGAGATCCAAATGCACATATCAAGGCTTATGCCATGGCCATTTGAGAATTGCTCCCTTGGGATGCGGTTGTTGCTAAGATATTCCCTAAGACCTTAGAGGTATTTGCCCTTGATTGGTATTATAGAATACCTAAAGCCTCGATACACTCATTCAAACAACTTGTGTCAAGAATTTATCAAAGCTTTTGACATGAACAAATTGTTAAGAACAGGGATCAGGGAATTCTTACATATTAAACAAGAGCACAATGAATCTCTTTGCTCATTTCATTCAAAGATGGCATACAGTCCTCTACTCATCAGCAAGTGCTCGAACATGGATCAGATGGAACTATGTGACTTATTCCTTCATTCTCTCAATAGAGAGATAAAGGAAGAAGTCCAGAAGTTCCCACTAAGGACTTATGATGAAGTACTCAAGAGTGCTCTCGAATCGATCAAGCGGCAATAGATAGTGGCCGTAAGACATATGGAACAAATGGGAAATTAATCACTCCCAATCAAAACACTACGACTTATCCTAATGTCGGGAATACCAATCAAGGACCCAAAATTCTTAACAAAAACCATGGGGTTACAACAGATGGAGTCATCAGACTAGGTTAAAAGGGAAAATGTTGTGAACATCTCACCACCCATTAACAATCAGTGAAATAATAACTTTACTCCAACAATCAACGTGGTGGATTTTAATCATCCATCATGACAACAACAACAACAAAATGGAAAATCCAAACACAAGGTCCAATCCGAAACCCAACTAGATATCAGAACCAAAACCAAAGGCAACAACCTCAAAATTTCAACTCTAACAACAGCAACCTAGTCAAAATTTTGGACCACAACAAGTTTCAAACCAACAACCTCGAAACTATAATCCCAACTTGTATTGTGGTTTCCACAAGATTCAAGGCCATGATACTAGGACTTTCCATGACTACAATAAATTCATGCAACATTTTCTAGAAGACCAAAGACAACTCTTTATAGATATGTTTTTAACAAATTTTGCATTACCCATGCCAAACACTTATATGGGAGTAGTTTCCCCTCAAAATGCACCCCTCAAGATTTTCAATGATCCTCTCCCGAATCACTCTAACAATAATAACAGGTTAGATCCAAATGGGATGAACAAGGGTGTTATGATAGGAAATAATGATCATGAAGCCTCAACTTCATCAAATCCCGGTCGCACCCAATTAGGAACTCGACCACAAACCAAGATAGTCGGTCTAGTAGAGTTAGATACCGAGCTACACGTAGAAACCATAACAAGAATGTGAGATTATTCTTCTCAACCAGTTCAACCTACCCATTAGTACCAGACAATATTCAACAAACACTAGTGAAACCTATAGGGCACTTATGATCTAATTAATGACCTAACAAAGACCTTCTCTCACATTTCCTTCTTGGATTTGTTGAAAAACTCTCCCACCCATAGAGCTTCTCTCTTAGAAGCATTAGGTCTTGGTCATCTAATTAACATCACTCCTCCTCCTAAAACACAAGTAAACCATGTAGACTTTGATGTCTACCCTCAGGGCAGCCAGATAGGGATACTGAGTTTATATTTGATATAAGTAAAATGCCAACAGATGTTGAAATCACACGTAGAGGTGACCTAACCTTGCATTTGTAGGTATGGGTTTACAATAATTATGTTAAGCGTGCAATGATTGATGATGGGGTAGTAGTTAACATAGTCCCCTTCACTTTTCTTCAAAAGCTAGGATATGGAGAAACAAATTGTTCCACAACACGAAATATGCTAAGGGGTTATGATAGCCTCAAGGCCACTTCAATTGGGACTATAGTGTTACCAGTCACCTTAGGACCCAAGACAGTCCTCACCAAATTTTATATTATAGATTGGGAAACCAACTATAATATGATTCTCGATCGACCATGGATACATCGCATGAAGGCAATCCCTTCCACGTTATTCCAGGAAATAAGATTTTTACACCTAGGAAAAATCTTTTGTGGCACAAGGTGACCCAAACCCTTTGACATACACTTAGCAGATTTGAAAAGAGACCAGGTGTTCACTCTGAGTTTGAGCTCCCAATGAATCAACTTAACAAACTAGTCAATTCAAAGCCAGAAGTAAAGTTGATACCTACAATAGAATTAGAAATCATGAATCTAGTCGAAGGCATTCCGACACTCAAAAATGAGACTAACGTCATAAAGATAGTATCATTAGGAACTACTGCAAAAAATTTTGAGTTACTAGAGAAATATTTACCTATTCTCCTACCATTTGATTCCATGGGTATAGGATGTACCCTAGGAATTGGCTCCCTTCTTCCAATGGATGAAGTTTGTATGGTAGAAGTAACCGAGGAAAAAGAAGCAGACACAAAGAATGTTCCAATATCCATTTTTCGAAAAAATATTGGACCCTCCACTTTGATGGAGCTAGATGTCATTTTGGTGTTGGGGTAGGTGTGATCTTTACTTCTCCTGAGGGAAAGATCCTACCTTTTTCCTTTAAGTTAAACTTTGAATGTACAAACAACGGGGCTGAATATGAAGCCCTCCTCCTTGGCCTCATCATAGCCAAAAGAATGGGCATTGATAACATTAGAGTACTAGGAGACTCACAATTAGTTGCAAACCAAGTATCTGAGGTATATGAAACTAGAGTTGAACACTTACAACTCTATAAAATGGTGGTGTTAGATCTAACCAAGGGATTTGACTTCATATCAATCGAAGCAATCCCATGAGAACAAAACCTTCTCGTTGATTCAATAGCAACCTCGGCTTCCCATTTCACTCCAAGCGAAGTGAGTTGGAAAATACAAATTTCATGGTATCACTTTGTACTGAACCATTGGTGCGTAAAATACCAACAACCCCGATCTTGACACATATAGAAGCTGAAAATGAGTTTACCATCCTAGATCACTTTGACAGTGATAGGGTCACTCTTGGATATCTAAATGCCTATGTGGAATTGCATCTCGCTCATCACATAGTAGATTTCTCCCTAATCCCATCTTCCTCTTCCTATTTTGGAAATCCCATGATAGAATCTCCCCCAAAAGAATCTCAAAATCTACGAGGTAGAGAATGGAGAAGGTTTGGAACTACCTCGGCCCCCTGAATTTGAAGAAGGCAATGCTTCCTTAATTGAAGGAATGATTGACATAAATATTGGAATGGAGGAAGAACCAAATATTTTGAAGTTGGGATCCTCGTTAACTCTAGAGGAGATAGAAATACATACCCAGATCCTCAAGGAACATCAAAAATCTTTCACATTTAATTACAAAGAAATGACGGGAATTGCACCACATATCACGGTACACAATCTTGTCACCAAACCAGATGCAAAGCCAATTAAGAAAAATTGAGACCAATGAAACCAAAAGTGGCTCTCATGGTGAAAGAAGAAGTAATGAAACTTCTCAGGTGGGATTCATCAAACCAGTCGACTATTCACAATGGGTATCTAATATCGTCCCTGTTCTCAAAAAGAATGGGAAGATACGCATTTGCATAGACTTGGACATTAATAAAGCTTGCCCCAAAGATGACTTCCCATTACCATCCATTGATGTCATTGTTGATGCAACAACTAGATTTGAGCTTTTGTCTCTCATGGATGGGTTCTCGGGATATAATCAAATCAAAATATCTAAAGAGGATCAAGCCAAGACTATGTTTATAACTCCTTGGGGAACTTATTGTTATGTTATCATGCCATTCGGTCTTAAGAACGTTGGTGCTACATACCAACAGGAAATGACATACATATTCCATGACCTTATTCATAAGATTGTGGAATCCTACGTAGATGACTTGTTGGCCAAGGCAAGAAGCGTTGTGATCACCCAGAAGTACTCTGTATCATTCTCTCATGATTGATCGAATATGGCATCACATTAAATCTAGAGAAATGTGTATTTGGTGTGATAGGAGGAAAGCTTTTGGGCTACATTATATCATCACGAGGGATTGATGTCGATCCAGCCAAAATCAGGTTGTTCTTGAAATGATTCCACCATCAGATGAGTCTGGTATTAGATCATTTCTTGGGAAACTCGGTGCAATTCGAAGGTTCATCCTGACTTAAGTTTTGTTGTTCATCCAATCAACAATTTATTAAAGAAGGATTATAGCATTGATTGGATGGAAGAAATGCAATGAGGCCTTGAAGTAGTTAAATGCTTCTTGTTGTCTCCTCCCACATGCTAATGCCTCCTAGACAGATCATCCTTTGATTGATCATATATTCATGGGCTACTGATGTCTCTGCTAGCCTACATGTTGGCTCAGGAAGATAATGATAAATGGGAACGTGTAGTTTATTTCATTAGCCGGACATTTGCTTGATTATGAAACATGTTACACACAGGTAGAAAGAGAATGCCTTGCCATAGTCTTCACAACAAAATGTTTAAGACATTACATGTTGAATCAAGAAACAAGGGTCATTGTAAAGACAAGATCACTTATGGACATTCCTCACACAAGGGTCTTTATCTAAAAAGGTTGGATGTTTCATAACCTTAATGGGTGAGTTTGAACTAACATTTGTAAACCAAAAAGTCTGTTAAGGGACAAATCATTGTAATGGTTGGTTGAAAATCCATTAGATGGAGGTGATCTGGTAGATCTAGACTTTCCCGATGAGTGCATATATTTTTCAAAACCAGGCCCCCATCTCTATATGTCCTTGGTACACTGACATTGTCAATTTCATCATGGACCACACATACCCAGAAGGTGCCACATCACAACAAAGAAGGTGGTTATGCATTATCACTGCTAAATATGTTATTTTAGAACAGGTGCTCTATCGTAAAGCCTTGATGGAATGCTTTTAAGATGTGTTGACATGGAAGAATCCAAAAATATTCTTTATGAATCCCATAGTGGGATATGTGGAGGCCACTTTGGTGGCCATGCCACTACTCACAAAATACATTGGATGGGCTATTTCTGGCCCACTTTGGAACATGACATAGTAGAATTTGTGTGAAAGTGTCATAAATGCCAAGAGTTCTCCCATGAGATTCACATGCCAAAGCACAGGCTCTGCAACCAATCGCAACCCCATGGCCCTTTTCCATGTGGGGCCTAGATTTGATAGGGAAATTCTCTCCCTCATCAATAGATGGCCATAACTTTATAATCATGGCCACAAAATATTTTACTAAATGGGTAGAGGCCATGCCTCACCACCATGTACCAGGTTTTGTAATCGCTAAGTTCATTTTAAATCAAATCATTTATAGGTATACGGTGTCCCATAAGTCATTATCTCAGATAATGGCACATCCTTCAAGAATGATGAGGTCATGAGTTATGCAGAAAATTCAAGATAAACCATCATACGACCTCTCTTTATTACCCCAAGCCAATGGACAAGGTTGAAGCCACAAACAAAACATTAAAATCTATTCTCCTCAAAATAGTTAAGGAGAACAAATGGGATTGGCATTTAAAATTATACCGGCCTTGTGGGCCTATCGAATGTCAATAAGAACACCAATAGGGACAACCCCTTTCTCATTGGTATTTGGGGTAGAAGTAGTTCTCCCGCTTGAGGTCGAAATACCCAGTCTCGCATCTCATTACAAGGGATCTTGGGAGAAGAAGCCTATAGAGAGGCACACCTCTCTCAACTAGAAATCCTTGATGAGGCCAAGGTTAAACATTGAACAATGACACAGAGCCTAGCCTATTTGACCGGATGTGCTGGAAATACAACAAAAAGGTCTATGAATGAGAAATATATGAGGGAGATCTAGTTTTGAGACTAGACAGCCGGATTGATAAGAAAACCGGTGAAGGAAGGAAATTCGGCCCAAGTGGTTGGGCCCATACCGAGTCATGAAAGACTATGGAAATGGTGTGTATCTCTTGTGTACACTAGAAGGTGAGGAATTCAATGAGACTATCAATTCCTTGCATCTTAAATGGTTTTACGCATAAGTCATTAGCATCACCATTTGTACATTATGTCTACCTGCATTGCATTAGTCACTCAGTTGTTTCATTTTGTTCACTCACTTCGTAAATTTTGTGGTCAAAGGAACTTATTCTTAAGAAATTTATTACAAGCTTCTGAAAATATTGGAAAAAGCATTCAAATCATATCTCTTCAATTTTCATAATATCATCAAATGGTTTTGAAATCATCTCATCAATCGAAAGACAAAATCTTGACAAAAACCATACCAAGGCCTGCATACTTGGTCATACTCATTTCTTTTCTACTAGGTTAAGTTGTTCTTACCTACGGTCTATTCTAGAAGCTTCTTGGTGTCACATCTATCCCTCTTACATCTCTTTGAAACAAGGATACTCCAAAATCACAGATCAGAAATGTCAAAACCAAATTAAATAAAAAATACTAAACAAAATAGAATATTTTATTTTACACACTTCTTTTCCCCACCAACCTTCGGTGATGAGCCCGCATCTCTTACTAGTGGTGTGAGGTTGAGAAAGGAAAGAAGTGCCCTTACTCACCTATGTCCTACCTTTGGTGACAAGCCCATACTTCTTACTAGTAGCATGGGGTAGGGCGTAGGGGGTCCATTCACACAAATTAATGAATCTTAGTATTTTAAAAATGCAAAGCAAAGTGTATTAAGTGAAATTAAGTATCCAAATTCCAAAGAGATCAAATCCTCAAAACCAGATTTTGTCAACCAAATTTCCATCCATGGATCTAAGTCTAGATAAACTGGAAAGTAAGTTGCATTCTGAACTATGTAGTAGTTTTGAGTAGGAATAAGTACGTAGGTCTAAATTTGGTTTCTATCAATACCTTGTCTTTCTCTCATCATTTCCATTCAGTCAAACTCATACAATTTTGCCCTTCCCAACTCTCGGTGTTGAGCCCTCACATCTTACTAGTTGCGTGGAGTTAGGAGTGGGGCAAGTTCATCTCATTATCACTACACATTCATCACGTTTTTCCAAAACAAGAAGAAGCAACGAACATTTCCCAAAGAAGCCAAAATTTCAGTACTACAATATGTTTGCATCATCACATATCAGCATTACAAACAAACAAATAAGAAACATTTCTATTCAAACACTTGTTATCACCTATCATCCATTGCATACATTCTGAAAAGCATATAAAAACAAAGATTCTAAAAACATCTAGTGTACACATGAGAAATGAATCACAAAACTCTAGATATAAAGAAGATCTAGATCAAAAAAATAAATATATATATATATATATATATATATATATATATATATATATATATATAAGAATCATGTTTTACATACAATGCCATCATGCACTAGGCATGGTCAAAATGCTCAATGAGCCCGAAAAATACAAAAACAACTCATATAAACATCCAAAAAATCACTACAAAAAGACCAAATGGCCTCTCAATCCCTGTGGGATCCCTCGGAGGGTGCATGATCGCATCTAGGGCTCTGCTTATGATGACACTCTGAATGAACTAAGTGCTCATGATCACGGGCCACTGGTTGTGGTGGTCTCTACTGAGAATGGCTCCGCCTCATCGGGCTCTAGATAGTCTTGTATCTAGCTAGCTCAGTACGAAAGGGAGGACACTAACTCTGCCACCTTCTAGACAGGGGAAAACACATCAGTGTGTCGGCCGGATTGCTAAAGGCTCTCGACGTCCTCGGTAAGTTGAGCCAGGTCTTCCCTGAAAGGAAGCAATAGGGTGTCACACACACCCAGTGAATCAAATCCACCATCCCTGAGCAGTCACTACAAATAAAAAGGGAAATAACAAGTTAGAAAATCACCAAAAACAAGTCAAAAAAAAGAAAAACAACAAAAAGAAATATCAACTAAACATCTCTAACTAACAAGGTTGAGAAAAGAGTAGTAACTCACTCGGATCTCTAGGCATCAGGTAGGATCTCTAGGATTGCACTGCTACTGATGTTGCCACTGCGATTGTGGAGCCTCCCCAAAATCTGGAAAGAAATGACGTCCTACCATGGACTCATCATCTCCCTCAAAGTCTGAGAAGGAAACTCCTCTGAGACCAAGGTCTCCTTCTCTGCACTCACCTCCGCCCTCTCTGCCCTCAAGATATCCTAAGTGTCATGCCACTCAGAATCACTATCATCCTCCTCGGCCATCCCACTGGCCTCACCTCCAACTCCCTCTCCCATCATCTCCTCCTCAGTCTCCCCTCCTGTGAACTCCTTAGAGTCTGAGTCCACATCAATAGGCTCATCCTCCCCCCCACTGAAAGTAGGAGCAGCTCGATCTGAAGTAAGGGTGCTCGAGGAGCATTGGCTGCCCCTCGGGCCGAACCACCCACCTAACCACAATAGGAACTCCAGGAGTAACCGTGGTCCAACCTCGATCTCCTCTAGGACCTCCCGGGCCTCACGAATAGTCTTGTATACTGGCCCCGCTAGAGGAAGCATATCAATGTATGGGAGGCCAAACTGCTTGAGGACTCGATCAAATGGGTGGACCTCCACCCTCTCTATCCTGTCTACTAACTAACCTGTAGTAGAGCAGGAAATCAATGTATGTGTCTCCTCTCCCCATACTCCTCCATGGCCATGGCTTGATAAGGAGTAGCCTCCATATCTACTGTAGTAGTCAGTGAAGCCACTGGCTGATGTGGCATCTGAGTATTGTCATCCCCATCCACCTCACTGCTCTAACAGCCCCCGGATCCTCTACTAGTACACCCCTTCCATAGGGGATGATGCGCTCATACACCCAACTCATAACTAGAGTGGGATGACTCAAGGACTACCCCTATAACCTGACCACCCTGTATAAGTCATGGTATGTAGTCCCAAGAATGTCTGCTCCCCAAGCATAAGTATGGCCATGGGCCTCAATCTATGTAATAATGGGAGCCCAGTAGTATAAGAGAGTATCTCCTCCCTTATCCCAATCAACCATGAGGCCAAGATACCCATAATAGCCTTACGGATGATAGGGATAGGAGAAGCAAGCAATAGATCGGACCTTCACCCCCTTCTTGAGCCAAAGGAGACAACAACATCTCCCATATAAGTAGCCCACTGAACCATCTGAGACCTAGATCCTGCTTGTCTTAAGAGACAACCACCTCCCAAGAATCGGAACCCCCAAGTATATGATAAACATCCTCCAGGGTGATAGTCCACTCACCCCTAACACCTGGAAACTAGAAAGTATTCGGTCCGCATCCAATATGAGAACAAGTCACACAATATGTGACTAGTAGGAGCAACATGAGGAACTGTGAAATCCTCAAAATACCGGCCCTCTGCAAAGTGTCTCTCTCTCTCACTGGGTCAACATGTCTAACACTTTTTAGGGAGCCAATCACACTCCCTCTCTCTGCTCCACCTAATGTACTCCTCCTTCTGCATCCACCCAAAATAGAGAAAAAGAGCAAGTTAGCAACATAATCCAATAGATAAGCTCATCAAAAACATAGAAAAATGTCAAAAATGCAAAAATAATTAACTAAGGCATCTATTTTCTCTTTCTATCTAGAACCCACCCTATGCAAAGTGGTGGTTCGTGACCACCACCATCTAAGGGCGGTGGTCCTATGACCACCACCATCATAGGGCGGCGGTCCGTGACCGCCACTCTTGTGCGGGGTGGTGGTCTGTGTTGATTCGGCGTGTGCCCATAAAGCCCTAAAAATGCCTAAAAATAGAAAAATACACCATTTTGAATGAAATAAAATCCTACCCTATGGGGCCCCCTAGAGACTCATTTAACACTAAGATTTTGAAAATAACCCCCAAGACAAAGATTTCAACATTTTTATATTTTAGGTTTAAAAACAATGAATTGAGAAAAACTAACTTGAGACTTCATGGGTCGATGTCCTGCTCTCGGAGGCATGATCACAATCTCATGCAATGAATGTTTTGACTACACTCTCATCGAAAATGGTTACCAGTGGGTCCCAGAGCTCAAAAATTGCCAAATCGATACGTGCAAATGAATAGGAAAATGAGCTCATTATATATATTATATATATATATATATATATATATATAACATTCTAACCTTGTTTTGAATGTTCTTTCATAGAGTTGGAGCACCGATGGAGGTAAGTTCTTATCCCCCACAAATGGTAAGTCCTCATTTCGTTTTAATTTAGTGTTTATTTTTGATTTCTTTATCTATCTACACTTGAGTCCTCTTTTCATTTTGTAGATAGTGGGAATCTGGATGGTGACATTGTGACACATGGGTATGTAGGTATAGCTTCTAACTCCCCATTTGGGACCACCATACTCGGACCCACATTGTTTTATGCCCCTTCATGGCTAAAACACTTCTCGAGGGCAATATGTATGTACCCAAAATTATATGTATTGTACTACCAGAAAAGAGGTTACAGAAACCCCAATGATGATTCAGATCTCTTCACAAGGTGTTCGGAATCTAGAAAGCATGTTGAGTATACATTTGCATCCTAAAATTCCTTATCCAGCCTTTGCATGCTTTATTCTAACCTTGTTCCTCTCTTTCCTTGCATTTTGGTCTTTAGTTTTAGGAGGACCCTGCCACCTTGCTGGGTGGCGGTCCCTCGTGATCACCGCCCCAAGATAGGGGGGCGGTCCTATAAACCAGGGCCACCCCTGCACAGATGGTGGTGGTCCTATGTGCATTTTCCAGAACTTTTTGACACTTTCGTCAACGTAAAAAATCAAGTGGCACTCGTATTTCTCAACCACTCTTGCTTGCATTTAAGTTTTAGCCACCTGGTAAATAGTAATTCCTCTTTGTTTATAATAGAAGAGTTCAATTCAAACTTACCCTCTGGTAAATCAAAGTGCTATAAATACCAAGCTTGTTTACAAGAAAATGGCCCCTCTCCTTCTATGAATTATTATTCAGTGTGTTTTGAAAGTTCTTCAATAAGTCTCAACAAGTTTAGATTTTGTAAAGCTTTCAGCCTCTCAGTTCAAGGCTCCATAGTTCTGGTTCTAGATTATGTCCATTTGAATCTTGATTCTGCTTAGAATTATAGGTTGTTGTTTTGTCACAGGAAGTATAGATCCTAGAGATTTTGGTGTGCTTGTATTGTATCCCTGTAACAATCCCGCTAGGAATCGCATAGTCAAGCTTTGTTCTCTTGCACTATCCTTCTCCTACTTGCATTTTGTTTGGCTTACGTCCAAGTTGCCACTGTTTGAACATCTTCTCCTGTTACTGTTGTCACATTCCCACTTTTTGGATTCACGAGAACATGAAGGAATGAAGAGATCACACTGAGGGGACAAATCACAATACAACTGGATTTTTCATTGTTATGTAAAATCTAGGTTTGAATTGTCAAAGTTGTAGTTACAATATATCAAATAGAATAGAAAATCATTTTATTTCAGTTAAGCTTGCTTTCAGTATTACTAGGGAAGCTGTGGGGAATGATAGCTTCTGAGAAGTTGTGATTTATTCCTCACTTTTGAGGTAAGATTGAAGGTCTTTTCAATTAAATTAGTTAGTTATTTAATATTTAGGATAAATTCACAAATGCACAAGGAAAATAGCTACATCTGGCTATCTTACTTGTTTTAATTCCGTTATTAGATTAATTGTTCATTATCTTAATATTGTAGAATAGTCACTCTTTAAATTTCATTCAAACTCATATCTTGAAAATAAAAAAAAGGAATATAAGCATAGTGTAGATATATCTTTCATAATTCGTTTATTTCTTTCAGTTAAGTTTGGTTATCTCTTGCATGACAATTACGGGACCCAGAGAGCCCAGGGATTACGTATTCGAACCGGTAATACCTCAGCCAAATCTCTTCACAACATTAATAGATATAGATCAAGGTCTTAGAATTCACATCTTTCAAACAACAAAAAACCCACAAGTAGTTAGTGAGCAATTGAGAGAATTGAATATTGAAGATGATAAAGCATACACATTCTAGTCAAATCAACCCAACTATAGATTGCCTTGATAGGATATCCGCATGACCATACAAGAACCCGAAAGAGAGAAACTATTTGGTTGTGATTCATTAGTTCCGCAGCCAAACGTAGGAGACCTTCTCATTGACATAGACACAGGCTTACGTATACAAGTTGTCTAGAACACCCGTAAGGTATTATGAGAAGATCACACAACTCCTGGTATTAAACATAGAAGCTGAAAAAGGCTTATGACTATTGGATTGTTGGAAGAAGAGATTGATTCTTCACATGACCATAACAGGTCCACAACAACCACGAACTCATGGTTGTGATCCCCGGGTCCCACAACCCAATGGGCTGCTAATCAGTTAAATATTGACACCAATTTTACATACGTTGGTATTTAGATCTTCACCACTCCTCTGCTGAGATATCATAACACAATTTTCCGTATTAAATATAGAAGCCAATCAAGCTAATATTTTCTGGGCTAGACCAGAAAACCACCCATAGTTCCCTACAAATCCACTACACCTCTCACTACCACTTTCATGACCTTGTCTAGAAATATACACGAAGCACCTACAGGTCACTTTCCATGCATCCAACAGCCAATAGATAGGATCTCGTAGAGCTCGACATTGATTGGAGCCTCCGAGAAGCTATTATATCTGAACGATCCATTACACCAATTTAGGTTAGGAGAGCTTTCTTTTCCTTAGACTCGCAGAATCCCATTATTGTGTGTTGAGGATATCAGATTTCCCAACTAGTTTTCTACACCCACATATATTTCATTTCCACCGGTTGTCTCGGCATGACCTCGGGAGGTCGGGTACAAAGAAATGTTACTTGTTGATTACTAGAGAATTCATTTCATCTCCTCGGGTTTGTTCGGACCAAAAATTAATAGGAAATCAGATCAATTCCCATTCTTGGATGAGGAGTACCTAGCACACCACGCCAGAAATGAGCAACACTTTTAAAACATGTATCCATCTCTAGGAAGTTTGCAAATACAACCCGACACCCTTGTAGACACCTATAATTATGCCTAAGTAATTTAAATCCTTAAATTGCGCTAATTATCCTTTCTCGCAAATTGTGACATATCGTCAAAAGCACTCACATTCCCTCTTGTTGTTGTTAATCAATTACAATACACTAATCGATTAAGTCACTTATCCAACTAACAACCTAATTAACGACCTTCCGTTAATTATTTACTCGAATCTAGATTAATTAATTATTATTAATTAATTAGCCTTCCACTTCAAGTAACTAGTAAATCAATGTTTAATTGATTTAATCCCTTCTAATGGCACTGAATCATACTAATATTCCTCTAATTGGCACTATAAGCTCACATCTACCTATTAGTTAATCACATTTGATTAATTAAAGTACCCCCAACTCCCATGACTTGCTAAGCCTAAATTAAACCCTTCTTAAGTAAGTTTACCTTTAGTTGAAGCAACCTTATCCATTCCTAATCATGTTTTACCTTTATCCACATTCATAAGGATGTGTCAAGTCCTTTATCCTTTGGGCTATATAAGAGCCCTCCTCCTACCTTTATACCTACACCTAAATCTCTCAAGAGACAAAAGTAAGCACATAGTTTCATACTAATAGCCTTTTTCACTCTTGAACCCTCCATCCTCCATTCTTGAAGAGCTAAGCCTCACACCCAAGCATCCTTGATGGATCAAAGCAAGCAAGTTATAATTTGATTGCCATTGGACTATTTAGGTCCATTTTAATGTTAAATTAGGCAATTAAAGGGAATAGAGTTTATGCATTTGCATTATGTTTTGATTAGATTCAAAGTTATTAATGTTTAAAGGGTAGGACTTGCTCACTTCTTCATCGTGATAGTGCACTTTTCCCATTTTTAACTAGGTTAGGAAGTTATTTTTAGGTGGTAGCTTTCTTGCTTTAGGTTTGGTTAAATTTGTAGAAACACTTGCACACATTTGGCACGCGAGTGGGACACTTATGTCCATCCTCCATTAATGGAGTCACTTTGAAGCTTTTTGTTTTAGTTTCTAACTATTTCTTAGTTTTAATCTTTCTAGGATAGTTTCAAAGCTTTCTAGATTAGTTTCAAAGTTTTTAGATTAGTTCAAGTTTTTAGTTTCACTAATATTTTTGTTCTAAATGGAAAAAAAATCATGTTTCTTAACTAGTTTAGCTAGGTTTGTCTTGTTTTTTCTCTTTACAGGATCAAAGGAAGTGAAGTGTTACCAAAAATTGAACCAAATCGATAAAATTTTGATATTTTTGAAAAATCACGTGTTTTTTAGCCACCTACAGGAAAGGCGGCACACACGCCATTCTATGCGCGCAAGAGTGCAACTCTCACTTTTTTTTTTGCACAGAGGTGTGCGAGCACCAAGAAAAGTGCGGAGACACAAAAAAGGGCGTAGGAAAAAAAAAGGGGTGCGCGTGACACTGAGTGCACAAGCATCATTAGCAATCTTTCGGAGGCCATAACTTTTGCTCCCGAACTCGAAATGACTCCGTTTTATTGCGTTGGAAATATATTAAGGTGAACTACACAATGGAATCATAAAATAAAGATTTTGAATTACCAAAAATTATGGTTTACATTACTATGTACATAGTCATTTTCTAACGTATCTTAAAGTTTGAAAAAGTGTTTTCTTAGCCATTCTAACACTTTGAAATATTTTTGTAGCACTAATCAGTTATTTGCAGGGTTATTTTGGTTTTATTTTTGACTAACTTAGTTAAGTGTTTCATTTCTTAGCTTGAGCAAGGTTTTTAAAGTGTGTATGCTCTCTCCTCGTGCCTTCAAAAGTGATCTTGGAGATCAAAAACACTTGCATAACTTTGTATCATATGTTAAAAACACTTGTTCTAAAAGATAAAGTAATTTTTATGTGATTTAGTAAGAATTTTCACATTGCATATGCTCTTCCTTCGTGCCTTTTGGAGATCTTAGGAATCAAAAGAAAGGTGTAAATTCCCTTTATTGATATCAATTTGCAATGAAAATTACTAAACTCGTTGTCTACAGGACCTAACGCTTGTCAAAGAAAGGCATCAAAGACAAAACACAAACCCGCTAATACACATGTTTCTTGTAGGTTGCCAAATGGTGTGCTACTTAAAACCACATTAAGTTAAGCAAGATAAAAAAACACACCATATTCAAAACATTGTATTGTAGGTTTTGAAAAGGTTACGTCCCTCTCCTCTCAATGGAACATAACCCCTTTGGCATAACACCTTAAGCTACAACAATGGGGGTGGTTCTAGGAACCCTAAAGTCATCCACGCGAAGGGAACCTTGGACAAAGCGGGAAGTGCTCCATACTACCTATCTCGACTAGTAAATCCTTTGTGAAATAGAGTTACAAGTTATCCCTATGTGACCCTTTTAAGTACACATTTGGATGCATTTATTGCCCACTATGCTTGAAGGGGGCAAAGTCGAGATACTCCCAAACTAGTCATTGCGACTTTTTGGGTAAATCGTCCCATTTCGTGGAAAATCTTTGTAGCACCTAGGACAAGAGAACCACCTAGGAAGATATACTTTAGCCAAGAGCCCACTTTGACCATTCTAAAATAGTGTTGAGTTGTGAACCATATTTTCATTGAGAAGCGTGTGACGCGTTACTTTCGCCCAATTTTGCTTTCCTCGGGCGAGGTGAAACTCTGCTGAAGTAAAGCCAACATTTTTCATCCTTTTTTTTTAATTTTCTTCCTTCACATTATTTTGATACTTTGTTGATTAGAAGAGGTGTGATTACCTTTGTGTTACCAATCGATTTTTCTGTCACTTTTATGTCCATTTACGCCCATCCATGTTTGCGGTTGGGTAAGTTAAACATCTAAAGTGTGCAGAGGTGTATTCACGTCATTAGTAGCCATTGTGATCTTGATACCCATGTCAAGATCATCATTGTAGTTAGGCGTGGTTCATCACCGTGGACTTCCTTAGAAGAGTTATCTTGTTTGTATCATATCACTACAATTTTGATATTTACATCTTGTTTCTTGTAAACTCGACATAAATACCTATATTGTAAGGTTACGCTGCACACATTTTTAACTATTCCTAGCTATAATTTGAGATTTTTAGTTCGGTTCTATTATTACCTCGATTTCAAAAAGGGCTAGGTGTTACCATTTGTGCGTGTTATATCAATAACACCTTGATATCAATACTTCAGTTTCTTGCAAAGTGGGTTAACATATCTTGGTGATATTGTTGTGTCATTCGCAAATTGTAATTGGCACTTTTTGAGATATAGGTCTTAATCAAGTTTGAGCTCGCTCATCATATATCTTGGTTGGGAGGTCGCATTGACTTCTTGTATTTACTTACATTTTGTTCATTCCCTTGAACTTGGCATAAGTAAAGACATCTTGTTACTTATCTTGTGACGCAAACTACTCTTTGAAACATAGTCTAGGAGGTACTTCATTTGAACAGGTTTTAATACCAAACGCTTGTATCACGGGTGATTTATCACTCTATCACATTGGTATTCTCACATTGTTGACTTATTCATACTCTTAACAAATACATTGGCATTTCACTTAGGGGTGATCACTAAACTTTGAACACATTTACAACTTACCCTAGTGAAACTATCACGAAAACATGGCTCCTAAAACACGTCTAGGGTTAAAGAAACAGACATATGAGGAACAACAAGCACAAGCTTGGGAAACCTCTAACAGACAAGGGTCAAACCCCTTCATTGGACATGACCTAGGACCACTATTTTCTGCAGAAAAGGAAATAGAAGAGATGGTCGATCATAGTGGAAATGAATTAGAATCACCTCACACAGACTTTGATTTTGACCCCACTCTACTAGACGAGTTTCTTCTTAGAAACAAAGATAGAGTGTTGGCATAGGTCATGGAATTAGGAGCCAAATAGCCCACCGAGAATGAACCAATGCTACCTATGAATAAAGCTACTGAGGAAGAACGTCCCCTTATCAATATGGAAGATATTTTAACACATGGAAAAGCTTCTACCTCTTACGTAGAAAATGATAAAGTAGTCGGGCATAGAATGCCCTTTATCAAAGTGCCATGAAGAAACAAGATAGAACTTGAGATGGGTGAAGAACCTCCACAATACAAAGATGAGGAACCTTTAGAAGAAGAGGCTACAAACCAAGCTACGATCCAACAAAAAATTAGTAACCTAATCGACAACTAGCTTTTGTTACTCCCATGTACTGAAAAGACGCAAACAAGAACGTTCAAAAGTTGAGGCCAAAGGTTAAGATCAATGAACTCCATCGGGAAAACCAAGAAGAAGAAGACATAGGGTATCATCGCATATACATCCTGCTTCTCCCACTAAAGAACAATTGCTCGCACGGGAAGTGCAATATATGAAATTGATGCTTGCATGAGCTTACAAGAGAGCAATATAGGGAGCATCGGGAAAATCAATACGAAGAACTATGCCCCTATCTCTGTTTGACAAGATAATGACCCTTCAACCCTTTCCAAATAAATTTGATATGCCAAAGTTCAACAAGTACAAAGGAAAGGGAGACCCAAGGGATCATGTTAAATATTTTACATGGGATGTCAAGAGGTGTCTTATAGTGACAATTACCTCATCATACTTTTTCCCAAGAGTCTAAGAGGTCAAGCATTGGAATGGCTTACACGCTTACCACGAGGATCAATTTTCACTGGCCAAAATTGGCGAGAAAGATTTGTGCATCACTTCTCATATAACATAAAGAGTGATGTCACCATGGCAGACTTGTGTGGAGCCAAGCAATGCCGAAATGAGACCTTTGCCAACTTCCTCCAATGCTAGGGGGGATAGCTAGTTGCTTTCCTTGCGCTTTCCCTCAGAAAAAAAGAAGTTGGTCAGCATTTTTGTTCCCAATCTCAACCTGAGATATAGTTTTGCACCTCTAAATGCATTGTGTCCATACTTTTGAGGAGGTTTTCGAGAAAGGGATTCAAATAGAAAAGGATCTCATTGCCAAAGGCACCCTCAAAACCCAATCTAAAGACAACACAAAATGTCAAACCCATGGAAAATCCAAAGATCTTTAACAAAAACAAAAATGTGGTGGGAGGCGGAATCATCGATTCTAAATGTGTTCAAACAGTCTAAGCTAGTCAACCTTTTAAACTCGACCAAGGGCCCAATTCAACCACCACCAAAGCAAAGAACATTCACCTATCTCAATGAACTATTTTTAGTCATACTAAAATAGTTGGATGCGGCCCACATGATGACCTATCCTACCACGCAACCATTTGATGACAATGCTCCAAAACCTTCATGGTATAAGGAGCATGAATATTGTGAAATGCATTGCGTTAAAGGACATAAGACAGAAAAATTTTTGGGACTTCACCATTATATTTAGGACCTCATTAACAATGGGGAGATAGAGGTGGATAACCCTGGAAAAACATAAACACCTAACGAGAAAATGGGGATTTATAAAGAACCATTCCCCAAGCATGATAAGTCAAAAAGACAAATCCGGATTGGGGAGATTCATCCCAAACCTATAAAGCCACAAATTACTTGTATACCAAAAGAGATAATAATCATTACAATTCGACCACCTATCGGATGTATTTGAAAAGAGTTTGCGAGAATCGAATTGGAAACGAGGCACCACAAAGTAGTTGCACTCTAATGGAATCGTGATAGCTCCAGCGATAGCAAGGAAAAGATTGATCGTAATGGAAGAACTTGCTTAACTGAGAAACAAAGCTTGTATAGAGGAAAGATAGCGAGTGTTTTGGCATGCTCATAAATGAATAGAAAAGGGGTACATATAGGTGTCTTAAGAAGTAACCTAATCTGAGAACACATATGAAACCCTAAACCTAACCCATGTGAGATGACCCTCCAATATGAGAGGAGGACACATAGGATAACTCACACTAACACCCCCTTCATCGAAGATGGGGTAGTGGCATGATGAGTCAGGACGAAAAGAAAGACACTCCTAAACAACTAAGAAAGATGTACAATGGGGTCCAACAACTAAAGGCTTGATAAGGTGCCCATATATAAATACAATATTCCTAGAAGAAGAAGAAGAAAAGGAATAAAT
Source organism: Taxus wallichiana var. yunnanensis (assembly GCA_018340775.1). NCBI lineage: Eukaryota > Viridiplantae > Streptophyta > Pinopsida > Cupressales > Taxaceae > Taxus > Taxus wallichiana. Next base: position 391,854,210 of record CM031234.1, on the reverse strand, counting down.
AGCCCTAAGAAGATGGGCGTTATGGAAGACCTCACCCCAAGAAGAGATCATAAGTGAAGAAACTTCATCTTAGTGAAAGGCTTGGTGAATAATTCTACAATCTGATCAGCTTTACGAATATCTTGAATGTCAATGATACCATCATGAATAAGCTCCGTATGAAGTGCATATGGATCTCAATGTGCTTCTCTTCATCGATGCTCAAGCTGGATTTATGTAAATATAGATAGTGCTGCGTCTTATCACAGTAGATAATGGTAGGCCACCAAAAGTGGATGCAAACACTATCGAGAATACCCAGTAGCCAAATAGCTTCTATGGCAGCATTAAACTGCTCCTCGTATTTTGCCTCTATAGATGATATCACAATCACATTCTGCTTCTTGCTAGACCAACTAATAGGACCCAAACCAAGGGAGAAAATGTAGCAGGAAGTAGATTTCGATGATCAAATTCACCGCCCAAATCGATCGAATCGTGAATCCAATCAAGTCAATATCAACCCCTCCATGATAGTGTATGCCATCATCATAAGTGCCACGAACATAATGAAGGATCTATTTAGCATCTTTCAATGCATCTCATGTGGCCTGCATGAATATGGACACGATCCCAACAACATATGATAAATCCGTGAGTGTGAGTCAAGTAGATCAAGCTCCCAAATAAGCGTCGGTAAAGAGTACCATCAACCAAGGAGTAGAGCAATCTGAAACCAAATTAACCCGGAAAGAAAAGGAGTAGAGAAGACTTGCAATCAGACATCGAAATAGAGCTAGCAAATCAAGAGCATACTTAGGTTGCGAAATCAAGATTCCCGAGTCAGATTGTGAAATCTGGATCCCAAGTAATGAAGCAGACCTAAGTCAGTCATGGAAAACTTGTTGGCTAAGGCGATCTTCATGAGAATAAATAATAGAGGAATAACTACCTGTGATCAACAAGTCATCAACATATAGAACAAGAATGAGTATGGAGTCATCTTGTCATAGAATATAAACATTTGGATCAGAGTGACACCTAGTAAACCTTGATGTAAGTAAGAAGGAGTCCATCTTGGCATACCAAGCCCGAGGGGCTTGTTTAAGGCCATAAAGAGACTTCTTTAACTTACAAATGAGGGAGGAATCTTGGACATAACCCAAGGTTGTTCCATATAGATCTCTTCCTCTAGGTCACCATGAAGGAAGGCACTCTTAACATCCATTTGATGGAATTTCCATCTGTTTTCTATGGAAATGGCTAGGGTCAGTCGAATAGAAGTCATCTTCACAACCGGAGAAAAGGTTTTTGTATAATCAACCCCAACTATCTGGGAGTAACCCTTAGTTTATTAATCGTGCTTTAAAATTTTCAACGTCTCCATCTACTCCATACTTTGTTCAGAACACCCACTTACACCGAACAATTTTTCTTCCTTTTGGAAGAGTGGTGAGATCCCAAGTATCGTTCTTCATGAGAGAGGAATACTCCTCATCCATGGAAGAATCCCACTCAGGAATACTAGAAGCCTCCCGGAAATGCCTTTGTGGATCAGAATTAGAGGTGAAGAAAGAGTGGGGTCAATGAAATCTAAGTGAGTCGTCTCATATCCGAAGTATCTCCAACTAAATCTCCAGCACTTTGTAATTTTTCCGGCCCAAAGGGGACCGGGAGGATCGTGCTCTCAGTCGAAGATTCTTCACTTGAGTGAGAAGGGACATTGTCCTCGTCATCACTACTGTCAAAATTAGAAGACTCAAAGATCTGATGGTTAGGAGGATCCGGAAGAGGAGCATGCTCAACAGTATCATCATCTAATGAGTCAGAATCTGAATCAGTGAGCTGAAGAACCTCTATAGGTGGAGAAGTAGAAGTTGAAGAAGACTCATCGAACTTAACACTTCTCTCAATATATAGCTCATGAGAAGTAGAATTCATCAATCGATATCCCTTCACGCCATCAGGATACCCTACAAAGATACAAGGTTTGGATTGTGGTTCCAAGGCCTTGCATTTCTTCTTGGGAATCTGAGCCATAGCCTTGGATCCGAAGACTCGAAAGTTCTCAACATCAGGCTTGTGTCCAAACTAGGCTTCAAAGGGTGTCATCCCTCTTACTGCCTTGTGTGGAACACGGTTCTAAATGTAATTTTCACAATTCACTACTTCGGCCCGATCTTTGCGAAGGAAGAGACTTGAGTGAATCATACAAGTGGCCATCTCGTTGAGTATGGTTCTTTCTTCTATGACTCCATTCTGTGAAGGGCTATAAGCAAATGTATGTTGCAAAGAGATCCCTTCAGAAGTATAGAAATCCATGAACCTATTGTTTACATATTCACCTCCATTGTTGGTTCGAGAACCTTGATAGACCATTCCACCTATTTCTTAGCAAGATCCTTAAAGTCCTGAAAATGTTCAAAGACTTCAGACTTAAACTTAAGAAAATATACCCAACTATATCGCGAATAGTCATCAATGAAGGTTAGCACATAAAGAGCTCTAGTAAACGAAGGAGAAGGAAATGGACCAGAAACATCGCTGTGAACAAGATCCAAAGGATGAGTGGCTCTCAAGCTTTTCCTTTGTCAAAGTTCTTTTTAGGATGCTTTCCAAGGGTACTGACCCTCACAAAGACCTTTATAAAAATTGACGTGAGGTAACTTAGTTGACCATTTTGATTTGAATCAATTGTTCAAGATAGCTATAATTTAGATGTCCAAAATGCTCATGCCATAGCTTACTAACCTCATTTGCATGAGTGAGCAAGGCGGTGGCGTAGAATCGAAGTAAAGTGGGAGAAGGTGTACAACGGTGAACGGTGATCTGCCTTTCCCTCACCACTGTAGTGTCATTGTTAAGCTCATGAATAATCATGAGTTAGGACCAAATTCCACTCACATTCCTTCACCAAGGTGTGTAATTTGGTAACCGATAGGAGATTGGTAGAGATATCAGAACACTCAACACTTGGTTAAATGTTCCCCATCCATCTCTATCGATCCACTTCTAGCAACCGACACTATCGTGTCATTACCCGACATGATTTGGGACATTCTACAAGGTTGATGTTGGAAAACTCAACATACGAAGAACCCATGTGATGCAAGGCATTGTAATCTATAATCCATGTCGATGAAGGAACAAGTTTGGCTACAAGGGCCTTTCCTTTCTTCTTATCATTTCTAAAGACCTTTTGCAGTAGAAGACTCGGCCTTCGGAGCACTTTGTTTTATTGATTTAGGAACACTTATTTTATTTTCTCAAGTAAATGAGATAAGTGATCAATCTATTTCTTAAAGCAGTGTTGTTAAATGTCGACACTAAAATTTTCCTCCAAAATTTCTATTTCATTAATGTATGTATTAGGAATAGGATGTTGTTAAGTGTAATTAGTAGTAGCGTCGATAGAAGATAACGGCGCCGTCAGTACGGTGCCGCCAATAATGTGGAGTACGGTAACAGTCAAAGTACAATAGGAATGTTGTAAAAAGTAAATATTTGTCGTAAATGGTCCGGTAATGTTAAAATGTCAAAGTTTGGGTAATTAGAGAAGTAGGGTCTACATGATTAGGAATTAGAAATATTATATTGGTAATAAGGACAAGGAGTGAGGTCATAAATATTTTGTGTATTTTATTTGTAAAAAGTCTAAAAATGTGGAACCCATGTAAAATGATAAGGTTTATCTTATCTTAACAGATAAGCTTACATGTACAGATAAGAGTTAAGGTATGGAATATGATTCGTCAGAGTGGATTTCTTATCCTATCTTAGAGATAGGATGGATAAGCCTGGAAGTTCTATAAATAGAGAGGCCACCCCCCTCATTTAGCATAGAAAGAAGTAGTGAGAAATATTGTAGGAAGTGTGCGAAGGAAGCCATCAGTTAAAGGTGTGTTGAAGAAGCCATCAAGAGGTGTAATTGTAAAGTTTCTCCCATAGTCTTGTTGAAGTATCTCATGGGTGAGATTGTAACAGTTTCATGTTAATATTATAATTTATTTTGATATTTCAGATTTGTCATCATTCCGTCTTATCATAGTCAATGGTATTCTTGTGTTCGGTTGTTGTTTTGTTTCCAGATTACATCCACCAAACTAAAGGCTGTGCATTAGTAAATAATCATAGCACGAGGAGTTCCCGGTGAAGAATTATCATAGTGCCGGATTGGTGATGACATTTTGGTTCCGTTGCCGGGACCATTCCTCGTTGGTGGATTTTCTGGAGAGATATTCCCACTTAGGCAAAAATTAATTGGAGGGTAACCTTGTTTTTATCGTGTATAGTAGTTACCATGGTAAAGTCATTTTTACCGTGAATAGTAGTTACCATGTTAAAGTCATTTTTGCCATGAATAGTAGTTACCCTGGTAAAGTCTTTTTTGTTGGGAATAGTAATTACCGCAGTAAAGTCACTTTTTACCGTGAATAGTATTTACCGCAGTAACTTCACTTTTTACCGTGAATAGTATTTACCACAGTAAAGTCAGTTTTTACCGTAGTAAGTCAAGTTTTACCATAGTTTACCGTGGTCATTTCTATTTTACTGTAGAAAGGTGTAAAGTCACTTTCTAGTATAGTGATTCCAATTATTTGTGCACATAAGTCTTGTTAATTGTACTTGTGGGTTGGTATTTCACGGTGGTTACTTTTGAAAATGGGAAAGATTCCTGTTTTTTCAGCTCAATCTAATGAAGATGCTTCTTCTTTCATTCAAGAGTTTAAACGATCTTGTATTTGTAATGGCCTTATAAGAAGGGAACAATGGACTGAATTTTTTCCTACCTTTTTGGATGGTTCAGCACTTAGGTGGTTTGAAACACTAGGTGATAATGTGAAAAATTCATGGGATTTATTAACCGAAAGTTTTCTTGAAGAATTTGGTGAACAACAGAAATATGCAGATCTCATGATCGAGATCACAAAGCTATCCCAAGGAGAGAAGGAGAAGATAAGGGATTATCATGCTCGTGTTCTAGAGCTAAGGAGGAAGCTCGATGCCCGAGATCCGGAAGGAAGGACTAGCGGATGGGTTGATGAATGGCGTAGATAATCTCCTCTGTAAGCACTTCATTCTTGGGATGAAGCCGAGATCGACAACGAGTGAAGTATGACCGCCCACCACCATTGAACAAGCAAAGGAGATTGTAAGAAGGCAAGAAGAAAGCATGGAAGAGGAGCCCAAAGAAATTATTGCTAAAGTAGAGCCTACACCAAAGCACCTTTGGTCCGAATCCACAACCACTCCTGGTGAGCACAAATATTTATCCTAATACATCTACTTAGTATGAAGATCTGCTCAAAAAGATGGGTCAGTTAACTATTAATCTTCTTCAAGGAAAGGAATTTAGTTCTCAGGGAGGAGATAGAGGTCCAAAAAGAAATATTTCTGAAGTTGTTTGTTATGGTTGTTATAAAAAGGGTCATTATAAGTATAATTGTCCAGATAGAGCTTCTACATCTAGTAAAGGAGATAATGATAAAGGAAAAGCACCTGTGAATTCTTTTGATGTAGTAGATAAGAGCAAAAATAATGAAGTAGATGTGTTTGTAACAAAAAGAAAGAAAGAAAAAGATAATCAAGATGGAAATGATCCTAAGAAGATGAAAGAAGAAACTAGTAAGAAACATAGGAGAAGAAAGTTGGGTGTGCAGGATTTTCTGATTTCACAGGGGCAAGGACCATACTCCATCTTGGAAGATCTCTGTCTAAAAAGGCCCGCAAATATTACATATGGTCAACTCTTGGCTATGTCTTCGAGAAGAGGCGGGAGTTGCGAGGTGGACTCAATGCTCGAAGAAGGAAGGAGGTTGAGGTCCCTATTTTGGAGGCAGAGAGGCATATCCCTATGCTCCACAAGCCGAGGTATTATGTAATGGTATTTCAATTCATGATGTCTTAGTTGATGGAGGTGCTGCAGCTTAATGTAATGACCGAGTCTCAGTAATGAATATGTTGGGTTTAAAAATTGATCGCCCTTCAACACTTATGTTAAGGTCATTAAATAAGGGAAAAACTAAACCAGAAGGTGTAGTTTCAAATGTGGCAATATCTGTTATGGGTGTTGTATGTGTGGTAGACTTTCAGTGATGAAAAATGGTACTGCGTACTCCAATGTTCTTTGGGAAGACCATGGCTAAGGAGAGTTCATGCAAGAAACTACCTGGAATGAAGGTTTCATGACACTTGGACGTGGTAGAGAGAGGGTGAAGATAAACGTGATCCCTCGACATCATAAAGCAGAACCTGTGGATTCAAGTGATGAAACTGATGATTGGACATCCTCTGATTACTCTAGTACCAGTGAAGTGGACACTGAAGATGAAGAAAGCGAGGTGGATGTTTCAGTCATGGATATCCTTCCAGTCACACCAACTCATGACCCCATAAAATTATCTGAAGAAGAAGTTGATGATCGTCTCCAACAAATAAAGATTGGTGATGCTGTGATGGAGAGTGAGAAGGAATCCTACCTCCAGCTCTTTCGAAGGTACATACACCTATTCACTTTTGATTACAAGGAACTCCGTCAAGTAAGTTGGGTAGAACATTGTATTGAGCTGGTAGATGGTGCTAAGCCTATAAAGCAAATGCCATATAGAATGAATCCTAATTTTTCCAAGACTGTAAAAGAAGAAATAGATAAGTTGCTTGATGCAGGATTCATATTTGCTGTGGAGAATTCATAATGGGTTTCTCCCATTGTGATCTCAATAAAAAGAATGGGAAGCTACGCATTTGTGTTGATTACAGAAGCTCAATAAGGCAACAAAGAAGGATCATTACCCTCTTCCATTTTTTCAGATCAGATCTTGACGGCGAAGTAGGCGCCAGAGTGCTATAGTTTTCTTGATGGATATAGCGGCTACAACCAATTTCATATAGCGAGAGAAAGATCACCAAGACCACGTTCACCACTCCTTGGGGAACGTTTGCTTATAGAGTTATGCCTTTTGGGTTGTGTAATGCTCCAAAGAACATTCCAACGCATTTGATGAATAGGGTGTTCAACCCTACATTGGGACCTTCATCGAGTATTTTCGGATGATTTTGCATCTATGGGAGCAAGTTAGACCACCCGCACTGGATGGAGACAACATTTCAAAGGTTAGATGAAGCACAAGCCTCACTAAACCCTACAAAGTGTGTCTTTGGATGTTCTAAAGGCGTTTTGTTAGGGCATGTCAGATCCAGAGATGGTATTGGTAATCGATCCCGATAAAGTTTCAAAAATCAAAGATTTACCATTTCCTATGAATAGAAGTAAGTTGAGATCATTTTTAGGCCATGTGGGTTACTATAGAAGGTTCATCAAGAATTTCTCAAAGATTGCATAGCCACTAACCCGCTTCTTCAAGAAGGATGTTACTTATGAACCAGAAACAAGGCGCATGAAGCTTTTGGACAATCAAGGAAGCCCCGGTGTCTTCACCTGTTTTGAAGAATCCAGAATGGAGCAAGCCATTCATTGTGTACATCGATGCCTCGGATGCAAAGACTAGAAGTACTTTGAGCCAAAAGGATGAAAATGGGAATGAACATCCAATTTACTTTGGGAGCAGCATAAATGAGCAAAGGCTTTGAGGTAAATTATATCAGAATCGAAAAAGAGGCTCGCTATCATTTTTTTTGTAAAGAAGTTTAGAAATTACTTGCTAGGCAGAAATTTATAGTTCAGTAACGGATCATCGAGCTCAAATATATTGTCAATAAGCCTAACCCATCGGGGAGGATAGCAAGATGGATAATTTTGCTACAAGAATTTGAATTTGATATTATAGATAGGCCAGGAAAGAAGCATGTCAATGCAGATGCACTCTCTTGAGCCTATGATGGTTTAGGATCATCTTGTGATGATGATGATTTTCCCGATGCAAAGCATTTTTCTCCTCGACACAATCCCTAGTGAATACATAGATATTTGGAATTATCTCGAATGAATTCAAGTTTCTGATGGTGCCAATGCAAAGACTAAGAGAAAGATTACTCAAGCCGGTCGTCCATATTCTATTCGTACGCATGGAGCATTATTTCGAATAGGACCGATGGACAAGATAAGAGGGCGATTGGACGTGATCAAGGAAAGGAGCTGCTAGAAGAATTCCACAATGGTACATGTGGAGGGCACTTTCTCCGGACAACTTACGGCAAGAAGGATCTTGGATGCAGTTATCACCGCCCACTCTTTTTAAAGATTGTTATAATTATTGTAAGACATGTGATATTTGTTAAACACATGGTAACCGTAAGACTTCATCACTCCATTATGTCCTATTCTTCCCTCTTGGTCCCTTTGAAAATGGGGAATAGACATTGTAGGTCCACTTCCAACTACATCACGCCAAAATAAGTATATTGTAGTTGCCATGCATTATTTAACCAAGTGGGTTGAAGCTAGGCCATTGAAAAAACTTCCATGGATGAAGTGGCAAGGTTCATATATGAACGCATTGTCACTAGATTTGGTTGTCCATTAGAAATTGTAATGATCAAGGAAGCCACTTCATTAATGAGGTGGTAGAAGCCCTAGTCAATAAGTTTTCTATCAAGCACAGAAGGCAAAAACATACAAGCCAAGCACAAATGGATTAAAGGTGGAACGAACAAATTTTGTGTTGTGTCAAATTCTAGCAAAAAGATGCACTTTGCAGTACATAAATGGGATAAAAGGATTCATGCAAAGCATTGTGGGCATATAGGGCAACATCAAAGTCAGCAACAGGATACTCCCCATTTCAGTTGGCCTATGGCATTGATCCAGTTCTTCCTATTGAGTTTGATATTCCCACTATGAGAGTTATGAAAAATGAAAGGATGGATGAAAGTGATTCAGTAAAAGAAAGGTTGGTACATCTTCATTTGCTAGAGGAAATGAGGGAAATAGCAAAGGATACAAGCCATAAGAAGAAAATGAAGCGAGAAGGAATACTTTGATCAAAAGATCGATGGTCTCCATTTCATGTGAATGACTTGGTCTAGTATATGATTCCGATACAAAAAAAGAAGACAGAGAAAATTTCTTCCAAAATGGATGGGGCCCTACAAAATAGTAAGACATGCATGAAAATGGTACGCACTGATTGGAGGAATTAGATGGCACTCCCATTACGAAATGGGTCAACCACGATAAGTTGAAGATTTTCCAAGCACTGAGAATAGTCTACTCGAGGACGGAGTAGAAGCTAGAAGGGGAAGATGTCGACACTAAAATTTTCCTCCAAAATTTCTATTTCATTAATGTATGTATTAGGAATAGGATGTTGTTAAGTGTAATTAGTAGTAGCGTCTGATAGAAGATAACGGTCGTCAGTACAGTGCCGCCAATAATGTGGAGTACGGTAACAGTCAAAGTACAATAGAATGTTGTAAAAGTAAATATTTGTCGTAAATGGTCCGGTAATATTAAAATGTCAAAGTTTTGGGTAATTAGAGAAGTATGGTCTACATGATTAGGAATTAGAAATATTATATTGGTAATAAGGACAAGGAGTGAGGTCATAAATATTTTGTGTATTTTATTTGTAAAAAGTCTAAAAATGTGGAACCCATGTAAAATGATAAGGTTTATCTTATCTTAACAGATAAGCTTACATGTACAGATAAGAGTTAAGGTATGGAATATGATTCGTCAGAGTGGATTTCTTATCCTATCTTAGAGATAGGATGGATAAGCCTGGAAGTTCTATAAATAGAGAGGCCACCCCCCTCATTTAGCATAGAAAGAAGTAGTGAGAAATATTGTAGGAAGTGTGCGAAGGAAGCCATCAGTTAAAGGTGTGTTGAAGAAGCCATCAAGAGGTGTAATTGTAAAGTTTCTCCCATAGTCTTGTTGAAGTATCTCATGGGTGAGATTGTAACAGTTTCATGTTAATATTATAATTTACTTTGATATTTCAGATTTGTCATCATTCCGTCTTATCATAGTCAATGGTATTCTTGTGTTCGGTTGTTGTTTTGTTTCCAGATTACATCCACCAAACTAAAGGCTGTGCATTAGTAAATAATCATAGCACGAGGAGTTCCCGGTGAAGAATTATCATAGTGCCGGATTGGTGATGACAGTTCGTCGTGACTAGTCTTCTTACAATAAGAACACAAATACTTGCTTTTCTGCGCCCTAGGCTCGAGAAGTCAAAGTGTTTGTGTCATTTCAGGTTTGATCTTGGTTTCTTTCTTAGGTTGATCCTTAGTTTCTTTCTTGTTTTGAGTCTTCATTCCTTTAGTACTTGCTACAAGGGCATGTGACTGGACTTGAAGACCCCATTTGAATGAGTTTGTCTGTTCTCGAATGAGTGATCAAGGAGGGCATCGTCCAAGTATCGCCCAGAAGAAGCTTTTGTAGCGTCAAAGTTGACACAAAGGCAGTATTCGGGACCTAGTTTAGAGAGAATTGACAAGATCAGTTGAGAATCTTTATTTTCTACTTGACATCCTTTTAACAATTATCTAATGTGGACAAATTTGAGAAGAAGGCTTGTAGGTTTTCAAAGTCACTAGATTTAACCCTAGTAGTTCGTTTTCCAACTCATGCGCTCTCATGTCATCTAGTTGTCCAAACATCGCATCCAACATTTTCCACGTAGATTTAGGTGTTTTAGACGCCTCAATGTGGAAGAGAAATTCAGGAGAAACAGACATGCAAAGAAGACCTAAAGCTTCATCACTACGGTTTAACCACTTAGATTTTTTCGAGTTCATCGTAAAGTTCGAGTTGATCTAGGTTCCCATGGTGATGTAGTATAACCCTTTACCCCTTAGTTTTATATTATTTTTGATCTCCATTCGAAAAAGTTGAACAATGTAAGAAAAGGAATTAAAAGTGCATCCATAGTGAGAGAGAGAGAGAAAGAAATGTAGAAAAGAAACACAACCACCTAGGACAATATAACAACCCCCGCTTTCGAAACTTTATAGTTTAGTGTGTTGATTACAATTGGGTCCAAGCATGCGGTTTGAAACACTTGGTAACTCATCTTGCAATTAGCGTGATAAAGTGCTAAAGAGAGAGACCACAACAAAGTGTTTTGTGGAGCGTAACAAAACGAACACCGTCAAAAAAGCACAAGCAAAAAAAATAGAAAGGAGGCGAAACCAACCCTAGTGGTGAGAAAAATCATCTCACGTTGCATGAAAGAATCCCTTTTTCGTAAGACTATGGCGGACGCACTCAAAAGTCCACGAAAAAAAGGAATAGAAACAAAGCTCAAAAATGAACTGAAGAAGCAAAACAAATACACCCCTAGAATGCGTCACTTTATAAAATTAGTGAATTTACAAAGATAATGATCCCATCATCTAGAGTGTGAAAAAACATGCAACTTTGACTAAAGAAGTGCTCAAAACCGAGCAACGAGTCAAAAGTTATAGCAAAAACCAATTCCCGCAATTGATGAGAAAAAACCAATAAGCCTGCAAACGGATTAAAAAGCACCCTAAACACATGCAAAGGGTGTTGTATGTATGCTTTTTGAAATAGCATGGAATTTGAGAGAGGGTTTATTTGTATTGCGAGAGGGGGATTAGCCACACCGCCGATCCCAGGACCTCACCCTTCGTCTTCGGCACTCGACGGAAGGTTAAAAAACACAAAGCCAATAGACCAAATTATAGTGCCAAAGAAATTTAGTGTTTAGATAATGTGAAATTAAATAAAATTAGATCTAATTTAATGAAATCTAATTAGATCTAATCTAAGGAAGATTTTTAGATGAAGATTTTTTAAATATATATAGAAACTTCTATTTAAAAAACAAATTTCTAAATGGGTTTTAGAAACTTGACATATATTAAAAAATCACGGTGAAGTTAGAGAACTTTTAAAAACTTACCAAAAAAATTGATTTGTTTGACCAAACAAAAACAAAACTTAGCAAAAAAAATGGCTCGTATTTTGGAAAAAGCATGAATGTTATTGTGTGAAGGAAAATTTAAAAAAAGGAAAAGAAACCACTTACCAACATTAGTAAAGCACATTTGTCCCAAAAAGGATTCGGAAAAAAATGGTACCTATGCATGGACAAAGAAGAAGATTTTGAAGGAGGCATTTGGTTATAAGAAACCTTCGCAGGTGTATTAGTGTAGAACTAATTAACACGATGAGATCCCTCTCCACCATTAGTTCGAGCTTTTGGTGTGACGGCAAGTCATGTAGCTTTGATACCATGAAAAGAGTTTATAGGTGCGTGGAACAAAGGAGGCGATAGTCCTTTGCGTGAAAGCGAAGTCTGATCCACTACTCTAAAACACCGGAACACGCTTTAAAATGCATGAAACGGTAAAAAAATGCCTAGAAGAGTCAAAAAAGGCACGATCGGTCAAAAAATGCCTAGAAGAGTAAAAAAATGCACATATAACCGATTTTTAGCTTGTCCACACCCAAAAATGTGAGGAATAGTAAAAATGCCTGTGAAGCAAAAAAACGTGGTAGATGATTAAAAAACGCCTGAACAATAAAAAAATGCACGAAAGGTCCAAGAAACACCTAGAACAATCCAAAAATTCTTGGAATGAAGAAAAAATGTAGGCCACGCATGAATGAATAGTGATGGTAGTTTGAACAGTCCAAAAATGGTCAGAGGGACAACAGTTCATTGATGAGCAACCATGACTGAAGAACTCAAGGATCCTGCAACCACAGACAACATGCAAATCCTGCAAAAACCAGAGAGCTTAAAAAAATTTCACTTCCATTTTAATAAATGAAAGGAATCTCTATTTTGGATTTTGATACATCCAACAAAAAAGTAGTTTAAAAAAACCTAATTTCTCAAGGTATTTTGAAAAACCTGCACATGCACAAGAAAAAAACACAAAAATCTTTCCGAGAAAGCTTGTTAGAGATATTTGCAAGATAATTTCTAGAAAATAGTGATCAAAAGACTTGCATGCAGAGTAAAATAATGAAACCAAGTAAGAGTAATCGCAACAAAAAATAAATCGAGTGCACATTTACCCGATCTCAGCTCTGATACCATGAAAAGAGTTTGTGAGAATTGAATCGGAAATGAGGCACCATGAAGTAGTTGCACTCCAACGGAATCGTAAAAGCTCCATGATAGCGAGGAAAAGATTGATCGGTAATGGAAGAACTTGCTCAATAGAAAACAAAGCTTGCGTAGAGGAAAGATAGCAAAGTGTCTTGGCATGCTCATAAATGAATAGAAAAGGGGTACATGTAGGGTGCCGAGTAACCCTAGTGCAAAACACATATGAAACCCTAAACCTAACCCATGTGAGATGACCCTCAACATGAGAGGAGGACACATTAGGATAACTCACACTAGAAATATTCACTCTCCTACCGACCGTGCCAATACCATCTGGATCAAGGAAAGGACTGCACCACTGCAACAAGGTGTGCCTACCTCGTGATTTTGGAACCCTCTCCGTTGGCCTATGCAAACCGGTAAATATAACCTTTAGAAAAACTTGAGAAGACATTTGCTAAGATTTCGATCTTAGATCTTCTCAAGATATCCAATGTGCATAAGGACAAAGCGTACCAAACTCTCTTGGGGGTCGTGGGAGTTCGTTTAAGTCGATCCTACACACCTTCAAGCCATGGTGGTAAACATTGCACCAAGTGAGCATCTCACTTTCAACCATAGGGAGATCCCTACCGAGAATCCTACACATAATCTTCCCTTATATATTGACGCGGTTTTCACCACAAGAAAATAAACGGGTGCTTGTGGATAACGGCTCTGGGTTGAACATCTGCATGCTTAAGTTGGTCAAACAATTGGGACATACGGAGGAAGATCTTGAGTCCCATATTATCACTATCACCGCATACGACAACGCGGAAAGGGAATCAACAAGAACCATCACGCTACCCATGGAGGTGGGTCCCACTTGTCATCAGACAAAGTTTCACATCCTAGACTTGGAACTTCCATATAACATGCTTCTAGACCGACCATGAATTGATGCCATGTAGTTCATGCCATCAACATTTCATCAATGCATCAAGTTAAAGCATGAGGGACACACAGCGATTACTGATACTAGGAGATTCAGATCCCTTTTCTCATTGTAGAGATCTCAATAGCTTTGCACGAAAGGGTACATATGCATGTCCCTCCATGGATATAGCTGTCCCTCTTTAGTTCGAGGCCATGGAATCCTAGGTGGATTTAGATTCTCTTAGTTCTTGTGCACATGGGCGTCCACTTCAACATCTCCATTTTATTCATGGGAGATGAAAATCCTGGAATATGGTCAGGGGAGTATAATGTACAACAAGCACTCTTGGTGTTAGATCTCTCTTTGTCACCCAAGACTAGAGGTTGACCAACCATCGCTTCAAGAGACCTAGAGAGGAACACACTATTGGGTCATTCCTACTTGGAGGCTTGTTAGGCGAGGAGAAATTGCTTGATCCATCTACTACTGGGTCCCTAAGGACACTCATCCATCTATTATCGAACCCCGAAATATGAAAAATCTAGCAGAATGATGTAATCCATGGGTTACAAAGGGCTAGGATGTGAGAGGAATGAACAAGGACAAGAGAATCAGTCCCTCTTCCACATTTCAAAATAGAAAGATATGGCATTGGGATTTTTCCTTATGGAGCACACCCCAACGATCAAGATGCGACTTGTTCTGAGCGTGAGGATAGTTCGATTATCTAGACAGCGATACAGATTCCCATTGTAGCCAATATGAGGATCTAGCCTCCACGAACCTTTTCATAAACAATGTTGTCCTAACCTTAACCCCCATAGAACCAACCCTTGACCTTGTATACCCTTCCCTTGTTGAATGGGACCAATAATGTCACGTGCCACTAGATTTTTCGAGAATGACGAGGCTATTGCAGAGTTCATGGGAATAATGGATACAATCCCCATTGGAGATCACAAGAAAGGTTTCTTTATCGACTTAGATACCTGCGCCTACTTCGGCAAGGAGGCTGAACTTCATGGTCAACAAAATTTAAAGAAAAGTGAAGGAAAATTTTATAAAGAAAATCCTCAAAAAAATCGAAATCCAAGTCACACGGTGAAAACCTCTTTGAGGCATCGTGGACAAACAAATAAGAAACTCAAGGGAAAAACAAAGTGACCATGCCAAGGATGAAAATCTTGTCGAGACATCCTTGGATGAAGATCTTCAACCTACCTCATGATCCTACGCGTATGGAGGATTTATCAAAATTGTTAGTCGAAGAAACCATTGATGTCAATATTGGTAGAAGAAGATCCCAAGATATTAAAATTAGGAGCATCACTCTGCTAGAGAGAAAAGACGTTCACTATATCTTTGATGCGAGAGTTTATTGATGTCTTCGCATGGTCTTACAAAGAAATGCCCGGCTTAGATCCAACTTTGGTCATACACAACCGGTTGTGCATACAAATGCTAAGCCTATCAAACGAAGCTCGAAAGATGCACCCAAGAGTGGCCTTGTTGGTTAAGGAAGAGTTGGAAAGATTGCTTGCAGCGGGATATCAAACATTATTCTGTTTATGGAAGAAACCTATCGCATCTCGAATCTACATGCATTTTGGGACATCAATAAAGCTTGCCCTAAAGATGATTTTCCATTGCCCAACATTGATATGATTGTTGACTCAACAAAGCAAGGTAAGAAATTCTATCGCTCATGGATGGATTTTTGGGATATAATCAAATTAAGATTCTGAGGAGGACCAACATGAAACAACTTTACAACTCCTTGGGGCACCTTCACTATTAGGTGATGCCATTTGGCCTTAAGAATGTAAGAGCAACTTATCGGCATGGGCCATGATAATGATTTTTCATGATATGTTTTCATGACATCATGGAAGACTATGTAGATGACATCTGGGAAAGTCTAAAATAAGAGAGGATCATCCAGTCATTTTACGGCATATCTTTGGATGCCTGCGTGAATACAAAGTCAAAATGAATCAAAGAAGTGTGTCTTCGGTGTGATATCCGGGAAACTATTGGGATTCATTGTGTTAAGACAAGGTATTGAGGTATACCTCGCTAAAGTGTTTTTTATATTTGAAATGCCTCCACCCGAGAATATCAAGCAACCTGCGTAGCTTGTAGGGGAAAATTCAAACCATTCACCGCTTCATCTCCGACTTGCAGATAAATGTCACTTATTCACCAATTTCTTAAAAGGACGTTGTTTTCTTCGGGGACTTGACAAAAACAAGCCTTTGCTTTTCTTAAACATGATGCCTAGCTAATCCACCTATCCTCATGCCTCCCACTCCGAGAGAACCACTTTTGCTCTATATTTCGCTACACAAATACTATTGGTGCACCGCTTGCCCAATATGAATTTAGCCATAAGGAGAAAGCGGTGTACTATCCGAGTCACACCCTCATCGCCTATGAGCTCAACTATCCTCGATTGAAAAGGCTTACTGCTTGGCTATTGTTTTTACCTTTCAAAACTTTGCCATTACCTGTTGAATACTAAGACCAAGCTCATATCCAAGGTCAGCCCACTCAAGTATTTGTTGTCCAAACCCACCCTCATAAGAAGAATGGCTAATTGGATCATTCTACTCAATGAATTTGACATAGAATTTTTCCATCAAAAATCATTTAAAGGACAAGTACTTGTAGACCAGCTAGTGGAAGTACCCTTGCAAAGCACAATGAACCTTTGAGTCTAGATCTGCCAAACACCTCCTTGCTCTACATTGAAGAATCTATCATGTGGCAGATACATTTTGATGGATCATTTACGTTTCATGGTTCAGGTGCAGGAGTGGTCCTTATTACTCCTTCGAGGTGATCCTATACCGTAGGATTTCCCCCTGGCCTTCCTTGCACAAACAACATTACAGAATATGAAGCACTTATTGCAGGGATGAAGCTAGCCATCAAGTGGGATGTTCATCATGTTAAGGTTGTAGGTGATTCAGTTAATCATCAAATAGGTTAATGATGAATATAAGGTTAAGGATGACAAGCTCATACCTTATAAAAAGTTAGTGGAAACTCTAAAGGAGTATTTTGTGTGCATTACCTTTGAGCAAATCCCAAGAGCACAGAACAGATCGGTGGATGCCATGGCAATAGTGGGATCTATGCTTTGTATTCCACTAGGGAATAATGATATGCCATTCTTCATAGAAAATCTACACCAACATGTGTATGACATGCCGAATCTTTCTTGGCTTGTGAGGTTGTTGGTTCCTATTCCACGTGGTATGAACCCATTTTCACCTATCTTAAGGACAACACATTCCTCCCGATATGTCCTGTTCGAAAAGCAAATCCTAATTCACCGAGATATCCCATTACACCCTTTTATAAGGTACACTTTATCATCGTGGCTACGATGGGAATCTATTACGTTGTCTAGATGTGATGGAGTCAATCTAGGAAATCAAAGAAGTGCACGAAGGGGTATGCGGAGCACATACAAATGGAATGGTCATGACTAAGAAATTGTTGAGAGTAGGTTACTATTAGCCTACCATGGAAACTCATTGTTGCAATTATGTTAGAAAATGTGTGTTTTGCCAAAAGTATGGAAATTTCATCCATGCTCCATCGCAACCATTGCAACCTATCACTACCCCATGGCCATTCTTCAAATGGGGACTTGATATAATAGTAAAACTTACTCCTACCTCATCTGATGGTCATACACATATCATCACAGCCAAAAAATATTTTACAAAATGGGTGGAGGTTGTCCCTTTAACCTATGTCACAGGAGAACAAATTTCTAAATTCATCATGAATCACATTATTTACCGATATGGTATTCCTGCAGCCATTATTACAGATAATGGGAAGTCATTTAAGAACAAAATTGTGAAATGTCTTTGCCAATGGTTCCAAATCAGATTAAAATGGTCCACGCCATATTACCCTTAGGGTAATGGACAAGCTGAGGCAACCAACAAGACTTTAGTAAGGATAATGGAGAAGATGGTCAGCAAAATAGGTCGGCGGCACTGCCTACAAATCCATCCAGCCCTTTGGTCTTACCAAACATCCATTCACACTCCTACGGGTGCGACACCATATTCCCTAATGTTCGAATAGAATATATCATCCCTTTAGAGATCGAACTTCGGTCCCTGAGAATCTCTCTTTAGGACTATCTGGATAAGGATGAAGATTATCAAGTGGAAAGATTGGCTGAGTTAGAGCTTACGGATGAGAGGCGCATTTGTGCTCTTAATCACCCTGAAAGTGTATCAACACAGTAGTCTCTAGAAACTACAACAAGAGAATCATCCCTCGTCGGTTTGAGGTTGGTGATTTAGTTATGAAGGAGAACCAGATCAACACCAAGCAGAAGAGTGAGAGAAGAAAGGGAAGTTTGAACCACATTGGTTAGGACCCTATGTCATAGTTGCAAAGTACGGCATAGGGCATACAAACTAGCTCACCTCAATGGTGATGAGCTACGAGACCCCATGAACACCATGCATCTTAAGCGGTTCTATGCTTAAGCATGACATAAAAAATATCAAAAATATACAAATCAAAAATACATAAAAAAATATAAAAAAATCAAGAAAATTAGAAAAAGAAAAAGAGAAAATAGGTCGTCCACTAGTGAAAACCACGCAATTGTGGAACTTTGAACAAGTACTTGGGTGAAAACCGCTTCCAACACCTCGGGAGGATTCGTTGTTCACAAGCATTATGTATTAGGAGGGTAGTTTTCCTTGGCCTAGACCTAGTTTTCCTTTGAGATCCTTGTGCACACCATCTGTCCAGCCTTGATCCGGCTTTTCCTTCTTCTATTAGATCTCAGCGAGGGGCTTGGTCTTTCGCTATTTCCCATCTTACGATGGGGGCAACCCTAATGACTTCACCTTCTTGTTCATAAGCACATGGTGGCTTGCCCTTGTATATTCCCATCTAATGTTGGGGGCATCCACGCTTTCTTGGTTACTTGCACATAGCTTTGGAAAACCGTTAGAAAACACAAAAATACTAGAAAATTGTTTTGTAAAAACCTAAACAATAGAAAATTGTTTCTCGAAAAACACAAAAACAATAGAAAATTGTTTCATAAAACACAAAAAAATAGAAAATTGTTTCGCAAAACCCTAAACAATAGAAATTTGATGCATAAAAACATATCTTACAAAAACATTTACTTGCATTGTCTTATTTCCTTGCTTTGCTTGTTTCTTGTATAGTGTTTTGCATGCTTGATTTTGAGTTGTTTGTTTCTTGGGCGTCCTTTTTAGGATTCATCTTTTCTTTCTTAGATTAGATTTATTCTTGCTTGTGCATATTGTGATGTGTTTTTGCATGCTATTAAATCTTGAGAGATCAAGATGCAATGTGTTAATTCATTATGTTCTTTCTTAAGCATTTGGTTGTGTTTGTTACTTGTTAATAAAGCATGGTGAATCATGGTATATTGCATTAATTCTAGTTTTCTTTGTTAGCATTTGGTTGTGTTTATTGCATGTGCTCTGTTTTGTTATCATTCACATCACATTACCATCATTATCATCACATCTAACGTCATCTATACATCATATATAAACAAAAATGCTAAGTTTTACATCATGCATGTTGTTAAGCTAATCATCACACATCATGTCATCAATGGGGGTAAGAGGGGTTGTGCATGATGAAAAATCTATCCCCCACACTAATATCATCATATCATCCCATCCATATACATCAAAGTAACACACGTAAAATACATTTGATATCATCTACGGATCTATCATCTAACATTCTAAAACAAGCACATGTATATACATCAAACATCGGATAATGTACATGCAAATGCGGAATCGATAACATCGTAACAACATCCATAAGTGTTGAATCAAGAAAATAACATGCATCGAATCCAATGCAGGAAGCATGCCCACTCAAGATACTAAATACGATTCATGTCCTATCGTCAATTAGTTCCCCATGAGTTTAAAGACAAAGAAAAACCATCTATATGCATGTATCAAAAACAAAGACATACATCATCTCATAACCATGTGTATCTAAGCCAAAACAAAGTAATCCTCATATATATATACATGTGTGTCAAATATACATCTATATCAAAAATGGATACAAATCTGTGCTCTATATCAAAAATGCCTTCAACTGAGGCATACAAAGGTGATACATCAATAATGTCTGTGTACATACATACAATGTCCTGAGAAGTACCCAATACAATACATCAGCGATACACAATGCCATAAAAAAGGGGCATGTATCTAAAAGAATCAAGCCTTCATCATGAGGCATCATTAAAAATACATGTATAACATCATTGTACATCAAAATCAGCCTTCATCAGAGGCATACATATCAAAGAATCTATACAATAAAAATGTGGCTCTCAACCACAAATCTCGCCTCACCTGGGGCTCCCGAGATCTATCCTTTGACACCAGGAACTTTAGAGGTTGGGATGGCGCTGATCTCACCAACTACTTTAGTAGAGGTTGTCTAAAGGATCTCAGTGGAATGGCCGGACCTCTGCGATAGAGAGACCGATGCACTCGGCCTCGATAGTTGTGGTAATGCCACTCACTTCTCTGGCGGCACCACTTTGTAATATGTTTTCCTATAAAAAAGGGCCTCACCACCAAGCCTGGTGGCATCACAAATTAGATCTACTCTCTCCGAGGTGAGTACGCTTGAAGGGCAATATCTCTCTCACCTATAACTCGGCCCAGGTCTACCTCGACCTATCTAGCAGTAGTGGCCTCTTGATCCCTCTCTGTGGTCATCGCTGCTTGGCTTGGGAATGGCCTAGTCCCTCTATGCTAGTAATGCCTATGAACGGGCATACACGTGATCTCTCGTTGCATGACCATGTGCACCTATGATTGGGATAGGCGATGTAGGAGGCTCAATATTTGAGCCCCCTGTGCTACTGTCTCTCAGATCTGGCTTCGCCATGTAACTCTATCATCTCCTAGGCTAGCCTAGGCCCGAGCCTCTGATCACCCCCGATAGTAAAGTCACAATGTGGGCTCGGGCCTCATCATGCTCTGCTACAGCTATCACACACCAGCCTCGAGCCTCATCTCTCTCCTCTCTAGCCGCGTCCCTCTCATCTATATAAGCTGTTGTACTTGCACTTGTGTTGTGTTGTGGCTGTCTCGTGTCACTAAGGCTGGGGTTTGTGTGTGCCTCGGGGCTGGTCCACGAGGTGCTCTAGAAGACCGCCTGTGCTCAATAATCCTACCTCCGGGTGGATGCATGGCTACTTACACAGGCCCTTTGGCCTCGGTCCCCTGTTCCTATGGGGCACCCTATCCATCATGTGGGATACCATCAAATGGATCCTCCGGGTGCAGCCCCAATGCCACTTTGCTCTCAGCCTTGTGCTCTACCCCATGCCATACTCTCTACAGTGGGTGAATACCTACTACCCAAGCTGCCTTTGGAATATTAAGACGCTGGGTAACACCTAAGCTGTGTACCATGTTGCATAATCGATGTAGTCCCCTAGAGTCTCTCACCTACCGTAGTAATAAGTCCCATACCTGGGGGACCACCTGTGTGAAACTAGCCCTAGCTCGGGCCGCTACAATCCGAGGCCCCATGGTGTGCCTCTCTCGAGTACTGTGTGCATGCGATATATGGTGGGGACCCCTTGTACTCTGCTTAAGCCCAGCTGCACCTATTTACCTCGATACAACTCCATGATATAGCTACGGATGCAATAAGAAAGTACTCACGAAGCACACACGAGCTCTATGGCATCCTCTCGCCACTTGGAAGTGCTCGTATGGACGCTTAAATGAGCGTCTATCGCCGTTAGCTCATCGAACTCCCCACCTATATCTAAATAGGCTTCCAAGATAGCCACGCACATCTCCGTCGGCTACTTATCCAAGTCATGTATGATGGCTCCTCGGGATCTCAAAATCGAGAAAGGGCCTACTTCGGCACTTCCGATAACAATATGATCCCATGACCATATCTCGTAATAACGAGGCTGGCCCCATGGTCTTCTCGATCGTGGTATGCAATCAGGTACAGATCCCAAGTATAAATGGGCTAGTATACACCGCCCCCAGCAATATCTCTCACCATTGTAAATGCCATGAATCAATGGCAGTAATACTCTAAGGAATGAAGTCCCTATCTTATCGGTGAGTAGGAACCCATGATAAGTGTCATGATATAAAGAGGTCCCGATGTAATGTCGGTCGGAGATGCACTCATGTAAAGCTATGGTCATCCCATCGCAAGGGATATCATCGATAATAAATAGAGCACTACAAATTACTCGATCAACTCTTGCATCCGAATCAGACTCGATCAATGTACCCATCATGGGCACGCGCAAAATCTACCAAACATCGTCAATGGTCTATCATCACCAATCCGACACTATGATAATTCTTCACCGGAACTCTCGTGCTTTATGATTATTTACTAATGCCTGACCTTTAGTTTGGTGGATGTAATCTGGAAACAAAGTAACATACGTAACATAAGAATACCATCGACTATGATAAGACGGAATGATCACAAATCTGAAATATCAAAGTAAATTATAATATTAACATGAAATTTTACAATCTCACCCATGAGGTACTTTAAGTGTTATTGACTTCACTTGCCTTCCACCAATACTATGGAAGAAACTTTACAATTACACCTCTTAATGGATTCTTCAACACACCTTTAAAGCGATGGCTTCCTTTACACACTTCATACAATATTTCTCACTACTTTTCTATGTTAAATGAGGGGGTGGCCTCTTTATTTATAGAACTTCTAGGCTTATCCATCTTATCTCTAAGATAGGATAAGAAATCCACTCTGACGAATCATATTCCATACCTTAACTCTTATTTGTACATGTAAGCTTATCTTTTAAGATAAGATAAACCTTATCATTTCACATGGGTTCCACATTTTTAGACTTTTACAAATAAAATACACAAAATATTTATGACCTCACTCCTTGTCCTTATTACCAATATAATATTTCTAATTCCTAATCATGTAGACCCTACTTCTCTACTTATCCCAACTTTGACATTTTAACATTACCGGACCACTTACGACAAATATTTACTTTTTACAACATTCTATTGTACTTTGACTGTTACCGTACTCTACATTATTGGCGGCACCTCTTGTGACATGCCGTTATCTTCTATCGGATTCTACTAATTACACTTAACAACATCCTATTCCTAATACATACATTAATGAAATAGAAATTACGGAGGAAAATTTTAGTGTCGACATCTTCCCCCTTCTAGCTTCTACTCCGTCCTCGGAGTAGACTATTCTGGTGCTTGGAAAATCTTCAACTTGTCGTGGTTGACCCATTTCATAATGGGAGTGCCATCCAATTCCTCCAGTCGGTACGTACCATTTTCATGCATAGCTGCTATTTTGTAGGGCCCCATCCATTTTGGAAGAAATTTTCTCTGTCTTCTTTTTTGTATCTGGAATCATATACTAGAACCAAGTCATTCACATGAAATGGAGACCAACGGATCTTTTGATCAAAGTATTCCTTCTGCTTCATTTTCTTCTTATGGCTTGTATCCTTTGCTATTTCCCTCATTTCCTCTAGAAAATGAAGATGTACCAACCTTTCTTTTACTGAATCACTTTCATCCATCCTTTCATTTTTCATAACTCTCACAGTGGGAATATCAAACTCAATAGGAAGAACTGGATCAATGCCATAGGCCAACTGAAATGGGGAGTATCCTATTGCTGACTTTGATGTTGCCCTATATACCCACAATGTTGTATGAATCCTTTTATCCCACTTATGTACCTCTGAAGGTTGCATCTTTGCTAGAATTTGACACAACACAAAATTTGTTCATTCCACCTGTCCATTTGTGCTTGGCTTGTATGTTGTTGCCTTCCTATGCTTAATAGAAAATTTATTGACTAGGGCTTCTACTACCTCATTAATGAAGTGGCTTCCTTGATCTATTACAATTTCTAATGGACAACCAAATCTGGTGACAATGCGTTCATATATGAACCTTGCCACCTCATCCATGGAAGTTGTTTTCAATGGCCTAGCTTCAACCCACTTGGTTAAATAATCTGTGGCAACTACAATATACTTATTTTGGCGTGAGGTAGTTGGAAGTGGACCTACAATGTCTATTCCCCACTTTTCAAAGGGACCAAGTGGAAGAATAGGACATAATGGAGCTGATGAAGTCTTACGGTTACCATGTGTTTGACAAATATCACATGTCTTACAATAATTATAACAATCTTTAAAAAAGTGGGCGGTGATAACCTGCATCCAAGATCCTTCTTGTTGTAAGTTTTCAGAGAAGTGCCCTCCACATGTACCATTGTGGAATTCTTCTAGTAGTTCCTTCCCTTGATCACGTCCAACTGCCCTCTTGTACTATCCATCAGGTCCTATTCGAAATAATACTCCATGCAGAATAGAATATGGACGACTGGCTTGAGTAATCTTTCTCTTAGTCTTTGCATTGGCACCATCAGGAAACTTGAATTCATTCAGATAATTCCAAATATCTATGTATTCACTAGGGATTGTGTCAAGGGATAACAATGCTGCATCGGGGAAATCATCATCATCACAAGATGATCCTAAACCATCATAGGCTCGAGAGAGTGCATCTGCATTGACATGCTTCTTTCCTGGCCTATCTATAATATCAAATTCAAATTCTTGTAGCAAAATTATCCATCTTGCTATCCTCCCTGATGGGTTAGGCTTATTGACAATATATTTTAGAGCACGATGATCCATTCTGACTATAAATTTCTGCCCTAGCAAGTAATTTCTAAACTTCTTTACAGCAAAAATGATAGCTAGAGCCTCTTTTTCAGTTACAGTATAATTTACCTCAGCACTGCTCATTTGTCTGCTCCCAAAGTAAATTGGATGTTCATTCCCATTTTCATCCTTTTGGCTCAAAGTACTTCCTAGTGCTGCATCTGAGGCATCAGTGTACACAATGAATGGCTTGCTCCAATTAGATTCTTTAAAAGCAGTGAAGACACTGGGGCTTCCTTGAGTTGTCCAAAAGCTTCATGTGCCTTATTTCTGGTTCATAAGTAACATCCTTCTTGAAGCTGGGTTAGTGGTATGCAATCTTTGAGAAATTCTTGATGAACCTTCTATAGTAACCCACATGGCCTAAAAATGATCTCAACTTACTTCTATTCATAGGAAATGGTAAATCTTTGATTTTGAAACTTTATCGAGGATCGGTACCAATACCATCTCTGGATACAACATGCCCTAACAAAACGCCTTTAGAACATCCAAAGACACACTTTGTAGGGTTTAGTGAGGCTTGTGCTTCATCTAACCTTTGAAATGTTGTCTCCATCAAGTGCGGTGGTCTAACTTGCTCCCATAGATGCAAAAATCATCCGAAATACTCGATGAAGGTCCCGATGTAGGGTTCGAACACCCTATTCATCAAATATTTGGAATGTTCTTTGGAGCATTACACAACCCAAAAAGCATAACTCTATAAGCAAAGCATTCCCCAAGGAGTGGTGAACGTGGTCTTGACTGATCTTTTTCTTCGCTATATGAAACTTGGTTGTAGCATTATATCCATCGACAAAACTATAGCACTCTGGCCAGCTACTTGGCCGTCCAAGATCGATGATCGAAAATGGAAGAGGGTAATGATCCTTCTTTGTTGCCTTATTGAGCTTCCTGTAATCAACACAAATGCGTAGCTTCCCATTCTTTTTTATTGAGATCACAATGGGAGAAACCCATTCTGAATTCTCCACAGCAAATATGAATCCTGCATCAAGCAACTTATCTATTTCTTCTTTTACAGTCTTGGAAAAATTAGGATTCATTCTATATGGCATTTGCTTTATAGGCTTAGCACCATCTACCAGCTCAATAGAATGTTCTACCCAACTTACTTGATGGAGTTCCTTGTAATCAAAAGTGAATATGTGTATGTACCTTCGAAAGAGCTGGAGGTAGGATTCCTTCTCACTCTCCATCACCAGCATCACCAATCTTTATTTGTTGGAGACGATCATCAACTTCTTCTTCAGATAATTTTATGGGGTCATGAGTTGGTGTGTGGTGGAAGGATATCCATGACTGAAACATCAACCTCACTTTCTTCATCTTCAGTGTCCACTTCATTGGTACTAGAGTAATCAGAGGATGTCCAATCATCAGTTTCATCACTTGAATCCACATGTTCTACCTTATGATGTCGAGGGATCACGTTTATCTTCACCCTCTCTCTACCACATCCAAGTGTCATGAAGCCTTCATTCCAGTAGTTTCTTGCATGAACTCTCCTTAGCCATGGTCTTCCCAACAACATTGGGTATGCAACAGTACCATTTTCATCACCTGAAAGTCTACCACACATACAACACCCATGACAGATATTGCCACATTTGAAACTACACCTTCTGGTTTAGTTTTTCCCTTATTTAATGACCTTAACATAAGTGTTGAAGGGTGATCAATTTTTAAACCCAACATATTCATTATAGACTCGGTCATTACATTAACTGCAGCACCTCCATCAACTAAGACATCATGAATTGAAATACCATTACATAATACCTCAGCTTGTGGAGCATAGGGATCCGCCTCTGCCTCCAAAACAGGGACCTCAACCTCCTTCCTTCGTCGAGCATTGAGTCCACTTCGCAGCTCCGCCTCTTCTCAGAAGACATAGCCAAGAGTTGACCATATGTAATATTTGCAAGCCTTTTGGACAGATCTTCCAAGATGGAGTATGGTCCTTGCCCCTGTGAAATAAGAAAATCCTGCACACCCAACTTTCTTCTCCTATGTTTCTTACTAGTTTCTCCTTTCATCTT
Source organism: Taxus wallichiana var. yunnanensis (assembly GCA_018340775.1). Lineage (NCBI taxonomy): Eukaryota > Viridiplantae > Streptophyta > Pinopsida > Cupressales > Taxaceae > Taxus > Taxus wallichiana. The sequence goes on along the minus strand of CM031234.1, from coordinate 391,827,471 downwards.
CTTAGGATCATTTCCATCTTGATTATCTTTTTCTTTCTTTCTTTTTATTTACAAACACATCTACTTCATTATTTCTGCTCTTATCTACTACATCAAAAGAATTCACAGGGTGCTTTTCCTTTATCATTATCTCCTTTACAGATGTAGAAGCTCTATTTGGACAATTATACTTATAATGACCCTTTTTATAACAACCATAACATACAACTTCAGAAATATTTCTTTTGGACCTCTATCTCCTCCCGAGAACTAAATTCTTTTCCTTGAAGAAGATTAATAGTTAACTGACCCATCTTTTTGAGTAGATCTTCATACTCAGTAGATGTACTAGGAGAAAGATTTGTGCTCACCGAGAGTGGTTGTGGATTCTGGAGCAAAGGTGCTGGTGTAGGTTCTACTTTAGCAACAATTTCTTTGGGCTCCTCTTCCATGCTTTCTTCTTGCCTTCTTGCAATCTCCTTTGCTTGTTCAATGGTAGCTGGGCGGTCATACTTCACTCATTGTCTGATCTCTGGCTTCATCCCAAGAATGAAGTGCTTACATAGGAGATTATCCACGCCATTCATCAACCCATCCGCTAATCCTTCCTTCCGGATCTAGGCGTCGAGCTTTCTCCTTAGCTCTAGAACACGAGCATGATAATCCCTTATCTTCTCCTTCTCTCCTTGGGTTAGCTTTGTGATATCGATCATGAGATCTGCATATCTCTTGTTGTTCACCAAATTCTTGAAAACTTTCGGTTAATAAATCCCATGAGTTTTTCACATTATCACCTAGTGTTTTAAACCACTAAGGGCTGAACCATCTAAAAAGGTAGGAAAAAATTTAGTCCATTGTTCCCTTCTTATAAGGCCATTACAAATACAAGATCGTTTAAACTCTTGAATGAAAGAGGAAGCATCTTCATTAGATTGGGCTGAAAAAATAGGAATCTTCCCCATTTTCAAAAGTAACCACAGTGAAATACCAACCCAAAAGTACAATCAACAAGACTTATGTGCACCAATAATTAAAATCACTATAATAGAAAATAGAAATGACCACGGTAAACTATGGTAAAACTTGACTTACTGCGGTAAAAACTGACTTTACTATGGTAAACACTATTCATAGTAAAAAGTGAAGTTACTGCGGTAAATACTATTCATGGTAAAAAGTGACTTTACTGTGGTAAATACTATTCATAGCAAAAATGACTTTACCATGGTAACTACTATTCACGGCAAAAATGACTTTACCATGGTAACTACTATGCACAGTAAAAACAAGGTTACCCTCCAATTGATTTTTGACTAAGTGGGAATATCTCTCCAGACAATCCACCACGAGGAATGGTCCCAGCAATGGAACCAAAATGTCATCACCAATCCGGCACTATGATAATTCTTCACTGGGAACTCCTCATGCTATGATTATTTACTAATGCACAGCCTTTAGTTTGGTGGATGTAATCTGGAAACAAAGCAACAAACGTAACACAAGAATACCATCGACTATGATAAGACGGAATGATGACAAATCTGAAATATCAAAGTAAATTATAATATTAACATGAAATTGTTACAATCTCACCCATGAGGTACTTCAAGTGTTATTGACTTCACTTGCCTTCCACCAATACTATGGAAGAAACTTTACAATTACACCTCTTAATGGCTTCTTCAACACACCTTTAAACTGATGGCTTCCTTTACACACTTCATACAATATTTCTCACTACTTCTTTCTATGCTAAATGAGGGGGGTGGCCTCTTTATTTATAGAACTTCCAGGCTTATCCATCTTATCTCTAAGATAGGATAAGAAATCCACTCTGACGAATCATATTCCATACCTTAACTCTTATCTCGTACATGTAAGCTTATCTTTTAAGATAAGATAAACCTTATCATTTCATATGGGTTCCACATTTTAGACTTTTACAAATAAAATACACAAAATATTTATGACCTCACTCCTTGTCCTTATTACCAATATAATATTTCTAATTCCTAATCATGTAGACCCTACTTCTCTACTTATCCCAACTTTGACATTTTAACATTACCGGACCACTTACGACAAATATTTACTTTTTACAACATTCCTATTGTACTTTAATCGTTACCGTACTCTATATTATTGGCGACCTTGCATCTTGATGGTGCCATTATCTTCTATCAGACGCTACTACTAATTACACTTAACAACATCCTATTCCTAATACATACATTAATGAAATAGAAATTACGGAGGAAAATTTTAGTGTCGACAGTCACTGTCATCTCTCCTGTGGGAAACCTAAAGCACTTGAATCTCGCTATGCCATCGCTCACCTAGCACAGTCAGGAGGCCATGATCTAGTACAATAGATGGCATCTAAGCCATGGGGCCTAGACCCACTGCCTCTAGTAATATCACCATAGCTCGACGGTTGGGAGGGTGCACGCCCTCTAACACGGTAATCTGGGAGTGACGCCTCCGTGTGCAGTAAACCGGTAGTCGTCTCTCTGTAAAATAACATGCCACTCATTAGTTTCTAGCATTCCCTAAAAAAATCTATCTCATCTTTTAGGGTTAACCCACAAATCCTAAAAATTATTTGAAGTGTCACGATTTTGGACACTTTCCTATCTTTTTATGCTGTGTAGGGAGCATGCACGCCCTTTTGGGCATGTACGCCACGTTTGCAGTGCTTGCGCTTGTGCGCATGTGTTTTCTGGCATGTGTACCCTCTTTCAGTGCTTGCACACCGTTTTTGGTATGTGTGCCACCAAATTGGTGCTCGCATGTGGACACATGCGCTCTATGTATGTGTGCCAAATTCTCCATGCCTACGCCACACTTTTTACGTGTGCTCCCCATTCCTGGCGTGTGCGCGTGTGTGCACATGTGCTCATGTGTGCACATGTGTGTGTGTATGTGATTTATGTCCGCTTGTATGCATGCATCAGCTTGGCATTTGCGCCTCAAACGGACACTGCGCCCCCAAAATGGCACCCGCACCCTATCCCACACTTGTGCCTATGCATTTTCTACACCTAAAAGACCTAATTTAAGGCATTAATGACAATAATTTAAGAGAAAGGTTGCGATACTCATAAAGGGGTCATCGTTCGCATGTCACCGGTACACTCAGGATCGTATCCATGCGCCTCAAGCGGTCTCGTGTGATCACCATAGTTCTCTGATTGTCGAGCCTCACGGTAAAATTTTCTCAAATGCTCGAGTAAAAATGAATTGGTTGCGATGTTTTTACCCCCTTGATGGGGATATATTAACCTGGTTTTCACCGTTCGGAAGGTCGAGAGACTGTTTCGATCACCGTTTTGTCCTCTTTTCTTTGTGGAATAATTATTTTTATTAAATAATTATTTTTCTCTTATTTTTCACCGTATTGGGGCATTTTTCTGTCTGATACCCCTTTCTTCTCTCGAGGGAAATTTTATTGCTCCTAGAAATTTTTATTCTTCTTCCCACTCCTGTAAATAATTATTTCTCAAATAATTATTTTTTCTCAATTTTTCCACTAAACAAGGACACTATTTGTCCTTTGTTTCTCCTTTCTTCCACCTAGGGCACTTTCATTGCCCTAGGCCCTTCGCTTTCTTCTTCTACTTTCTTCTACTATTCACCATGGTTCGAGAAAGCAAAAATAATTAAGACATTATATATATCAAAAACCCAAAAAAAGGAAAAAAATTTCCAAAAAAATTGTAAAAAGTAAAAATACCTACAAAAATGCTAACTTGCTTATTACGGCTGAAACTTGTGCATTCTTGCATGGTATTTTATTCATATCCTGTTGGTTTGTCTCACATCTTCCTTGATTAATATGACTCGTAGATACCAGATTCACAACCATTCACAAAGCTAGTTGTTTGCTTAATACGTATACTTTTGGGGCACTTTTGTTGCTGGTGTTGTTTTTCGCACATGCACATGAAGCGCTTTTCATGGACCACTGTGTCCATTGTCATTCCCTCTTGCATGTATACTTTCTTGGGGCATCATTTTTAACCCTTTTCATCAATCACAAACTTGTGGATCTCTTCAGCACTGATAACAAAACATTTGTACAATTGTCTTGACCATTGTTGGGTTGGATATGTGTGTTTGTACTTATTTTCCCTGTTACATGAGCTTGTTTCCTTCTCGTATTACATTGCATTATTGTATGTTGCGTGGAGTTGGTACTTTCAGCAATGGAAAATTGTTAAGTAGTATGGATTTTTCATGCCATTCTACCTTTTCGTATGCTTATATTTTTCATAAGGACAATGATTTAATTCTTATGGATATGATGACATAATATTTTTTCCAAATAAACAGCGACTTGAGGCTAATCTCTTCTCTCCCCTCTTCCTTATTTCTTCCACACCAATTCCCTTTCACCCCTCATTTTATCTCTCATTGGGGCATCTGCCTCGTCCCCATTCTTCTTCCTATCTCTCATCTTTTTCTATCTTGATCGACTTCTTCCATCACCCCATCAACACTCGAGGGGCATCTCTCACTCTACTAATTTTTCTTCTATCCCTTTAAAGCTTTCTTCCATCTACTATCTTTGAAGTGGCATCACTTACGCCACCCCAAAGAGGGGAAAATGTAGACACCTATAATTACGCTTAAGCAATTTAAATACTTAAATTGCGTTAATTATCCCCTTTCTCACAAATTGACGACATATCGTCAAAGTGCTCATATTCCCTCTTTTTTCGTTAATCAAATACAATACACTAATCGATTAAGTAAACTTATCCAACTAACAACCTAATTAATGACCTCCGTTAATTATTTACTCCTTCTATCTAGATTAATTAATTATTCTTAATTAATTAGCCTTCCACTTCATGTAACTAGTAAATCAATGTTTAATTGATTTAATCCCCTCTAATGGCACTTTGAATCATACTAATATTCCTCTAATTGGCTTCTATAAGCTCACATCTACCTATTAGTTAATCACATTTTTGAATATTTAAACCACCCCCAACTCCCATGACTTGCTAATCATAAATTAAACTCTTCTAAAGTAAGGTTACCTTTAATAAAGAAACCTTATCCATTCTAATCATGTTTTACCTTTATCCCACATTCATGAGGATGTGTTGAATCCTTTATCCTTTGGGCTATATAAAGATCCCTCCTCCTCCCTTTATACCTATACCTAAATCTCTCAAGAGACAAAAGTAAGCACATAGTTTCATACTAATAGCCTTTTGTCACTCTTGAACCCTCCATCCTCCATTCTTGAAGAGCTAAGCCTCACACCCAAGCATCCTTGATGGATCAAAGCAAGCAAGTTATAATTTGATTGCCATTGGACTATTTAGGTCTATTTTAATGTTAAATTAGGCAATTAAGGGAATAGAGTTTATGCATTTGCATTATGTTTTGATTAGATTCAAAGTTATTAATGTTTAAAGGGTAGGATTTTCTCACTTCTTCATCATGATGGTGCACTTTTCCCATTTTTAACTAGGTTAGGAAGTTATTTTTAGGTGGTAGCTTTCTTGCTTTAGGTTTGGTTAAATTTGTAGAAACACTTGCACACAACCCTACTTCAAGAAAATACCCCCATTCCTCCACCAATGAAAAATACTCTTGGTGAGCTTGGGCAAAGTAATGAAAACTTCATAAAGAAGATACCATACCCCTCTGTGCAACCTCAAATATTACCAAAACAGCCATCAAGGAGAAATATTGGGCCATCACCAATCGAGGTCATCTCAACTTTGGTTGAGAGGGTCAGAGGATTAGAACTTGCTCAAGCAAATCAAACTTCATATTCGGGGCAAGCAGGAACTCCCAACCCTCCGCATTATCCTAGTCAAATTGACCTCCTCATTGGAGCGAAGGCACGTAAGGCATGCCTCTTCAACATTCGTATAACTACCCCACAACAAACACTAGCTAGAACCGCATTTTCAAATACTACTCCAGTTGAAAGTATGATACCCCTGGTTTAGTACCAAACAACCCATATCAGAGCAATGCTCCTCCCTATTTAAACATTTATTCAAAATTGCCACAAGGAGATATGTTCTCTTCTCCCAGGATGTTTTCTCAACCATAGGGGTTTCCTTATGCTCCTGCAAATACATATGCTATGCCATATCAACAACCCGTTCCACCTCTCCCCCTCAGCAAGCACCATCGATGGTTGAGACCTATGTAGTAGGGACTTACTCAGAATATTTAAAAGAACCTCTAGATTTCACCATACGAAGCGTCATGCTTCCAAGACCTCTTCCCAATTTTCCTAAATTCAAGGGGGAGGGAGATCCAAATGCACATATCAAGGCTTATGCCATGGCCATTCAAGAATTTCTCCCTTGGGATGTGGTTGTTGCTAAGATATTCCCTAAGACCTTAGAGGGTATTGCCCTTGATTGGTATTATAGAATACCTGAAGCCTCGATACACTCGTTCAAACAACTTGTGTCAGAATTTATCAAAGCTTTTGACATGAACAAATTGTTAAGAATAGGGATCAGGGAATTCTTACATATTAAACAAGAGCACAATGAATCTGCTGCTCATTTTATTCAAAGATGGCATACAGTCCTCTACTCATCAACAAGTGCTCCGAACATGGATCAGATGGAACTATGTGACTTATTCCTTCATTCTCTCAACAGAGAGATAAAGGAAGAAGTCCAAAATTTCCCACTAAGGACTTATGATGAAGTACTCAAGAGTGCTCTCCGAATCGATCAAGCGGTAATAGATAGTGGTCGTAAGACATATGGAACAAACGGGAAATTAATTGCTCCCAATCAAAACACTATGACTTATCCTAATGTTGGGAATACCAATCAAGGACCCAAGATTCTTAACAAAAACCATGGGGTTACAATAGATGGAGTCACAGACCAGGTTAAAAGGGAAAACATCGTAAACACCTCACCACCCATTAACAATCAACGAAATAATAACTTTACTCCAACAATCAACGTGGTGGATTTTAATTATCCATCACGACAACAACAATAACAACAACAAATCCAGACACAAGGTCCAAACTGAAACCCAACTAGATATCAGAACCAAAGCCAAAGGCAACAACCTCAAAATTTCAACTCTAACAACCAACAACCTAGTCAAAATTTTGGACCACAACAAGTTTCAAGCCAACAACCTCAAAACTATAATCCCAACTTGTATTGTGGTTTCCACAAGATTCAAGGCCATGATACTAGAACTTGCGCAACTCTGATAAATCCATGCAACATTTTTTCAGAAGACCAAAGACAAATCTTTATAGATATGTTTTTAACAAATTCTGCATTACCCACACCAAACGCTTATACGGGAGCAGTTTCCCCTCAAAATGAACCCCTCAAGATTTTCAACAATCATCTCTCAAATCACTCTAACAATAACATGTTAGATCCAAATGGGATGAACAAGGTTGTTACTGACGAGGAAATAATGATCACAAAGCCTCAACTTCATGAAATTCACGGTTTGACCCCAATTAGAAACTTGACCACAAACCAAGATAGTCATTACGGTAGAGTTAGATATCAAGCTACACATAGAAATTATAAGAGCGTGAGATTATTCTTCTCAACTAGTTCCAACCTACCCATTAGTACTAGACAATATTCAACAAACACTAGTGAAACCTATAGGTGCTTACGATCTAATTAATGACCTAACAAAGACCTTCTCTCACATTTCCTTCTTGGATTTGTTGAAAAACTCTCCTACCCACAGAGCTGCTCTCTTAGAAGCGTTAGGTCTTGGTCATCTAATTAACATCACTCCTCTTGAAATGCAAGTAAACCATGTAGAATTTGACGTCTACCCTCCAGGGTAGCCAAATAGGGATACTAAGTTTATATTTGATATAAGTAAAATGCCAACAAATGCTGAAATCACACATAGAGGCGACCCAACCTTGCATTTACAGGTATGGGTTTATAATAATTATGTTAAGCACACAATGATTGATGATGGGGCAGCAGTTAACATAGTCCCCTTCGCTTTTCTTCAAAAGCTAGGATATGGAGAAACAAATTGTTCCACAACATGAAATACGCTAAGGGGTTATGATAGCCTCAAGGCCACTTCAATTGGGACTATAGTGTTACCAGATTACCTCGGGACCCAAGCAGTCCTCACTTTGAATTTTATATTATAGATCGGGAAACCAACTATAATATGATTCTTGGTTGACCATGGATACATCACATGAAGGCAATCCCTTCCACGTTATTCCAAGAAATAATATTTTTACACCTAGGAAAAATCTTTATGGCACAAGGTGACCCAAAACCCTTTGACATACACTTAGCAGATTTGAAAAAGAGACCAGGTGTTCACTCTGAGTTTGAGCTCCCAACGAATCAACTTAACAAACCAGTCAATTCAAATCCAGAAGTAAAGTTGGTACCTATAATAGAATTAGAAGTCACGAATCTAGTCGAAGGCATTCTAGCACTCAAAAATGAGACTAACATCATAAAGACAAGATATCTTCCCATTTAATATAAGAAATAAATTATTGTTTGTATGTAAATGGTTAAAGGATCCTTCTAAACATTCTAATACAAGCAATATTAAACTTAAACATTTTAATACCTCTATAGGAATGGATACCTAACCATTCAATGGAAGATAAAATAGTTTTTGTATGAGAATGAGCGTATGCCAATTCTAATAATTGTAATACAAAAATATTGAACTTATTATTTTCAATAACTCTATGAAGGATGTGAGAATGGGAAACTGTGAATTATAAAACAAGCTAGATTTTATCTTTGTTCTTCTTTTCATGATTCCAATTATGAGACCGGGCATTTTCTCATTAGATACAACATTGAAATTAATCATTTTAATTCATATATGACAAAGATAAAGCTCAATATTACTTGGCTCGGTAGGTGAGCTCGCTCGCCCAACTCAGCAGGTCAATCGGCCAGCCCACTTCGGTAGGTCAACTTGCCTACCCATATCGGTGAGGTCATCCACCCGGATCAACTCGGGAAGTTAGCTTGCCCACCCGGCTCGGTGGTCAACTCCGGCCCGCTCATCTCGGTAAGGTCAAATCACTCACCCATCTCATTCAGCCAACTCGACTAGCAAGATGACCGACTATCTCGAACGACCGGCTTGACCGGCCCGGATCAATAAGCGAGCTCAATAGGCCAACTCGATAGGCCAGCTCAATAAGCCAACTAAAGCGTTAGCTCAACAAATTATCTCGCTTTGCCTGGCAGAATGTCAACTCACCTACCCGAGACTTGGAATGTCGGCTCACCCGCTAAGCTTGGTCAACGCAGCTCGCCCACTCATCTGGGCTTGCGTACCTATGCCACCTAGTTTGAAAAATAAGTAACGTTACCTAGGTGGTAACGCCACATTTTACTTTGGTAATAACAAAATAGTTAACTCCTTGTCTTAGCAAGAAGGATTGGAAGTTGATTTATTAGAATCATATACATTTTTCGCAAGGGAATGTGATCATGTTGAGGCTCTGAAACATGCATGAAACAATCATTTTTAGATTCATTCTTTTATAAATATGGAGGATAATAAATATGCAAGTCTTACTGATAAAAAATATTGAAGTGATATTCTTAAAACCCATATCAAAAATAAAAAAAGATCTAAAATATGACATTATTTTATACCTAGAAATTTGGAATACAATAGAGAAGAGTTAGAAGTATCTCTGAAACTTATCTTTAATTTAAAAAAGAAGTAAAAATTTTCTTCACTATAAAAGAGTAAATTCTTCTTCTAATAATGAGTCTATCTCAGCCTGCGAAACTCAACCGCACAACTCGGCATATAAGAAATGTTTGTTATGCCACCTAGATGCTAAGACCACTTTGTACTTTGGTAAAATCATAACAGATAACTCCCCGTATTATCAACTACGATTAGGTTAACAACTATGCATGTCTTTCAAAACATTGAAGTGATATTCTTAATACCCAGATCAAAAATATAGAAGATCAAAAATAGGGCATTATCATTAAACCCAAAATAAAATAGAAGGGAAATAAAACCAAATGATATTATTCATCTATAATAATTGAAAGCAATTTAGAATAATTCATGCCTGAAATTTTCTTCAAATCTTGTGCTTTCGCAATCTAAAACGGTCTTACGAAACAAAGGAGCCCAAAGCGGAAAGGGTCAACAAAAATTTAGTGGAGAGAAAAAATAATATCTCGAAATATTCTTCAAATCTTCTTCTTAATAGGAAAAAATGTTGTAACGAAACACAAATCTTCTTCTTCTCGGACAAAATGGTATAATGAAATACAGGCATCCCAAAGCGGAAGGACGAACAAAAAATCCGAAACTGGATGAAAAAGAAAGTAGAAAGGATGAAAAAGAAATAGATAGCTTCACCGACCGTGGTTAACCTTGCAATTCCCAAGATTTCTACCATCATTGAAAACAATAACACGTTGTCATTCTCTCTACCATGCCACGGAAGAATTAATTGCCATTAATTTCACCAATTTCCCTCCAATAGGTGCTCGAAGACGTGTTTGACAAACAAGTACCTTCAATTAATAAAAGGTGGTAAACAATTTATTTGCAAATTAATGGTCTCGTTATGCCATGGACAAATACAAATGTAATTAATAGTAATAACATTAATTAATAATATTAATAAATTAATATTATAATATTAATTAATAAAATAATAAACTAATAAATTAATAATATTATAATTAATTTGTATTAGTGCTAATTTAAATAATTAATCAATAATATTATAATTAATTTCAAAAATACCTATCAATTAATATTAACTACAAGAATTAATATTACTAATAAACTTCAATTATTATATTAAAATGACATCTAATTATATTATCAAACGAATAAAAATAATTTTAAAATAATTAAATAATATTATAAAAATATAATTAAACTTTATAAACGTAATTAACAACTTAATCGCCATTATTTTTAATGCTTAATTAATTATTGTGCATTTTAAAAATAATTATAAAAAATATAGTAAAACTTTATAAAACTAATTAATGACATAAACTCCATTAATATTTATAATGCTTCATTACTTATAATGCTTAGAATGGGCCAATAAAAATATTTAAACTTTAATCATCAAAAAATTAGAAATCAAAGAATATGTATTTAACATATCATATTAGGACTAATCAAAATTAATTAATTAACAATATTAATTAATAATACTAATAATTAAATACAAAAATAATATTATATCATTTAATAATACCTATAAGTTTCAAATAATATTTTTTATTACGAAAAATTAATTAATTGTTCTGCAATACACATAGTACGAGAATGAACATATGTCCATTTTCATACAAACAAACATTTTTAATCTTTTATTGAAAGGGCATATGCCCATTCTCATATAAGAATCATAGAAGAAAAATACACATAGACAAAATGGGCATATGTTCATTCTCATACAAACAAACATTTTTATCTTGTATTGAATGAGAATATGCCCATTCTCATATAAGAATCATAGAAGAGAAATAGAGGTAATATTTAATTTATTTTAGAATGGACAGTTGTTCATTCCCACATCCTTTATAGTGATATAAAAATGATTAAGTTCAATATTGCTTCAATGAGGTAGAATGGTTAGAATAGGCATATGGTTATTCTCATACAAACAAAGAGTTTTATGATTGTGATGAGAATGAGCATATGCCATTTCTCATATAAACAAATATTTTTATCATTGTGATGAGAATGGACATATGCCATTCTCATAAACTCAATATAGAAAGAAAGAAAAATTCTCCTACGCGAAACATAAAGAATGAATGACAATTACATCATTTTATGAGAATGTTTAAAATGGATCAGATGCCCATTCTCATAGTCAGGGAATATGGGAAGTATGAGGAATTATTGCAAAAGTAATATATGTTATGTTAATATGATGAAGATATTTGGATGAAGCGGTTAGCAATCAAGTTTCTAATTAACTTCTATTTAACCACTATTTATTTATTTCTCATCGTTTAAATTCAACCTCATCTATTTAACCTCTATTTGGATGAAGTGGTTAGCAAATGGAAATGTAACCTCTATTTATTTCTCATCATTTAAATTCAATTGAGTCAAGTTCAATCATAGTTTAGAAATCGTGTTATAAATATTTCCAAATTATATGCATAATTTTGAAGTATTTCCAAACCTTACTAAATTATAGAAGTTCATAGCTCATGTGCTATGTGTATTCAATATACTTATGGTTGTACATACATGATAATTTTTAATTTATTTTATGCAATGCTTTAAGATATTTTCCATCATCTCACAAACTTTGTATTTTATGTTGTTATAACAGCAGAGTCTTTTGCATTTGTAGAGGATGATCATGTGGACTTGTTTTCAAAAGGAACCAAAGTTGTAGAGGGAAGAGTATATCCAAGTAGGAAGACACTACATTGCAAAGATGTGGGAAGAGGATTTGTTGTTGTCAGTGTTAACATAGTATTGGATGGAAGAGTAAAATTTTCTTTCTCAGTTGATGAATTTGAAACCTTGGCAGATGTCGGGAATAAATGATACTACATTTCTTGGGAAGAGAGTGAAGTGTCAAAGCATGTAGATTCATCCATTCCCCAATTTGGGAAGTGAAAACATTTTTAGTGGTTCAAAGGATTACAATGCAGAGAGTGATGAAGATTGTAGTGATGACACTGAAAGCACCATCAATACAAGTCCTAAAGATAGAAGAGATTTTGTCACAGACAATTTCATTCTCAAACACAAATATTGTAGTAGAGACAATGACATAGCCATGGGTTATATAACTCATGTGCTAGAAGTTCATGAAATTGATGGAGAGAGGTTGGGTCCTTTGAATTTTGGTGTATGGATAGAAAATGTGGTAAATATGTGTTCTTATTGCTCAGACTTTCTACAACCTAATAAATCAATAGTTTGGCCAATAAAACATTTGATTTTCAATGAAACAAGAAGTTCCCTTATGATTAAGAAAGGGAGTGCTCAATTGGATGGTCTGCACCTTATACATAGTGATCAACTAGATATTTACATTGGGCCTATTTGTGGAAGATCTAACCAATAATTCAATCCATTGAAGGATGTGTTCAAGGAAAAATGCTACTTATATGACCAGGAAATGATAATGAAAAGATATGGATGGGGAGAGCAGATGGGGATATTTTCCTTCAACAGGAAGGAAATGATGTAAATAAAAAGTTGAGAGTTCAATATTGGAAACCTGCAGGGAGAGGAGAAGGTACAACATTGTATTGGGATTGTTTAAAGATAAATAAAACATGGACCATCTCAGAAGAACCTAAAGTAGATATCGATGTGGATAACATCATTTGGGCATGGACACAAAAAAAAATGAAAAGTGGATACATAAAGATACCCGATAAAGGACACATGGCCATTAAATCATACCTTAAACTACTTGAACATGATAAGGAATGTTGACTTGGAGAAACTATTGAAGTTTATAAATTTATATGTGAAATCATCTGGCCGGGATGTGGGTTTTTTAAAAAACATTATTCCAAACCTTGGTCCTATAAAACTTTACAGTTGTACTATTATTTGATAATTAAATGAAAGACTGAGTATTATATTACTTTGGAAGATTTTTCCATAATATAATTCTATATAACATTGTGTTGCTTATGGAACTCTTACATTTTATTAATGTATTATTAATAATATAAATTCCACCATGCAATTAATATAATTTGAAAACATAATCCTTAATTATGCTCTAATTTTACAAGGAGTTGGATCTTGTGATTTAAAGGGACATGGATGTGATTTACAAGGAACTCATTTCAAAAATTCATGCTATGTAATGAATTGATTTATGCATTCATTACAACCACAAAATTATATGGTCTTTTCCTAAAGCTATGTGCACGAGTCTAGATAAGTTATTGTTTAATTGTTCTAAAAATTTATAAAATGAAAACCTTTTTGAAGTGTAGATACTAAATTATATGCCTAGAATCCCTAATTATTGAATGCAAAACTATAGTATTTAGAGTGCCAAGATATATTATTTAATGATCTCAACAAGAGTGTCTGGAAATGCTCCATGACTTAACCTATTGTTTGCCAAGATATAAATTTTCAAAAGAGGTCAAAATCCCTCATATATGAATTATAGAAGAAGAATAAATATAAAGTTGATACACATAAAAAGAATTAGGAACATACTTGTACCATGAGTGTGATGAGAATGGGCATATGTCCATTCTCATAGACTCAATAGTTGTTTCTTATTTCATACAACATGTACCCATATCACATTGTTTTAATTTTCAAAAGGGATCAAAATGCCTCATATAGGAATCATAGAAAAAGAATTGAGATAAAGTAGATACACATAAAAAGAATTAGGAACATACTTGTATGACATAGTGTAAATATTAGAATCCAATATTACACTAACTAAATTCCAATAATAAACATATTGGAATCTAATATCACACTAGATAAAACCAATAATGGCAATTTAGGAATCCAATTTCAACAATTATAAAACCAGAAATAATAATACTATAAATCTAGATTCTTAATAAAATGTCCATATTTAATGAAATTATGGTTCTTGGAGGTGCGTAGGATCAATATCTATTGAAAATCCCGAACAGAAGTGTTTTATAGAGGATGTATTTATGAACATTTAATATCTTAAGAAGATCTAAGATCGTAATCTTAGCAAGTGGTCTTCTCAAGTTGTTCTAATAGATCATATTGACCATCCTAAGGGTTAGGTAGATGAGGTTCTAGAATCAAAACCCGAGTACGTCGTGTTACCACAGCATAATCACGGTTCTTGATTCTTATAGTGTTTACATGCTCATTAGAGGAAATAACACAACCAATAAGTGAATCAAATGGATTACTGGTTTTGGCGTAAACATAGTTGGTAGCTTTGTAGTTCTTGGAAGATTGACCTTGATCCAGCTTCTTCTCTCCCTATTTTCATGTTTAGGGAAAGGTTCTTTATAAATTCCTAACTTTTGATTAGGTGCTTGGTTAGGTTTAGGTGAATCAACCTCAATTTATCCATTGTCAATAAGATCTTGGATAAAGTGTTTCAATTTTAGGCAATTATCTTTTTGTGACCTTTGACGCGATGATACTCACAGTATTCATGGTATTTACACCATAATGGTTTAGGTGCATCATTGCCATATGGTAATGTGTTAGTATCTTTGGGACATGTTCACTATCTCCATATGTTTCAGGGTTTTGGATGAAGTTTTGTGAGAGTAGTGAACACTCGATGTTTTACTATGGGTTTAATAGGTCCCTTAGTGATTTTTAAAGGAGGACCAATTCCTAGCACTTGTAATCATTCATAATCAGTGATACTATCTCCTACAAAAACTTTTATTTTCATTGAAGAACTTTCATTTACCAAAGTAGGTTTGGATGTGTTGTTGTCTTTTAAAAAGATTTCAATGTCCTTTTAACTATCAAAGCCTTTTCTATCTCGGCTTCCCTTTTCTATGACTTCTTCAAAGTTGTTGACACAATGAATTTACAAATGGAAAGCAATGTCTAGATTTAGATTGGGTATGAAAATTCTAACCAATTGTTTTTCTGGAATTGAACAAGGGAAGTGGCTAGCTAACCCTCTCCATCGTTGTAAGAAATTAGCAAAGGTCTCATTAGGTCTTTTTTAGCACTACACAAGTCCAACATGGTAATGTCACTTTCTACGTTGAATGAGAAATGGTGTACAAATATTTCTGCTAATTTAGGCCATGTAAAGATAGACCCCTTAGGTATGTGAAGAAACCATTCTAAATCTTGACCCCCTAGACTACGTGGGAATAAGCGTATAAGGTATTTGTCACTGTAGGCTACTTCCTAACATGCCATGTAGAAGTATTTGACATGATCATGTGGGTCACCTTTTCCTTTGTACTTATCAAATTTTGGGTAGCTAAATTTTTAGGGAATGGTGTGTGTAGCATAGCTCATAGCTCTTCGTATTGGTATTTTTTACTATGCCCAACATTGCTTTCCTGAAGGCTTGTGAGTATACCTTTATGGACTACAACTCTTGTGTGAAAATTTTATCTTTATTAGGGAAGCTGGAATATATATCCGATATAATTTGATGTTTCACCCTCTTACTTTTCAATATGAAGTTCACTATGTCTAGCCTTAGGTTTTTTTATGTGTTTATTTTTTCATGTCCCCATGCATGTGGGAAGCCAAGGTAGCTAATTGTCGACTAAGGACTTATATTTGTTGTTTTATAGTAACTTCATCATTTTGGGGTTCTTCTTTATTGTCCTATGGAGGAGATTGTTTTTTTATCACGTTCCACCCTAAATTTACGAGGCATTTTGAGAGGTGGTAATTTATAACCACTCATGTGTTTAGGGAACCTGAAGTAGAAGCATGTCCTTGGTTTATGATGCCATCCATATGAATGAGAGAAAGTTGTACTTATTATTACTCATGGATGTTATTGGTAGGTGAAATAAATTAACTCTCTTGTAGCATCTTAGTACATAATTCTATAACTCATGCAAGTAATCTATCCCTATTGAGGAAAAGGAATTCATCTAAGTGAGCAAGTATTGAACTCAAATTTATCCCGAGGTGAACCTAATTCATCACCACTATGATCGATTAATTCTTTTGTTTCTTTTTCTATAGAAAAAATGGGCCCTAAATCATGACCTATAAAAGGATTAGACCCTAATATCTTGGCTCTCATTCTTGTGGTAGGGGCATAGTAAGGAGTGTATACAAAGCTTTTGTCAAAATGTGATCAAGGACACAACAAACCTAGGTAAAAACCTATAGTGTGACGACCGTAAATGTCACAAAATATTGTTCAATAATGGTCAAATAATGAGGAACCAAAGAATCAAAGGACCAAAAGGATTGTCCTAGAAAACCAAGTCTACAAGATGAACGATCACAAGGAACAATCACGCAAGTTTGGCACACAAGTCCAATCTACAAGAAACTACTCCCTATGTAAAATGTGTCTCAATAGTAGTTTGACCCAAGATGATCAATTCAATGTCAACACTTAAGTTGATTTTAAAATAAATTAGGCGTAAGTATTAAAAAGGGGTTGAAGTGAATTCTGACTCAAAGTATACTATAACCATTCTAGATATAAACAAGGCCTAAATCCTAAAAAGTGGAAGTTACCAATGAGAGGAATGCAACAATACTACTTAGATACCTTAATCAAGATTTTCAGAAAAGAAAGATATTAGTACCAAAATAATATTTATACAACGCGAACAATGTAATGATGACAATTTTCAAAGTTAAGGAAATGTTTGGAAGAAAAAAAGTCAAAGCATACTAAGGAGTTGATAAGGTGTGAGCAACGTAATAATAAAATCTAGACACTTGAATCAAGTTTACGAGAAACAAGATGCAAATATCAAAATTGTAGCAAGATTATGCAAGAAAAGTAACACCTCAAGGGAAGATCACTGATGAAGCAATCATAACTATGATGAAACTTCTTGACATGGGTATCAAGACAAGGCTACTCAAGATTTGATGATGTACCAACAAAATTTCAATGATTACTATCCTTTGTCACAACAAGGAAGGATGTAAGCGGGTGCAAAATTGGTGGACTAAATCTTAAGTAAGAATTTTTGTGTATGCTTTCTTTTGTCCAAAAAGGGAAATAAGAAAACAAAGGAGTAGACCAAGAGGGGGTTAAAAATACTTGGCATAACTTTGGGAGAGTTTTGTCTTGTACTAAGATGAGTGAAAAACTAAGGAAAACTAACACTTTGTAAATTTCGTGATTAACAACACTAGGCTCAAAATTTAATGGAATATCCTCTTGTTTGGCTAATAATGATCCATAGAGATCCAAAATAACTCTACTTCATTAGATAAATCAACACCAAAGAAGGAAAATGAAGAAACAAATGTTTTATCTATATGTTAACAAAACCACATATGCCACGATTGTGATTATAGAACGTCACTCAACCAGAGGCGATAGTCTTCAGAATCGCCACCTAGCTGTGTCGGTGGTCTTGTGACCACTAGTCTACGTTGGACGGAAGTCATGTTATTTTTGATAGAAAATAAAATTTGAAACAAACAATCCTAGAATTGGAAAGGTTGTCTATGTCTCTTCTCCTCCATGACCTTTCCCATCCTCTAGTGCACAAGAGGACATGAGAAAGGCTATAAATACATGTAGGAAGGATATTTTTGATCATCGTAGTAAAGAGACTTCATGGGCGTAATTACAAGAGTTATAAAGTGTTAATCAAGTTTGTAGAAGAAAGAGTTTGAGAACAAAGTAGTCAAGTAGTTAGGAGGAAGTGTGAGAAATTGTCAATTTCCTTTCTCACTTATTGTAAAGTTTGTATCTCTTATATTTGAATTTTCCAATAAGATAAAAAGGGAAGAAATATTTGTTTTCCCTTCCCAACTAGTTTTCCTCCTTTGGAGGTTTTCAGGATAAAAATCCTTAGCGTATGTGTGTTTTGATTCATTTCTCTTTACAAATTCTAGTTCTAAAGCATAAATAATTCAATCACTAGCTCAACTGTCATTTTCTATTTGAAAGTAGAATAACAATATAATTGTGATTTTGTGAATGATTTCCAAAGTAGAAAGTTTACAGATCATTTTGGTATCAGAGCTAACAAGTATCTAGGACTATGGTATTCGTTCTTGGATTTGTATGACAATGATGAGATCTAAAGGCGAAGAGGCTTTACCTTGCGATCCATATATTTCTACAAGGAAGTGGAAACAGAGAATTTGGGGAAACGAGAGGAAGAGAACCCGGTCTATAGAATTGAGATGCTAGATAGGATGTTTAGAAGACAAGAAAAACATACAAATTTGCAAAAGATGAATTTTGTTAAGCAAGACTCGGTGGTTTGAGGCTTAGCTGAAATGTTTGGCATAGGGAGGAGCCACAATGAGGAATAATGTGGGGAAGAGTGTGAAGAAGAGACTTAAAATGCAAGAGAAAAGGTAAAATATGATCATGCTCCTTTTAAAATTGAGACGAAAGTTGAAATTAAAATCTTTGAAGGACAAGTAGATGCGAATTGCTTGATAAATGGTTAAAACAATTAGAAGTCTACTTTAGCATCCATAATTTCACTGATGCATAGAGGATCACCTTTGCATGTCTCAAGATGGAGGGACATGCTCTAGTTTATTGGGAAACCCAACTAGCCACTTTTGAAAATAAGAAACACCCTACTCACGAAATCTTGGGAAGAATTTTAAGAATTACTTAGAGCTAACTTCTATCAATTGGCCTACACAAGATTGACCAAAGGATTAAATGGCGTATTTTAGATAAGGTAGAGGTAAAAGTGTGCAAAACTATACTATGGAGTTTTGGAGGCATGCCATGTTGCTTAAAATGGACTTGGAGGATGAGGATGTTCTACGACTAAGTACTTGGGAGGACTTCACACTCACCTTCAAAGAAAAGAAATCTCAACAAAGCCCAAAGATCTCAATGAGGCATGTGTGTAGGCATACTATATAGATGATGAAAAGAAGCAAGGAGAAGTAGAGCCAAGGGAAAAGAAGTCAAAAAATCAGCAGAAGAAAGAACATGGGAAAACAAGTAACAAAGGTAAGTGGAAAGGAAAAGGTAAAAAAGTGCCACTACTTTAAATACTTGTAAAGATCCCAAGTATTTTTGCAAGAACTATGATATCAATAGTCACACTTACGATACATGTTGGAAGTGGCATCCATATTTACATCTGAAGAACTAAACCAAGGACTCAAATAAATCCATGAAAGGTGTAAAAATAGAAGGGGAGGTGGAAATTGAAGATGACTCTGATATAGATGAGAGGCTTGGATGCACGGCCACCAACATGGACAACCAATAAGAGGAGATGAGTAGAATATTCCAGATCAAAATCAAGATCAAGAGAACTAAGGTAAATGCTTTGGTGACACCGGTTCTTAGACTAACTTAATTTCTGAAGTAGTTGAAAATAAGCTTAGTCTTGAGACTTACGAACATCCACACCCTTATCTATTGGCTTGGGTGAAGAAGGGTGTAGAAATTCGAGGTAACAAAAATATATAAGGTCAAGTTTGGGATAAATTCCCCATATATTGATGTATTGGAAGATGTTATTCCACTTGATGCATTTGATGTTTTGTTTGGGAGTCATTACTTGCATATTAGGGATGCTATATTCATGTGAAGGAGAACCGATCTGAGATGGGTCAAGGATGGGATAAACTACAATTTCGGGCACACCAACATAAGACACGACTTACTATGGTGAGTGTTAACCAAGCAAAATGACTTATTGGGGAAAATCATAATCATTTTTGTTTACTTTTGTTAAAATATAAACAAGATGGGGAATAACTTTTAGAGATTTATAACCAGGGAAAACAATATTTGGATAGTATTATTCAAGTATTTTCAGGGAAGTTTTTAGGATCCCAGTGGGTTACCACTAAAACAGAAGTCGAGCATGAGATTCAAGCTGTTGCGAAGAGTCCCCTCTATCGAACATCATGTTATATAAGAAATCCTTTTGGAGATCTTGAAGTAAAGAAATAACTCCATGAAATACTAGACCAAGGTGTGATACGTCCGAGCACCTCAACATGCGATTTTCCTATTATGATAGTGCTTTGGAGAAGGATGGTTCTTAGAGAATGTGCATCGACTACCACACTTTGAAAAAGATCACCATAAAGAAAAAATATCCACTCCCCGCATAGATGATCTCTTGACCAGATTCAACATGCCAAATTCTTGATGAAGTTGGATCTTAAGTCGGGTTATCACCAAGTCGAATGAAGGAGGAGGATATATGGAAAACCACCTTCAAAACAAAACAACGTTTGTATGAGTGATTAGTACTTCCATTTGTTTTATGCAATGCATCCACTATATTTATGAGATTGATGAATGATGTATTGTGGGATTTAATAGATTCATGTATCATTGTTTATTTGGATGATACCTTGATTTTTAGTTCCACATGGGAGGAACATCTAACTCATTTGTAGAAAGTCTTGAAAGTTCTAAAGGAGAAACAAATGCTATGCAATATGAAGAAATTTGAGTTTTCCAAATGTCACTTTTCTATCTTGGGAACATGTTTGGAGGAGGAGAGCTACAAGTGGATCCGAAGAAGGTGGAAGATATCACCAACTATAAAACACTAGCAGGTGCCACGAGAGACTAGGATTTTTGTGGGAGAAGTAAAATGCATGTGGAAGTTCATTCCAGGATTCTCCTTGATTTCAACACCTCTACACAAATCCTTTGAGTTATTAAAATACAAGATTAGTCATGTGCTAATACTTTCTCTTCCTAATTTGCAGCAACTATTTAAAGTAGAGATAGATGCCAGTGATTATGCTATGGGCACAATGTTGCTTCAAGGAGTTAAACCTGTATGCTATCATTCTAAAAAAATTAATTAAGTAGTTAAAGGATATTAGGTATATGATAAGGAAAGGTATGCACTAGTTAGGAAATTAAAAAAATTGAATCATTTTTTTGGGTAAAGAAACTATTGTGCACACTAACCACAAACCTCTCAAGTATTTGCAAGCACAACCTAAATTGCAGCAAACAACGCACTACGAGATGGAGAGGCATATGCCCAAGACATAGAATTTTGGATGACATTTAGCGGTTGTAGTCCCGAGGGGTTGAAAAAGACGGGGATTGAAGATTTTTATCTAAAGGACAAGGCTGCTTTACCGATGAGGGAAGCTTTATGTTCCTAAAGAAGAAAGACTTCTATTGATGAGGGAAGAACATACCTCAAAAGTAGCGGGAAATTTTGGTGTTAGTAAGACCCTATCCCACTTGTAAAGGTACATGCATTAAAATAATATACAAGAAGAAGTATCAAAATTTATACATGAATGCAAAATTTGTTATACTAGCAAAGCCTAAGACAGGAAAGAGTGTGCAGTATATGCCTTTTCCAATACCTACTCGTCCATGGGTGGACATTTCTATGGACATTGTATGAGGATTACCTATGTCTAAACATGTCCATGATTATCTCTATGTTGTTGTTAATAGATTCATTAAGATGTGTATTCTTATGGTATGTAAAAAGACAAGTAAAAAGCACATGAGGTAGTGGATATTTTCTTTGCTAATGTATGTGTGCATTTTGTCTTGCCAAAGTATATTGTTTCTAACAGGATACAAGGTTCTTGGGAAGTTTTTGACTACTTTGTGGGACAAGATGTATACAAAGTTACTGGAGGAGCAAAAATTTCCATCCACAAACGAGATGAACAAATAGAGGTGGTGAATAGGACTTTTGTACGCAGTTGGTCGAGGGTATAATAGAAAATACCCAAGGACTTGGGATGATTCCTGAGCTTACATTTAGCATTCCAATAACCGGGAAGTACACACATCCACTATAAAGTCACCATTTGAAGCATGCTTAGGATATCTACCTACAAATCATATGGACATAGCAGTTGGGTAACAAGAGATGAGGAGGAGACATGAGACGCAGAGGTGACTAGAGAAAACAAAATCATTGAGAGGATCTGACAAATCCATCTTAAATTCAAATAAATTTTAGAGAAATCTCAAGCCAAATACAAGTCTACACATGATCAGCATAGGAAAGAGCATAAGCTTCATTTTGGAGAAAATTTTGGCTCTACTTGAGCAAGGAGAGACTACAAGGTCAAGCACGTGAAGATCAAGCCACTATGATATTGAACCTTCACCATATTGGAGCAGGTTGGAGAAAATGCCTTTCAACTTGATTTACCACCATTCATGAGGATTTAGTCAAGTAGTAAACTATGAGAATTTGCACATATATGAGCCATCCATGCTAGATGAAGATGAAGGATTTAATTTACTACCTTCCTTTGAGGATTGCATCTTGGACTCAAAAGGTGAATTGGAGGAGGATGTAGTGTTGCGGTAGAGAAGGTCGGAGAGGCTAGGGAGAGGTCCGCTGGAGTCTTGGAAGGTTAGACTAAAAGGAAAGACACCAAGGCGAGGCTTGGTGGTACTCAAAGGATAAAGTGAGGGAATCATTTCCTCATCTACTCCCCACTAAGATTTTACGGGACTAAAATCCTCCTAAGTAAGGGAGGTGTGATCCATATGGATATAAAATAACTCTACTTCATCGATTAGTCAACACTAAAAGGAAAATGAAGAAATTGAGGTTCTTGGTATATGTTATGAGAACCATTGCTCTGCGAGAATGGTAATTAAATAACCAGCGACCAGCCACGGCGGCCGTCCTATAACCGCTGCCCACCAAGGTGGAATTATTATGACCACCGGTTTGCATTGGGTGGCGGTCCTGTCACTTTTGGATAGAAAATTAAATTTGAAACAAACAGTCCTAGAATTGGAAAGGTTTCCCATGTCTCTTCTCCTCCATGGCATTTCCCATCCTCCAATGCATGGGAGGACATGAGAAAGGCTATAAATACATGTAGGAAGGAGAGTTTTGATCATTGAAAGAAAGAGACTTCATGGGAGTAAGTGCAAGAGTTCTAAAGTGTTGGAATTGAGTTTGTAGAAGAAAGAGTTTGAGAACAGAGCAGTCAAGTAGTTGGGAGGAAGTGTGAGACATTGTCAATTTCCTTTCTCACTTATTGTAAAGTCTGTATCTCTTATATTTGAATTGGCCAATAAGATAAAAAGGGAAGAAAGAGTTGTTTTCCCTTCCTAACTGATTTTCCTCCTTTGGAGGTTTCCAAGATAAAAATTCTTGGTGTATGTGTGTTTTTAATCATTTCTCTTTTCAAATTCTAGTTCTAAGGCATAAACAATTCAATCACTAACTCAACTTTCATTTTCTATTTGAAAGTAGAACAATAGTATAATTGTGATTTTGTGAATGATTTCCAAAGTAGAAAGTTTACATATCAAACAAGGTTTCGACTCTGAAAAAGTTCTTGCTTAGTGAGAGATATTTAAAACACGATTTTTTTGGTAAATTTGGCTCATGTGCAAAATGGTTTCTTATTATTTCACTCTCTAGGTGTTACAAACTATATCTACTGAGCATAGTTTTCCAAGAAAATCAAACTAATTAATCAAGGAGTATCCTAGATTTCCTTTACCCCTTTGATACAATGAGAAATAAATTGTGTTCGGTTTTACCTCTATCAGCTGCTTCAGTCCACTAGAAGTTCCTCTTATCACCCTTTATGGTTTCTATCATGGGAGCTACAATACCACTGAAGTTTCTGATGAATTTTCTATAGAAACTAGCTAACCCATGGAAACTCCTTACCTCATATGCACTCCTAGGTGTTGGCCATTCAAGTATGGCTTTAATCTTCTCTTTATCCATCTTTAGTCCTTCTCTGGAAAGGACAAAACCCAAATACACTAGCTCGGTTTGTAGAAAACTACACTTTTTCAGATTTATTAGTAGTTTCTCTTCCTGTAACTTTTCTAATACCATTCTCAAATGTTGCAAATTCTCTTCTCTACTTTGACTGAATATCAAAATATCATCCAAATATATAATGAAAAAATTACTAGTGAAACATACTTCATTCATCAGTCTCATGAATGTGTTGGGGGCATTGGTTAGGCCAAATGGCATAACTAACCACTCATACAAACCATCATTGGTCTTGAATGTAGTCTTCCACTCATCTCCCTCTCTGATTCTTATATGATGGTACCCACTCTTCAAATCTATCTTTGAGAAATAAGCTGATCCACTCAAACAGTCAAGCAAGTCATCTATCCTTGGCAAAGGAAATCTATACCTGATTGTGATCTTGTTGATGGTTTTGGAGTCGGTACACATTCTCCACATTCCATCCTTTTTAGGACTAAGCACAGTAGGTACAACACATGGACTCAAACTTTCTCTCACCAATCCTTTGTCCAACAACTCCTAGACCTGTTGTTTGATTTCTTCATTCTCCCTGGGTGTCATCTGGTAGGCTACCTTGTTTGGCAAACTGGCTCCTAGAATCATATCTATGTGATGGCTGATGCTTCTCACAAGTGGAAAATCATTTGGTAGTTCATCAAAAACAATTTCTACATATTCATTCAACATATCCTGGATCTCATGAGGTAAATCACTCAACTGAGTGTTAGTCACTACACTTTTCAGTTTACCAATAACTGCAAAACTTACCTCTTCCTTCTTCATGCTTTGTAGGAACTCCTTGCCACTTACCATCATCACCTTTGAGCTTGGTTCAGCTGCATCATTCTCCTCCTTCAGGGGTATGAGTGTATGCTCCACTCCATTCTTCTTGAAAGTGTAGGTGTTCTTTCTCCCATCATGAATAGCTTTGTTATCAAACTGCCAAGGTCTCCCAAGTAGGATATGGCAAACATCCATAGGCATAATGTCACACATGACCTGATATTTGTATGCCCCAATCTGAAATTCTACCTTGCATTGTTCATTTACCAACAACTGATGTCCTTTTTGCAGCCAGGACACTTTGTATGGAGTTGGGTGTGGCTCTCTTTTCAAGCCTAGCTTCTCCACCATCTCAACAAACACTAGATTGTCTATACTTCCACTATCAATCACAACCTTGCAGCACTTCCCTTTGCTCTTGCATCTTGTCCTAAATAAAATATTCCTCTGTGGTGGTTCCATAACCTCTTTTCTTGGTTTCAACAACACCCTCTTCATGAGAAGAGATTCACCATCTTCTGGTATGTTCTCTTGTCTAGGTGCTACCTCTAGCTCCCCATCTTGCTCTTCACCTGGAGCAATGTACATATTCTTCCCATGGCTGGTTTGAGGGTTCTCTAGACACTCATAAGATCTATGACCAACATACTTATTGCATCTGAAACACTTACCAAAAAATCTGCCCCTACCTCTTTGATAACCTTGATAGGGTCTCCTTCCTTTGAATGGTGCACTACCTCTTGTGCTCTGCATGCTACTGGAGCTGCTCCCTTCATTAGAACTTGTTTTCAGCTGCCTCCTATCATTTGGAGGTCCTCTTCCTCTAAAGGTTCTTCCCCTTCCTCTTGAGATGGTGTTTTATCTCCTTGTTATCTTCCCTACCGCTTTTCGATCAATCGATAAGCTTCTTCAATAGTCCTGGGGGTGAGAAGACTTATCTCATCCTGAATGTTAAATCTCATCCCATTGATGTATCTAGCTACCTTTTCCAAGTCTTCTTCTATGTGTCCTGATCTGATTGTTAACCTATAAAATTCCTCAGTATATTCTTTCACAGACAACTCTTTTTGTCTCAAATTTTGTAATTCTTTAAACAGGTTTACCTCATAGTCTTTGGGGATGAATTTTCCCTTCATCTTGGCTACCATTCTATCCCAGATTCTGATATTTGCTTTTCCTTTTCTCCTTCTTTCTTCTTGCACTCCATCCCACCATAGAGTTGCATGCTTCTGCAATCTGGTCATGGAAAATTTCACCTTTCTGTCATCCTCCACTATGCCTTCAAAATCAAAGTACTTGTCCAGTGCTTTGATCCAGTCAATCAATTCTTCCACATTCAAGTTTCCTTCATACATGGGAACCTCCATCCTTGGATTTTTGTTCACCTTCATGATGGCTCTAATCAACCGTTCTTCAGAGGTTTCTTCCTCTACCTCTGCAGTCATCTCCTCCTCTGGTGGCTCCTGCTCACCATCACTGACCTCTGCCATCTCCATTCCTCTCCTCTGTGCCATTTCTAGGTCCCTCAGCCTAGCTGTTAGGTTCTTGATATCCTTAGCCAAAGCAAGTTGGGCTTCTTGGGCTACTTGAACTACTCTCCTTGGTGGCATCTTGCTTTGCCTCTTCTTGTTCTGCTTTGTTCTGCTTCACTTGTTCTTTCTCCTCTCCTCTGGATCTTTAGATTGTGCACAATCAATTTAGCTCTGATACCAAAAATGATGACTCTCAAATCACTCTCCTCAACACTCACACACTCATCCAATGTTGTCCTAGGAGCATGGATTCTTCTTAGATCTTGAGCTCACAAATGGTGACAATCCACACATTTCTAAGTTTAACTGAATTCCCTAAACCTACACACACACACACTCACTCCACTCACACACACACACCTACACACTCTAACCTTCTCAGCATAAGGTAGGGGATACCCCATTCAACCCCAAAGATAACAAGGCACTGGGGTTTGACACACAACTCCTTGTGAATCTTGTAGTGGGCTTGTAGCCCTGAAAAACAACCAAATGCAAGAAATCCAACACTCCACCCTCAATCAAGATGAATACCATGTATTTTTGGGGATCCATTTGTGAGATACCAAACATATTTCAAGAATAATAGGGGTTACCTTGGGGCACAAGGCACTCTTCTTCAATTTAGGATTGTCCTAGTTTTGAATTTAGGTCTTTAGGCTTGTTTTTGGAGGCAAAAACATGAAAACACACCAAACCTCCCACTTCTTCCTCAAAACCACCTCCAACAGGATTGAATGACCAATTTTAACTTTCTTAGAATGATAACTTAGAAGGAAAACTTGCAAAATATGAAATATCACTTTTTTTCTTTAGTTGTACATGCCAAAACGTAGGTCTGAAAGTGTTTTCATGGTTGGATATGTTCCTGACCTCCTCAAGCTCTGAAATTTTGGCCATCGGGGTCATTTTGGTATGAAAATGGTGTCATCCAAATTTCAGCTCTTAATTCCACTCATGCGAGGAGATACACGTGGCCCTAGTTCACCATTTTAAAACACAAAATTGCTCGTTACACACGTGTGGGGGAGTTTCAAAGGCCAATAAAATTTGAGGAGTCTTTCCCTTGATCCCTTAATGTGCTCCAATCATCACAGTTGGATTTGGTGGCCCTCCTTACCTTCTGCACATTCGTGGCTCTCGGCCAGGTACATAATAGAAGAGAAAATGCAGATTTTAAAAGCTAAAACTTCAAAAAAACACGTTTTCTTTCTTCACAATCAATGTCATGGTTTTCTATATTATTTTTAACAATATTTCCTCCATCTACATACAAATTCTCCTCTCTTACATTCTCAAAAACCATAATTTGGATTCGAAAAACAATCTTCCACCATTTTCTCCTTATTTTCCTAACTTGACTTGAACTCCCCCTAAACTTGGCAAAACACTAAATTTAGACTAACCATCCTATTTTGACTGCCTTTATCCTAGGAGAGGACTTGGAGATATTTTCCTGGAGGGAAAATATCTTCAAGCCATTTAATCCTTTATTTTATTTTATTTTTAATGCCTGTAATCCAATTTAGGCATTATAATAGCTCATAGAGCTATTTTACAAAATCCACACATTCAAATCAAATGAAGTGGAGGGAAAAAAATGAAAATCTATCCTATACCCTCTCACACAACAAATTTTAAATTTAACCCATGACATAGATTTCTACTTAGGATGCTCCTGCATCACCTAGCTATCTATTTTGCGGAGTTACGGGTATGACCAACGACATTGAAGAAAACTAGAGTTAAAAAACAAGACCAACAATGAAGCTATGTTGGAATCACAAGGGAATGCGAGGGGGTGAATTTTTCCTACAATAGTTTTTCCTTCATTTACGAAACTATAGATTTATCAATTAGATTGTTCATACAACATTCATAACCATGTGTGTTTATTAAGATATGCAACATCAACCATAAGAGCAAGAAATAAAGTACTCAAAACAATTACACCATATGTAAGTGGGAAACCCTCAAGGGGAAGAAAATCCACTGAAAATTTTCTTATATTACATAAAGAAAATAAATTTAGTGAAACACCAACTTCACAAGGAGCACCAACCCCTAGTTTAGTAGAGCACCAACCCTACAAGGAGCACCAACCCTAATTTAGTGAAACACCCACTCCAAAAGGAGGATACAACCCCCTAGGATGACTAAGCACCAACTCGAGACTCCGAAGATTTTGATTTCGATGTTTCTACCTGCCACAACTAATGGAGATCATATATTCAGCTCACAAACCCTAGCTCATACCTTAGGGCATCAAACTTGCTCTATCTTCTTCCTTCTCAACTTGTCTTGCTTCTAAAATATTATACACATGATTTAACAATATCCTCAACCTAAAAAAATCTGATAATCCTTTAAATTATGCTTTCATACCTGCAAATAAATCTCCTCTGGGTCACACTTCTCCCCCTTGCAAGACTAGCTCACAAATGACCCAAACACATGCTTTTATAAGCTTCTACTTTATTAAAATTAAAAATATTTTTTTCCCTCCTTTGGATAAAATTGTACATCATAAAAATTCCAAATGCATTTCATAATAGCTACAAGTGACCGAAATTGGTCGGGCTAGCCTAAACACTTCATCCATGCACCAAAAATCACAAAACCCTTGCCTTAGGATGATAAAAATCCCTCATTCCAAAACCATGCTTAGTAAATCTATCTTATTCATAAAACATGAGTAATAAATCATTTAAACATTAAACATGGTCACAATTTTCATTAACAAATCAGATTATTTCATTAAATGGGACCACTGCTTCTTATACTTCTCAAAACACATGTTTCCAACACCCTTCAAGACCCTAATTATGAATTTGGACCTCAAGACCTCTTCCAATAAACTCATATATGGAATGTGAAAACTTGATGAAAAATATATATAATTTTATAAAACTTATAATAAATTTATAGCTCATGAAACAATCATATGGGCAAACGACATCAACTTTTGTCTTCACCAAAACAAGTTCCCCAAAACCAGTTTTTCCAAACTCAGGTGATAAACACTCTTTCAAATACTTTAAATACATTAATATTGTCTAATTGGATTACAAATTAATTCCTCTTCACATTAAAAATTATATCAATCATCCCCAATCCATTTCATGCTTCAACTAACTCAATACTCAACCAAATACAATTTTGTCTGGATAGTAAAAACTATTCTTATCCACAAACTGACCTAGAAATCATATAAAAATCATCCTCATAAATAAAATATTATATCACTTTGTAAATATATCTAAATTATATTTCCAAAAAAACTTTAATAAACTCATAACTCCAAGTGTAGCTCCTATTATGCCAATTTAACCGAAGATCGCTTTTTACTTGCTCAAAATTGCCCTTTGACCAATCAACCTAAATAAGGCACAACTTGCAATTTTTCATCACAAAAATGATATGAAACATTTACACAAGTTTATAAAAACTCCCAATCTACCATAAATTTGAATTTATACATTTCCTCACTTGGAAAACTTTTCCATAAACTAAAACTCTTCATAAACTAGAATTTTTAGGTGGGGCCCACATATGACCACATGCTATAACATACCTTTTTAGAAATCTAGAATATTTATCTATAACATAAATCATCACATTTTCAATAGAAATAAAAACTATCTATGTATACTCACTTTTCTATGACTTCTCCTAGCGAGTGGTTTATTTAGGTTTTAAACCACTTTAGCTTCTTAACGATTGTTCATAAAAATGTGACCATTAAACAACCTCATTATTTGTTCAAAACACTTATAACTGATATAAAATGGTATTACAAATATCTTAGGTCCCCATGAATAGTATATAGTCCACAACGAGCATCATAAGGTCAATGTTTGCTATAAAACACTCGATTACTTACCCGGTTTCATGAAAACTTGCATATCTTCAAATTTATTTAGTAATTTGACTTGAAACTTGTTATGAAGAAACATGAAAATATCATCTAACTTTCCATAATCACAAAATATCCCAAAGATTTCTGAAATTCTCCATCTAATCTCATTTACCTATGTTATATTGTCTATTTTTCACTTGTAGCTTCCTGGGGACCTTGTAAATGCTTCAAACCACCGAATGCATACCGAAAATGACCATACACCTTAGGTACACTACCACCATGATATAATCATGGTCCAAAAGGACTGATTTAATCCAAATCTCACTTCTTTGCCTCATTCTACATCCTCTAGGGCTATAAACAAACATGAAATTATATGACTCAACATTGACAACCCATGACTTGACCATGTTGACTCGATGTAGAAACTTAAATACATGTAACACACCTCATGGAATCATAAACAATATATGATCTGGTCATGATTTAGTTAGGTTTCTTCCCATAATGTTTTTAATTTAACATTTACTTAGTTGACACCAAAAGTAGTTATTCAATTATTTAGACTTAACTATTACAAGTCTTTCATTCATAAAGATATCTTCATAAAGATGAATTACATTTATATCTAAGGCTATCACTATGCAATAATGCATAACCAATATCATAACAATTGTTTTCTTTCATTTCTTGAACTCAAGTCCATAAGGAGTTATATTATCCATAACTACTTATATTCCTATTTTCCTTATGATTAAATTTTGGAATATTGATTCTTTGGAGCGAGGAGAACACCAAATACTGCAAGAAAAGTATTTTTTTCATTTTGATTTGACCATTTTAGTTAAATAATTCCCTCAACTAGTGGAGGCTTAACTATTGTCAAGGAAGGAAGTTCGACCAATTAGCTATTTCAGAAAAAATATGTTGTCTTCATTAATATGATTATCATTTCATTAAATGTTCCTCATAAATATGCTCAAATAACATGAGGGTTTACACCCATAAACAAGATGTACATAATAGATCCATGTATATTGATTTAAAAGAGTTTCTAGTAGCCACACTACATTAAAAGGGTCATCTTAGACCATATACATCAAATGACAGAGATCCAACCCCTACAAACTAATCGATAGAGATCCTAACTATGCTTTCCCCATTATAACCCTTGTTATAGACCCCAAGTACCCATACATATGCTTAATGATATCCTTACAACCCTCTAGCATCAAGAACTCTAAACCCTAGCATCATGAGCTCCAAACCCTTAGCATTTCCTAACATTTCTACAGCACCTGTTACCCTCCTTCTCTTAGCACTCCATACCTTCTAGCACCTTCACACTACCTTCTCCCCTTTCTCCTCTTTTCTTTTTTTCTATCCCAAACACTTCTTTAAATAGGATCAACATCCACCGCCATGACTTCTCTCATGAGTAGATCGTGTGCCAAGTGTCAATGTGGTCCTCCATTGGTGAATGCTTATCCTCTTTGCAAAACCTTCCACTAATTGTAATGATGCCTGGGAATATTCCCTATGTGGAATATCCTTTTCTTGGCCTCAAGGTTCAGGATGGCACCTTATCCACTTATCATGCCTAGTCGGGTCCTCACATTTTTCCTCAAGTGACTCCATGATGCCAAATATGGCTAAGTCCTTTAAACCCTTGTTTTCCTCCCTGCGTACCTTGGTTTCACTTAAACCCTTCTTAAACCCTTTTTCTGTGCACTTTTCCTTGAGTGCCCTTCTATTTATTGATCATGTGTGTGCCTCTTGGTACTTAGCCAATATTTAGGGTCAACATCACCCCACACTACGTGTGTTCTCCATCCTCGAAACATTCTTCTCCTTTAAAGAATAAAGAATAGTGGAATTGAAATAATCTAAATAAAGAATGGAAGAATGGAAGAATATGCTATTGCTGCATGAGGAGTGGGAACTCCTTCTTCATGGATGCCTCAATCTTCTCCCAGGCATCCACTTCTCCCTGCACTGCCTATTGAAGTAGGTCACCCACTAATGTGCTTACTTCATCAAAACTTAGTTCATCACTCTTAGCTTTCAGCGTATCTACAATGCTTTCTAGTTTACTTGCTAAGATCACCTAGTGCATCCATCCTGTGAGTGACTTGGGGTATAGTTCCTTTAGCCTATTCTTAATCGAACCCCATAAGGTTTTGATTGCTTCAACTTCTTCTCAACCTTGGCTAGGATCTTATCATGCTCTCCCTATTTCCTTTGTTCTTTTCTGAAATTCTTTCAGATCCACCTCATGTGTAGCAACCAATATGCTTGCTTACCCTATCTCTATCTCTGTTGGCACAATTTTCATACATGACTTTGGCCATCTATGTGGTGGTCTTTACTGTGGAAAGGAGCTTGGAGTACCGAGTCATTATCTCCCCAATCTTCATCTTTTCTTCCTCCTTATGGCATGTCCATCACCTCTTCTTGACTCTAATGTGAGTGGCCACCTTTCCATGGTGAGGATGTGGGTCAAGTCTTCCAAGTAGTGCATGGTTGACTCATATTTCTGCTCAGGTGGGGCTAGGTCTAGGTGTTTCAAGATAATGGCATCTGAAATGGCCTCTATCTTCTTGTGGACTTTCATGCACCTTCACCTTTTCATCCCTTAGTTCATGCCTTAACTATGCCATTGATCAATTCCTTTTGTTTTATCTCCTTGTCCCTCTCAATGATCTCCTCATTCTTTTTCTCAAGCTCTTCCTCCAAGACCCTTATTCTATCATTTCTTTACCAAAGAGTCTTTGCTTCCACCTCCACCGATACTTTGTTGAGTGCATTGCAAAATTTCTCATCATGATAATTTGTTGGGAATTTACAAGAGGGTTTACTCCCTTGGCATCTGGTATCTTCATCAATGCATCATGATTTACCTCAAACTGGGTTCATCAATGTGGGACTCAAAATCCCTAGGATAGCATTTTCCTCGTGTGTGGGTATGCACCCTCTTCATCAAAAGAAGACCAAGTGAGGAGTTGGTTGGTGGGCATGGTACTTTGGAAGTGCATGTGCACATAGTACCTTTCTTGGATCATTAATATAAGTCATATCATGTTTTCACCACTATTAGTGCCCTTTCCACCTATGTGTGCTTGCCATTGGGAAGCTTACTTTGCTAAGTTGGGGTCTCGCCCATGCTCCCATACTCCTTTCCTACACTTGTGCTCTCCTCTAGTTTCCTTCACACTTCTTTGGCACTTCTCTCTACTTCTTGCTCCACCAACTATTGGATAATACCTGCCACCTCCCTCTCTATAGTGTTATCCATTTTCTCCTCGGTCGGGGTCGGGGTCTTCTGATCTTTCATGTTTACTTCCTCACTCCCCCTTTTCATGAGCACCTTCCTCATTCTCATCCCTCTCTTCATTTCCTTCTTCATCTGACTCATGTACATCATACATAGGATGATTCTGAGCCTCATCACTCTCTTCATCATCTTCATCACCCTTTTGGCCTCCATGCTTTTTGTTTCTCCTGAGTTGACCCTTTTGTCACCCTTTTCTTCTTCCTTACTGGTGACTCAATTCAAGGGGACTTCTCTTTTCTTCTCTCTTGGGTGACTCTTCCCTTACCAGGTGACTCTTCCTTCTATGGTGACTCTTTTCTAATGGGAGACCTCTTCGGTGGATGTAAGTACTTGTGCTGCATGCCCGACTCATGTGCCCCCTTATACTATCTACTCTGTGTGCTCGGTGCCCTTTTTTCTCAAGAGCCTCCCCTCTTTCTCTTTTCCTTGGCACAACCTTTTTCCTTGTGGTGGGGTCCTCAGGAATGGAGACATCATCTTCAACATAAGCACCTTTTTCATACTTAGGCCTTAGGCACAAATACACCCTGTTATTTGTCCTCCCTACAATAGGAAATGTTACTAGTTTCAACATGTGCACGTCATGGGAGACATACTTCTCCACATAGGGCACACTTCTTGGGGTATATTAACTTCTGCACATGAGCTCATGGTAATCTTGATCTACTACACTTAGATCAAACCTGAGTTTCTTCACCTCTTTGAATCGATTGACCCCGGCCTGGAAGTACTTTGCGTTGTGAAGGAGAAAGGAAACTTACACCAAGGACTCTTGGTGCCATCTATCAAAGTAAATATTCGATACAAAAATTTTGGTATATGGTGAACTCAGCCTCTCCTTGTACTAATGAAGGAAACTTCTGGGTATTCTCCATTCAGCCCCGAATGCATCATGCATCCACTTATACCACTTTTCTAGGTGCATGCCTTATGAGTGGTCATCATGGTGTCACAAGTATATTATTCAAACCTCTTGGTGGGGGAGGGGTTCTCATCTAGGTATTCCCAAACAAACTTATCCGGCCCATTGGGCACTCCAATCTGAAAAGACAATGGTGAGGAGGACATTACAAACATGATCTTCTCTCTCATCATGTGGTGCATTTATAATCTCCTCTGTAATAAAATATGAGAGGTTATAGATGGTCCCCTTCGAGATCTTGTGGCATACATTCAACAGGCCTTGTTGATCTGTGTCCATCTCTCTTTCCCATTCAGCTTTGTGACCAAGCATGTGGCCATCCTCATCACAGGGTTGGTGATTGTAGAAATGTCAAAGTAGCGTGAACCCTTCTTGTAGTCATAAGCTTAATGGTCTTCTTAATGGCTTCTTTGTCTCCCAAATCATCATCAATGATTCTCCTTCATAGATAAGGTTGGTGAACTTAGAAATCAGTTGGGGGTTATGTGCATCCTCTCGACCTATGAAATAGAAGTGGTCTTCATGCACACGTGTGACATCAACCATTGGTATAGTCACTCAGGCTTTCAAAATAGGGAAACTCATAGAGTTAAACAACCCAACCTTCTCCATTTTCACCTTCACTTCATCATCATAGATAGGCATTCCATCTGGTGTCCTCTTCTCTATAGGGAAACCAGTTCTAGTGTCATCTCATTTTTGTGGTGCTCGTTTGATGGTTGTAATCACTTACGACCATCTTTCTGACATGAGACACCCATTCCTTACCAAGTAATACATCATCTGGGTACTACATTTCCATGTACCATTCTTCATTGAAACTGGTAGAAAATGACTTGTTTTTTTCCTTTCCCTTTCCCTTCTTGGTGAAACATTTTCTACTTTCCTTGGTGTCATTCCTTCTTTGGGTCCTTAAAACTTCTTCCTCTCTCTGGTCCTGGCTCTGCTCAACTTTGGCTCCACTCCTTTGTGAAAATTCCTCAAATCTCATGCCCTAGCTATGTAACCCTAACCTGGAAAACCCTTTTTCCACAAGATGACGTAACACCCATGGGATCCTTCCACACAACCTTCTCGCTTATGCCCATGTACTCCTTTCCACTCTGGTTTTTGATCAAACTAGCTATGCATGCAAATCTTCACAAATCTTCTCAAACCTTCTTTCATAAGGATGCCCTAGTTTGTGAGAGCTCTTTGATAACTTAAAACACAAGGTAAAAATAATGCACCCCGATCTTCTATTTATAACTTTTTCTTTTCTCATAATAAATTCCATGCCACCTACCAATGTACTTTCACAATAAAGGTGGATTTTTCCAATGCCAACCTTAACACTTTTCCTCCATGCTCAATCCTACATGTGAAAAACTTTTGGCAACCTTCAAGCATGTGCAAAAAACCCCTTATTGACCATAGATCCTTATGCACGTGCATGCTTACAATGCTGAAGGCATTCTTCCTCTGTGTCTAATCCTGGTTCTTGACATCACCTACCTCATGTTGTTTTGTGCACTTTTCATTCTTGTACATGGTTTCTATAAATCCTTTTGACACCATCCTTCCCTCATGTTCACCTCTTCTATGTGATCTTCAATCCACGTGTTTTTTTTTTCAACCTGGGCCATCAACCAATAACCATAGCTTCCAGCACTTGTCACATCACTCCACCCCACAAAAAAATGGATGTGTGGTCCTCTGTGCATAGAAAATTTTTTTTGAAAATAATAAGTGGCTACCAGTGCACACAAATGCACAAAAAAAAAAAAAAAAAAAAAGAAAGGAAACACAAAGAAAGGAAACTGCATCAAAGAAAATCCTAGGCTAACTGGAAATACTTACCTTATTTACAAACACAAAGAAGACTTATTTATAGTAGGGCTTCAGCCTACTCCCATTGAAATGGCTAGAAACCATGTTCCATCAGCACTTGTAACTGGCAAAGCACTGAATCAAGTATATAGGATATAATGTATGGGCCCAACCAATGGACTTTGAATTTCCCAGGATGGGCGTAAAACTTGGAATCATACAAGAGAACCATCTGCCCAACCTCAAACTACTTGTTCTTGATGTGTCTATCATGCCATGCCTTCTACCTAGATTTTTTTTTTTCTGACTCCAGTGAGAAATAGCCTACCTCTCATCCAACTGCATCAACTTTTCAATCCTCTCCTCAAGTGCTTGTTCATCATCTAACCCTCTGTGTGCATATATATGCATATGATGGTAACATGAATTCAATAGGTAACACAACTTCCATGCCAAACACCAATTGAAAAGGTGTGGCCTTGTTCAATCTCTTATAAGTAGTCTGATATGACCATAACACAACAAAACTTTTTCATCCCAATCCTTTCTTCCCACATCACAAATCTTGGTCAATGTGTGATTCAAAATTTTGTTAAATGCCTCAGTAGTCCCATTAGCTTGTGGGTGATAAGGGGTAGTCTTGTGATGGGCCACCATGAATTCTACCAATAAAATTCTAACTGTCTCATTTAAGAAATGAGTACCCCTATCACTTGTTAAGCTTAGCGGGCATCCATACCTGTTGATTATATTTTCCCACAAGAACCTAGTTGTTGTTTTGTGTAATCCCTTGTAGGTGCCACTTCTTCCCACCTTGTAAGGTAATATGTGCATGTAATGATATAGCGTGAACTTTTCCTTCATGTGGCTGGAGAAATAGGGCCTATGAAGTCAATTTCCCATTTCTCGAATGATTCTGCACTGGAAATCGGTCTTAATGGCATTTCATCTCTTTTCCCTAGTTTACCAAGGTTTAGCGAAGTGGTCACAGGCCTTGCAATACTTGATACAATATTTGTAAACCATTTCCCACCAAAAAATCCTACTAGAAGGATCTTTTGCATGGTTGCATTCCCTACATAGTGTCCCCTGTAATTCCACCATGAGCCTCTTCCATGATTGTAGTGTGCTCATGCTCAAGCACACACCAGTGTAAAACCTCATCATGACCTAGCTTGTATAAGTCTCCACTAATTAACATGTAGGGTGTGACATGTATATGGCTAACTAACTACTTCCTTTCAAAGTCTTCATTCCCTCGGTGCCACACCCATTTTGAGAAACACAACAATATCTTCCAAGTTAGAGGGTGCATGCTGCTGTAATCTAAAATTGTGCATCTGGCATTGTATCCTCAATGCTCTGCATGCATCCTCTCTGAGTCAATCCTTGATAAATGGTTAGGCCCCAAATTACTCTTACCTAGTTTTACAACAACCGTAAACTCAAACTCTGAAACAATAGGACCCACCTGCATATGTGCCCTTGTAAGATGGGCTTGTTCACCAAGTACTTTAATGCCATGTGGTCCATGTAAAAGATAAAGGTGCATCACTAGAAAATATTACCTAAATTTTTGTGTAGTGTGTAGATCATCGATAATGCCTTGTGCTCTCGTGGTAGTATAATTTTTTGTTGGGGTTAGCTTCCTACTAGTAAAAACAAGGGATGGTCAAAAATTCCCTCTCTAGGTTGTGCTAAGATTTCTCAATCACCATCCCTGAAGCATCAACATGTACATGGAATGGCTTATCCAAGAGGGAAAGTGTAATATGGGTGTGGTGATAAGCCTATTCTTTAATGTGTCAAATCACCATCTGTTGTGCCTCTCCAATGAAATGTACTTTTTGCTGCTAGTAACTCCTCCAATGGTGTGATGATCTTGGCATACCCCTTAATAAATTTTGGTAATACCCATATGCCCAAGGAATCCATGCACTGTGCTCTGGCTGGTAGGCTCCCCCAATCCCACAATAATGAAACTTTGGTAGGATCCACCAACAAGCCTTCTTTACATATGATATGTCCCATAGGGGTGCAAATGGAGTAGTGAAAACACATTTCTTAATGTTGAGAGATATACTCAACTGTCGACATCTCTCAAACATCAGCCTCAGATTGTCACAATGGTCCCTCACTAATCCATATATTATCAGTCATCAGGTAGACTTGTAGAAATTTATGGATGAAGTCTAAAACCTGAACCACAATGCATGAAAACACAACAGGTGCGTTCTTTAGTCAA
This sequence comes from Taxus wallichiana var. yunnanensis, assembly GCA_018340775.1. Taxonomy (NCBI): domain Eukaryota; kingdom Viridiplantae; phylum Streptophyta; class Pinopsida; order Cupressales; family Taxaceae; genus Taxus; species Taxus wallichiana. The sequence continues at coordinate 391,788,646 of CM031234.1, read as the reverse complement.
AAGGCATGACCATATAGGAAAAAATTCCCCATTTAGTGGTGAAGGTTGTCTTTTCTTGGTCCTCCTTTGTAATTCTAACTGATGATATCCTGAGAATCCATCTGTGAAAGAATAGATCTCATGCACTGGCTACTCCTTCAGGATCTCTTCGGTGAAGGGGTTAAAAAAGGATCAATGACACACACCACATTCAAATCCCTATAATCAACACAAATCCTTATCCTCCCATCCTTCTTAATGTTGATGACCATGGACTTATCCACTTTGATTCCTCAATAACCTCAATGATGCTTGATGTGATCATCTTGTCAATCTCCTCCTTGACTTTGATGCATGTAGATTCAGATTCATTTGATAAGGTCTCTTCCAAATTGGGTGTGCACCTTCCTTTAACTTGATCTTCATTTCTCCCAAGGAGTGGTGAACTCCTTTAAGCTCATGGTACCCCATGTGAAACAAATCCTAAAATTCACACAATAGATCAATAATCTTTGAAACCTCCTTTTTATCAGTAATCTCCAATAGTAGCTTCCTTAGGTTTTCCCACCTCGAACCAATGTTAACCTTCTTGGTTTTCAAGGGTTCATGGTAGGTGTGCTTTCTCATCACACTATCCATAACCTCGTGTACCAATATATATGGTTAACATCTAAGTTTTCCACCTCTTCACCATCTATCATGTAGACCAATTTTCCTTTCTCTTTTTCCATGCATGCTCAAGTTGTACCTCCTCTGATTCTTCCTCATAAAGCATGCTTCAAGCTAGGTTCACCCAAAAACTCTAGTACTCTTTGTCCTCCACCATGGCACTATCTCCCATAGTTAGGCACTTAACAACCTGTAGCACCTCATTCACCGATGGTTTAGTACTACTTGATACTTGAAATCTTGAAGGAGATCAACCATCAACTCCTCCAGTTTCCTGTCTGATGGTGCAACTTTGAGTGAATGTACCATGTGCATGCATGTAACCTTGTAAGGTGGAGTAAATATTATGCACCCATAAAGATGGAGGAAATGCTTTCGTGCCTTCCATCCAGGCCTTCTCACATGCCTGGATGTGAAATGAGTGGGTTCCTTCCCATGATAATCTTGTATAGTAGTAGGTGCATTGCTTTGGAGAAACCTAATAGAGAGAATGTGATTCTCACCTCGCGCCACTCTAGAAGGTTATCATGATGGGTCACCCACCAATGTGTTGTGGTCCCAAGAAAAGTATAGCTAAGCATACTTCTCCTTTTGACCTCACATCTCCATTGGGTCTCCATTTCTCATAGGAAAACATCAGGGTTGGCTCCCCCTAGTGTAACTTGGAAATTTTTTTCCTCCCAGGCCTGACTGAGCAGTGCCTTTGTTACTCTCATCACAGAGCCTCTTAACTTACCTTTTGACTAACTCATATGTCCCTGTGTGCCCAATTTTCACATGCCACACTAGTTGTATCACTTATAGATTGAGTGTCTTCCCACTGAATAACACCTTCTTTTGTTGGTTGCACAACCTTAGGGTCCCTGATAGTGTGCACATAGATTTTGTCTAGGTCTTCTTCTCCCAAGGGCTCAGTATAGGGTTGACTTCCATCCATCAAAGGAATGATAACATGTTCCTCCTTGTTCTCAAAACTTATATACCCCTTATTGAAATGTAAGTCAACATTGTTCTTATAGCACCAGGGGTGCCCAAGTAATGGAAAGTTTTCCACCTCAAGCAAGTGCCAAGACTTCAAAGTCTCTAGTGAATTTTTCCCCTTGGATAGTGATAACAACATCCTTTAAAACACCAATGGGCATTTCCTTTGTCTTATTAGCCATATACAACACATTTGAAGATGGTTGTAATGGGGGCCTTCCCATTTGATTCCATGCATCTAGGGTGAGAACATTAAACTTCCATGCCCATGTGTCAATCAGAAATATTACTTAGGATCCATCCATCAAAAACTGCATTCAAGGTAATCTCCTTATCATAGTCAAGGTTGTGAGGAGGTAGATTAGCATGCAAAACCTACCTCTCGTGCTCTCCTCAACACTTGGTACTTTATCTCTCAACCATTCTCCTAATAGAGGGATGATATTCTCTTGGTGCAACATCTTACACACTCTCTTGACATCATCTATATCTTCTGAGGGACCTCATGCATTTTTCTTCTACTCCAACTTCTGGATTTCTCTTTTAGACATTGAATTTCCCCTTGAAGACTTTTGATTACTTCCATGGTCTCTTGATAGACTTCCTTCTGATGGGTAGGGTCTGGATACTTCCCATGTACCACTTCTTCTCTTGTAATCAGTGGTCTCTACTTTGGTATCTCTCTAGCATGTGCACACAACCTCAGCTCGTGTCATCACCAGATAGGTTCTAACTCTGACTCATGTGCCACCCTTGGCATCCATTGTTGATCAACATGCTTTATGCTCACCACCATCCCAGTGCCCTTATCCTTTACTTCTTTGGCTCATGTGTTCAAACAATTTTAGGCATTCCTCATACTTGTGATTTTTCCCACACCAAGAGCACTGTAACAAATTGGGACACTCTGTGCTTGTAAGTGTTTGTAGATCCATAGTTATAGCAAGTTCCCTGAGGGAATTCACTCCTTCCCCCCTGTGATTTCCATGACCTCTAAATCCTCCTCAAAATCCTCTACCTTGACCTCCTCATCCATCATGTGCCCTTCATAATGATGACCATCATCCTTGGAGCTATTTGTAACACTAGTTTGTCTGGTGCACACCAGTATCAATGGCATCATGTATTTGGTCAATCAATCTACAATCCTTGGTGTCATGAGTAGTAGAGGTGAAAATTTTGCAATAGCAAGACACATTCTTATGGATCATGCGTTGTAATAGTGGACACCTACTTGCATCATGATCTCCATGGAAAATCATAGTCTATCATCATGTGTGTACCGATCTCTCGAGGAAAATTGTCCTTTGTATGCCCTTCTACCTCACAATCCATACACCATAACCCATTGTGAGTCTCATGAGCTGAGTTCGTAGACAATTTCTCTAGCTACTTTTCCATTACAATAATTTGGGCTTCTAGGAATGGACTAACTCCTATATCAATGCTTCCTACTACCTCATGTGTAAGGAAGCCTCAAGGCCTCATGTGGATATGTGAAAGTCTTTTGTGAAATTCCCTCTGAATGGTGTGATCAGTCCTCGATGAACCATTGAGCATGTTGTGAAGGGTGAATGTCATAAGATAACTTGGATAGGAGAGTCTTGAAATGTGCATCATACTCCTACACACTCTCTGCCATTCCTTGTTGAATTTCCTTCAATGCATGTTGATGCTTTTCTATTCAAACTTAGGTATGTGGAACTCTCCAAAAAGGCATTACACAAGCACAATGTAATCCACCACTATCTGGTGTGGGTCACTTTCTTGTACCTAGCTATATGTGTGTCCTTGCAATGTGGTTAAAATAACTTTCCTTTCCTCTCTGGGTAGTGATTCCCTTCGTGTGCCATAGTAACTCACACTTGTGTACATGTTCATGACATCCTCAATGCCCTTGTAATTAGGTAAGTGGAGTGACATCTCATAAAACACTTGTTGATGGTGTTGGACCTTGTCCACTGAGATCTAGGGACCTTGATTCCCTCGGTGTTTCCTCCACCACCCACTAGACCCTAGACCACTAGATCCACTAGTCCAACTCCTCTAGATCCACTAGATCCTCCTCCTATCATAGGTAAGGGCCTAATGTTTTGCCTGTGATCCCACCATCATGCTAAACTGTGCATGTTGATAGTCTGTGATACCAAACCACTCCCAGATGTGTTTCCCATGCCACTCCTAGATGTGATACTCAAACCTTGTGATCCCACACCTTGCCCAAATGTTGTGCTAGAAAAAAAATACCCCAAACATAGGAAATGACTGTGTAGCCATAGATGTACCAAATGAAAAATTATACCTCTAGGTGTCACTCGACTACCAATACCTGATACCAACTGGATTATCAAAACTTATCTCAGGAACTAGAAAACTAAGTGCAAGGGTTTAGTCACCATGTGGGTTAATGATGTGCCTACTGACTCTCCTCCTTTCTTCATATGATGAGATCTCTCTCAGAATGAGGGGTTTCTCTTCCATGCTTTCCAAGATGGGGTAGCTCAGACTGCTCAGGTTCCATGTCCTCACGTGAACCTCAAATCCTTCCCACAACGTCTACCTCCATAAATCCATCACTCCATGTAGCTTCACGTTGTCTTTCCAACTCCCTCTCCCAGAGCTTCATTATACTTGAGCCACCTCTCCTCTCTCTCCATTTCTTGCAAGGTCTGCCATCCTCTACCATGCAACTTTGTGCCCTGCCTAGTAGGAGTTTAGCTAACCATGGGAAAGGCTTCCAAACTCAAAGTAATGACCAAGGATCTTGATAGCTAGTGGAATAACATGCAAGAATGATCCTCTAGGCTCCCTCAAGAACTCAAACTCAACAATCTTGGGAAAGAATACGTAGAAATAGTGTATTCCAAGGTATAACTAGTCAACACTCTACTCCACTAGTGATCAACAACATGGGTCCATGTCAGATCGACATCATGCAACCATTGATATTCCTCTGGGTCCAAACATGAGGTCTATAGTACCAACTTGACCTTGATGCATATGTTGATAGCCATTCATACAACTCTATTAGGAAACAAAGAAAAAGGTCTCATATAACTCATGATATAGGTGATCCTCTACCCATTTACATGCATCAAACTCAGTCCAGTGTTAAATCTTTGAGAAAACTCATCCTCCATGTTTTTGAGCCATGCTTTGACACTATCCAAGGTCAAGCACTCTCGTCATTACACATTTCTCTCACAATAGCTTCAAAAGAGGTCCCAAAAATGGAACCAAGATGTAGTCATTATTTTACCCTCAATACCTCTTTCTAACCCCAAGCGTGTCGGCCTATCACCCAACATACATTGGGTGCTCACCCGAGTGCGTGGTGCCGAGCCCCTCCTTTATGTGAGCTTTTGCAAGAGAGTTTTCCACCATTAATGGAGGATTATTTGTAGAAACAAAAGTACATGCATCTACTTAAAAGGAAGAAGATATAACTAATAGATCTACACATCAATGCATCACAAAAGGTAAATAAACATTGTATGAAGCACAAGGAACCAGATCTGAGTCATGAAAAGCCAAATAACATGAGGGTTTACACCCATAAACAAGATGTACAGAATAGATCCATGTATATTGATTTAAAAGAGTTTTAGTAGCCATACTACATTCAAAAGGGTCATCTCAGACCATATACATCAAATGATCAGAGATCAACCCCCCAAACTAATTTGATCAGAGATCCTAACTATGCTTTCCCCATTATAACCCTTGTTATAGACCCCAATACCCATACATATGCTTAATGATATCCTTTACAACCCTCTAGCACTAAGAACTCTAAACCCTAGCATCATGAGCTCCAAACCCTTAGCATTTCCTAACATTTCTGCAACACCTTGTTACCCTCCTTCTCTTAGCACTCTCATACCTTCTCTCTAGCACCTTCACACTACCTTCTCCCTTCCTCTTTTTTTTTTCATGTCCAAGAACTCCTTTAAATAGGATCACATCCACTGCCATGACTTCTCTCATGAGCAGATCACATGTGCCAAGTGTCAATGTGGTCCTCCATTAGGTGAATGCTTATCCTCTTTGCAAAACCTTCCACTAACTATAATGATGCCTCTAGGAATATTCCCTACATGGAATATCCTTTTCTTGGCCTCAAGGTTCAGGTTGGCACCTTATCCACTTATCATGCCTAGTCGGGTCCTCACATTTTTCCTCAAGTGACTCCATGATGCAAATATGGCTAAGTCCTTTAAACCCATTATATAAAGTTTAACATGATATCCGAGCATAATTGCATCAACTAGTAGATAATCTGTTATGAATCATTTTTATTGCTACAAAACATGTCGGTCATATGGTTTCGCTTCTCATCATGGAGGCTTAAGTTATTCCTCACAAGACTTGCCTTATGGTCTTAATAGTCTTTTACATTTTACACATACCTGAAGTCAAACGATAGAAACAACTTCTAGGATATAATTCCACATTTCAAAGTTCAAGCATCTATTTCATGCTAAAGGAAGGTTCTATTATGCTTCCCTAACAAGAACTTTTTTCCCATAGTGGTTGTTTGTAGGCCTAATAAAATTCTTACTTACCCAATTAAGTATATAGACCCATAGGTAAAATCAAGCATTATCTATAATAACAAAATATAAACTTGGCATGATTATAATATACTAACATTATTTTCTCGTGAATTATTTAATATACTAACATCAAGTCCATAATGAAGTGCCAAGATATCAACTAATGACTCCAAATTGGTTTAATGAATTTAAAGGTTTAAACCATGATAGATTTTACTTGTAATTATTAGTTCAAATCATAACATAGAATAGATAATGGTTGATCCAACAATAGGTATCTATTAATAACAAGGCAATGCTATAGTTTTCTAGCCAACCCATAATGGGAGAAAATCCTTCATAAAATGAGCTCGGGGTATATAAGAAGCCCTAATACAACACCTTATGTACATGCAAACATCCCGGAACTATGTTTTTCAACCATTTCCCAAATGGATCATCCACAAGACATTTCAAAATTATTTTAAAGAATCTCTAACAAGTTACAACAACACACATTTTTCAACAAGCAATACCTAATTCTTTTTCTAAAAAGTACATTCATATTGAGTAAGAGGAATTCCTTTTTAGGATCATAATTTTTCCTTTATCCTTCTTTCACTGTAGCAAGGAGATATTCTTCTTTTCAAATAGAAAACATTTACTTCAATTTCAAACAACATTCATCATATCTTAACATGTACCTGCAGAAGGTGGTGGGTGACTTCAAAGAACTAGTATGATTTCCATTACCATAAACATGCATAATCTCTTATATGCAAAGCATCCAATAGAATCAAGGAGAGAGGGTGCATCTATTCATATTTACTTCATTTCATTCCAATGTAATCATGGCCAAACAAATAGAAGAAGTAGAGATTATCTTTTCATATTTAATTCATTTAATTCAAGTGCATTCATGACCAAAAAATTTAAGAAGAGAGAGAGAGAGAGGTAGAGACCTAGATAATTAATCAACAGAAAATAGAAAAATATATTGTGGTCAATAGATAAAACCTTAATCATTTTCCATAAAATGCATTCGGAGTTAGTGTGATGCCCGCTAAAAACCACCCACTTGAGACCCAGAACAACCTACGATTAGTTAGGAAAATTATGGAATAATTTTCCTTTTTTGTTTAAAAGAGTCTATAACTAGGTTCTGAGGCAATAGTTGTCACTAACAAGTTCCAGAACTATTCTAATTCACTAGAACATACTTTTCCTTTATTAATAATTATTATGGGTCATAAGGTCCAAAACTTAGGATTAGAAGATTCAATAAGGTTCGAGGTAATTCCTCACCATACCCACTCTCTATGACATAGGCTTAAAGGTTCAACTTGATTTTTCTCAAACTTAGCACATTCAAAATTTGCTAAAGTATTCCCATTAGATAGGAAATTTCCTCACCTTTCCGATGATATAAAGAAGTCCTCCTAACTCTCATATTTTCAAGTTATGAGTTGGTGGGCCTTGGGGTGAAATTTTTCCCAAAGAGAGCGGGCTGTGGGCCTAGAGGTGAAAATTTTCCCCAAGGGCAAGTCAGTGGGCCACGGGTAGACTTTTGGAAAGTTTCCCACATGGGGTGAAAAAACTAACTGCAATCATGCCCCGCTTTGAGTCCACTGGGGACACGTGGCGCCTTCTAAGCCAACGTGGGTAAAACGGAGTGGTGAGGATAAATAAGGTTTCACACCCCTAAAGGAAAAAAGGGATAAATTCACCCATGCCTCTGCTGATGCCTCATGATGCCATGTGGTAGCCTCAATGTCTTTGTGAGTCCAGTGGGGCAAAGATGGGGGAAAACTTGGAAAATTTTCCCAAAAATTTCCAAGCTCAAAGGGAAAGAGGGGCATGCTCCTCTGCCACGCCTCGTTGTGTCACGTGGCGCCTCACGATTGGCGTGGGGTGGAAGAAAATTTGAAAAATTTTCCCAAAATTTTCGAGACCGCTAAGTTTAAAAGAGATCCGCCCCTCCTCTGACACCTCATGGTGCCATGTGGTAGCCTTTGATTGGGCTGCGGGATGGCGAGGAGAAAAATTGGATAATTTTCCCAAAAAAATTCCAAAGCTTCAAGAGAAAATTCGGGCCCGCTGAACCTTCACAGGAAAATTTTCCCAATTTGTTTTTTTTTTGACGCCAAGTGAAGAAAAACTTCAGAAGGCCATAACTTTTGATAGAGAGCTCGATTTTGGGCAAACAAGGAATTTTTGGAAATCTCTCGACGTCCTCTTTGCACAAGGTTCATTAGTTTTAAATTTTGATAGATTTTAAGGGCTAAATTTCATGAAAATGATATGTGCTTTTACGATCTCGAATTGGTAAATTTTAATTTATAAAATTTTGTTCAATTTGTTCTTGTTCCTCTCTCAACATGTCAAATAGACATGGAGAATTGTTCTTAGGTGGATTTAGGTTAATTTTGTGAGGTAGGTCTATTTGATAGAGTTCCAATTCGAAAGTTTACAATTTTGATAACAAAACGACAGTCAAAACTTTGAACTCAGTTTTGTGTCTTGAAAGATTTCTTTTAAGTATTTTTGTCTAGTTGGATTCATTTAGGGAAAACTACTTCATTTTAATCATTTAATCTATTATTTCATTGTTGCAAGTTTGAGTTTGCACATTTTAGGTAAAGTAATTTCCATTTTGAAAATACGTATGGAGATCAAATTTAAAAGGGTTTAATTGCCATTTTCTTCTTCCAAGTATTATAATGTGCTCCAATTCAAATCTAATACATTTAGTTGATTCAATTCCAACCATTCAAAAAGAAAAACAAAATACAATTCTGATTTTCAACTTTACACATTTCAAAAGACAGAGTTCTGCATTTTCCTTCATACACATTTACTTCTTTCAAACAGAGATTTCAATTCACATTTAGATGTTCAATCTTAAAACAACAACACAAATTGAGAAGGTAATGCAATCCTTTATTGATTCCAAAATACAACTTTACAACCTTTCTTTCATTCTTCGAGTTCATCACTCAGAATACAATTCTTTCACATTCTTTCAAAAGTGAACATGGAGTTTATTTCTTTTACATTTGATTCACAAATTTCATAAACAATACCACACCTTTCTATTACTGCAACATTTACAACTTCTTCCCCTTTACTGCAAGTGGGAAGGTTACAATAAACTTTATTTCAGCGAGGAATTTGTCAAACTATCTTTTTCTCAGGGAAGTTCGAAATGAAAATAGCAAGTGCATATATCTCATTCTCCCACATTGTAATCACAACAAGAGTAGGGGAAACGTAACGCTCTCCACCCAACCAAGACATCCAATGAAGAGGATAAGCCATCCTTCTTCATTGGCCCCCGAGCCCAACCAAAATGTAATAAAGACGTGGTCCAAGTCATGACAACAACAGAGGCTTCCACAAAACACACAAGAAACACTTTCACAATAAAACAAAATTTCAAAAATTGAGTGTAGTTTACAACTACATTAAAACATGAAAAACAATACTAAGGATTCATCAAGAAAGCCAAAGGAGAAAGATACTATGGGGGATGCTTCTTATGCCTTCGAAAAGGGGAAATGGGTATCACCAACAAATTTCAAACCACCAAAATATAGTATATCACAGACCCCTGACATTCCTTATGCCTCCCCAAAGTACCCCTTATTCCTCACATTTCCTTATGCCTCCCTGACCTCTTATGGCACCCCATAATGTGAGTAAAGAAATGCAAGTTATTTCTTTACAAGGTGGAACCCAAATCCCAATCTCCCTCCACACTTATACCTCCCTAAAACACACTTGTGCCTCCCACAAATTAAACCCCATAGTATTCTCCTACACCATACCTAGGCCATCTACCCAAATGACCCACAACATACCAAAACATTCATACATTAACATTTACATTCATCTGAGAAGAGCATTTCGAGAGCCAAGTTCCTACCTCTCCATGATGGAGTTTCCCAAGTTCAAACAACAATTGTTTCCAAGAAAACAATCCAAAAATCAACCAAGCACAAGTATTCCACAATCTTCCAACTGCTCCAAAAGCAAGAGCTCCCAAGAACAACAAAATAATTCACCCAAGAAGCAAGTCTCCAAAGTGAAGCAACCCCAAATAAGGCAAGCAAATCAAATTTTATAGAAGAGGGAAGGGAAGAGGATGAGGTGGATCCATGTAGGATGCCACATCACACATCCTCAACCCCAACACAAGGTCAACTTCATTCTCCAATGCATAATAAATAGGTGGGTGAATAATATGATAGTTTACTTACATACTCCAAAACAAACCCACACCCCAAAGGACTGAAATTACAACATGTAAGAAAAGTGCAATTAAAACCTACAAATTTCCTTCTCAAAAAGCATTATAAAAGTCAAATTTCAACTCTCCAACCATAGGTATGGTTGGTAAATAAATTTAAAAGGTATGGGAAAATTTTAACTTGTCCCACAAGCCTCAAAATCATCCTCCAAGGACAATTTCGAATTTCCAAGAAGGTGGAGTGTTTCTCACTCAACAGTTAACTTACACATCACTTACATATCTCTTACACATACTTATATCACTTTAAATCATGGCCAACAACTCTCATTAATTACCTTCTTATGACATATTTGATTTATTTATTTTAACAATATGATTACTCACAAAATTTACACACCATTTAATAATTAATGAAAGGGGTAAAAGCATCACAAAATAAACACATGCAACATAAAACAAAAGGGTCAAATAAATAAATACACATAACCCCTTGGTCACATTTAAAGGTGGTTCCCCCCATGGGTACCCCTAACAAAACAACCACACACAAACAAAACAAGTTGCCATGGTGACCTTGTTGAATTCATCTAGAATTCCAATGTGGTTGGTCTCCAATCCCCCTGATGTTTGTTGTGATATTTTAACTTGCAAAACACAAATACCTCCTTTGGCCTCGTGGCCATATCAGAACATCCAAAATAATATAAATATAATTCCTAAAATCATCTAGATATATGAATCACAACAACATCAAAGCAATCTAACAATATCATTTACAGTTTTATCAGCAACTATATCATCATCCAATAATTTCCATTTCTAGGTCTACTCACAATATCCAAATATCACATGTCTGAACAACATCCATAACATAACCATGTCAAACAATATATCATCATCAATATCCAAAATGCCTCTAATAATCATCATGCATCATAACTGAATCAAGTCAACAATAATCCATGATCTAACATCTATCATCATACTATAATAAGGTCCATAATCAAGTCCATAATATAATCAGTAGTATCATGATTAGTATCAAAAGGTGTCAAAGGGAAGTGGGCACTACATTAGCTTCAAGAAGTATCTTTTCCATCTAATTTATTTCATATTTATGAAACCGAAAAACAATCATTCATGGATAAATAGAATGCACATGTATAGGCATGTACGTGTATATACATCTATTTACTATCAAGAAAAGTATAAATGTATATATATACATAAACTTGTAAAAAATAAATCCTCATATAAAAAAAAGAGATGGGGAACAAATAGTTAACCCACATGGGTATTCTGTTTCATGCATTTGAATCCCATGTTTTACTTTCATAACCAGAGAGTGAAGGAAAAACCAGACAATCATACAATTTTAAAAGATTACTTTTTCCCATAAGAGAAGACACATGTTTAGAGCAAGAAAACCATGCCTAAATTAACCACAACAACGGTTGTTCCATGCATGAGCAGTGAGTTCTTTCCCTCGCCCTCCTTTTTCCATATCTTAATAGCTACTGACCTTCTCTTTATCAGCAAAAGGTTTTCCATTAAGGAATATTTTTCCTAATCAAAATGTTGCTCACAAATTTACCCTTCTCAGGTGTTTATAATTTGTACACCATGTTATATTTACTAAAAATAACATACATGCATACCTAAGCATGTCCATGTATAAATTTGAAGCTTATGAATTTCCAACACTACAAAAGTCATGCAAGCACCCATTGCTGTGAGGCACATGCAAAGTTTGGAAATAACCTTTCAACTTTAAGTTAGGTTTTTTTCTTTCCCTTCCAAATTTAAATAGCCAAATAACTATTCAAAATTCAATACACCTCCTTTTAAAACAAATTTAAAACTATTAAAAATTCCATTCCATATGTTGGTCGGGTCCGTGACCCATGTGTTTACATTAGAGGCTTTGAAACTAAACATAATTATTTTAAAACCAAGTGAGACAATTCCATAATAATACATAATTCCTTTCTATTTCCAATATGTCGGGTCCATGACCCTTGATCACCATTGGAGTCATTCACAATATTTAGTCAAAACTATAACATATGATTTCCATATATTTGTAATATTTGACATTATTAAAATGATAAATGTCAACAAACATTATACTCCCCCATTATTTCATGGTCGTGGTTTGTGACCTTCCACCCTTAATAATATATGCCATGATTCATACAACATAATCAACCAAAATAATTATTACTCAAACAATTATTTATATAGGCCAATGCTTCCAATAATAATCATGTTCCAAGCACTCATAACACATGAGGGGTTTATTAAATATTTGAATTTTAATTGTCATCTCTTCAAAAGTAAAACAACGATGATAATACCTTTCATTATGCAACTAAGCACAATAAATATTCCCTTTTATAATAATATCTCAAAACAACCAAATAACACTTATACTTTAATGCCAAGGTTAGCAACTAGCTAAGCCTCTATAAGATTGAGGGCCTAAGCCATTGATATGCTAGCTTCATTTAATGGTTTCCACATAATCCCACACAAGGGTCCACTCAATTCATGACTTCACCCACAACTCGTGCAATCGGTGTGTTGAGGAGAAAATATAATGCATAGACCAAGTCAATAATATACTGATAATGTAATCATCCATATACTTAAATACATGATGTTGGTGCGAGTTAAGAATCCCGATGGTTAACCACTTCTTAATGCAAATCTTACACTAATTAAATATTTTTGTAACAACTTTATGTCTTTACCTTTGCTAATCTATTCGATCCTTTTTGACAGACCTATGATGTGACATTGAAAACCATTAAAATGAAAAAATAACAACCCGATATTTAAGGGGAATTAGATAAATCAATTAGCTCAAGTTTTTTTGAGTTGTAGAGGAACCTCCCTCAAATTTCTCAGCGATATATGAAATGTGAATGACGAGGGTTGTGTTGCAAAAGAGATCTAAAATATCAAACAACTTTATAGTAAGGTTGCCTTGTGAAAACCCACATCTAAGAGTCGTAGGTGATGATAATAGGGAAATAAGAAGGTGTGAAGAGTGGTGAGAAAGCATAAGCATTGGCCTGATGATAAGGGAAACAATGAAGTTAAGCCACGAAGCTCTCATATGTTCCCTTATATAATATAATCTTCATTAATGTCTATAGAACAAGCAATCACATACACAATCCAAAACCTAACAAGATGACTCCCACGATGATGGTGGTGATTTGTAATCAAGTATTTATATCCAAAGAACTTGCTTAATGTTTTAACTAAAAATGTAATTGATTACACACTATTGTGGTTGAACAAAACAATTCAAAAATGCACAAAGAAAACCATTTGAGGGTTATCTAGCTGACATTTTCACATCAAAATCATCTTAATATGCTAGAATGTAACCACATACGAGGAGGAAATTTCCTTAAAGAATAATCAAATCTATTAAGATGGTTGGAGCAATATCGAAGTCAAATTAATCCACAGGAAAAGTAGGAAATTTCTTAAGGCATTAGCAATCAAGTAGCACCTAAATTCAAAAAAAATATTTTTTCACCTTAGTTATTTTCCAAGCTAATTATTAAAATGAATTTAATGAAGATTCAATATTAGCAATACGTGGCT